>OZ024807.1:6808480-7438480 GCA_964017045.1 Omphiscola glabra | reverse complement strand
GATGGCGGTGATCACAAGTAGGACAGCTGTGTCAGCCCGAGCGATGACGTCACTAAACATTGTGACGTGGGGGGAGGGGGTTGTCTTTTATAAAGTAATTCTACCTCCTGGCCACTTCAGGAAGTACCTAGAAAAAAATCTTGAAAAATTTTATATAAACCATGAGGGCGATAGTTATTTTTTTTAATATTATCTAACAATACATTGTTACTTAAATAATAGTAAAATCAATTCTCTTCTTCAATTACCCCTTCAGCAGCAGTAACCAAGGCCGTTATCAGAGACCGGGGCAACCGAGTAAATCCCAATGGGTCCTGTCGGATTAAGGCCCTCCATCACCCCCCCACCCCACACACACACACACACACACACAATGGGTGAGGTCCAAAATTTTGATTTTCTCGGGGGCCCGAAAACCTTCTGCACGCCCATGGCTGTAGTGTTTTCATGAAGTAAGTATCTAACACATACTAAACCCACAGTTGCCCCCTGTATCTACTGGCGCAAGCAGCGTGACTTGTCTCAAGCGTAAGCAGCGTGACTTGGCTCAAGCGTAAGCAGCGTGACTTGGCTCAAGCGTAAGCAGTGTGACTTGTCTCAAGCGTAAGCAGCGTGACTTGTCTCAAGCGCAAGCAGTGTGACTTGCCTCAAGCGCAAGCAGCGTGACTTGTCTCAAGCGTAAGCAGCGTGACTTGTCTCAAGCGTAAGCAGCGTGACTTGTCTCAAGCGTAAGCAGCGTGACTTGTCTCAAGCGCTCGCAGCGTGACTTGGCTCAAGAGTTGGGCAATGACAGAACCACCATTGTGCGGTAGAGTAGCTAGTGTCAATGCCGCCCACTACCACGAAATAAAAAAAATACAACCTCTACAGTTGGGCCGAGAATCCCACCCCTCCACAAATCCTGCCTCTTGAGGCCACAGCTGTTTTGTATTTATTACACTTACAGAGATATCACGAGACCTATTCAACTACCAACACGGCTCCAGTGGCGTAGTGAGGGGGGAGCAAGGGGGGCATCATGCCCCGGGCGCTACTCACAAAGTGGCGCCAAATGGTATATTTTACTATATATTGTATGGTTTTCGAAAAAGGGGGGGGGGCGCTAAAAATGTATTGGGGGCGCTAAAAAGGTATTGTGCCCCGGGCGCGAGTTAAGCTCGTTATGCCACTGCACGGCTCAGATACACCAGTTGAAGAATGGCTGTTGATATTTTAAACCCTTTTTTTTCATTTAAAAAAGAGGACCATCACATGTGACAAGCTGATTACAATGGTTGATTCTTAAATCTTTAAGCATAAATAAATATGGGGATTGCAATTTACACCAGCGGTTCTCAACCTGTGGGTTGCGACCCCTTTGGGGGTCAAACGACCCTTTCCCAGGGGTCGCCTAAGACCATCGGAAAACACATATACCCTACAGTTATGAAGTAACAACGAAAACAAATGTGTGGTTGGGGTCGCCACAACACGAGGAACTGCATTAAAGGGTCGCGGCATTGGGAAAGTTCTGAGCACCACAGATTTATACTATCCAAATACGTCACAAATACAAAGCAAATACTACACAATTACTCTCCACACCAAAACACGCACCCGCAAAACACGAGCACATCATTAACAGTCAACTCTGTGGACAATACATATAAATCTTTACACTCACGTTCAGACTAGAACACTCTGAAACCGATGTGTGTTTTACGCATGGAAGTAATGCTCATCCAGAGAATATCAGGCCCACAAATGCCACAATGTTATTCCGCTCATTGGAAGTGTAACGAGAAAGTTCATAACCATTGTGTCCTCGCAGTCTGTCGAGTAAACAACTGAACTTTTATTCATTTCCCGTTTACAGTAACATGAGATGTGGACCAAAGTTTTTTTTGTTTTGTTTTTTTTTTTGCCCAGTGAGTTAAAAACAAATGATTTACGTAGGGAGCCGAGTAAACAATGGGTAACATGTAGGTGGACCTGGTCTGTGTGGAGGTTTGATGTGTAAGCGTATTGCCAGTTTCACTCTGAAAACTGATTTTTTTTTTTTGGTCTCCTTTCGTCCTTTGAGTATGAAAGATTAATTTAGCATTGCGGAGGCGCCCCCTAGGCAGTCGAAATTTTGTACTCACCCTCGCGTTATCCATTTCTATTCCGTTATGTTCGAGTTTTCAGATAATTTAGCTGGTTTGAATGATGTCAACACAGGTTACCGGAAATTTGATCGAAAGAAATTTCATCGACGGAAAATTGATCGTCGGTAATTTGATCGAACGGAAATTTGGTCTAATCTTTTTTTCAGTTAAGACGTTAACATTTTCGTCAAATTTCTTTTTGAACGCACTATACAATATAGTAAAACAAAATAATGCGTACAAAAAGAAAGTTGACGTAAAATTTTAACGTAAAAAACTAAAAAAAAGATTCAGCCAAATTTCCGTTCGATCAAATTTCCGTCGATCAATTTTCCGTCGACGAAATTTCTTTCGATCAAATTTCAGGATACGGTCAACACATGTATGCAAGGACAGATTTCCTTCGTTCTTCACAATGGCTGACTAGATCGATCATCATCAATGAAAATAAGAGGTGTGGACAAGGTCAGGTGTCAGACCACGATTTCGATATGTCTTACAACTTAGCAGCAGCCATCAATGGTGCAAAGGAAGCGCTAGATGACACATCACTACGAAATGTCATAACTGAACACTCGATGACACATCTCTACGAAATGTCATAGCTAAACACTAGAAAAACTTATTTCGTTTCGAGTTTTACATTCCAATAGAATACGATCCACGGATATGAACTGTGTAGATGCGAAATCCATTTACAGCACTGAAGGCAGATTTGTATGCCCCTTTGCAAGATAAGTTGTTGAATCTAGGTGCTGACGAAAGTTTGAAGATGGTTCTCACCACCATGACATCACCACCATGACATCACTACCATGACATAACATCACCGCCATGACGTTACCACCATGACGACACACCATGACATCACCACCATGACATCACCACCATGAAATCACCACCATGGCATCACCACCATGGCATCACTAGTCACTAGAATCGTTTTTGGATTCATGTAAAAGCAGGATATCCTGAACTTTCTTAAATTTACATGAAAGTTCTTCTCCCCTTTCCTTTAACCTCGACATGAACGAAACTATTTTTCGTTCGTCAGCATTATTAAGACAAAGAACTGCAGGAGAATTTATATGCGTTTTCATTTGCGTGTAGCGGTGTCTACAACCGTGCATCAATTTAATGTGCTTGACAGTGAAGAACGCGTCAACATTATTTATTAGTTATCCGATGTTAGCTCAAGTGATGTTTTTCTTAATCTTTTGTATTACAGTCCCAATTATGGTATGGTATGGCATCTTTCCGTCTACGAGAGACGATAGATTTATCTTTTC
Organism: Omphiscola glabra; assembly: GCA_964017045.1. Classification (NCBI taxonomy): domain Eukaryota; kingdom Metazoa; phylum Mollusca; class Gastropoda; family Lymnaeidae; genus Omphiscola; species Omphiscola glabra. The sequence continues at coordinate 7,435,065 of OZ024807.1, read as the reverse complement.
TGATTGCAGCTCTTGGTGTGGCTAGTGAGACCGATCCTCGAGTGGCAGTCTCTTTTGCATGTCCCAAACACGAATGCGGAGGAGCAGTGTTTTCTGGCCTTTCTCTGCGCTCTCTTTACAGTTGTTGCCGCCCTGTTTTGCTCCTCGGCACGCTTTATGTCTCTTTTGCATATGTCTATGTATCTGAGACGAGGCCGTCCAACTGACCTTTTCCCTGTCGCCAGCTCGCTGTACAGCACGTCCTTAGGTATGCGACCAGGTTGCATTCGCTTGACGTGCCCAAGCCAGCGGAGGCGTCTTTGGATTAAAATGGCTGGGACGTGGTACATATTTGTTTGAGACAGGACATCCGTGTTGAGGACTTTTTCTTGCCATTTGATGTCAAGGATGCGGCGCAGGCATCTGAGGTGGACGCCATTGAGCCTTTTTTCGTGCCTGGTGTATGTGGTCCAAGACTCACATCCATAGAGGAGTGTGCTCAGTGCGCAGGCCTGGTATACCTGCAGCTTAGCTCTTGTTGTGAGTTTGGCATTGGATCAGACTCTTTTCTTCAATCTCGCCATGACCGTTGCGGCCCTCCCTATCCTACCACTTATCTCATCCTCCATTGAGAGGGTGCTTGAAATGTTCGACCCTAGATATGTGAATCTGTCAACGGTATCCAAGTCGCAGTCGTCGATGGAGATAGTGGGAGGAGAGTCAGCGTCCTGGGCCATAATGTTGGTTTTCTTTAAGCCAATGATCAGGCCAAACTCTTTGCAGGCAGCGGATAAGCTGGATACAAGGCTCTGCAGGCCGTCTGCTGAGTGAGATACTAAAGCGGCGTCATCTGCAAATAAGAGCTCGCGTAGCATGACCTTTCTTATTTTGGTCTTAGCTCTAAGGCGCGCAATGTTGAATAATCTCCCGTCAGCTCTAGTGTGGATGTATATCCCCTCGCTTTTGTTCTTGAAAGCATACTGGAGTAAGATGGAGAAGAAGATTGCAAATAAAGTAGGAGCTAGCACGCAGCCTTGCTTTACTCCACTAGTTACTGGAAAAGCTTCTGAGGTGGCATCATTATAGCACACATAGTCCCAAATAAAACATATATATATTTATTATTTTTTAACCCGCTCTTTTGAAGAAGAAAAACAGTTGTGGGGTGGGCGTTGGTGTATTTTTAATTTATTTTTTAACAGCCTTAAACAAAAGATAAATAGTGACGACTCGCATCAAATGCTATTAGTTAATAATCAGTACTATCTTACTGGCTGATGACGGATTTTAAAATATTTTTGATCAAATATATATTAATCAAAAATTAATCTGCCAACGGTCCCTGGTGCAACCGGGAAATTCGTCCACTTGTCGGCCAAACAAAAGATGTAAAAAAAAAAAAAAAGGAAAAGCTGGAGTAAAGTTATGTCAGATTTATGCTATTGAATTAATAATATATATTAAACGCTTTTTGTACCTTGTGTGCATATAACTTATTTTTCTATTTCCAATCTTCTTTTTTTTAAAGTAGCCTTTCTTAATTTTTAAAATGTATGCCTAAACATAATGTTGAATGCTGTAATGTTCCTCCTTAACAATATTTGTTCACCACTAGAAAAGAGTTCCAAGACCATTACAGTAACTAGTTGTCTCGTCAACAAATGGAGAGTAACTCTTAACTACTTCACTGTTGCCGCTTCTATGTATTTTCTTCCAGATCTTGTGGTATTTTTGAAATGTCTATCTTGTTTTGTTTTTTTTAAACATTAAATAAATGTAGCATCACTAGTTAAACACTGAGTTGAAAGTAGCGGGAAAAATATGAAAAGGTCCCTTCCTTTTTATACAATAAGCATGGTAATAGTCTTCAAGACAATGCGAAATGACAGGGTAAATGGGCTGAATGGGGCGACCGCCCCGTTGCCAGCATCATGGGGAGGGGGCTTAAATCATAAATTATCCTTATTATGCCTTATATTTATCTGGCCATATATTGGGCATATCCTTTATTGATGAAATGAGGGGGTGGGGGCGCTATTTTCAGGCTTCACCCCGGGCCTCAGCGTTTCTTCAAAGCGGCCCTACATTTCGCATCCATTTACCCTCCGATAAAACGTTTACTGTACATCTTGTCATGAGAACCGGGAAGCTATTCCCCATTACTCGCGTAAACTTGTGAACTTTTGTTGAAGGCAATTATTTTTTTTACGACGTAGACTATTATTTAATTGTATTTATTTGGGGACCTTTTCCTTTCAAGCGCTAGTAACTAAACTCTTGAAAAGGGCGTGCGGCATCAGTGGCGTAGTGAGGGGGGGGGGCATCATGCCCCGAGCGCTACTCACAAAGGGGCGCCAAATGGTATATTTTACTATAATATTGTATGGTTTTCGAATAGAGGGGGGGATAAAAATGTATTGGGGGCGCTAAAAAGGTATTGTGCCCCGGGCGCGAGTTAAGCTCGCTACGCCACTGTGCGGCATTTTCGTTATTATTTCGTTAAGTTATATTCTGTAAATTAAACCTGTAAAGATCGGGGGGGGGGGGGTGGGGGGGGTAATTTTATCCTCTTTCGATGCAAACTTAACTAAGACTAAGTCTTGCTGTTTAATAACTGGTTTAGGAGAGATGGGCTTTTTTTCTATTCATTGGTATTTTTGGCCAACAGCAGTGCTATGTTTATTAAGTGGTGGCGGCACTAAACCTAACTAAGCCGCTAACTCTGAGTTTATTTTACAATATATTTTTTAAAAACAAAACAATAACAATGCCATTATTATTTTTATTTGAAATCTTTGTTGTTTTTCAATGCTTAAGTCTACTTAGGACTAAGTAAGTTTTTTTAAACGAGACTCTTTGGAGCAGTGGTTCTCAACCTGCGTGTCCTGACCCCTTTTTGGGTCGAACGACCTTTTCCCAAGGGTCGCCTGACCATCGGAAAACACATATTTGACATATGCTCTACAGTTTTGAAGTAGGTTTGGTGGTCGCCACAACATGAGGAACTGTATTGAAGGTTCGTGGCATTAGGAAGGCTGAGAACCATTGCTCCAGAGGCATGAATTTATCTGGAAACGTTGAACCTAACAATACGAAGTAACATGATGTCAACTAAGGTTTTTTTCTAGTTTATAGTGGCAACACAGAGTAGTTAACTGAAACTGAAACAACATAAAACATTTGAGTTGGCCGGTTAACGTATAAATATTAAATATAATAAAATAACGTCATCCACATATGATAATACCCGTTTAGATATTATTTAAGTCCAACAATTCCTTATTTCCTTTAGACTCTAAAATGGGAAATAAACTAAACAAAAGCGATAAATCCAAAGGTAGCGTAGCGTTAACTTCTGAAGTCGATTATCATAATGATAATAATATCAATGATAAGTCCTTTGTAATTTTAGAGTTTTATTAGTGTTATTAATAGATTAATTATAACAGTGTTATTATAAATAAGTGATTTGACATAAAAATATTGCTCTCATACTCATAGAGATGTTACAATAATTAAACATAATACTGTACACTACAGCACAGACATTTCCTATGGCCAGAGGCTTCCAACCATTTTGGAACCAAGGCTACGCTGTAAAGACAACATTCAGATTCCCTAATAAAATTTGACTTTCAAAAAATTTTATCTTCCATCCCCCCCTTGGGGGGGCCAAGCTAAGAAAAAATCGTTAAAAAATAATGCAAAGTTATGTAAGTATGTTCTGGTGGTGTGGGCAGTGTCCGTGGAGTAGGATGGTTGGGCGAAGGTCATGATCCTCCCCTGGGGGCCTTTTTAATATATGAAGGGGTGGTAAATTCAGATATACAGTACCGCGTTTTTTACCATTGCCGCCATCTTGGTTGCCTGAACCCTAAATTTATCCCTATACCTAACCTGAACCCTAAATCTATCCCTCACCCTAACCTGAACCACTAAATCTATCCCTCACCCTAACCTGAACCCTAAATCTATCCCTCACCCTAACCTAATACTAATGATGAGGTACTGTATATCTGAATTAGCCGAAGGGGCAGTATTTTTTACCTACTGCAGAGTTTTTATCGTTGAAGATGGCTACAAAAATCTTGCCAAAGGGTGGTACTTACCCTAGCTGTGCCACTGGGCAACCAGGATCACCTGTAACCCCACCCATTTCTCCCAAACATAAACTAGAATAATTTTAGTTGAGGGTATGCTTTAGGGCCCAGCTTAGTTTTACCCCTTGAATCTATATAGCCCAACTAAATATAAAAAATTTAAGAATTTAAAAAAAATTCAGTCAAGACAATCATCTTAATTACAGACATCCAGTGTGGTTTTTTAAAGAATGTGCCAATAGTGTCATTTTTAGTAGAGTAGGCGGGCAGAAAACGAGAGCTCCGTTGGCTACATGGCAGTTGACTTTCTCCTAGGTCCCCCCCCCCCACACGAGAGATGCCTGAAGAAACTCTGTATATGCCAATTCTATAATTTTTTTAAAGTATAGTATACAGTGCTTTACCCTGTCTGTTTCAAATAAGACAAATAGTGGAGCCACTGAATATCATTATGGCATATAATTATTCTGATCTTCAAATGTATATATCGATTATAGTGATAGTTCATTGGCTCCACAGCCGTTTATATTTAATTTATATTCTTTGCTATTTCTTGTTTAGAAATCTTTTTTTTATTATAAATTGACAAATCTGTTCAAATATCTTTAATTTATAACTTAGGAGACGAAAGAAATAAAACATCAAAGCAAAGTCAAGTAGATGGTAAGTAATCATGGAGCAAGGACACCGCTAAAACCTAAAACCACAAGAGATAGCCGTTTATTTAAAAAAAAATATTTTTATTTAGTGGTGGTGGGGATGAGATGGCAGTTGTAAAGTATTTTGATTTGTACATTGATACATTAGATATGTATATATCAATTATTTTTTTTTATAGATTTTTTAGGTTCTCATGCTTGAGATTTAAATCATTTAATGTGAGAGAGCTTTTTGGGTGGAGTTTTTGAAAACTATCTGAAAGAAAATTTAAACAATTTTCTATTGAGTGAGGGATAGGGAAGAGGGTGGGGCGAAAGTGTTTTTTTACCATTTCAAATTAGCGTGTTCATTTTTTAATGTTTTAAGAGTTATTTTAAGCTTAAAATGGAGTTGTCGTAAAATAATTCATTAATTTTAAAGTTAGCTTATAAAACATTTGTTTATTCTTCAAAGTTATTTGCAGAAAGTATCCACATGATTGATGAGATCTTAACTAGCATATTTTCCCAGAGTGGCTTGTTTGTATCACAATCTTGAATCTTATCTGAGAGGTTGGTTTGCTAGAGTGCGGGGGTCTGAGTTCCCATCAGCTAGTTTATCATTAAATGGGTCCTATGAGGCCGCTAAATCGGGATGATGGTGATCCTTACAGTGGATAAAAGCATGAGGTTTTAGAGATGAGTAGAGATAAGTTATGGTAACTATAGCAACAGATCATGTTTAATCATATATGAAACTTTATTGATCTGTTTAGAGGAGGCCGAACACTTTATTCAATTGAAGCTCATCAGAGAATATCCTTCGGGGACCCATGAGCAGATTACTATGGATGTTCCATCAAAAATGTTGGTAAGCTAATTTCTGAGTCAGCAGGTCGGAGTGCCTGAATTTCAGGGCCACTGGTTAGAAAAAAAATTGCTCAAGATTAGCAAATTTTATTATGTATAAGCTTTACTGTAAGATTCTTAAATTACCCTAAAACAAAGAGATCAGTTGTTATAAGCCACTACTCTTAAAAAGATAAATTAGACACAAACAATTTATGTTAATAAAACAATATACGTTCAGCTTTAATAATGATCACACAGTACAGAATACAAATGTAAAAGTTTCAGCAAATGACTTCATGGTACAAAAAACAAAATCACATTCATAGAAGTATAAATTAAATTTACATAACTTATATAATATATACATGTATCTTATTTCAAAATTTTGAGAAAAGAATTATATTGAGCACGTCCATGAAATATGCTCTAAAATATACTTGTTCAGGGGTACATCAGCCCCTCAAGTGGAATGATAGAAATAGATAGTCAAGTAGGATTGACGTGGGATGCAAAATTAATATTACAAATTCTTATATAGCATTAACCCCTGTAAAAAGCATTAACCACCGTAATTAGCACTAACCCCTTGATTAGCATTAACCCCTGTGATAATTAACCCCGGTGATCAGCATTAACCCCATGATTAGCATTAACCCCCATGATTAGCATTAACCTCTGTGATTAGCATTAACTCCTTTAATCAGCATTAACCCCCGTGATTAGCTTTAACCCCGTGATTAGCTTTAACCCCTGTGATTACATCAGGTTTTGAAGGAATAGTAACATGTAGAGAAAATGTATTATCATCCTTTTAATTAATAACCAAAGTATTTTTAAAACAAAACGGAACCAACCTCATCAGCTAACCCCTTATACTTATACTCAATTGTTGGCTTAAAAGAGCTTTCACCAGACTAGCCTCTACTTTGAAATTGGGGTCAAAGATCTTGTGAATTATAATTTTTTTTTTTTTTTAAAATTCTGAAACAATTATTTTTTACTAATTTTATCTACAAAAATCCATCTTTTTGACCATGAATTTGATCAGCTGTAGATAAACAGTGCAAATCTTTTGATTAGAATCAGAGTTATTACAACTGATGCTAAGATAAAGCATTTATTGCAGGAATCTGTGTGAGATTGTGAAATATATTCTGCATCTGAAAACCGGGCTTCTGATATGTTTCATGTACCGGTATTTGAGTTTAATATATTTTAGTTAAGGAGCCAATATCCAACACTCAGACCATGATTAAAACATGTCTTCTTGGCGATGCCGAAGTTTCACTTCTCTAATCTGACAAAATTTTGTGACGTTATTTTTTTAAAATTATTTTTATTTACTGAGTTTAATTAAGGATAAGATTTTCAATTTTACTCTAATTGGGATCATACGTCCCGATTTCTTGTGACCACTGATAAAGTTATTATAAGTTTTTAGTATACAGGACTTCTTAGTCCTTTTGTCCTACACTATAGTCATGCACTAATGCCCAAAGCATGTTTTTTAACTTTCCATTTGCTCACACATTTGTCACAACAGTTACATTTTCAAAACTGAAATCTTTTTCTACTTCACCTAAATTGTTGCTGGCCTTCTAAAATAAAAACTTCTCAAGCCCTAGATGTCATCTTGCTTTTGGTGATGTAATCTTGCTTTTGATGATGTCATCTTGCTTTTGGCGATGTCATCTTGCTTCTGATGATGACATCTTGCTTTTGGTGACGTAATCTTGCTTTTGATGATGTCATCTTGCTTTTGGCGATGTCATCTTGCTTCTGATGATGACATCTTGCTTTTGACGATGTCATCTTGCTTTTGGCGATGTCATCTTGCTTTTGGCGATGTCATCTTGCTTTTGGTGATGTCATCCTGATTTTGGCAATGTCATCTTGCTTTTGGTGATGTCATCTTCCTTTTGGTGATGTCATCTTGCTTTTGACGATGTCATCTTGCTTTTGGCGATGTCATCTTGAGGAGAGCTACTTTTTATTGCGTATATTTTCTTGTTACAGGTAACTGCTTTCTTGAGTGACCTTCAGATGAGGTTTAGCATACCTGCAGAGAGGATCTTGATTTATCGACACAACGGCAAGGTACCTTTGCCAAATAGGAAAACTTTGTCTCACCAGGGGATAAAGGATGGTGATATACTGCGTATTAAAGATGGCTCTCTAACTTAAGAGAAAGTGGAAACTGAAACATCAAAACCCCCAACGTGGAGCTGATGGTGAGGTATTCTATAAGTTGTTGTGATAATAAGGTTATGTTTCTTTGGGAACAGTATTGATATATTTTGTATCAGCCTTAAAGTTTTTAACTGATGCTTGTGGAGGAATCGAAATGTTGGGATTTTTGAATAATTTTTTTTAATGGTGTGCCTCCAAGAAACTTTTTAAAATTATTTGTAAACAACGAAGCAGAAAGTTTCAATACTGTAGTAATTTTTTTTTTTTATTTAATTTGATATGAAAACTTACAAATGGAATGTAATATTTGCAATCAGCTTATCAACAACCGATGCTTTAAACCTGCTTATACATCATTTTAGCCAATTAAACTATAACATTGCAGAATGTATCACAGGCCGACTGGTCAACAATAAATTGTCACTAGTGAAATGTTACTGCTTTAAAAAATGGGAGCCATATTTGGAACTTTTTAATAGTTTTTTTTTTTCTTTTCGGTCTGTTGGGGGGGGGGGGATTTTATCAGTGATAGGTCGCGGGTGTGAGGCCTGCTGAAGACTCGTTTCGTTGACTTTGAGGTAATCCTTTACACTGTCAGTCCACCACCATTTTGGTCTTCCTCAGGAATCGCTGCTAGTGTTGGCTTGCAGTGCATGTTGATTTTTAGGCAGTCTGACCAGGTGACAAACCAATTGATTTTCTGGTGGGCCATACACGACTGGCTAATAGGTCTTGGCTTCAATCATATTTTTTTTCTCAAGACTTTTCTTGAAAGCCCAGATTCAATTGTTAGTAAGGGTTGAAATAAAGTCAGTGTTCATTAGTGGGGCCTTGGCCTCCATCTTTATTTAGTTATGGGTGTCTTTTTTTTTTAATATGACCAACCACTAAATTTCCAAGTGGCACAGATTCCCAGAATACTTAAATTTGATCCGGTGACTTTTATATGTTATGCCAGAGTGGCTCTTTGGTGTTTTTCATATGCCAAATTTTAATTGTTAATTTTATTATTGTATTTATAAAACATTCCTTTCATAACATTTTTTTCACTGCCATTACTATATTTAATACTTTTTTTTTAAAAACTGTAACTGTAACTTTAGTTACATATGTCTTACATTTCAAATTTTTTATATTTAATTTTTATAAAACTTAATAGCTTTGCATGCAAATTTTTAACAAGCTGTTGCTGTGGCGTGTAAAATTTTCTATGCATTGTGTATGTACTTGTCCTCATTGTAAGCTTTATCTTCTTGTGTGACTGGAATGAGTTTTGTGCTCTCCATATTATTAAGTTTCATTTGCTTGCTCACTTATACTTATATTTTACATATGAATTATGAAAATATTTGACATGATTCTTAAAATGGATGCAATTATATTTTTTGTTTTAACTTTACAACTGTTATGTGTATGGTACCTTTATCCTACCTTTATAATGCAAATACTCCAGTAATATTATCGATGGAATCCTAACCTCTTGGATGTCATTTATAGTGATGCATGCCATCCCTTACAGAAAGTCTTAAATTATTGCAGCAACTCTGCAGTATTTTGTACCTCTTTTTAAAGCAAGAAAAGAAATTGTAGATTAAATCTTTAAAAAGAATTCAGCCCACCACCATACAGGCATGAAACCATAAGTAAAATTGTGAAAATATTCCTTAAAGTTACACATTTAAGAGAGTTCCAGAGACAAGTAGAGTCTAACTGTAGTAACAACTCATGCATGACATACACCAAGGTGTAAAGCACCTTATAGTCCTGATGAGTTCAATGGTCCACAGAATTTCAGTCTTTTGACTTAAAAAAAATAATTTTTTGACACACTCACCAGTACTTGACCGGCACTGGCATTACTAAAAAATTTAATGATTTATCTTTTCCCCTGTGTTCTATTTTTTGTAAGATGCAGTTCTGTGCTCTCTGATACCAAATTTTGTTTTCTTTGATATCATCAAGTTCATCTCAAGTTAAAAGAAAAAAAAAAAAAATTATGCATGTTTAATCTTTGTGATATTAAAATATGGTACTGTAAAACATTTGTGCTAATTTTAAATCAATACAATATTATATAACCCCAGTGATTCTAATCTTTGCTTTTAAAATGGTATGAAGAAAGTTTGGGCTGTTTTGATTTTATCTCAAATAGATTTCGACAGGGGTGGGGAACATGCGGACGGTTGACGTTAAATGCAGCCTGCAAGATATTCTGGTTACTGGATTAATTGTTTGCATAAAATATACAGATTTCAAATGATTAACTTTAGAAAGCTTGAAAATTAATTTTGCAGAGCAAAATTGTCAACCTGTAATAATGATAATGCAGAAAATTTAAACATTATTACACAACTTAATTTGGGAACTGAACTGGGAGTTATTTGTCGAAGCCCATGTTCCATAATGAATATTAAAATATACCCAGACTTCTCTGAAAAAATTTGGCAGAGCCAACAAGTCCAGTGATATCACAAAGAGTTCAAAAGATAACTTCTAAAATAGAACAGTATTTCCAAGCTCTATTAATCTGATAGGCAGTATGTTATGCTTATTGTTTAACATGACTCAACAGCCCATTCATTTGTTGTTATGACTGTCAGAAGATTAGGAGAGAGGGAGAATCAGCAGTAACATTTAGTAACAGATTTCATTCCAAGAACTAGATGTGTCGCCCCCTTAACAAAACCCAGTGAAAATATGACCTGAATTAAGAAATTGATGTTAGCTTGTACTTGTACCAGTCTTCAGGACATCAAGGACTTGATGTTGGCTTGTACTTGTACCAGTCTTCATGACATCAAGGACTTGATGTTGGCTTGTACTTGTACCAGTCTTCATGACATAAGGACTTGATGTTGGCTTGTACTTGTAACATCAAGGACTGGATGTCAACCTATGCAGTTTCATCAAAGATAATTTAAATGTAAGAACTGTATATGTTAACTTGTTCCAGTCTTTATGATATAAGAACTTTATATGTTAACTTGTTCCAGTCTTTATGACAAGAACTATGTTGACTTGTATCAGTTTTAATACCGTACAAGAACTTCATGTTAATTTTTACCCGCTGTTAATAATATGCAAGAGCTTAACATTAACTTGTACACCAATCTTAACAAAATGAGAACGTGTATGTCAAATTGTACCAGTTTAGCCATCTAAAGTCTCATGTCCAAGATTTTAAGCTCATACATTCCACCCAATGCCATTACATAAACATGTACCACTACCACTAATGCCTGCAAAAAAAAAAAAAAACTATGTATCTTACATGCAAACTTATGCCATTCTGATCAACATACACAAAGGTTTACAACTTACATTGATTAATCATACAATTTATTAACAGCCGCGTAGCAAAGCTCTATAGCAAAAAATAGCACACGCTCAAAATATCTCTCATCTCCTCCCCCTCCCCTCAATCTCTCTAGGAGTTTATATAGCCTGTTTCATAGATACTTCTTGAACATACTTACGCATTGTATTCCTTTCTCGATATTTCTACATAATTCTAATAATAATACAGACCATAGATTGTATTTATTTGTAATCGAGGTCAAGGGAGACTATTTTTAAATTAGCCACACCCTAATAGCGCTGACGAACTTGGGGTCAGCTTAAGTTCATTCACCAGAAAATATGAATGAAAGTAAACAGGACGCCCATAACAATATATATCTATCTATATCTATGGCATCCGTCTTAGCAAGACGATGAAATAGCTATTGACACCTTATTAAATGGCTTACAAAGGCTGATTCTGGAATGGTAGCCTTGGCTGCGTTTTTCACAGGAGAACCTTGAATCCTTGTTGTATAAGGCCTTCCGTAATGCTCTTCTTGTTGCAAAGGCTTTACATTCCTTGCTTTACAAAGAAAAGCTCTGCTCCTCGTCAAGTGTCATCACCGATGCAGCTCTTTATGCTGGATGGTGTTTTATGAAGACCAGCTGTTGCCCAAAGCAGCAGATCCCCACTCTCTGCACGGCCAGTACATTCAAGGGAATGACAGCCATCAATACAACGTGGCACTAACTGAAACTGTGTCGCATGAGTTACCCAAATGACATTGATATTGGCATCGGATCAACTTCGAAACTCAATCTCCGGATTTCACAGTTTGGGTTTACTCCTGTTTTCTTACCCAAGCTTACCACATTGGTTTTACATGCCGGGTATTTATATTCATTCATCGCTTTCCCCGTTATCATCAATTTTGGTACACAAATTTGCAAGTCAGCCATCTTGTTGCTAACCAGAAGTGTCCCTTTATACTGGAAAAATCCTAAAGATCATGTATTTAAAGTAAAATTGGTATGATTAATTAACATAATTTATGAACAACCACAATCACTATTAGCATTATTAGGATTTTAATTTTTATTCGATACATTAAATTTTCCACGTTAAAACACGATGTATGGCTGGAATTTTAATTTCAGGCACAACAGATAAACATATTAAAAGCATCACCAAATTAAGGGCATTTATTTTAAAGCCTTCTATCTATTTAAAAATTCAACTTAATTCTCACTGCATTCAAGCATTAATAATGGCAACAAACACTAAATATTAGAGAACAATTTAAGTTATGTTATGTATAGGAGGCAAAAACAAAAAAAAATTCTGACAATACAGACATATCAATCCTGTCTAGAGACATTCTAGTCAAACCTTGTTACTGAAATATTTAACATTGAGCAACAACAAAAATGTTAACTTAATATATTTTTTTTAAAATCCTGCTCTACACTGTAATGTTTTGAACCAGTGGTTTCCAAAATTTATTACAGTGCACCATTATTTAGTTAATTCTTGATGCACCAGATTGTTTAGTTGAATAATTTAGTCACATAGATTTAACTTTTCAGGCTAACCAGAGTAATTTAGTCACACAATAAGTTTTAACTTTTCAGGCTTAACCTATGAACCAGTATATACCTCTGTGGGATTCCCCGATTTCAACAATTTCTCTTGGATAACATTGTAGTAACAGAACAAAAGCACTAACAAGGTTCTTAGTACAGTTTATAAAAAAAAACATTCATAAAATATATCTATTTACAGTTTTATTTCAAATAATTTCATACATTTGGTTTGTAAACATAATTACTTTTGCACCTTGGACACATATAGCTTTATGTAGAGTGGAGTTAAAGTAGGATCACAATTACTTTACATAGCGACACCAAGTTTTGATTTCTAAATGCAACCTATGCACATCAAAAAAAATTCTTTATTTTTCCAAAATGTTCTTTTGACATTATTTTTTTTTTATGATGGATTTTTTTTTTTTAATTTGAAATAATCAAGATTGAATTAATAAACAAAAGTTAAACACAAAAGTTTAACAAAATTTAAATGCAAATACAAAAATTTCTGAAAAGTTTTTTTGTTCTGTTAAGTTTTTAAGCAATTTATTAATCTCAAGCCACTCAGTTTGAGAGCCTCCCTATGACTTTTTTTTTCAAAATGTTACCACAACTTTCCTTTTCTGTATAAGTGGTCATATGAGATGGCTCACAACCTAGGAAAGTCAGCTTAGTTTAATTTTACATATTTTCAAAGGTATCCAATCAAAATTTCAATTTTAGGACTGATACAAAAAAAATGTATTTATTTATACTCAGCATGTACCAATCTCTCTTTTTTCAACCACTTTCATGTCATTTCAATCCAACTTTCAAGTTTTGGTGTGTTAAAATTTGATACACAGCTGTTAACTAAAGCTTGATGTTTTGATCCATCAAAATTTTACAGGTCATCAAATTGTATCTATGACCATTAAAAACATAGGTTGGGAAACTTTGCATTTTCAACACACACAAAATTTATCAATAATGAAAAAGAACAGAAGAAAAAAAAGGGGAGGACATTTTAAAAAATTTCAAGTAATGACCCTTTAATTATAAGAGTTTAAACAAAATTGTTTTTATTTACTTGCTTAAATGTCTTACAAATAAGTAATGCAGTCCTCTCCTTATCTCACAAAGAAGTAACATTAAGGGGGGGTGGATCCATTAAGAGAATTCAGAATTGTTTCCCTTTTTTTCTTTGTAAATGAGTATTTTACCAGCCTCTCCTTAAAGGTTATTCTATCCATAAATCTTTGACAGTTCTACATTATTACACATAAAATAAATCATTAATTTTCAAGAAGTAAAATTCTTTAAACAGATAAATGGATTTGCATGTGTCGATAGTCCTGAGAATGTCTTCAGGCTAGGTCCATCGTTCAGTGTTACTCTGAAACATTTTTAACACACAGCCAAATAGAGGCTACTGCAAAAGATTGAGAATAATTTCCCAATTGCATGTGCTGGTGATCTGTACAGTTCACAGGACGTATCACAGAACCAGTCTACCTCACTGCCACCTGCTCAACAAGGTGCGGGCATGGACATGTCTTACAATACATCGGGTGATATTTCCTTGTTGGCCTTGTGACATAATCTGAACTGTCAACAGCCACAATTAATGGTGGGCTTGCATATACCATCAAGATAAAAAAAAATCAAATACTTTCAGCAGAGATAAAAATTTCCCGACGTTTTTTAAGCAGCACAACTTAAGTAAGAAAAATTCACATGGTTTCACAATTATGATATCTCCATAGATGTCAATGTGCGTAAAAATGCAAAAAATATATCATTTTATTATTCTTATCAATAATTCAATCAAGAAAATTGGACAGAATTTGAGAACCTTGAGTAAAGTCTCTAAGCTCTTGTACACCATATGGTTACTTCCATTTACTGCCATGGTAATAGAAAGAGTAAAAGTGAAGGGTAATAATTCCACACTTTTTACACTCACAAATAATTACACACACATCATTTAATTACAGAAAAAATCCACATTCTTAAACTGATAAACTAAGTATTCTGACCATAATATATATTTTATTTAATGACAACACCACTCTGTGTTTGAATTTGAATCTGTTTAAAGCTACGGAACTTAATTTTAAGGGACACTAAAGTTGATCAGCCCAAATACGAGATGCTTTCAAAAGATGCCAATTCGCTTGTGTGAGGCTAAATGCAGCAGAGAGAGAGAGAAGAGGTGGATGGCAAGCCCCAAACGGCAGAGGCTCACATGGATGGAGTCTGCCAAACAAAAATATCCTAATAAACATAAAGTGCTCAGCATGACAGGATGATGGCAGACTAGTGCTGGACATCCAGCCTGTGCTCCCCAGCAGTCCCAACATGAGGGGAGAAAAATATATGCACCAATAGGATTTTATAAAAGATGTAATGGTTATGCATTTGATATGGAGCAAACAAGATAGATTAAAAAGTAAAGATTAAAAAATAGGATAGATATTACTCTATGAGAATATAACACACTTATTGATTCATGAATAGTCTTCAACAGCCTTCCTAGTCTCACTTGTCATTCATCTACAGAAAGTGTTTTCTTCATTACAAACGTATGGTCTGATGGTAGAGCTGACAGATTTAAGATGGAAAAAGACATTTCTGAAATTAGCAGAGCTACAGGCTCTACAGAAAAGATTGTATAAAAACAGAAGTGAAAAAAAATATGTTTACAAATCATAACAAAAGAAAAAATTATTCTTCCTTTTTAATGTTCACCTTTTTAAGTTGAGTAAACTCAGTGTAAATTGAATGAGTGGCTCAGTTGTGTATTTACGTGCCCCAACACAACAATCAAGTTATAAAATGTTAATTAAATCCTTTGATTTAAAAACAATTCTAAGACTTTGGGGTTAAACTGAAACGGTTACAGCGGACTCAAAAGACTGGTGAAACGGTTACAGCGGACTCAAAGACTGGTCAAAAGGTTACAGTGGACTCAAAGACCCACTGGAAGAAAACTAACACTTGAAACCTCCTTTGTTTTACAGCTCAAGAGATTCATATGATTAAAGCATTCATCATTTTTATATGACATGTTAACATCACTGTTTGTACCGATATGTACCGATTGTAGGTGAACATTTTGAATCCTCAAAAGAGTTAAACAAGATTCAATCCATAAAATATTTGATACATTAACTTAGTATTGGTAAACTAGAACTCTGAAAGAAATATTCAACCAAAAATTGAAGACTAAGGAACATGAACCACAGATGGGGCAGAAATATATTATGATCAGAACTGACAAAAAACTCTTGAGACCTAGGCAGTGGCATAGACAGTATGAAGGTCTGGATACTGCCTCTAGTGCTATTATTTAAATAGTGTCCCTTTATACTGGAAAAATCGTAAAGATCAAGTATTTAAATTAAAATTGTTTCTTTTTTTTTTTTAAATTGTTTATCCCTCTCATGTGAATAGTTTGAGATCCCTTGAGTTAGTTTTGGATCAAACAATCATTTTAATATTTACACATGAACATTTACATCAACATGGATGCTAATTATTCTGAGCATTTATTTCTGATTAGATAACATATTTACACAATCACTGCTGATTAAAAAAATAAAATAAAAGCAAAATAAATTTTGGCAAAATATGTACAAGAAAATGTTTAAAATTGACAGTTATTTTTACAGAACTTGAATTATTCATCCATTATGATGACTAATTCTCAAGAAAAGAAATATCATTAATTGATAAGAGGCCACATTCAGAAACCATTTTATATTTAATTCATCAGAAAAGAAAAGACTTGAATACAAAAAAATGTGTCCATGCTGGTGTAGTTCGAGCAATAGGTTGTATATATATATCATCAACAAAATCAACTAATGCAATTACATTACATTATATAGAAAATTTTCATGTTGACTGAATTGATAAAAAAAAAAAGTTAAATTTTGATGAAAATATTTAAAATAATTTTGAAGAAAAATAAAAATGGCTATTACAGATGGGATATAAGGCATATAATTGGATATGTTTCAAGGCAGATGTAAAAAAAAAGAGATAATAAGTTGGATGTGTACATAAACTATGAAGAGACTAGTGAGCAGGTGTGGAATGTTGAGGAGAAAAATATAATTTTTAGGTATCTTAAAATGTCCAAAACAAAAACAACAATCCGATCTGTTAACAATGTATGCTCTTCAAAATCAGCTTCAATTGTAAATGGTCAGAGTCAAGACACAGCTTCTTCAAGTACCTTTGTCGAATTGAAAAAATAAAAAAATTATCTCCACATAAAAAAATCAACCTTTTAACAAAACACTTAATATCTAGGTGTATATATTGAACAGTTCTTGTATATTTCAGCTATAACTACTGAGCAAAAATATTAACACAATCGGTTACAGTTAGTTCATCTGAAGTGACATCACAAAAGCAGTGCCATGCCCATGTCCAACACAGGTTAATGACCCAGAGCTTTAGAAAAAAACAATAACAGAAAAAACAGATCAAGAACACTGCTCGTTCAAAGAGAGTTTAAGATAAGTTGTTCCAAAATCAGTCCTTACGTTGTCCGTTTGTCTGAATTGAGAATCGCAAATTTTGTTCATCCAGCTGCGCTTGTCATTTAATCTGATCATGACAAATTATTTAATATTTCATAACTTGAGTTTAGATTCACTCCGCAGGTTTTATATTTGGATTACTCCAAAAAGTACAATAGAACAATCTCTTATAGAACAGATAATAACATGCACAGCTAAAGCCAGATAGGAGATGTAGCTGCAAAGAAGAGCACAACACTTTATATGTTTATGGCAAAGTCTTTTTTTAGACAGCTTATACAGTAGATTTTATTTTTTTTTTAAAAATTAAACTAATGTGCCCCTTGGTGCAGTGCCCTTAGGTTCAATACCTCTTGGTTCAGTGCCCCGCCGTGCTGTATCCCTTGGTTCACTACCCCATGGTTCAGCGCCCCTTCGTGCAGTTTCCCTTGGTTCACTGCCCCTTCGTGCAGTTTCCCTAGGTTCACTGCCCCTTCGTGCGGCATCCCTAGGCTCGCTACCCTTGCCTCCCTGCACGGCAGTATTGATCTTATCTAGCTCTTCCATACTTGGGGTGAGGAATATACTCCTGGGTTTGACCTTCGGTGGCCTAATCTCCTCTCCATCCCCGTCATCTCTGACTTCATTTTTTTTCCTGTACTTGGGAGCCACTGGTGGAGGCTTGCCGTTTGCATTGTATTCCTCATAGTCATCATCTGAAGCTTGCTGTATCCTTGAGTTGTTGTTGGCTTCAGGAAAATGAAACAAACAAAGCAAAATCTTAACAACTCTAAAACCAAAGTTACAAAATGTCAAAACCAAAGTTACGATTTAAAAAAAAAAAAAAAAAGTTACAAAATGTAAAAACCAAAGCTGAGATAAGTACGACTGATGGATCCAACTACGACAAGCCGATTTCTGCTTCAATTGTAAACAGCTAAGACACACGGTGAAGATAAAATTCCAGAGATGAAATTAAAAGGTACATTCTCTGCTTTGTCTGGAATGTACGTCTGCATCAGAACATCAAAATTTGACACTTTTACCTTAGGGTAAGACTTAAAATTGATATCCACACAACGCCTATTGGCGTCCACGGATTTTAACCTTTATATCCCACATGACACCAACTGGCAAGTCGGTTATAACATGGCTAACAAGAAAAATTAATTCATTAATAATCTCTCTATAGCTGCGCACACATGCGAACATGTTTACATCCTTCCCCAATGGATGAATTACAACTTTTTGATGAAAATAGTATCTGATGAGTCTGATTTTCATCAAACTTTGAGATGTCTTAAACATTTCATTAGTAATTTTGAAAAGATGGACTCAGATGATAAATTTGATAGCAATTTATATGGGATTATAGATAAATCATCAGTTATTTAAACTAGCTATAGTAATACAGGTTCCTGTTTTTAAATTAATACAGTAATATCAATATGATACGACTTGACAAAGTTAGTGAGTTTACGTCTTATAAACCTTTTTTTTTTCACTGTACCGGAGGGAAAAGTCATGTGGATAAAAAGGACTTCTTTTGTGCGCTCTTTGCTCTATGTGGATATATTGTTATAAGCTAATTTAATAAATATATTTTTTAAAATAATAATTGTTCATTCTATACAGAAACCTTTAACACTCACTCACCTTTAGATCTAGAGACTGTGCGTGGACTTGGTGACTCTGAGGGTCCTCTGTATATAGGCGTTCTTGACCCACCTTTGTGTGGCCTGGCTGAATCATTCTCATCAAAAGATCTGTCCACCAGGGGAATGTTCGTCTCACTACGTGCCTCAACTTTAGCTTCTTCTTTTTTGCTGCAGACAGCAACAACGGGGCTTTAAATTAATACTGGTAGCAACAGTGTCTGTGTTTGAGAACCCTTTTAATTATCGTTATTTAAATTAATACTGGTAGCAACAGTGTCTGTGTTTGAGAACCCTTTTAATTATCGTTATTTAAATTAATACTGGTAGCAACAGTGTCTGTGTTTGAGAACCCTTTTAATTATCGTTATTTAAATTAATACTGGTAGCAACAGTGTCTGTGTTTGAGAACCCTTTTAATTATGGTTAGACATTTCTCCTTATTGTAATCGTTTGTAGCTTTGCTTGAGCTAAACATTGTGTGTGCTATGACAATACTGAAACCTGTTGGCACCTGCACAAGAATCCTAATGAATACTAGAGTATCAGCATTTTCAGCTCTATGAAAAAACTTTGTAACTTTATTGCGATGGAACTTTTAATTAAACCAAAAAAAAAAAAAAAAAAAGCAATTTGGGCTAATGCAGAGAATTGGTGCCATTAGGGAAACATTTAGGGTTCAGGTTAGGTTTAGAGATACATTTAGGGTTCAGGTTAGGTTTAGGGATACATTTAGGGTTCAGGTTAGGTTTAAGGATACATTTAGAGTTCAGGTTAGGTTTAGGGACACACTTAGGGTTCAGGTTAGGCTTAGGGACACACTTAGGGTTCAGGTTAGGTTTAGGGACACACTTAGGTTTCAGGTTAGGTTTAGGGATACATTTAGGGTTCAGGTTAGGTTTCGAGATACATTTAGGATTCAGGTTAGGTTTAGAGATACATTTAGGGTTCAGGTTAGGTTTAAGGACACATTTAGGGTTCAGGTTAGGTTTAGGGACACACTTAGGGTTCAGGTTAGGTTTAGGGATACATTTAGGGTTCAGGTTAGTGTCACAATCACAATGTCTTATGAATTATAACAGAGGCATAGTTGTTCAAATGATTAATAATAGTGACTATACTTTATTTATTACACAAGTGATGATCACAATAATAATAATAATAGTTAATACTTTAAATAGGTCAACATCTCATGTGCCAAACATACTAAATCCAAAAACTCTTGCAATTTATCATAAGTATTTCAAAATCTTCATTTAAACACAAACGTTTCTGTTCAATCTATCTTCCTACACAAACTTCGTGAATTCTTGCTCGCCTCTCATTGGCCAGTTTTCTCTAAGTCCCAATACTCTATATATTACATAAGGAATAATTCCTATATTACTTATCTCCCATATATTCATATCTGTGACAGTTAGGTTCAGTGACACTGAATGATAAAAGTTCACGGGTCGTGGCAACCAAGAAGGCGGCCCTGTGATACATCATGGCACCAATTGTCTGCATTTACCACAATTTGGCAGCACCTGAACATTTTATGTAGTTCAAATATTTCAAAAGTATAAGTTGAAATGACAGAAATAAATTGTCACAGCCCCTGTTTAGGTCCCGACAGAAATTCTTTGAACTTTGATCCAGGAACTAAAAACTACTGTTTACTGGTACCTTTCATGTACCGCATGTTTTTTTTAAAAAGAGGATTTTTTTTTTCACCTGTGTCAAAAAAGTTCTATTGGTAAGTGTTCAGCTGATTGATGTGTCACTGTGGTGTGTATGATGCATCATATTATTTAACATTCTTACATATACTTCAGACCTGTTTACTCTTATGCTTTAAGGTGTACAATGTACAATTTTTGAGATGTATAAATTATTTATACTGTATGTTTATTTTTTACTATTAAGATAATGTATTGAATGATTTTGTGATGATGTTGTACGATTTTAAGAGTTTGAGGGTAAACAGGTCTGATACTTGCATAAACTTACGCATTGTAGTTTTCTCCTCTTCTTTTCTTTATAATCAGTATGACCAGAACGATGATTAGGATAGCACCAATCAAAATGCCTCCAGCTACACCAATAATGATATAAGTTGTATCAGCTGTAAAAATATAGGATACAATGTTAAGTTGCTGGACTGAGCACAGCCGTGTGGTTTCAAATTTTGTAATTTAAAAAAATAAAGCGAGAAAATCAGTTATATACAAACACAATTCTCTATGTAAGGCTACCAGGTGGCGATGATGGGTTCACTAAATAAAATTCCCGATAACAGCGCTAATTGCTACATAGGATTCTCAAAAATACCGCATGTGTGTTCGAAGTGTAATTTTTTTTTTTATTTTAAGGAAATCAGCGTAATAAATGTGCCGTGTAATAGGGGGTGGGACATTGGAATGTTAATATAGTTCAGGGTGGTAACATGGGGGGGGGGGGGGGGTGTGAAGGAGGAGACGCAGCACTAATTATGAATTTTTATAAATTGCGGTACTTGAATGCATGTTTTGTCAGGTCACATTAGCAGAAGATAAGTTCACGCTTTGCTGCTGCCGCCATTGTTTGTCAGACTACAGCCATACCGGCAATTTATATGCAATTTATTTCTACATTTTTTTTTAAAAAGTGTCATCAGAAATGCAAAACTTTGTCCACTCCTCGGCTGATTTAAAAATATAAAAGGCATTTACACTTCCTTGTGAACATTTTGATCCAGATCAAACTACCAATTCCAGTGATTGACCTAAACATCGGGAACTTATTAAAGAGTAATCTCAGATATATATTCATTTGATCTCTTCGCGTGGCCTCTTGATTTTTTCTACACATAGTGTTCAAGTTTAAGAAAAGATAAGATACTTTTATTGATCCAAATTAATTTGGGGGGGGGGGGGGGAAATGTCATTCATCTTTTATATTTTTTCCCCATCTTGAAAATCCTTAGTTTGAGTTTTACCTTGTTCCTTAAAATTAAGAACATAACGGTTAGGAGCTAGATGCCAATGAGTCATAAAAAAATACCAGTTACATAATATAAAGCCCTGTTAAAATGCGCCCGAATTCCGTTCCGTTATACTTCTAGATAATTCCTAGATGTCAAAAATGTATTTTATGAGCATGTATGTTTTATGGATAACACATAAAACAACATCCATAAACTCATGTACTACACTTGCATTTTCCTAGTTTCATTCACCGAGATCATTTAAAGACCCTACTAAAAAATAAGTACCTGAGCTGGGTATGGCAGACTGCCCTACGCTGGTTACGTCCCATCTCCCCATTTCTGCTTCAGGAATACATTTTGCAGCTGGTGAAGTCTTGTCTATTTTACAAGTTATTTCTATGGACATTAAAAAAAACAATGACCATCTTAAGGATTTGTCTAAACAACAGTTTTCATTATTTTTAAAAAATCTTACAACACACTAAAACCAATTACAAATAGGCTGTAATCTAATATCAGAGGCTGTAATATCAGAGGCTGTGATATCAGACGCTGTAAAATCAGATGCTGTGATATCAGAGGGAGGCTGTGATATCAGAGGGAGGCTGTGATATCAGAGGGAGGCTGTGATATCAGAGGCTGTAATATCAGAGGCTGTGATATCAGAGACTGTGATATCAGAGGGAGGCTGTGATATCAGAGGCTGGGATATCAGGACATTATTAGTATTCGAACATATCAGTTGAAAACCATTGGAAGGATTTTAAAATAATTTTTTTTTACAGCAGTGATTCGTAAACTGATTTAGTTACAAATGACAAAAAGTTGTTCCTCAAACAAATGTTATCTTTATTTGTTTTGCTGTTTTTTTAACACTTCATTAAATTATAGCTGGTTGAGATTTTCTATTAACAAACAAATATCTAATTTTCTTCTATTTTCAAGACCATGCTACTGTTACAGATAAAAAATGGAAATTTAGTATACTACCTTCACTATCTGCCAGGGTGATCGTCAAGAAGCCATCTTTGTAATCAGCTGGTAAAATGGAATCATTCCTGACGGACTGAAAGATATAAATTTAATTGAAGAAATCAACATCTCCATTAGGCAAACTAATAATAAAGCAAATATAATGGTGAATAAAATAAATCATTGTGAGCCCAATAGTATATTTATGCTATTGTTTTCAAAGGAATAATATTGGGGAGCACCGGGAATCAAGTTATAAATATAGAGAGATATGAAACACTTGGTAAGTTAAAACCTGGAAAAAAAGACAACGACAAAATGAATGTGTCCGCCAAAAGCCTTTTTTGCTTTCAACAGTAGAACTAATGACGTGATGCCAAGATAAAAGAATAAGGAAAAAAAGAGGAGAAACTCATCATCCGTCTCTCAGTCTCAGTAGTGGTGGAAAACAAAGAAATGCGGTCAATGGGACAAGAAAGTACATGCGGAGCGCATGTAAATATGAGAAGTGGTAGGCGAATATTTTACCATACAAAAAAAGTATGTTAGTACCATGTGGTAATATTGTCCCTAAACTGTTCATAAAAACCAAAGCTGTTGTGTGGGTGGATGATAAAACAGCCCTAATTTGCACAGCAATGGGGGCCTCTGATGTTGTTGTTGAATTCAAATGGGACGGGGCAATTGTTTGCTTTTGTCAGACATGTTTTACTCTTACGATCTTGGCTTACAATATACAATTTTGAGGTGTGTACAATGTGTATTATATATACTGTGTGTTGTTGTTTTTTTGTTTTTTTTACTATTAACATAATGTGTTGAACAATTTTGTGACGATATTGCTCGATTTTTAAGAGTTTGGGGGTTAACAGGTCTGCTTTGTTCATTGATGCAAAGGTGATTGCTAAATCTTGAGGGTTAACAGGTCTGCTTTGTTCATTGATGCAAAGGTGATTGCTAAATCTTGAGGGTTAACAGGTCTGCTTTGTTCATTGATGCAAAGGTGATTGCTAAATCTATCTGAAATCGTCATTAAATAAATCTACCTATTTTATTTCAAATGCTGCCCACAATCATGTAAGAAACAAAGTTCCCACCCACCCATCACCCCGCAACCTCTCTTCCTATAAAAGCTTCCGAATTTGTTGAGTTGCATACTGATAAATTATATTGAGCTCTAAATGCAAAAAACACTGAAAATAAATTGTACAATGCTGATTCTATGACATGGCATTGTCACAGGGTGACTGTTACGCCATGGTCGAAGTACTATCCACAGGTTCAAATATCGTGAGAGAGTAAGGAAAGTAAGAAGACTAGGTATGGCGGTCCCCTGCGGCTGTTATCACACGGGGGAAATGTATGAAAGCAAGTATGTATACAGCTGTCTGTGACTTACGTTGACACGCCTCGAGGCGTTAGTTTATCGTGGAGTCACGGCAGTACGTAATTACTATCTGGGTGCACGTTTAGACTGGATGGCGTCATGGGTAGAAGTTGGGGAGGAGCGAGCGGGTATATAGATTTATATATAGTGACACCGAATTTTGTAGTTTCACTGACCACTACAGTCCGCACATGAGACTTCTCTCGTGAGTGTTTAGACATAGACCTACCTTGTACCAGTTTTGCCCAGAATCCACATAGAGAGTTAGTGTATGTATGGTGTCTGAATGTGAAGCTTTATGGTAGTTCTTGTGACTGACAGTTGCGTTATGTAGACGTTTTGTAATTTGAAAGACTACGGTAAGTAGCTAGCTAGGGCTTAGTGTAGATCAAATGGTGTAGGCGATTTCTTCATATATTTCAGGAGTAGTCACCCTTTATTATTATCGATACTAGTAAGAGAAATCTTTGAAAGCATGTTGCCGTGTTGATGTTGTACGCATGCCAATACAGAGCAACGACGAGATGCAAGAAAGAGCCGAAGACAATCCCTGACCATAGAGCATACCCTCACGTAGTAGAGAGGCGACATCATACAAGACTCCACTATAAAGAGCTGTAGCGTAGTACTTGAATCATACGTCAGAATTGTTTCATTTGTACTTTGCATATGTTCTTAGAGTAATTATTATAACATTTATATGACAGCCATCCACATTTCATAGTATATCTTCTAGGATAGGTAGTAATCATATTTCATGCACATCTCATGGTATATTTGTCGTATATCGCATATTATGTTACAGGGTGTGTTTAGATAATAAATTAGCTTTTGTTACTTTAAGTTAAATTGAGGATTTATTTTGTTGATTGTTTTGTTCTTGTGTTTCCTCGGGCACATCAAAACAAGGTGGTGTCAGGGGTATTTTAGAAATTAGACTACATGTCACTGAGCATAAGGGAGCTCGTGACAGGCATCATGGGCATCCAATATTTTAATCATGGCCTTTTAAATACTTTACAGTTCTAAGCATGTGGGGGGGACGGGGGATGACAGATCAAGGTGGACGGAGATGGTGGATCAAAGTTGGGGGAATGGTGGATCAAGGTGGGAGAGGAGATGGTGGATCAAGGTGGGAGAGGAGAGGATGGATAAAGTTGGGGGAGGAGATGGTGGTTAAAGATGGGGGAAGAGATGGTGGATCAAGATGGGGAAGAGATGGTGGATCAAGATGGGGGAGGAGATGGTGGATCAAAGTGGGGGAGGAGATGGTGAATCAAGAAGGGGGAGGGAAATGACGGATAAAGGTGGAAAGATATGGGGGTATCAAGGTCGGGGACGATATGGTGGATCAAGATGGGGAATTGGTGTACCAAGGTGGTGGAGGCAGATGGTGTATCAAAATACGGAGTTGATGTTTAATGTACAACCTGAATCTCTATATATCAGTCATCTAGACTTTTATTTCCTGACTCAGCAGTGAACAAACGGAAAGGAAGGAACCCAAACCAAGCCTATATTATATGATTACTCACATGTCCAAAACTAACCCCACCCCTTGGCCAATCCTAAATTTTATTGTTGCAGGCCTCTTTCTTAAATTGTTGATCGTCTCAATAATAATTTGATCCCTCACAGTTCAAAGTCCATGGGCAATGTGTGTGTGCCGGGCCTACAGCATCAATGGTTTGTTCAATTAAAAACTGACAATAATCCACATACAAGTAATATATATACATGCAATAATTTGTGGTGTACTAATCTATCTTCCCATCAGGAAGTTAAATAAAGGACTGTTCAAGCAGGAGATTCAATTAGAGATTCTACTTTAATCAGATGGTTTACTCGTTGGTTCCATGAGTAAGTCTTAAGAGTTTTAAGTTGGTATATAAAGTACAACAATCTGTATTGTATGTAATGGGGGGAAAAAATTTAAAAAAAAAAAAAATTCAATTAAGAAAAAGACAATTTTAATCTGCAATATATGAGCCTGCATTTTGCTCATGAGATAAGCGTCCTGTTCCATATTTGTCGCTACCAAATTTCACCTTACCAACACCAGAGTTAAGGATTCTGGAAAGTGGGTCTGGTCCATGGTTTGAGGACCCCCACTCTAACCAATCAAATGGATAAGTGGTTTGACGTAAGTGAGTCTAAAGATTTGGTAAAGCTGTCCCACTGAATCTTTTCAAACAACCTTTTCGTCTTTGTGTGGAACTAAGGATAGGGCGGCCTACAAGTGTGGAGCTAAGGATAGGACAGCCTACAAAGTGTGGAACTAAGGATAGGGCGGCCTAGAAGTGTGGAACTAAGGATAGGGCGGCCCAGAAGTGTGGAACTAAGGATAGGGCGACCTAGAAGTGTGGAGCTAAGGATAGGGCGACCTAGAAGTGTGGAACTAAGGATAGGGTGGCCTAGAAGTGTGGAACTAAGGATAGGGCGGCCTAGAAGTGTGGAACTAAGTGTGGGGCGGGCTAGATGTGTGGAACTAAGGATAGGGCGGCCTAGAAGTGTGGAAGTAAGGATAGGGCGGCCTAGAAGTGTGGAAGTAAGGATAGGGCGGCCTAGAAGTGTGGAGCTAAGGATAGGACGGCCTACAAAGTGTGGAACTAAGGATACGGCGGCCTAGAAGTGTGGAACTAAGGATAGGGCGGGCTAGATGTGTGGAACTAAGGATAGGGTGGGCTAGATGTGTGGAACTAAGGATAGGGCGGCCTAGAAGTGTGGAACTAAGGATAGGGCGGCCTAGAAGTGTGGAACTAAGGATAGGGCGGCCTAGAAGTGTGGAACTAAGGGTGGGGCGGGCTAGATGTGTGGAACTAAGGATAGGGCGGCCTAGAAGTGTGGAACTAAGGATAGGGTGGCCTAGAAGTGTGGAACTAAGGATAGGGTGGCCTAGAAGTGTGGAACTAAGGGTGGGGCGGGCTAGATGTGTGGAACTAAGGATAGGGCGGCCTAGAAGTGTGGAACTAAGGATAGGGTGGCCTAGAAGTGTGGAACTAAGGATAGGGTGGCCTAGAAGTGTGGAACTAAGGATAGGGTGGCCTAGAATGAGGTTGAATACTGGTTGTTGTTATTTTTTTTAAATTTACTATAAGAAAAATTTGTTCTAAGAAAAAATGAGAAATGAAAGCTTTGACCATGTCTTACGTTTAGGCGGTGATTTTTTTTTTTTTTTAAACACACTTTCAGAATATTTTAATTAAACTCCAGCATCTCTGTTCATTCCGAGATTAAACAAAAAATAAAAACAACAAAATAAAAAAAATTAAAAAAATAAAAATAAAAAAAAATAAAAAAACAATGGGCTTAGTATTGTCACAAGGTTGAGATGAATAGTGTTTCCTGTAGATGTAACCATGTTGACTGGGGGTAGTGAAATGATGACCCGATAACCCCCACAAAAAAAATGTGACAATGTGCTACTTTCCTACAAAAAAAGATCTTGTATTCTCATATTTTCATGCCCTTTCCAAGCAAGTAGGGTTGAGACGTTCAAACAATTACTACTCCTATATGTAAGATATGATATGATAGGATAAGATAGGATAAGATAGGATATGATAGGATAAGATAGGATATGATATAAGATATGATATGATAAGATATGATATGATATGATATATGATAGGATAGGATAGGATGCTTTTATTGATTCAAATAAATGGAAATTTGTTTTTACTGCATTGCACATAGTGTTCTCAGTCTTGAAAGTCTTTGTTTGAGATTTTGCTATGATGTCATGCCTTTGTTGATGGCAGCTTTAAGACGACTGGTGTGATGCAAAATGTTCTTAATAGTTACATATTGGTGCATTGCAGAACAAGTTTTTATTCATCACACAAAAACTTAAAATAGCTCCTCCATCTTTAGGTCTACCATAAAATAAGGAAATGGTTCTCTACACTGAGCATCTTTCAAAGATGAAACTTTTATATGTGACTGTGAATTTATTGGTTAGTGATTTTTTTATTTCACTAAATATTGTACTAAGACTGGTCAAATTTATTTTAAATGTTTAATTTACAATAGTATAAATATAATACCGATTAACTAATACAGTGGAACCTCTCATAACGAGCATAATTCATTCCAGAATCTTACTCGTTAAGCGAAACACTCGTTAAATAAAACAATTTAATACGATAATGCGTTCCATGCTGAAAAAATACTCATTTTTCAAAAATGTTTATTAACATTTATTCAACTAAAATTACTTATGAATTGTTAAGGAGTGTAACAACTTGGAATACAATTTAGATTTGAAACAAAAAACGTAAATAAAAATATGAATTTATGACAAATAATTAATCCTTTTTAACTAGAAAACTGTCTAAAGACATTTGTTTTTGCCGACGCTTCAAAATTTGACGAAAATGTGTCACAGCATTATCTTTGAATAAATTTGTAGCATGAATAGCCACCTTCTTATTAGGGTGATGCTTCTCAATGTACGATGCAACAGTTTCCCATGCTTTCAGCATTTTTCTTATTGCGCTAGAAGATTGTTGCTCTGCTACTTCCTCCTCCATTAATGAGCTCTCCTCCATTAATGAGCTCTCCTCCATTAATGAGCTCTCCTCCATTAATGAGCTCTCCTCCATAATTTCTTGCTGTGAAACACGATGCAACTCCATAAGCTCTTCAGTGGTCAACTCTTGACTGTGGTCTTTCACAAGCTCTTCAATATCGTTGCACAGGTTATTACATTTTGCACATAAAAAAATTACGAATACTGTCTGAATACAAAATTTGTAAAAACTGGTGATCACACACGAAAACAATACGCTAACAGACCGAGTGCTAAACACAGACTAATGCATCGGCGCGGAAGTTCCGGCTCATAAATGAATTTCCTGAAAAAGGGACTTCCCCTTTCTGCACAACTCATTATGCGAAATGTCGCTCATTAAGGGGGCAACTTCTTCACATTTTTTTTTGCTCGTTATGCGAATTACTCGTTATGAGAGGTTCCACTGTAGTTTTTATTTTTTTTATTTACACAAAGAAAATCAGAAAAATTATACTTAATCCAAATTATTTCTCTGTGTATAGATCAAAACTAGGCAATTTTCATTAAATGTTTTTTCATATAATTTTTTTTTTTAAATAAAAAGATTTCCTTTTACCCATAGCAGCCCCCCAAAATATGGATTTTCTCAGCTCTAGTAAAATATAAATTCCTTGCTCTGATCTCTGATGCTGGGACTCTCTTCCGAAGCTTTGGTTTATGAAATAAAACAAGCCACTATAAAATTCAGCTTATGAACTTTCATTGTTGCGGCTGTTGTAAATTAATAAATGTTGAGTCAGTACCTTCCAATAAAAGTTGATTGGTGGTGTCCCCAAATCTGCAATTTGTCCACATTTATAGGTGAATGTTCCTGCCGCTTCGTTCGGTTGCTTGGTCACTGTTATCTTATCAGATTTCAGTACTGGAGTTTCTAAGCAAAGAGGAATTAGAAATAAAATTCAGACAAAAATTCTCAGGATGCTCAAGAAATTGAAAGCTAAAAAAAAAACCACTGTATAGAAACGTGTACACTAGAGATTCCCAAAGTGGTCTATATCGACCCCCAGGGGTCGACAACAAATTTCAAGGGGGCCATGTCAGCGGAACAAAACAATTGAAATGAAATGAAAATGAAGGTCAACTATAGTGGATCTCATGTAACTTCTATTTTGGCATTCCAGGAATGGAATAATCCACATACACAGATAGTACCTATTTACTTACGTTATATTACCTTATAATATAAAGACATATATCTTCCTACATAAATTATAAAAGTACCTATGAAGTAAAAAAGTTAAAAACATAAATGTTCATGAATCGTGATGAAGAATCATATTAGAATTTAAGTTATTATGTAAGAATGTATCATCAGGTAAGAAGGAGGTCTACCCAAAACCGAAAAACATGGCAAGTGGTCTACGGGACAAAAAAGTTTGGGGACCTCTGGTGTACACATTTTCTTATTTTAAAAGGTACTTGAGGTACACACAGCAGACAGTCAATTTAATTATTTAAAGATGAAGTCTCACCTCCCAACTCAAATTTAAGACTCGCTACAATAACAAAATAGATTTAACATTATCACCATCATTGTTCTTGTAAATTTAATTAGTAAATGAAAATGTGTGAGAAAGTAGTGCTACTCACTTGCAACAGTTAAATTAAAATCTTTAATCTTTTTGGAACCAAACACAGCCAGTCTTGCAGTGTACGTTGCAGTGTCATCAGCCCCAACATTATTAATCTTAAGTAACAGAAATTATTGAATGAGAGACTGTAAAAATTAACATGATTCTTTGAGGATACTGGAAATATATTGACATTTTGTTCAGCAACAAAAAACATAACAACTAAACAATACCTGCCCATGTCAGGCCACAGCTATTATGAAATTTTTTTTTAAACAAATAAAATAGCATGTCACCCACTATTTGCTGTAATTCGCAACAAGTTTTACAGAATAGTTATTGCAATTTTCTTCTGTTATCTAAGAATAATTTTATTTAATTAACTTATAATTATTAGAACCCTAAGGATTAATGAACCAGGCCCTCACCTGCAAGCTCCACAATTTATATACTGAATACCTAGGCACCAATACTTCAGGTGCTGCTGTAATACGTAAGATATCTACTTCCTCTTTCCCTGGTTTAGTAATGGTCCATTCCATAGAGAAAAACTGTGGATTATTTTTAGCAGCTACATAATCAGAAGGAAGCTCTTCTAAAAAAGGATTTAATAGCTGAAGAGGTTCATCACTTGGAATGCAGTGTGTATATGGAGGAACTTTTCCAATGTCAATCTCTAAACCTAAAACTGAAAAAGGATGAAAAAAAATATGTTTACACACCATCGAGTTTAATAAAATACCTTATACTATGCACTGTCAAATAAAAACAACTAGGGTTGCACCGATTAATTGGCAAATTATCGTTAATTTACCATTTTGCTGATTAATCAGCGTTTAGTGGGGTTGGGGGGGGGGGGGATTTCTTACCCAGAACTTATTTGAAATGCTTTACAAACTGTTCCTCACAGCCATGTCAGATGGACACAGAGGTGCCACTCACTGAAAGCTATAAACCCTGAAATCCCCTTAATAAAAATTTCTTGAAACCTGAAAATTCATTTACAAATTTTTCAAAGCCTGAAACTTAATTTAAAGTCATGAAATTCATACACTGTAGAAATTGTTTCTTGTACAATGATTACAAATGAAAGCGAGAGGCTTGCAAGAGGCTTGCGAGAGGTCGCAGCACTTGTTCTATTTATAGCAAACCAGCTTTCGCCGAACAGGCTTTCGAGCGATCTTACACGATTATTTTTTTTAAAAACAGAATCTGTATTTGAATAAACTGAGCTTGCGAATCCGGGATAATCCGGAAAAGTGGCACCCCTGGATGGATATTTTAAAAGATAGCAACATCCAATGAAGTATGGAGCTTCAGGATGCTTTTTTGGAAAGGGAGGGGGGGGGGGGCGTTTCTGTCCACTTCATATACTTAGCTAAATAACTAAAAAAATGTATGCAGTCTCTTTACATTAAAGTTTTCATTAAATTGGGGAGGGGAAGCTAAATTATGAGAGGCTAACAACTTGTTAATATCTATTGCACAATTGCACTAATGCACAATTGCACTATTGCACAATAGATGCTAGCAAAAACATCCGGTTTTTTACATAGGACAGCTGCTACCAATACAGATTGCCAATTTTATGCATTATACATCAATGTAATTTATTATACAAATATAATAGTAAAAATACTTTAAATTTTGTATTATTAATTTTTTAACAATCTAGATTTCTTTCCTTTTTATATCATGATAAAAATAATTTAAAACCGGTTTATGAAAATCAATCGTTTCAAACCTGAAAACAAGAAATCCGGTTTTTGTTTGACATGGACATCCTCAGTTTGAACTTAAATATTATACATAGTCTTATTTTCAGGTAAACAAAAGATTAATATAATTTTTTTGTTAAAATATCAAACTGCTGATTTTCATAGAACTTAGGAACTCTTAAATTATTCTCCCAACCACCCCCCACCTTACAATTTCTAAATGATACAATGCATACTAATGAGACATGCAATTTCCAGGTGCAACGCTTTTCCTGTCATATCTTGCAGTCACATACTCTTCAATAGCATAATACTAATTAAGACACTGTTCGAATTAAAATAAATTGGCCAAAGAGACTCTACAGGTCATGGTGACACCGATAATCGGAACCTAATTGTATATCTCTTGGTGTGAGCAGAGTTGAGGCTAGCAAAAACTATGGGCCGGGAAAGTCAAAAATTATGTACCCCTTTCTAAAAAATGATATATTAATTCACATATTTTGCATGAAAAATGACAATTTGGCACCCTCTTTAATCAGCTAACACTATGACACCATTTGCTATAGTTAATGCCCTGTACTAAATATGAGTGGTATAAATATAATGTAAGAAATTATTGTATTCTTTGTAATTTGTACAAACTCTAACTTCATTAAAAATTAAATTGAAAGCAAACTTTCTGTTGGAGTCTACACTTATTTCCAAAGAAATTGTTTAATATTATCAGAAAAACCTCCAGTCCAATGTTCCCTTTAAGCTGCGCGGCTGCCCAGTTTTGAGTATCTGTGCAGCAAATTTTTATAGAAA
This sequence comes from Omphiscola glabra, assembly GCA_964017045.1. Taxonomy (NCBI): domain Eukaryota; kingdom Metazoa; phylum Mollusca; class Gastropoda; family Lymnaeidae; genus Omphiscola; species Omphiscola glabra. The sequence continues at coordinate 7,402,290 of OZ024807.1, read as the reverse complement.
TAAATTCGAACAGATACGCTGCACTCTGCAAGACGAATATGACAGTTTTTAATTTGATTGAGATCTATATTTGTGTATTCTATATTTTACTGAGAACTATTTATTTACAGCTAACCGATACATTCCGGATTAAGCTAGCCTCGTTCTGAACCACCGCCACCATATATGCTAATTTCGTGGCGCATACTGCGCAGTGAATGTGTATAAAGTAAATAAATCGCAAATGTCTGGTTTATTATAAATGTAGCAGCTAATTATTTTTAATAATGTTTTAACCGTTATGCATAAACGTCAGTTAAGCAAGCTATCAGCGTCATCGCTTTCTAAGAAAAGGTGTATACAAATTACAAACAGAATGGCTCAATGAGTTTGTGCATGCAGCACTGCCAGATTGGTTGTCAGAGCGGACTGTCACACTGCCAGATTGGTTGTCAGAGCGGACTGTCAAGCTGGGTGATATATTTAAATATCGTGAAATTGATGACGATGATGTCTGTGAAATTGTTGACGATGTTGTCTGTGAAATAAGCTTCAAAGCTAATGCAGGTGGTGATTCCTCCACAGGGAAAAGGTAGGAGGCTCGGAAGATGGATTATCTTAAACGATGTATCAAGCAAAAAAATACACACAGACGCTATACAAAGACTTTGTTTTATACAGTCAGGAGGTGTACTGCGAATACTTACAGAAAGTGTGGCTGATTGAGGCATGAGACAAGCAGCACAGCGTAAAAGTGATAAAGAAGACCAGCTTAATATTGTGATTGACAACGTCCTCTTGGCTGTCATCGTGAACACATCTATGAATGTGGTACAATACATACACAACCATATGGTTAAGTATGCCACAGTCCATGATAGCTGGCGTAATAAGAATTACGCTTTTGAGTTTGTTGAGTCTAACGATTCTGGAGTGGAGGATTCTATAACTAGCGAACTTCTCAAAGCAAAGTTCCACACATGAACAGTAGATGAGAGCACTGATATATCACTGACAAACATATTGATCTTATACGCGAAGTTTCGGCCATACCCGGTAATGTTTACATGACAGGGTTAGTTGGAATTTTGTCTCTGTCGGCAGGTGAACGTAAAGTTTTATCATGAGAATTCATTGGACATGCAGAAAATGGTTATGTTTACCTCCGATGGTGCATCGGTTATGCTAGGCAAGAACAATGGAGTTGCAGCAATGTATTCTAAATCTACTGGAACAACATTGCCTTGCTTATCGTGAAGATTTACACATCGATGATGCTTGCAAACATATAAGTTTAATGACACACATTGAAACATTCCTTAGGACAGTGTACACATTGTTCAGTAGGTCGACAGTACGGAAAGCCCAATTTACCGAACTAGCTAAGATTTTGGACTGTGATTCCGTAGCCTTTGGACCATTGAAAGAAATCAGATGGCTTCCCGACAATTTGCTTTAAGAGCATTACTAAGAAACATACAAGTGTTGACTGAATACTGTAAGGAGCAGGTTGGCCTGTATAATGATCCAGTTCATAATTACTGTTAGAAGAAACTAAATAATTTAAGAACATAAGAGAGCGGGGAGCATGCTAAAGTAACATAGTTACAAGTGCAATATAAATATTCAATCAATCAATACGCAGTTTCGAACTGCTCTAATTGTCTTTGGTGAAGTTGTTGGTGATTTTGCTAAACTATGCAAGCTGCTACAAAATAAAATATTACGACCATCGGGGCATATCAGTTTGTAAAAGCAAGGATCGCTAAGCTCCGTGCCCAGTACCTTGGTGAAAATGTGCACTGGTCTGAAGATTGTTTACAAATGACGAGGATATAAACATGAGTTCCATCCTAAAATTCGTTGAATGTTTATATTTGCACCTGGATTCTCGTTTCCATGAATGTGAGTTGAAGCAATGGCCAATCTTTGAGATATCAGCGTTAATCGACACTTCAGATTTTAATTTTGGTCAAGAAGAACTTGAAGCACTGGTTTCTAGATACCGGGTATGCAGCATTCATTGAAAACTATGATGACATTCTGCCGAAAGTTATGGATCAGTATCGTAACTTAAGTTTTGTGCTTGCATAAAAAATGAAATGTGGGTTGATGTAGACTTTCGACGAGATGGTTCAATTTGTAATAAATAAGGAGCGATTGGCGACATTGCCATTCTGTTGGATCTTTGTGCTACATTTCTTGCATCAAGCGCCGATTGTGAACGTGGATTCGGCATATTAATAATATAAAAATAAAATCAAGAGTTTATAAAGGTTAAATCGTATCAGAATGATGGACATCAGATCAACCTTGACGATGTGATAAAAGATGGATATCGTTGAAAGACAGAGTACCTCCAGAAATGAGTCATTCAAATGACTAGCAGCCATTGGTAGTGGCTGTGTTGGAATTTAGTTGCTTCACCCAACGACAGGATAAATAACATAAATAAAAATAGCTTTTATTGAACAATTGTGACATTTCTTATTATAATTATTTAATAGTAGTTCGTTTATTTATTTATATAAAAAAATTGTACTTAAATTGGTTTATGTAATTTCCGTGTGTGTGTGTTTGTGGGCTGTAAAACTTTGCACACAAAAAATTGATGCTGTAAAACTTTGCACACAACTTTATGATTTTGCACAAGAACCAGCAAACCTTAGAGGGAACATTGCTCCAGTCCCAAGCGTAATTAGTTTGTAAAATCACATGCTACTCAGTAACTCAGTCTACGTTCTACATAAATTATGTGTTGTTATTTGTCTATTATTAATTAAGCCTTAATCTTCAGTTTTGTTTAGAAACATTACTTCTAAAATGTGTTGCCTGCTCTGCCTTGTCAGCTTGTGGATTGTCTGCAGTTTAATTAGAAATTGTGTTTGAATTTAGACAAAGTACTAAAAAATAGAAACTGAAAATTAAAAAGAGTGGTAGCTCACTGACACTAGCCACTAGCATTAAAGTTTAAGTATTGGCCTCTGCCTCTGTGGTTAAAAAAGCCCGGACAGTCAAAGGTGATCAGGTGGGTACATAGTAATTAATATTTTATTGTGATTGTCTTATTTTGTCTAAGTAAGACATTACAATATTATATTACAAGTAAGTAGGCTACTAAGACTAAGCATGACATCAATTCTTCAATTCAATTTTGAATCAAACAACAAATAAATCTAAAACTAAATCTAAAACAATCATTTAATTTACTTATTATTTAGTATTTAAAATTTAGGATTGACTATTTTTTTATTTAATTTGTGTACGTGTACCGGGTAGTGTAGTTTACATTGATACGAATAACGACATATATTATACGGTAAAAGTTTATTGTTAAATTGTATTTGAATACTCACCTTTAAAATATACAAGAATTGATATCAAAATCAAAGTTTTCAAAAACATCGAAGACAACGACCAGAAAACTCTTATATCTGTTGTGTTCATTTTAATTTAATTGTATTTGTATTTTGTAACAAAATCTGAAAATCTGTATCCACTTAATTTTAATAACTAGTGTTACAATTATACCTAGCAGTAATTAAGAAGCACTGTATTTCCTTGATAAACATGTTTCATTGTTTCTACTCACTAACTCAAAGTTAGTAGTGTTTCGAACTTAAAAAAACATTTGCTGGTTTGAGTGTAACTGTGCCACCTTAAATCATATATCATATACCATAGCTAAACCCGGAAACATGATGGCTAATAGAAAATTAAAAAGTTGTACCAAATGTTTGTTTGTTTTTTGTTTTAAATATTGCGGCCTTTTTTAAACTTTCATTATTAAGAGATTAACATTCGATGCGTTGCTCTCTAAGTTGAATAAGCAAATTTTTTTTTAATAATGGCCAATTTATCAATAATTCATAACATTAACATTCAGCAAATATTTTTTTTAAATAATGCGTTTTAAAATTATTCTAATCCAGGTATTTTCCTGTCAAAACCTATTTTTGTAAACGATGAGATCATTGTAATTTCCCCAGGTTCTTCTATACCGTATATGACTCATGGATCAAAATAAATAAATGAAAAATAGCTACAAGGAATGCCAGTTTAAATTGAGGAAAGGAGTTAATAAAGAAAGAAATGCGATAGAATGACAATGGGGTTTCATCCTTATTCGTACGGTACTTAAAAAAATTCAAATTATAGGCCTAGACCCTTCATACACTTTGTTTCTCCCTTGCCCGTACTTCTTAGCACCCCCCTCCACAAAACCAGTGTGTCCGAACACTGATCTCTTACCCCCCCCCCCCCCACAATAAATTTATTTTGAGTTTGAGCCATTAAACTTTAAGACGTATAAAACAAATTAAGGCACGTCACCTAACCAACTTGTGGCCAGTGTTTCTTTTAGGAATCTCTCTCATCGTGTATCATGCTTCTATCTAAGGGGCTTCACGCTTGTAAGGGCATATCAAAGATTATCAAGTTGCCCAAATTGTTACTGAAAATTAAAAGATCTTTAACTTTAAGCATTTCTTTTGGTTTTAAAATGCAATAAGTCAATAAGTTTTTGTGAATAAGTTTTTTCGATTTTCACATCAATTCCATTTTTGGTACAGGTACTATTTTTGGACAATTTCCCCCATCCATGATCCATCCCTGTGACGCTAAAGTCCATGTGAATCATGTAGGGCTTTAATTGGTCGGCCTCGCCACTTCCTTCCATTCAGCCTCAGACCTAACTAATGCTTTTCTGTTCCATGCTTGGATTCCCAGCTGCTGTAGATTTTCCACATCATCCATTCATCTGCCTTTGAGCAGTTTTCCTCTGGGATTTTAGTTTTAGCGATGTACCCTCGTCCCCCCTCTGTCATTTGGTATTCGTTCTAAGTTTCCTGCCCTTTTTTTTTCCTGATACCCGGTATACTTGATATAGACTAGCCTATACCATACAAATACAATTCCTGGTTAGTTCGTATTCTCCATCCATATTTTAAACCTTTATTACTTTAACTTTATTATTATTGTCCATAAATTTTCCAAAAACTTCTCTCTCCCAAGTGTTAAGTTTTCTGCCGCTTATGTTACAAATAGTCTGATCACAGTTTTAGTTTTACAAAGTTTTCTTTGTTTTTCTTGCAATGTTTTTACTTTTGAGTACCGTATTTTCTCAGATTTTCTGACTACCGGTACTAAAGTATACCCTGTTTCTGGCCGATATCCTGTCTTTTATTTAATCCTAGGTACCGGTATTTGGATTGATTTTCTTTTTCAAAAGTATGATTTTTTATTTTAATGAATCGTTTCAAATTCATCTGCCTGTTTTTGCATGTATTTTGTCTTTTTGGTTAACTTCCAGCCCTGACTTCTAATTTAATCAAGGCTTTTGATATGTCTTAACTACTTTTCCTTAACAGAAAGATTTGTAATTTGTAAATTTTTAAACGTGTCACGTTTTATTTATTCCGTTTCTTTTTGCCGGGATGTGAAAAGTAAAAATGTGTAAAGAAAAAAACCAAAAAGTAAAACACCTAAGGTACGGTACTGAAGAGCGATCAAATTGTGATTTTAAACGAAAAGTAAATCGTAAATGCTAAGAATTAGTTACACAAATCTGAGTAAATTCGAATAGATCGTACCGCGCTTTTTTACCATAAAAAATTAAAACGTTAAAATTAAAAAATAATGAAAAAATTTCCTAAATGTATCCATAAACCTAAACTGAACCCCAAATCTATCCCTAATCCTAACCTGAACCCTAAATCTATCCCTAACCTAATGAAATGAGGTACTTTCTATCTTAATTAGCCCAAACGGGTAGTTAGAGTAGACCTACCACTACCATTTAAACCGGAATACAAGAAAAATGCTGCTGTAAAAATGAGGAAAATGATAGAGCCAAACACCTAGGATCACATATACCGGTACCTAAATCAGATAATTCAGGGAACAGTCTATTTCAGGCGGACCATGTAGGCATTTAGAGTGTTCACCTTGTGATGACCAAATTAAGCTAAATGAATAACCAAGTCATTATCATCACTAAAAAAACCTAAATAAAGTGAACTTATGGCCAACTGCTACTAGTACTAGACTAAGATGTCTTGTGTTTAAAAACTTAAATTGTCTTTGTAAATATTATATAATTTATTATAATTATAAAATGTTTTCTTTATTTGTGCGTTGAAAGGATGTGCAACTTATAAAAAAAAACACTTCCATTATTCTGATCTATTAACTTATCCTATAGTATTACCGGATACGTCAGGCAATTGGGCAATACGATGACCTCCTGACGCCTGTTAAAAAGCGCAAACTTGAGTGGTATGGCCACTTGACAAGAAAACAAGGGCTCGCCAAAGAGATCTTGCAGGGCACTACTAGTACTACTAGAGGGAGAAGAAGAGGAAGACAAAGATGGGAAGATAATATCAAAGAATGGACTGGATTACAACTAGGTGATGCTATGCGTAGGGCAGAAGACCGAGAGGAATGGAGAAGAATAGTGTACATGTTATCTGTGGCGCCCCAACTGTCGAAGGAATACGGGACCTGATGATGATTACCGGTAGTACAAAATGAAATTTAAATAAATTATTTTGTTTTTAAAAAACTATTGGATTAGGGGGGCCAGAACCTCTTTGACTTTACACGTCTTTTCACTCTGGAAATTGGTAAATTGATCCCCAGGAAATTTGAAGACAAAATCTGGATTCTTTTGAAAAATTTAAGTTACACTCAGTAATTTGAAGCAATACTTCCTGCCAGCGATTTGTAAAATTATAATTATTGACAGCCAAAGTTTTTGTACAAGTCTGTCCTTAATTGTGGAAGTACATAGTGGAACTGTTTGAAGTTCATATATTGCGGTCACAGGCAAATACAGTACAGCTTTGTTTCTAATTATTTTTTCCTTGGCACTCGACTTGCTTGCAGCAGACTTTGTAGCACAAAGTGCATGATGGAAAAAGTACTGGAATGTACTCATAGTCACAACTGGTCCACAGTAATGAGTCATTTGACTCTGACAGAAATGCCAAGCAGCAGTGTCTCTATTTTGATAACTAATAACAGTACCAGTACTCTCTCAAACTAGCAGCACTGCCCAGTGTTGGAACCACCAGACTGATTTAAAAGAAAACTATTTCTTGTTGCAATGTTTACTAGCATAGCAATATCTACACAATACTTTTCTAATATGCCTTTTGGTAAAACAGATACAATTCAAATGTCTAGAAACAAAGCAAAAAAATTTGCCCGCATGTTTAGAACAAAACGGCTGATTAATTAGATACTAGCCGTTGAAATATAATCTGGATCTACAAGTTGTAAATAGATTATGAAAACTAAAAACAAAGAACATTTATAGTAAACACTATACCCAACAAAAGAAAATAAGCCAAATAAGTTTATTAGAAAGAGAAAATTAATTTATTCAGCATCTTCTTTATCTCCCTTTGTTGCTCTTGTGTAGATCATTTGAGATGCGTGTTTGGATATAAGGCGAATCAGACCTAAAACAGAAACAAATTATAAATAAACTACAAAATTTTTAGAAACCGCTGAAAGTCCTGACTGAAAAAAATTTATCTTATTGAAATGTAAAATGTATTTAAGAGGTATTGAAAAATCCAGGTTTCCTTTAAAATGATGCATTAGCTTGATATAGGCGAGGTATAATTGGATTCAGAACTGACAATTATAGGAATGGCTTTTTAAAACTTGATAAACACTATACTGTTATGTAGGACTTTCTGACGTAGCAGAATAAAAAGTTGTTGAAAAACTGAGTTGCTAATAGGGAATTGCACCAAGATCTGCCATTTAACATCGTGCTGCTGGTGTCAGAAAATGTTACACCGGTAGAAATTATAATGTAAAACATGGAGTTAATAATTTTTGTGTCCAATTTGCACCCAGTATGCATGTAATGATATTTTATTTGGAATACCTGGTAACTAATATGATAAAGCGCTGAAGGTGACAACTACTTATGGCATCTAATAGGCACTATAATATTCACTAGCCGGCCGTAAAAAAAAGCGCGGGCTGCGCTGTGCCGACCACTGTGATCAGCTGACACTGACCGTTTTCTGGAGGAGATCAACACACAATCTAATTTTATTTTGACAAGATGTTTTTAATCTGCCAATTAATGAGGATGAAGAGTTGCTAGAGCTCTGAAGCCACAAAACATATCCTGAATGTTTAAGAATGTACCATCAACTTCAACAACGTACATGACGTTAATATGTCACTATCTATTCTGTACTGACAATGTCATTGCAGTACCAGGTAGATTTATTAGTTTAAAAGTTATGTATTTAAATTATTTAAAATTTCTCTGCCGTGGTTGCTTTTATTGAAATAAATTTTTCTACTATACATTTTTCTGATCTGCATTTTATTTAGTTTAAATTTGCTTTGCTTTTAGATGTACATTATCTGTTTGTTTTAAAATTTTTATAGCAATAGCTCTTTTTGTTTAATAATTATTTTTTTGTAAAAATTAAATTTTTCCACTCCAAGCTATCCACGACATATGCTCATAAATTATAATAAGTTAATTCACAATTCATGTGTTTTGCTTTGTTAAACATTGTATTGTAAATGTCTCTTCCAAATTTGAGTGCTCTAACTTTAATAGCCAATAGATACAAACAAAACAGTACAAAAAGTGATAATTCGATCAGTTTTAAAAATAAACTGCAATGCCAAATAGTGGGGGAAAATAAATCCCTAAAAAAAATATTTTTTCCTATAAATGATACAAAGGTTATCTTGGTGTCACTGGAAAGGTTAGAGCCAGCTCTTTCCAATATTCTTTGTATGTGTCAGAAGTATTTAAAAATTAGAGTTGGAGTACCTACATACAACCAAATGATCAATCTAGATAAAATAAGATTGTGCCATTTTCAGAGGATGAAGATATGCATACCAGTATGAGTATGTCATGTTATTTACACAAACTGCAATTTGATTTTCTAAATACCGGTATCTATTTTCCCTGAGATTAATTCGTTACCTTTTGAATGCAATTCTCTCAAAGCTTGCTTTGCTAATGATCCTCTAACTTTTAATCTCTCAGAAACTACTGAAGGGGTAATAAGCTTGTAGCTGGGAACCTCTTTGTACAATTTGTCATAAGTGGCCTTGTCAAAGAGGATCAAATTGTTCAATTTATCTCTTACTTTTCCTTTGGACCACTTCTGCAAAAAAGATATTTTGAGTTAATAACAGAAACCTTATACTGCACACAACATGGGAAGATGAAAACTTCAACATATCAAACATTGATAACTAATATTGACTAGCCATCTTTTCTTTTTTTTTTTTTGAAATATCCACAATTCAGCCAATTGATAGAATACTGTCAAAATCTTTCAACCTGTAATATAGGATGTGTTTAGCATGTGAAAAAGTTAGAATCGGATTAGCAGTATGGTAACTTCTGCCAAAGTAAATTGGTCATGGAGGTCCCCCATAACTATCAACAATAGTTTTGTTTCAAAAGACTATTTAGCATTGTAATGTACTAATTATTTGTCTTCTCATATTTGTATTATTGAATGTGGGGGAAGGGTCTCCCTATTAAATGGCACATGCAAATTTCTATTTTCAAACTATCAAAAACAGGCACTATATGAAATGTGTGCATCTTTACAACTGCGGTCATTTGGCGTATCAGCAAACAGTGATATGTTCCTTATGTCATTTAAACAGGAATGGAAATATATTTTAAATCAACTTTATCATCACATTTTGTTATTGTGACACTAATAATAATGCTCTATGATGGCAAGAAACTAATAAACGTTCTGGTCCAACTATTTGTCTAGTCAACTTATGTTGAGTATTGCCATTCCCCAAAGCCAGAAGTAATGTCCAGAACAGGAAAACTCTTGACAAAACCCATACAATACAATCATACAGCTAGCCCATTCAATACGTGTAAATGTGCAAAATGCATGATAGGCCTAAAATAAATCATAAACTACAGTCAAGTGCTATGTGCCTGAACAACTAATGAATCAGGAGAGTGTATTTAAATGTAAATAAATAATATCTACACATCTTCAGTCAAAACAAAGGAAGAAGACAACTATGACACTTGGTTGGTCAATTCATACTATGAATTGGGGACATGATATTTCGTGTTTTTTTAAAGTAGGGCCTATGTATTTTGGATTCACTCCTCTTGTTACTAGAGTTAAATTTTCCGTAATATTATGATGGAATATTTTGAATTAAAATATTTATTGAATATCGGTTGGTTAACTATAATTTTAAAATTTCATTGGTTGGGTAAATATAGTATTTTAATTTTTCTGCCATATCTAAAAATGGTATTGCATTTTATTGATCGGAGTGGTTATCCGCACGGTTTTGGCGTGAGGATAACGCCGAGCAATATCTGCACGATTCATCTGCGCATTATAGCGGCTGGTCAATGTGACATTGAAGAAAAACGCACCCGGTGTAGCACGATCGACAATAAGCTGTGTTTTTATTTTCAACTCTTACATGCAATTAAAGAAAAATAAAACACACTATTAACATTTCATGCATTATTTCTAGATCTATATTTGAAGAAAAAAAGTGTGTACAGAATTTTTCCGAAATTTCATGAAATGTGTCGATCAGCCGGTCGTAGTTTTGGAAACATTGCTTAGACATGGCGCGGTCTTCTCGGAATGCTAAACACTGCCTTATTAGGTCTAGTAGTAGACTGTATAGCCTCTAGGCCAGCGGTTCTCAACATGTGGATCGCAACCCCTTTGGGGATCGAACGACCCTTTTCCAGGAGTCGCACGACCCTTTTCCAAGGGTCGCGTAAAACATTCGGAAAAAAATATAATTTGCAGTTATGAAGTAGCAATGAAAATAATTTTGCGGTTGGGAGTCGCCACAACATGAGGAACTCTATTAAAGAGTCGCAGCATTAGGAAGGTTGAGAACCACTGCTCTAGGCCATAGGTCCTAAATAAAACGCATCTTAATGCTACTAGTCTTACATTATAGATCTAGGCCTAGACCTAAGACAGGCTGGCTTTCACACATTTAAGATTCATTCCAAACTGTAATTTGCGTTCAATAAGCCTACAAAAAATGTCGCCTTAAACTAAGTTTAACTTACGCTGCGTTTAATTAATTATCAGTTTTTAATTCCTGAAAGAAAGGCAAAATTAAAAAAATGCATAATTTTAGTTAATATAAGTATACATCACACATTTCTGGTTGTGAGGAATAACGCTAGAAATTATCCGCACAGCCAAAATCGTGCAGATAATGCTCGTCATTATTCTCATGTCCAAAACCGTGCGGATAACGCTTCCTTTATTGAATTGATTTCTGACAACTTTAAGATATTCTTTGTAGTGGAACCTGAAATTGTGTAATCTACGAAACTGAAAGTTGGGTTTTCATAATTTTTTTCCTTCATTTTTACCATGCCATCCCGTGGAAAACGTGTTATGTCATTGCACCAATTGGCCGCAATCATAGACAATCTATAATCAAGTTCAAAGGTAGCAATAACAACCTACCTTCTTTTTAGCTTTACCACCTGAACCCTCCTTTTTGGGCTTACCAACTGTTGTTTTGCCGGCTTTGGCAGCACTTTTAGCTTCTGCCTTCTTAGCAGGCTAAAAATAAAAATATATACAATAGGCGTGTATAATCATCTGCACTAATTTTAAAAGCAATATCTAGGCCAATAGACCCAATTTCTGCGACAGTACAAAGTAAAATCAGCATTACTGATTGAGATTTATTATTTTGAAGACACACCTGACCTGCTGATTTTTTACCAATAATGTAGAAAGTTGCTTTACAATAAGTCTTATTGAATAAGAAGTAGCACAATTGCTTTAATACAAAAATTATTTCAAGCGTATTAGAAATTCACGGATTTGAAAATGAATTTATATTTTAAATATCATCCTGTCTTAATTTGCATTACCCTCCCTTTGACTTGCTGACTATTTGGCTCACGTTGAGAAAAACCATGTGACTAATTCAGAAATAAAAATTGCGACTAAAAATATACAAATCATCTAAAATTAATACAAGCAATGTGCGCTGTAATCAATGAAATAAAAATATTACTTGATCTTAATTAAAATATGGTAAAGGATTGCTAATAAGTTAATGTAACTAGAGAGCAACGTGCTCATCCAACCTACCATGTTGGAGGCCTTAATCTAGAAAGGCGGATGTAGACGGCGTTATCCTCAACTCCGAGAGTACAGCCTTGAAAATGTAAAAATTAATCGATTATTATATTTAAAAGTTATTTTTTTATGTAACATGTTTTTCCTAATTGTTATGAAATTTAAATAATAATATATTATTAAATTTAATGAAAAAAATGAAAAATTACTAATAAACTTAGTGCTGTAAGCGATGGAAGTTGTGTTCAATTTTTGAGAATGTGACTCCTCTACTTTATAATTAAAATAAGATAGCAGGCTATGTACACGAAATAGTGTTGTAGGTGAATTTTTAAGTCGTCTAAAACAAATTATAGTTAAAATAGGTTTAAAGTTTATTTCACAATTGGCAAAAGTTATATTAAAATGTGTCACTGTTCCCACTTTCCTTTTTTGAAGGCTTCCAGGTCCAGTGCTTTTTTTTTTTAAACAATAAAAGATACAGGTAGGCCCCTACTCACTTCTTATTAATCTTTTAAGGGTAAAGGGGCCATCCATAAATGACGTCGCGCAAATTCTGCTGATGTTTTACCCCCCCCCTTCCCCCATCGTCACAAATCATCACAAAAAGTTAGACCCCCATACAATATAAAGTCACAAATATCTAGCCCCCCCCCCCCCATTTTTTTTATTAAAGTCCATGTGTCCACTATTGTCTTTTACAAAGCCTTAAGAAATTCACCTCCCTTGGATATCAAATTACTGCATCTGTGTCAGAAACATTTCACTAGAACAGTAGTTCTTATCCAGAGGTAAAAGTACCTCCCCAGCCCTGAGATGTGGAGGACCAGAAAAGTGTATTCAGTGGCGTAGCTAGGGGGCTTTGGACTGCACGGGGGTGACAACATCTCAGGGGGTGACATCAAATTGAAAAATTGCGTATTTACAGAGCACACACTGCTCGGTCTAACTGAAATTCATAAAAGGATAACAGATGACACCTATTCAACCATGTAACGAATCTAAATGCGTTTTTTTATTAAGATTTCAAAGTTGATGCAGCTGCAATTAGTTTACCTTATTATTAGGTCAGAAACACACCGTGTTTCAGCGCCAAATGAAGTGTTCGGTAACTTTTGTAAGTGACAGGAAGCTATATTTATCTAAATTCTGAGAAATAAACTGTCCTTTGAAAACAATGAGCTATTTTAAGTACACGTCACAGTTCTTAAATACATTTACCTGCTGACCCTCAATTAATTTGTTTTTGTTATTGTATTTGTTATACTGTGGACTAAGTTTAACCAGACGAATTACATCGTAGAAGTCGATGGGGATGGGTTTGACACCACGAGCTTAACGGACCGGGTGACATTAACCCTAGCTACGCCACTGATTGTAATTGCTGCCATTGCTAGGCCTAGCTGTTGCTGCTTTTTTTTTTTAATTTGTTTGTAAGCCTTTTGATTAGTAGCAATTAAATGTTTTTCTTGTGAATTTATTTTGGCGCATTGCCATTGCTTTTATTGGTAAATTTTGCACTTGTTTATTAAGTTAATTAATGAAATAAAATTACGATAACTAAATTGTTTAATTCTTTATTACAATATAATGTATACGTGTGTGTGTGGGGGGGGGGGATTAAAACAGAGTGGGCGTGCAGCGCTGCAAAAAATGTTAAGAATCCTTGCCCTAGAGCATTTACTAAGACCCCCCCCCCCCGGGTCAACCATTTGTTATCGTTCCATCCTTCTTCCCGTGGTCGCCGTGATAGTCCGAATACTATGACTCCTGTGTCCACATTCAGCCATAAATTCTCACGACTGTCATAGCAACTACACACCGAGTCTCCTCCTCCTTGGCGTCCTGTAACTTGATCAGAGGCCATTTTTAGGACTGATTCTCTCAGTGATAGTAGTTTAAAAATAAAATGATGATTGTTGTATAAAAGAATATGTTAAAAATGTCTTTAATTTAGGGTTATTAAGTGCAATTTTCTACTACAATATTCTACAATATATACTTTTCATGTGACGTCACATTGCTTGAGGTCCCCTCATCACACATCGTCACAAAAACCTGACAACCCCCCCCCCCCCCCAATTTTTTTTTTTAGACGCGTGACGTCATTTTTTGTGGATGGTCCCTATAATGACGTATCGGGGGTCGGAATGGGAATGATTTTATTAAGGCTTTCATTATGATGTGTCTGAATTTGAAACAAGCGAAACAAAGTATGGAAAAACGCAACAAAACAAAATTATAAAAAGGGGGGGGGGGGACAACACGTCATAAAGTGTAACCAATCCTTTTAAGACTAGGCTACGTTAACAATAATGTTTGCGGAGCTACTCCGTGCAATAAAGTAAACAAAGAAACAATTACAAGTAAATTCGGCTGCTAAATAAGAGGTTCCTTTTAGTTTTAGATTTCTGAACTCGATCATAATTTAGAAATCCGCTATTTACAATTAAACGTAAATCTAAACGAATGAAGTCTGCAATTTTAAAGAAGATGCGGTTGATGCTAAACACTTCTTCAAAATGCTACGTCCCAGGCCTTAAACTTAAATTTACTTAATTAAAAAGTGCTGTTACTGTTGTCACTGTTGTTAACTGTTGTATATAAATACTATAGTCTTGTACTTGTACACATTATTATAATGATTATATATTGATAACAGGAATTGGTTGCATCAAATTCCATCTTTTATATAACCCAGCTAAAATTCTGTGTAAAGATTGTTAAGTAAATTAAGTTACGTTCTAAAATTAAAAGTAAAAGCTTGTTGTCCTTGTAAAAGTAAAATGCCATTTCATTTGCCAAGCGTTTTTTTTTATTGAGTGAGAATTTGAGGCCTGGAGGCTGAACCAAATGTTCTGCCTAAAGTCTAAATTTACCAATGAAATTGCTAACTAGAATTAACATTTAGTATCAAATCTGCCAAATATGTTTTTTGAGTTTGAGTTCTCAATAAATATGTGTCATGTTCAGCCTGCAATCTATGACCCCCACCTATAAGTAAGAGAAGATAGAAACATTCTGCTAGAATACAGGTTCCCAACCTTTATTTAGTCATGACCCCATATTATAAAGGCAAAATTTAAGCAACACCAATACATTTTAAAAAATAAATTAATTAATAGCTGAACAAGATATGTTATGATTTAGATAAGACCTGTCTTTTCTTTTCAAACATGTGTTTTTACCACTCACCATATTATTATGCTTACAGGTAAATTAATGATTTCAGACTCTTATAGCAGGCTACCTATTTTGTTCCAGAATCATGTCTGTGATAAAATTATTTATCAATGACACATTTTTTGGACTAAAAGACTCACTAAGTGGATGGTGGGTAGCCTTAAAATGCTGGCGGGATGAGGCTCGTGTTTTGACAGATAAGCCGCCACCACCTAAAATATTTTCTGAACTAGCCAAACGACGCAATGAGCAGCAAAAGAAAAAAGAGCCAGATGGGTTAGTGTTATGTTTTACATCACAGATTAAAACAGAAAACAAGAGAATGATTATAACTTCATAGAATAATGAATTTTTAATCAATTTTTTAAAATTAAAAATTAGTCCCCAAAAGATTGTATTTTCACTTTTATCATGGCTTATTAGGTGTAACATATTAAAGATATATCATCTACTAAAACAAAACAAAATGATAATATTGCAATAGTGTCACTCATGTGAAATTTAGCACAGACTGATTTCCTTACTTTAGCTCTCTGCTGCCAAAAAGGCAAACCCCTGAATCAGCAGTTCTTATTTTAGTTTTAGACAAAAAATGTCAGTTTGACTCATTTGTGCATTTTTCAATATTAATATAATAATTTTTATATCTTTAACAAGATAACAGTTCTAATATCTTTAACAAGATAACATTTCTATTTTCTTGCTGAATGTCTTAAGAATTGCTAAGAATTCTTAAGTTGCCTTAATGTTAAAGATTAAAAAATAATAATGTCTTTTTTTTAAAAGAACTTTAATGGACATCATTTGGAATACTGTGACAACTGCCGGGGTGGCACTTTTAGTAAGTTTTTAAAAAATAATAAAAAGCAGTTAGAGCAAAGTTAGTATTTATTTATTAATATTCTGTTATAAATATTAATCACAATAAAATGTTTTCATTAAAAAAAAATTGAAGAAAAAGGATCAGCTCCACAATGTCTGTTTAATAATTCATTTACTTTCAGATCACTTTTCTAATACAGACAGGCTGCTCATCTATAGCAAGTTTATTTGGTAAATGTTTTACTAAACAAATACTTACCTCAACAATATTTGTTTATAAAATCATTCAATACACTGGAAACAATAATTTATATTTTCTAAAGACAACAATGGATTTTTGACATACAATAAGGAATATTGGATGGATTTCTGTTACTTTAAATTAATTAATTAGATTACAAAATTATGAGATAAAAATTTCACTATCAACTCTGACTTATGATGATATATCTGAAAATATACAGGTAAATGGATTTATGCACCATAAAACTATTTTTTAATTTGGGGCATTTTTCTTTTTAAGAAGTGACTATTTTTGCTTTGTTTTGGGACAACTTAAAAAGATATAGTTGTTTATCAATATGACTTTCTAGAAATAATTTTTTTTAAACATCAAACATGTTGTATAACAATATCAGTATCTGAGTAGCTTTCATCTATGAACTTAATATTTTAATGTCCCTGTTTCCACAATTTACTTTCGATTATCATTATCTACTCTAACCACTGCTAACACTATTGTGACACAATACACATTAAACAAAATTCTAGACCTCCCTCTAGTGTGATATATTTTCAGATCTTGAATTGATATCCTTTTTGTTCACTCTTGGATAATGTCTATCACAACTAATATCAAATTGCTTATCAAGGGGTTGTGCAATTCACAAAAATTCTCTCGGCAGGCCTAGATATTTTCTGAAATTCTGTTCACATAAGCTCCCAATAAGTAACAAAACAGCTACTCTCAGAAATAAATTCACTCTTTTAATCTTCTCAAAAGTGTGCTTATTATTTTGAACTAGGGGTAAAGAAATTAACAAAAGAAAGAAAGAGAAGAAAAAAAGAGAAAGAAAGAAAAAAAAAGAAGGAAAGAGAAGGAAAAAAGAGAAAGAAAGAAAAAGAAAGAAAGAAAAAGAAAGAAAGAAAGAAATAAACAAAGAAGTCACTCACCCAGTGCTTTGATAAAATGCAGTCATAATCTAAAAACTGAATGAAGAGGAGCAGTAAATCCATTAAAAAAAAAAATTAAAAGCATGAGCTTTTTGATATTCTTTGCTGCCAACTAATCCAAGAGTTGCAGGAACGTTTAGATTTAATGTTTGATTACTTGTTTTTATCCTTATTAGGAAACCACTTCAATCACGGCCTGGCAGTGTCAGCAATCATCTTGAATTTTTTATGGTGGTTTCCCAGCATGGCGGTCATTAAGCTCACCAGTATAATAAATAATAATGTACGTTTTCATGATACTTGCTGATGAATCAATTATGATTTCTACCCTAAATGGCGATGTTTCAAAGAGTAATAATTTTTGTGTTGTAAATTTCTTTTTTAAATTTAAGCCCTCATTAGTGGAAATTTTATTTGGTACTACCTACAGTAAAATAATATTTTACAAGAAGCTTCAAGTTATTAAAATTATAAATTTAATTGAAAATGACATGAATTATGTAGAGGATAATTTATTAGGGATGTAACATAATATATATTTATTTCTATTTTTAATTTAAAGTATCTGTTGTTTCTTGTTTTGTAGTGTCTCCTGAATAAGGCATCTAGCCGAAACGTCCACTGAAATTGTCCTGTCTTTTCTTTTGAAGCCTAAAAATATCTTGTTTTCATTTTAATATAGACCTTCGTAAATGTTTTTTTAAAACAAAAAATTTATATTTCTATTAGCAAAGTATTAAGGGTATTTAAAAAAAAATCATTTATATACATTACATATTTACTTATTACTTTCCCATTGTATCTTGTATTGCAGGAAGTTGCCGACAAAGTATTTTTATACAAATATGGCAGGCCCAAATACACATCCATTGGTGCAACAGTTAGTGAGTTCATATTCAGCAGTATCTACCAATTTATATTTATTATTCAGGTAATCATTTTAAGACAATTTTATGACAGCAATGTCCATGCTGTGTTTCATCATATCACCTGGTGTTGACTTAAGAGAGCAAAATATTTTTTCATGAAACCAACAAATCAGATTTTATATCACAACTCATAAAAATCTCTTCAACTTTTTAAAAATCAAAGCTACAATGAGGATTTAAGGAAATGAGTAAAACAGAGCATGGTCAAACCTGAAAAAAAAGAACGCAATAAAACAACAAACGGGTCAGCAGGAAGCCTTCATCAGCGAACAAACAGAAAAGACAGAATAAAATTTTAAAATAGCACTTAGCTGAGAAGAAGAATCCAAGAGGGCAGCAAAAGAATTGAGGATTTATACATATTTTGACTATCAACATTGGCATTAGAACTGCAATGTAATTAATCCAAATGTATATTTAAAGACAATTTGCTACCACGTTTTATTTTCAGAACAGAATCAGCCTATTTCAGGATGTAAAACAAGGGGATAAATCTTTTTTATAATAGATGCTGTACTTTTTCTCCTTCCACCCAGGCAAGCATAGTGTGTGTCCTGATACCATGGCCATGGTTGGCTGTGCTACTAGACTGGCTGCACTACTCCCTCTTCTATGCTGTCTATGCTTTTGAGTACAAATGGGCATTGTTAGGTATGCAATAAATCTCATCAGGTTTTATGTTGTTTTTTTCTTCTATGATATTTTCTAAATGTGTTTTTTTTTTCAAAGACTGCACCTATTCCTTGAATTAAGACTGCACCTATTCCTTGAATTAAGACTGCACCTATTCCTTGAATTAAGACTGCACCTATTCCTTGAATTAAGACTGCACATATTCCTTGAATTAAGACTGCACCTACTCCTTAAATTAAGACTGCACCTATTCCTTGAATTAAGACTGCACCTTTTCCTTGAATAAAGACTGCACCTATTCCTTGATTTATGACAGAAATTTATGTATAAATTTTGATGGATTTTATCACCTCTACCATCTCACTGACGCCGAACATTTATTTTGATTCTTTAAATGAGGTTCATTAAGTTGAAAAAAACAACTGGTTCTGTATTAATATAAAGCTATCCCATGCAAAATTGTTTTTTGAAAAAAATTGAGACAGCAAGGAGTATAATTGGCCAGAAGTTGTGGCAAGCTTGATAGATATAGCTTATATCTTTAACATCGTATAACATATTTATTTTTTATTCTTCCAGGCATACCAGGACATACTCGTGTTGCTCAAATAGAGAACAACTGGCCCTACTATTTAGCATTTGGTCTGCCTATTCACCTGGCCATTGGCTACTGGGAATCTCTCTATACCAGGTCAATTATATTTTTTATGGATAAATTACTTTGAAGCTATGAAAATGAGAAAACATGTAACATTAATTTGTAATTAATTAATTAGTAGTTAGAAATACCAACGTTAAATAATTTAAAAAATTTTTTTTTTCCAATGTCTAGGACCATGGCCTTCACCTTGCTGTTTCCATTCAGTATACTTGGCGCTACAGCCGCCAACCCACCAAGAAAACCTTTGTAAGTGTAATTCGCTGTGGGAATCTTTTTATGCTCTTTAAAATTGAAGAAAAAAATCAAGATATTATCCATTCTCATCTTTTTGTTTTGTTTTTGAACCCTATCAATATCCTGAACACACACTGCACTGCAATTATTCTGAAAAACAAATCACAGACATACAGATTCTGGCTTGCCATGACCAAACAAGTGGTTCTTTTATTCTCATAGTGTTTTACTTTGTCCATCTAGAATGCGCCCCCCCCCCCCCCTTTCTCCATCTCTGTGTACATTATTGGCAGAAATTGTTTTGGTTTATCTGACGTTGCATATTAATTAATGGGCTTCCCACCTTTGTGTTTTGTACTGGGAGCACATACAACATACTCATATTTTTTTAATTATCGCGATAAGTCCGAAATGCATTTCCAGATTAGAACCATTGCTGACGGTGAGTCCATCGAGTCTGAAGGGAAACTGTTCTCATTATTAATCATTATCGGAAAAAATATTTTCATTCAAGTTGGTGGATCTGATGGTTGCTCTTATTTTTATTACGGGTCAAAAATAATTTTCACCTGCCCAGAATGGGAAAGTTTAATTTTTGAGATCGGATTTTTTTAATAAGTATTTCAAATTCACACTAAGATATTATGTCACAATGCGATCATAACTTTGTCATTAATATTTTTCTGTTCTTTTTATTTTTCAGTTCTTTCCCAATTCATATAATGTTTCCATCTGTATATGTAACAAATGAAGCATATAAGTTTCTTAAGAAACCCAGCAATAGAAAGGTAGGAATCTAATTAATTATAATTTAAGTTATTAAATATTTTCAAATGTTTGTTCAATATTTTAAATATAACCAGGATTTTTATCTGGTTATTAAAAGTGTTAATTTTAGTTACTTGGGACGCATTGTCATAACATGTTTAAGAAATGAATGGAATAATAACGTGTTGGTCATGGAAAAAAATCTGACTCAAAAACTTCTTATGCTTCTAATAATACTACTAATACTTTTGATACTACTACTAATACCCGGTACTAATAAAACATGTTCTTAGATTGCAGGTTAGATATTTATATGCATCTTTTTTTTAATTTCATTATCAGCCTGCAACAAGAGACATTGATCAGCCAACAAGATGATGATAAAGAACTGCACCAAAATCATCACTGTACGTAGTCATCACTGTGCCCA
This sequence comes from Omphiscola glabra, assembly GCA_964017045.1. NCBI lineage: Eukaryota > Metazoa > Mollusca > Gastropoda > Lymnaeidae > Omphiscola > Omphiscola glabra. Next base: position 7,381,353 of record OZ024807.1, on the reverse strand, counting down.
GTCAACATTGTACCAAGTTGTCATTGTACCGATTTCATCCTCTTTCAGTGAGTTCAAAGGATTTCTTTGTGCTGCTTTTTATCATTTGCCTGTTTGTATTTTTATAAAAAAAATCAAATTAATGTGTGATCAGCTCGATTCTTTGTTCTTAGACCCGCTTGTCTTTCTTATTACGATGCAGAGTATGCCAATGCTTTCATGTCAATAACGCAAAGAGCGTCATCTTAAGGAACACCGGCAGTATCCCATGAACACTCTCCTATAAAGTGATATACATCATAAACCCATGTTCACAAGTAATAACAAGATTTAGCTAACTCCATTTTTTTGTTAATCCAATAAAAATAATCCATCCATCATGGATTAATTTTATCAATAGACCGTGGCTAAATTAGCATTTCTCAATTTTATTTTCCCACAAGGGAAAGCGGAATACCAGATTTACCCTTATGCTTATATGATGTCAAAAGCCATTTAGCTAACTCCATTTTTTGTTAATCCAATAAAAATAATCCATCCATCATGGATTAATTTTATCAATAGACTGTGGCTAAATTAGCATTTCTCAATTTTTTTTTCCCACAAGGGAAAGCGGAATACCAGATTTACCCTTACACTTATATGATGTCAAAAGCCATTATCACTAGTCTTGTGAAAGTTTTGGCAATCGTTGCTCTAAATCATGAAGTATTTGAAGACAAAGATTGCTGTACCAGCAAGGATACAGCTGTGTGTACTTCACATTGTTGAGAGATCTGTGCTGTGGAGATAAGCTGTTCTTATGCATGAACGTTAGTCAGGGACAGTGAGCCAACAAAAGTTAGTCATGGATAGTGAGCCAACAAATGTTAGTAAGGGATGGTGAGCCAATGAAAGATAGTAAGGGATAGTGATCCAATGAAATATGCTTGTATTGTATTGTAAATGAAAAACTAAAAATGTAACTCTATTCATACACTGTTGTATGTAACTTATGTTAGTGAAGTGATATGTGGACTTTGTTCAACATTTTCTTCCTTAGGATAGCAAATAAACTGATTTTGATTTTATATCTAATGTTGGTCTAAAGGTGCTAATTTATTGTGCCATTTTGTAAAGTTATGAATTGATTTTAAATCAATAGTTCCTCCCTTGAATAAACTAAAAGGCCACCTGTTGTACATTACCCATAGCCATTATTGCTGACTGGTTTTAAGTTGCATTTATTTATCATCACAACTTTCTTTTGCTATTTTACAAACGGCAATAAGTTCAAGTAATTAATGGATATGTTTTTATATTGTTAACGTCTCTCTGTATATTTTGATTAAAAATATCTTCTTTTTTTTTTTTTTTATTTGTCACCAATCTTTACTTTTGAAGCACTGCATCAGGATAGTATAGACGGCCTAGTTTTGATCATGGCTTCTGTCTTCTGTGTTTGAGAGGTTTTTTTTATTACTCAGGATTTACAAACTCTCCAAGAATTGCTTCCTTTCTGGGCTCTCGAGTTCTTTCCAGGCAAAGATGCAACTCAACACATTTAAATATGTTGTGTCTTGATTATGACGCAGATGTTCTAGCACGGCCCTAAAGGGGCAACCCAAAAAATGTCTGAGAGATGGGTTATGTCTCATTACCATGCATACTTCAAGGTTGACACTGGACTAAAGCAGTCTGGGTACCTTGTGCTAGTTGAAATCTATTTTTGTTGGGTATTTGTTAAAAAGTCAAGCTTATGACCAAAGTAATTACTTCTACTCATAACACCAGTTATTATATTTTGTTGTTTTCTCATAGTAACCGTTATAAACCACGTCAGGGGTCGCCATCTAAGTACTTAATATTGAAGTCAAGAATTTACCTCTGAATACCATAAAATCTCTGTAACTCTTATTATTTTCAGGTTTATTCCACATGATAAAAAAATATCGCCAATAAGTGAAAACCATTCTTAATTATGTAATAACATAAGTAAGGTTTTTATATAACTAATAACTCTTTTGATCATGAAAATGAAAATGTTGTACTATAGTTTTTTTTTTTTAATGTGTATGTATTTTATCTCATTCAAAGCAATTGAGATGACATTTCAGTCCTTTGGAGATATCTATGTGACATTGCTAGGTTACAAAATATGGCTATGTTGTCATCTTTCAGATTCTTCCCTAAACAATTTGCAATACGTCTATCACAGTTCATTCATATTTTTTTTTTTAGAGTAGAGATATTTCATATTTCAATCAAACAGGAGCTACACATTTTTTCCAATACACTTTTCCCCAGTGCAGAAGCGTGCACCAAAGAGACACAATCAACCTATCAATGAAGTGAAACTTTCCCAAAGTGGGTTCACTGGACAAAATGAATGCTTCGACTAATCTAACAAAATTACTCGGCCTAGTAATAGTAAGGAAAACTAAATGACCTCTCTTTTTAAAAAAATAAAAGCAAATCTTTAATGAACTTAGCTCAATTAAAATTTCAATGTTGATAGGTTTCACAGACCCTTCCCCACACACACACTCAAACACACGCACTCCTGCTGGACCCCGATAAAGTATTGCAAACTAAAGATACAGGGCAAGCGGAACCAACAGGTTGTGGCACTAAGAAAACTGTTAAACCGATACGATTTCTTTTCTTTTATAAAATTTCAAGAGTTTTAAAAAAAGGAAAAGTTAACACGTTTTGCAAGTCCTAACATGATATTATTATCAATAGACAGGTGTGAGCGTAGTATCAGCTTTGACTTGGCGTTGTACTTTATATATTTTTTTTAAAGCTAACTATGATTGACTAGTGTGTGTATTTCTAATACGGGACCAATTGTAATTTTGGAAAAAGTGTTATTTTTACTTAGCTTGTGTTTGCTGCGAGATATGTCACGTGTGTGTTTGTTATATTATATTTTTTACATTTGAGTGTACCTATTAACATTTGTGTCAGTTTTATCATGAAATGGCTGTGGTGATATAAAATTTAAGAAAATGAAATTTAAAGTTCCTTGATGTTTTAAAAATAAAAACGGGGAAGAAAGATCCAGTGAGTTGTGGTCATTTTAACAGGATCCGCCCTGGATAAGTGCTTAAAAATTAGGTGCAAAGTTGACACAAGCAAGCTTTTCACTTTTTATAAAAATGGATTGATTATAGTCTATTTCATAAGAAGACATTGGAGCATAAGTGAAATTAAGTGAGAAGCATGAGTGTGGTTTTCAAGTTCATCAAACCCCACTGATCCCCCCCCCCCTTTTTTTTTTTGCAAGGAGACTACCCCCTCCCCCTTTTTTTTCCCCCTTCTTTTTTCAATTTGACATCAATATGTATGGTTTCTGATTTTGGGCAGCCTATAAATATAATAATTTTTTTAACCCATTCTAAATGGGCTGCTGTCTTCTGAACTTCAGTGAATTGATTTGATTGATTGATTTAATACTTATATAGCGCTTGTATCCATGCAATTTTAGCATGCTCACAGCGCTCTGAAGTTATTAAATCTGTTTAAAGATAAAAGTCTTTAAATGTTTCTTAAATGATTTTTTTTATCATTTTAAAATTTCCCTCAAAGATTGAGGCAAACTGTTCCATAATTTTGGCGCTATAGCTTCAAAAGAGCGCACTCTGTATGACTTCTTTCTGTGTCCATCAAGACTGGGAACTCTCAGTAAGAACTGTTTTGAAGAGCTCAGGCTCTTTCAAGGATACATGTTTAGAAATCAGTTCTTTTATATATTTACATTTTTTAAAGAATAGATGCTCTAAAGAGTCAAAGCCATCAGATATTTACCCAATTATGAACTTGGTAACCCTTGATGGGCTGATATGTTGCTATGAAAATTAAAGCTGCCAGGAGATTTTTGTAATTAACCAAAAACAACAGCATCAAAACGTGTGATATTTCAATAAGAGGACAAAATAAATGTCAAAATTCTATTTTTTCTAGTTAATCCTCATTTATCACCAATTCAGTTTGTCAATAAACTGACATCAACTTTACTACCATCTATTTACAAATTAAGAAAATGGAAATAAAAATGGAACGAAAAACAGGTCAGAGCTATTTGCTTTTTCTTCAGGTGGGTTTATTCAAAACATTTAAATTTAGTTTCCAAAGAATTTTTATTTATTTTTATTTCAAGTACTCATGTGATATGCAAACTTAATATCACAAAACATCACACAAAGTTTTCAAATAATGGATAATTTGTATAGTTGTGTACCAATATACAGAAAATAGCTTTTAAAACAATTGAAAAACATCTATGTACAATTCCTTTCAGCAGTGTTAATTTTACATGGAATAAGATTTGAAATAAATAAATTGGAAGTTTTATGAAATACGGGACAGGGGGAAATTGGTGTAAGGAGGGAGGGGAACAACCCCCCACCCCCAAACAAAAAAATTAAAACAAATGTTTATAAGTTTACAACTCAAAACAATAAATGGCTCTCAAATTACAAGAATTACAAAATGAAACTGCTCTGTCCAGCAACCTAAAGAAAATGCTCATAAGTTTTGATCTGGGTTGCTTGGCACTAGATAGAATGTTACCCAATAGAATTTAATTCTTGAATGTTACCTAAATTAAGTTGATGCATTTTAAAGAATATTCTTAGGCCATTAAATACTCAAAAAAAAGTACAGATTACTAAACAAAATGTACCAGGCCATATATAAAATTTGTAAAAATTCATCATTGAAAAAACTCCCGATTCCTGCAATAACTTTATACAGTGTAGATAACAGTACGTGATATTGTAAACATTATGATTAATGTCGGCTTACTTAAATTAGCTCATCTTAAATCATATGATGTGAGATAAATGAGAATATAAATTAAGAGTACCCCAGTACTTTATAGGGTCAACTTGTTTCAAAGAGCATATTAGTATTGGTGCTTTAATTATTTATTTTCTTAGTCTTAACCAGCACCTACTTTCATAATCGTAGATTTGCATTGTAATTGTACCAAAATAAACCTTATTGTAATTGTAGCAAAATAGACCTTGTCGTAATCAAAAAATTAGTATTGGATTTTTTAAACTGATTTGAAAGGAAAAAAAATTAGTTTAACAAGTACTCTGATTTTTTTGGGTTAGATTTTAGGACATCTATAAAATAATTTTTCAAGTAACCTCAATAAATTAGAGATGATGTAGGCTACCCCAAAATCCACAAACAAGGGAAGGGAAGCAACCCATTCAATGAAGACAGGTGTTTTTTTGAAGCAACAGGCGACCCCCACCGACCCAGAGTAAACTTGCAGATTTTATGGCAACAGTATGTACGGTCTACATTCTGTACTGTTTCCATAATATCCATGTCATTGATAAGGCAGAGTTCTTCAGAATGAAAACAAAATGGTATGGTATAACGACATAAATTAATATCCGTCCACAACAAAATATTTACAAACATAGAGACAATGCAGTGATGCATGTGGCAGTAACGCTATTACATAGTCTCTAAACACAATGCAAGACTTCAATGACCACAAGGGAAGAAAATAAATTATAATCTCTACTATACTGACTCAAGAGGCACAGTGTTTGCACTAAGATGAGCATGCCAGTACAAGCAAAAACATAAAGGGGGGTGGGGGGGGGTGTCACCAAACATTTTTCACAGTGGGCCATATAACGGACAAAATGACGAGCGCGGACCGCATAATCATTCTACACAATACTTGCAAATCAGAACTAAAGCTCTGGGAAAAAAGATGAAAAACTAAGTTTGGCTTGTCAATCATAAAATGACAATGGTAAATTTGAGCAGCCAGGAGTCTCTGCACATGTGAAGATCTCATAGTATTCTAAACATAATATTTAAATTGTATCTGAACGTCTCATTTTCCATACGTCTTATCAAGCAAATTCAAGCACCATCGGCAGGCCTGATCCCCCTTGATTTAGACCATAAATGTAAAATAAGGAAGTATTGCTATAAGGGTTTTATTGTTTCATTACTTTTCCTATGCTGTAAACTGTTGAAAATAAAGATTTTACTTCAAAACTTGACAATGAAATAAATTCATCTGCATGTGCCCTGGGGGTGGTGTATATAACATATAAGTTTACTGTCAGTGCTCAACCTTCCTGTATATAGCAATGAATAACATATAAGTTTACTTTCAGTGCTCAAAGTTCCTGCAGCTTTTTGTTTCAATTTCGTGGCACATAAAATGTGCACAATCACAAAATGTTACACAAAATTTAATGCCGCACACAGCCGAGGGCAAATCAGAGGGAAGATAGGTGACAGCCGAGGGAAAATCAGTGGGAAGATTGGTGACAGCCGAGGGAAGATAGGGGACAGCCGAGGGAAAATCAGAGGGAAGATTGGTGACAGCCAAGGGAAAAAGATTAATGACAGCTGAGGGAAAAATCATAGGGAAGATATTAGATGTTATAAATACTTTAACAGATATCATCTTTTTTTGGCTCACAACTAGGCTGTTATGTATTCATACTTGTGCCTCTGGGTGATTTCACAACTAGATTATTATGTATTCAAACTTGAGACCGGGTGATTTCACAACTAGACTATTATGTATTCAACTTGTGACTGTGGGCAATGTCACATATAGATTTTATTTCAAACTGGAGACCCTGAGCAAGTGTCATGTTGAGGCCAACAGCCAATATTGCGAATAAACATTTGTTTTGTTTTATTTAATTAATGTGCGTTCATTTTTTAAGTTCATGATTATGTTTGTTAAATTGTATCTACAGCGTGGTGAACCCAGCCCTAGGCTGGGGTACCACGCTTTATAAAACTACTAATAATAATAACATTGTCCCACTTGCCTTTTGAAAACTTAAATGTAACATAAAGAGACAAGCAAGTGTTTGAGGGAAAAAAGTTAAAATTATAGAATAATGTAAACACAGGTACAACTTAAATTATTTCAAAATGCTCAGTTGAGTGTTCTCTTGATGACTGATATATGTTTTTATAAATACAAACAAAAAAAAATATATGCTGTAAGAGAAATACTTTTTACAGTTTACATGTGTGATCAAATACATGAGTCAGACAGTAACATGTGTAACAGTTTTGTTGGAGGCAGGGATATTTTTTTAACGTTAGGGGGCTTTCCATAAATGATGTCATGAAATTTTGGGAAATTGTAATGTGTCACATAATTTAGACACCCCCATTGTAAATCGTCACAAAAGTGACCCCCCCCCCCCCACCTCACTCATCCCCCTAGATGTGTGACTAAATTTATGGATGGCTCTTTAACTGAAACTTATCCATCTATACAATTTTATATAATTTTTATATGGAAAAAATACACCAGATGAACTCAGAACGCCCTGGAACAAAAAGAAATGTATCATTTGAAGGAAGGGTCAAAGGGCATAAATCGACCTCTACTGAAATCCCACGGCCGGTCAACAGTTCCATTGGTACAGCAATGGAACATGTACGCTTGTGACGGTGAAAAGGAAAGGATGTAGAAAACTAGGAGCGACCCCTTATTAATCAACCTACACTTTTTGTTATATGCATTATTTTGTTTTACTATATAGTATAGTGCATTAAAAAAGAAATTTGACAAAAATTTTAACAAGTGAACTGAAAAAAAACAATTTTCGGTCTATCAATTTTCCGTCGATGAAATTTTTTCAAACAAATTTCTGGTAACCGTCAGGGGGTCCACAAGCTGCTTTTCCTTTGTAATTTTATTACATGCATTTAATTTAAATACTTTGCTATGAGAAAGGATCCATGGCCTTAATCTGATTTACAAGAAAGGTCCATGGAGTCTAAAAAAAAAGGCTCAGAAGCCTTGTTCTAACAACAGCCACATTTGTGCAAAAGATAGGGAATACACTGCATTTTTAAAAAAAAAACTCACTTTAAAAACACAACAAAAAATTTAAACTAGTAACATTGTTAGCCACAAAAGAAAGAAAAAGTTCTGGGCCACATTCAGTGTAAATTACATTAGGTATAACAATGCTATTGCTGCTAAAGATAGTATGCTGAAAGCCTCTATGATAAAATGTAGCGAAAATCCCCTGAACAGGTAGAAGGGGAAAGCCAATGCTGCAAGTGAATGTTATATTTATATAATTAGCACTCCCACAAAATGTCAGCATGCAGAATAAGAGTTTCCTTGGAAAAATATTCCACATGATTTACTTGAGATTAAGAATTGCTGTTGGAAATCAAAGAAGATAGTACATACAATGACATAATTTTTGTAGAAGAAACTGATTATGGTTATTCCGTAAATGATTCTTGTAAATCGCTAGAAATAATATATGAAGATACATCTTTAAAACTTTGATAAAAATTTTGTTCATAGTTCACATTCCATTTACCCTGCCATTTCCAAAGAAAATGTTTATTAAACTATGTACTTAAAATAGTAAAAATCTTTCAGGTGAAACAGTAAATGATTACGCCATGGCCTTAAAGATTACAGGGTTTATAATATGCAATGTAAAAAAAAAAAGATACAAAATTTCCTTGCAAGGATACAGATATGGTTTTCGTACAAATTAAATGATATCTTAATATACATTTTTTAACATTTCCACACTTCATTTATTACTAAGTCTAATCATTTTTTACATGACTCTGTTGAATTAATTTTTTTATACACCTTTTCAAACTAAAAATGCATTAAAACTTATTTCTAAAACTCATGCTGTGGATTCCAAAATTGTTGCACATGTTCATATGCTATGAACATGAATTCTTGAATGCATCTCTCACAAAGAGTCCGTTATTCCCATCTTTGATTTCCCTGACACTCAGAATCTCTTGCTCCCCCTTGACTCCACCCACGCACGTCTTCACATCCTGACTAGGGAAATGTTCAGATGTCGACGCAACACTGCCATTTCTTTGGCTGCCAGTCGCCTCATTTACGGAAACTGTCTCTACCCTGTTTGTGTAACGCCTGCTGTACTTTCGTATAACATAGTTCAAAATGCCTAAGAAGAAAATCCAGCCTATGATGTAAATGCATGTGCCTCCCAGTCTACCCCAGAAGTCTGTGTCCTGCAAGCAATCAAACAATAGATCGATGGGGAATGATTCACAACAGAGTAGTGTCATGAACAAAAATAATAATAATTTCTTTTTCTTTTCAGCCATCTTGTAATTTCCATCGTCAATGCAAGACTTAAATTAAATTATTATTCATAAGAATTGCTTTTGCATTCTTTAAAATAAATTAACATTCATTATATATGTATCTGGTCTTTAAAATAAGGCATTGGGACTATAGTGCATACTTTAATTTAAAGTATTATTCATAAGGATAGAGTCATTTACCTTTAGCATTGTTTAAAATAAATCAACATTCGGTATATATTTATCTGGCTTTTTAAAAAAATGGCAACTACTAGATCAGCGGTTCTCAACCTGTGGATTGCGACCCCTTTGGTCGCCTAATACTTTCAGGAAACACATATACTCTACAGTTATGAAGTAGCAACGAAATTAATTTTGTGCTTGGAGTCGCCATAACATGAGGAACTGCATTAAAGGGTCGCGGCATTAGGAAGGTTGAGAACCGCTGTACTAGATAATAAATGATATATTTCAATGAACGCTTTCTTTATGAATCAGATATCATGATCTTTCTTCAGTCCATGTATTTTGACAATAATTTATTGTTGTTGTGAAACTGCATAAAAGAGCTGTGGTTCTATACTCAACTGCAGAACTTTAAATCAGTACAATTTGTGTAACTGTTAGTGGTTGTAACAAGGAAAACTTTTACTGGTCTACAACACAGCAGAAGTTTTGATAGTTAGAAAAATCCATAATTAAACTAGCTAGCCCAATGAGCTAATCTCTTTAAGTGATGCAGATGTTGCATGCCCCACCCCACTGCACTCTTTTTCTCTTGCATCTTTTTCCAATATTCTGGTATTTTTAATTTTTCAAAGCATATTATAGCAGTATTGACAAAAGCCTATTAAGGCATTATTGCCACATAGCCCATTATGGCAGTATTACCACATAGCCTATTATAGCAATATTGCTATATAGCCTATTTTAGCAGTATTTCCACATAGCCTATTTTAGCAGTATTTCCACATAGCCTATTACAGCAGTATTGCCAGATAGCCTATTACAGCAGTATTGCCACATAGCCTATTACAGCAGTATTGCCACATAGCCTATTACAGCAGTATTGCCACATAGCCTATTACAGCAGTATTGCCACATAGCCTATTACAGCAGTATTGCCACATAGCATGTTATGTTTTGTAGCTTGTGTTCATAATGAGATGGGGGTAGGGGGGTGGTGGAAGGGGAGGATCCCAGCTATTATTTTTCCTGCATTACCTACCTGCTGGTAATATGAATAGAGCAGCATGGAGCCTAGGATGATGCGTATAAAACCAAAAGACAAGATGAAAGCCCAGTCTACAATGTCACCAGCTACAGTTTTGTAATGTCCAGTCTGCCTGAGGAACCACCTGAGCTGCAGCAGCGGGTTGGTTACCTCAGCTCCCCCTATAGTTGCCACCAGCTCTGTCCCATAGTATCCAGCGAACAGGCACCACGAAAGACCAACTATACTGAGTAAGTGGTGAGCGATCATCACAGGACCTTGAGAGAGAAACACAATTATGAACATAGCAGTACTTATCTCAATAAAAATAATGACAACCTCCAAAACATAATGTGTTTTCTTAAACAGTTAAACTTCCATCCATAAGAAAAGAACACACATTTAAAATACATTTAACAGACTACAAAGAAAAACCACAAAAAAATATATTGATTACCATGTGAAAACTAATAAATTACGTAACAATCAACAACAGACTTACACTACAATCAACTATCCACTTGGGTATAAAAAAATGTATGCATTGATAAGACAATCAGGAATGTCTTCTAATTGCATTAGAATGGAAGAACCTAACAGGAAATTAACTTAGTTACATTGCACATTTTCCATGTAAAAAAAATTATGTACAAAAAAATATATAAAATGGAATAAATGGCAAATAAAATTATTTTATATAAGCAGTCACCCACTTTCATAAGATTTAACCCACTGATATTAACTGTTCACAGAGGCTAAATTTGTTAGTCATCTACTTTAGTTACACCTGATTTGCATATTTATCTAAAGTGGATTGTAAAATATTACGATGATCAGCCTTACCCTCCGTTTTAAAATATAAACACCATCCAAAATCGAACAGGAAATAAGCTAAACACAGCCCAACTGTTCTGATTTGTATGGGTGAATTTGGTCCACCTAAAAACAATGAAGTGAAAGAGTTTGTTAACTATGTTAAGCCCTCTGGTATATGTTTAAAGCAGTCACAATGAAACAAAAATAAAATATTATATATCTTGCTTTGACATCACCTATATTATGTCACATGCCGGTATACTGTGATCTCAGACATCTTTCCCAGAACACTCAAATATTTAATTACAGTAGATTTTTGAAAGAACAATTAATAGTTTTAATTATTAACAGATCTAATGGTGTATAAATATTTTCACAATGCATAATTCGGTTTTGGTACAAAACATTTACAAGTTAATGTGAGAATTGAGGGTGCTAGGACTCATCCTGGCTCCCGATCCCCAGAGTAAAAACATTTGTTTTGTCTATAAGACCAATTAAGTTTCTGCCAATTATTTCTAAGATTGAAAATTGATATATAATTTACTGAAGAGATTTACAAGAGTATTACTTAATCTAATTCTTAAAAATAATAGCTAAGGTAAGTTCATATCCCCAGAGAAAAAAACATTTGTTTTGTACACAAGACCAAACTAGTTTCTGCCAATTGTCTCTAAGATTTAAAAACTTTTGCTATTAGATAGAGCAATAAATAAGATAAATATATAATTTACTGAAGAGTTTATACAAGAGTGTTAATTAATTTAATTCTTAAAAAACGACAACTAAGGTAAGTTCATCTCTTTAAGTACTTCAGACTATGATAAAAACATTTTTTTTTAAAGTTTACACCTTTTCTTAAAGATAATAATGTTTTACTCCTGTATCCCAACCTTTGTTTAGCAACGAGTTAGCCCATTATAACTTCTTTCAAATAGCAAGTTATTAGATATATTAACTTTTTTTTTTTAATTCATCTATCAATAAGTTGCATTTTAATCATGTGAGGAATCATTAGCTTTATCATTTATTATGAAGATGAAATGAAATAACCTGCACTTGTGAACGGCCAAGGACCAATGACGTATGTGCTGTAGATTGCCATCAATGTTATGCTTACTGCATGCACCACTGTGACGGTTCTGCAGTGCCATTCATAACTCCTTGATGGATTCCAAAGGCACAGCAGGAAGTAGAGTGTAGTCCATGCAAAAAAGTATGTCAATATTTCCAGGAAATCAAAATTGTTAACTGTAAGCATTCTTGAGCTTGACAATTTCTGTTAAATTTTGATTTCTTTTTTGCTTTCTCTGTAACATTTAGCAATAAAACAGTTAATTTTTTTATAAATTTACAAATCTTTGTCTCTATAAGAATATTTATGTATGTGCTGAAACTGAATATGTACATTTTAATTTTAAAAAAACATTTCCATTTTATTTGGATCAATAAAAGGATCTTATCTTATCTTATTAAGGATAATGCAATGTTTTTACATCAGAAATAAAATATTTATGGTATAACTTGATGTACCTTATTCATCAGTGGTATTTTTGGGTGGGTTGGTGGTCATGGATAAAAAAAATTGCATATAACTATGCATAAAAACAAAATCATTGTATATCGATAAGTAAGAGTTTTAAATCATACCTTAACTAAAATAATTGCTTAAAATTTTTTTTATTATAAAATGTTCAGTTGATGGAATTTAAATACCCACTTTGTATTTACTGTAACTATATTAAAATTAAAAAATGTGTTTCTTTCGGAAAATGATGTTCAAAACTAAAGTTTATATTTTCATCAATGTCTTAAATGCTTCTGCATTTGATAAAAGTATAAGAAAAATTATCATGTAAATAAGATATTTATAATAAGAAATACCATTTAAATCCTAATTATGCATACAATTACAAACAGATGTAAAGAGCTGAAAAAAACAGATCACATAATACTGAGGATAATCCTTAATGCTCAAAGTAGAAAAAAAATAAAGGTACATTTGGTTAACAACTTGGTCTCACTTTGTTTAACCATGCAATGAGCTCAACACTGTTCAGTCAACAGTTAAGTTGTTGTTTTTTTTTTTAAATCAAAATGTTTAGACATTTTCAACAGCTGTTGCTAATGCAAGCCTTTTGTAAGGTATTCACTTACAGTTGAATGAAAATACACCCCCCCCCCCCCCCCCCCCCAATTTTATAAATGATAATATGAATTTAAAAATGTATAGTGCATTAATGAATATGGATGGAGAACACGAACCAACCAGAAATTGTATAGCCTATATCAGGATCTCACACTGGTTGCAGAAATAAAAAAGTGTAGCCTTTGCTCTGCTGGACACTTATAAAGAATGCAAAATGACAGAGGAGTGAAGAGGGTGCACCACCAAAACCCCAGAGGACAATGGGTCAAAGGCAGACCTAGGCTTAGATGGATGTATGATGTGGAGAGGGATCTTCAGCAGCTTGGAATCCAAGCATGGAAAAGAAAAGCATCAATTAGGTCTGAGTGGAAGGACGTGGTGGGGCAGGCCAACCAAAGCCCTACATGGGCTGTAGCGTCACAGGGATGGATGGATGGATAGTATATTATTATTTACATTTAGACTATTGATCTAAATTGATATACTGTAGGCCAGGCCTGCACAACTCAAAATGTAAGGCGGGCTGTAATACTTTATGAAAAACTTGTGCGGGCCAAAAGAAAATAGGACAGGACTTGTGCAAGCCAAAAGAAAATAGGACAGGGGTGAAAGCTATTAAGAATATAATAAGAATAAAAAATATTTTGTTACTTCTCAGGCCGCAAACTGGGTGTTGGTGGGCCGTATGTTGTGCAGGCCTGCTGTAGGCCTATCATAGGAAAACGAACGCTTGATGTTTCACACAAGGATGAGTGAGTTCCCTTTTGTTCATTCCTGGATTGTTACTAGAGTTGACTTTTTAAAAAAAATATTAATATGCCAATGGGATGTTGTAAATTAATTTTTCATTGGGTGGTTAATTATAATGTTTAAAGCGAGCTTTAAAATGAGGTTAGCAAACATGTTTTAGTTGGGGACGGGAGTGACCACAGGCCATTGATACTTTTTGCCGCATATCTAGAAGTATACAATAAAGACTGTTTACAGATGACACGGCGGTGTCTAGGGTGATCGCCAACAGATCTGACCAAGACCAGCTACAACAGGATCTCAATCGGTTAGCTGAGTGGGAAATGAGCTGGGACATGGAATTTCATCCTGCCAAGTGCCAGACACTGTCAGTCTCTAGAAGCTGTTCTCCTCTACACCACCATTATGAACTGCATGGCCATATACTTGAGCCAGTTTCCTCCGTAAGGTACCTGGGTGTTACCATTCAAAGAGAGGTCGGCTGGGATGAGCATATTAACAATGTGTGCAACCAGGCAAATAAGACCCTAGGGCTCTTTTAAGGCGTAATCTAAAGATGGACAACTCCAGTGTGAAAGAAAGAGCTTATAAAGCCTTTGTCCGGCCGCTTTTAGATTATGCATCTTCAGTCTGGGACACATTTACCCATAAGAGCATCGAGAGGTTTTAGATTATGCATCTTCAGTCTGGGCTCACATTTACCCATAAGAGCATCGAGTGGTTTTAGATTATGCATCTTCAGTCTGGGACCCATTTACCCATAAGAGCATCGAGAGGTTGGAGGCGGTCCAGCAAGGGGCAGCATGCTTTGTCCTAAACCGCTACAGGAATACCTCTAGCATTGGCAGCATGCTGGAAACACTGGGCTGGTCAGGAACGACGACAACTATCCAGCCTCTCCATGATGTACAAGATAAATAATGGTCCACTGCTCCAGCATTAAACAGAAACTTGTCCCTCTCCCAAATAGACAGCGACGAGGTCATGACAGGCAGTTCCGGCTTATACCAGCAAGAAGCCAGTACTGCTCATTCCTGCCAAAGACAATCACGGACTGGAACAAGCTTCCAAAAGGAAAAGTTTTGAGGCGACAACACTTGACACATTTGCGTCTATTGCCACAGGACTTCCAATCCCTCCTGTTCATGACACCCTCACTAAGTAGCCCGTGCAACCAGTAAAATATCCTCGTCAACACCAGGCACAGAAACATTGTAAATCCCCTCTACATGCATAGGAGCCAGAATGATCAATGTGAGAGCTGAGTGTCGAGATCCCATCTTCCTTCTTCTCCCACGAAAACCTCTTGGAGTATTTTTTTTTATTAAACAAAGTGTTCGAATCGTGTAAGAACTTCACTACCAATGATACGTAATCTAAAGCGGTACAGTCTAAGAGAATAAGGATAGGAGAATCATAGAATGAAGAAGAATGGGTAAATTTCGAGAGATGGGTCCGCGTTTTTTACCATGGCCGCCATCTTGGTTGACACCACCCGTAAAATTAAGAATAAAACGTTTAAAAATAATGAAAAAACTTCCTAAATGTATCCCTCACCCTAACCTGAACCCTAAGTCTATCCCTCACCCTAACCTGAACCCTAAATCTATCCCTAAACCTAACCTGAACCCTTAAGTCATCAGCAACATAACAAAACACGCAAATGACGCCATGGCTCCATAACTAGACATTAGCCGAAGAATGTAAATGTAGATAATAAAATATTTTGATGTTTTGAATTTTAATTAAAGTTTTGAAGAGATTATTTTAATACGTGTTAATATGTTTGTAAGAAAATATATAATTTAATTGTAACAATTTTTTTGAAAAGGATATAAAGGACTTACCCGGACTTACTCTCAGCAAGTTGACAATGCGACTGGCTCAACGAAATAACTAGCCTAACTATTCACATTATTTAAGTGGAGGTGGCCATCTTGCACACAAAGTTCGAGGTGAAGATCCGGTATAAAAATGGTTGTTATTTAAATTTTAAATAATGATCTTTAATGATTTTCTGCAACAAGAAGCAGCGTCGAATAATTTGAACACTTTTAATTACATTTTAATTATATTTAATCAGTACCAGTAGTACTACATCTGTCTAAAGGTCTCTTTAAAAATACAAATGTGTCACCATGGCAACATAAATATAGAAATATCTGTATCGCATAAACGAAAATAAAATATAGTAATTGTAGGCATTAAAAAACTCTCTTTTTGTTTCGTTCAAACTCTAAACAGATAACGATTACATTATTGGCCATATAGTTTATTTTTAAAATTGGAAGTTATCTACAACATATTATCAAGAACATTGCACCTTTTTTTTTTTTTGTTGAACTTTTTATACAACAATTTATTTTTTTTTTGTTGAAAATAATAAACCTTGTCTTCACGCAGCAGCCAGTTTTCACAACTACGTCACAGCCGGTGGCGATTTTGCCCACCATCTCCAAAAAAAAAACAGGAGTTGGATTTTTAGTTTGTATCGTACCGGTACAAAGGATGACGAAGACCATGGCAAAGTGAGCCAGTCAGCTCCTTTTGCCCATGACATTAGCTCCTTAGCCTTAGGAGGAGAAAGAAAGGTAGAATATTAAGTTATTTTATTTCTTATTATAAAAATAATGTTAAAGTATAGCCCTACACTGTCTACCTCAGTCTACACTCTACAGACTATACTATTTATAAAGTAAAGTCATAATATACTATTAATTAATTTACTATACTTACTTATGTAAATAGTCTGTAGACAGTGTAGGGTAGGAGAACATTTTTGTTTTTAAAATATTATTAATAATTAATATTATTTTAATTATTCATTAAAATAAATACTATGTATATATTTTGTAGGTTACCTACTTGCACATTTAATTTTACGGTTGACTCCAAGTAAGTAAACTGTTTTTTAAGAAGTTCAGTTAAGAGTTAAGGCTATTATGAAGAATCAATGAATTTCTAAATAATATATAATATGGATAAGAGAATTGGGGGTGGGTCCTTCAGGTATCCTCCTTGACTGCACATATACTAGTAATGAAGTAAATAAGTAATGAATTTAGAAATTAAACCAATTAGTTTAAATTCTGTGTATTATAAATTATTATATTAATAATTAATAATAGTAATAAGATGTGAAAGGAAAACAACTACTGCTACTTATTTCAAAAGTATCTTAAAAATATATATTGACTATTGACCAAGTAATGATAATAGGTGAATTATAGTGAATATGAATTTTTTTAAATTAATGTGAAGGTGAACCATTGAATGCCATCTTCCATGTTCACAGTTTCAGTATGTCTCCTATATTGATATAAAATGACAAAACAAAACAACATTGATAAAATAAAATCTCACTATACTATTTTTAATTTTGAGGCTCTACTTCAATGTTCATTCAGTCCTTGTGTGCTGATTGGTGCGTGAAACAATAGCCAAGAAACACATTTAAGTTTATCAGCTGCATCTGATCATTGGATCCGTCAGCAGGGGTAGGTTGCTTGTAAAAGTTACCTTCTATTGTAACCTTGGTTCCTAGATACTATAACTCTGTCATATTCCAAGAAAAGCTACTTTATATTGTAAAGATAAGAAATCCAAACAGATACATTGCTTTAAACCTAACATGCTAAATGATTTGATTAAATTTTTAATTATCTTTTCTCCAAGAAAGGCACTAAATCTCACTGTGTCATGGAATGTGCTGAAGGAAATAGTGCATCTATGGATGAACGACTTTTAAGTCACCAGGAGCAGCTTTCAAGGCCACTGGATAATCAAATACAGAAGCTACATACCGGTACCAAAGAGGGAGCTGCTCCCTTTAACCATCAAGAAGAAAGTGACCATCAGATTCCAGACCCGTGCAAACAGTATGATGTGCATGAGATACCTAAAAAACCTATTAAACAATTAACACAGGAAGAAAGAGATTATTGGCAACAACGTTTACCACGTGGGTTTCAATTTTATCTGGAGCGTTTAGCACGAGGTGTCATCCGAAACCAGCCAGAGAACATCAAAGAGTTTGCTGCAGGCTATCTGGAAGAACTTCTTGTTAGCAGAAATGGTAAAGTAATTTATGGTAAAAATAAAAGTTGCTTAGAACATAAGACTTATGTTAGACCAGTGGTTCTCAACCTTCTTAATGCTGTGACCCTTTAATACAGTTCCTCATGTTGTGACGACCCCCATTCACAAAATTTTTAGTGTTTCTATTTCATAACTGTAGAGTATATGTGTTTTCAGATGTTCTTAGGCGACCCCTGAGAAAGGGTCGCGCGACCCCCAAAGGGGTTGTGACCCACAGGTTGAGAACCGCTGTGTTCGCCTATACTTGATATAGAGACCTTGTCTGAAAAAGCGGCAGAGCCTTAAAGGAATGGTAGATTTGGTGGTATGGCATTCTAGTTAACACCCTCAACACAGACACACTTTTCCTCCTTTCGTCCCAAACAGAAAAACTTCCCTTTTAGCCCCCAAGCACACACACACACCACTTCTCTATTCATTACAACACATGCACAAACATCTTTTACTCCCTCATACACAGACGCTACATACCAAAGAGGAAGCTGCTCCCTGTAACCATCAAGTTCTCCCTGTAACCGTCAAGTTCTCCATGTAACCGTCAAGTTCTCCCTGTAACCGCCAAGTTCTCCCTGTAACCGTCAAGTTCTCCCTGTAACCATCAAGTTCTCCTTGTAACTGTCAAGTTCTCCCTTATGAACCCCCTCAATGAAACATCTCCTCTTCCACACCTCCCATATAGCACACCTCCACTTATACACGTCCAACACAAACACACATGCCCGCCCCACCTTTATTCACCTCCAACACACACACACACGTCTCCTTTTTTCACTTCCCACGCACACCTCACCCTTCATTCATCCACAATACGCACACCCCCTGCTTTATTCAACCCCTAACAAAATTCTCTACTCTGTCAACCCCGGCCCCCCCTCAATTCACACAGACTCAATTATAATTACTTTTATTCCCTTACAATGATAGCATTCTTTTATTGTTAAGGTGCTTGATATTGAAATTTTATATCCTCTACCCATTTAATAAGCAATATTTTCTGTGTGAATCCACATTGATAATTGTCCGGTAAATTTCTTTTCTGGTTTGTTCTATTATAGCTGAACTGTGGAAACTCCCTGTAGAGTCCTACTTTACAAAACTGTACAAGAAGAAAACCTTGAAATCGCCCTGGCAACCTAAGAGGCGAAATGTAGGAAGATCACCAGCAGAACAATCTCCCACCTCTGCAACTGTGTTCCCTGATTTTGTTCCTGAGGGTAAAAATTCTTTTTTTTTTCCTCTTTCTTTTTTACAAATACATTTTCAGATAACTTTTTACCTTACGTCATTTAAAAAAAAAAACAACAATTCAGCACTCTGTGCATTGTGGATGGTCTTGCTCCCTATGGATTAAACAGCAGGGTACTTTACACTGGTTGCAAGGTGGAACCTTGCAGCACAGACTTAAGCACTCTTTGCTCTTTGGGAGCCACATCCCACTGGCCCTAACTAAGTGCCGGTAATCAAGCCATAAGAAGACAAGCATTTTTCCTGGAGGAAAAGGGAAGAAAAAGAAACTATACAGACTGGTTTGGGGGGTATCACAGTAATTTCACAACTAACAGCAAGCTCATAACATTTGAAAGATGAGTAGGTGGTTGCCTATAACTACCCCTGCTGGGTCAAACCCATGAATTCAGTTTTTTTAAACACTGACTCTTTTACCGGTGACATTATATGATCTGAAACTTGTAACTATTGTACTGGTACCACAAACTTGAATAATGTGTAACAAGAAAGATCCTCTTGTAGGGATGCCATGCACAAGCTATAATTCTGACATTATCTAAGATCCTGGCACTGAATAGAATTCGGAAAGAGGGTGGGGTTTATAAACTAGGAAACTTTTTTAAAATGAATTATTACAATTTCACTGGAGCCATAAATACAGCATAAAGTTTGAGTATATTTACTTCTATCTTATTAATTTAAAAAAAAAAAAATAAACATCATTGCATTTGTAACCTCGCAGAAAATTTACCCATCTCAACGGTTGTGAACCAGCCAGTGAACTCGGTTATTGGAACAGACTTTTCATGTGCTTATAAGAAAGGTGAGACACCTATAAAGTATTGTTTGTCCTGTCTTTTAATAAGAAAACATATATAGCAGATATTTGAATCCATGCTGAACAATAACTTTCTCAACCTTAATAATGGCACGATTTTTACTTCTGGGATGAATTAATAAATAGTGATGTTTTTTTTGTTTTTTTTTTATTTGCAGAAAATTATTTTACCCAAGAGTTGATTAGTGCATGCGAGTCCAATGAAATTTTGACTGCTGATGACTGCCACAGCGCTCTGGAGGAATCTCTAATCATCCAGGGTCCCAATGCATCTCAAACTACAAACAGCACCAGCTTTGAGACGGCAGAGGAAACGTCTGTTTTAGTAGGCTCAGAGATGGACATGAACAGAATTCAGGAAAGTAAAAAAATGCTTGTTTTTCTACCAGTGCAGTCTGAAGAAACAGAGAAGAAGGTGAGGAAATATGCAATGGAAAACGCTTACCTGAGTAGCCCCGTTGATGGCATTGAATATTCTGTTTTGAGCCCTTCAGATGAGATCGGTGGGAATCCTGAAAAAATGCTCCTGACCAATGCTGTACTTTTTAATACAACTATAAATAATAATAAGCCTGTTTATTCGGAGACCGCATCGAATGAAGAGTCGGAGCAAGGAAAAGACTCTATGATTAAACCAACTGGTTACTGGAGAGCAGACCCAAGCTCTGCAACAAAATGTGAAGATGAGCTACAGCATGCAGTGGTAGGTGACATGTACATATCCAGATTCAGCAACATTGACGGAGCTCTGCACCAAACCAAGTATTTCCTAAATGGACTCCCCAAAGAAGAGGAACCCGTCGGCCACACACAAGATTCAGGCTTGAGAAATGCTGAACTGGGTGGGGATTCACAGACGCTGTGTTGTGAAGGCAACGCCGTTAACCTTTCGGGTGACGCACATGGAGAAACTACCGGCCTCTAGCAGTCATTAACAACACCTCATCAAGAGACAGAGTTAATGAATGCCAAAGGTAATCAAAACTGTGACGACACCATTCAAGAAGTGAGTCAAACTTGTCGTACTAAATCGGACCTGGAGTATAAATCTTCTCAGTCCTGTGGAAGGCCTGAAGATGAGAAAAACTGCAGCACAGAAAAAGAGGATGAGGAAACGCAAATATCTCAGTCTGCCGACTCCTCTAAGAAAGAAGAGGAAGATTCAATAGGGGAAGACATCCAAGCTCGTTTCCGGGCCGAATCGGAAATCTATTTCATGCCAATCAGGTCTGAAGGATTTCTCAACGAGCTGAGCTTGGAGAGTGGGGCAGCACAAAACCACAGCAACCTTGACATTCAAGCAGAAGGCAAATCTCAGAGCTCATTGGATATCTCCGGCATTCAGACTGCTGGAACACACCAGGCCCATCCGCATAATAGCTGTGAGCACCCGATGATGCCCATGCCTGAAGAGGTCCTGCGTTTGCCAGTCTGTGTCAGCCTGGAGCCAACAGGGAGCCTCAGCATTCAATTAGTCGGCGATCCGGGTGTCCAAGGATCTGATGCACAAACACATCAAGACGTTAAGGAATGTGGTAATGAAATTCAAGCTGAACAAAAGACCACCCTGCAAATGGTTGAAAGTCATTGCCATGTGGGGTCTAATAATACACAGGCAGAAACAAGGGTAGAAATTGTTTGCAATCACCTGGATAAAGACGGGAAGTCCAACATGGAGGCTGCCATCTTTATAGCCAGCTCTTACATCTCAGAACTCAAGAGGGTGGCTCTAAACATTGAAAGGATCTTAGATGAACAAAATCATAAGAATTCAGAAAAGCGGGTGGCCAGCTTAGACGATATAAAAAAAAGAAAGAAAGCTGGAGCACAAGAAGATTTGAATCCTGATCACAATGAACAGCCAAATGTAGAGCCATCACCAGCTATGATGGAAGAATTGTCTGACAAGGTCCTAAAAACGTGCCAGCCAAATGTAGAGCCATCACCAGCTATGATGGAAGAATTGTCTGACAAGGTCCTAAACACGTGCGAAGATAAGCTCAACCAGGACAGTGTGGAGTGCACAATGGGAGACTTTGTTTTTAACATCAAGACCAAGAGTATGAGTCATGACGGGGATTCCAGAATAACGTGCGAGAAAGAGGCTCATCATGCATGTGAAGCCTGCCCACCAAGGGAAGAAGTGGCGATAAAAAGCACAGAGTTGAACGAAGGCTTGAAATCATTCTCTGACACATTGCAGGAGATCCCCGCTGATGCCAATAACAACCAGTTTTCCTGCGGAGACATTGTCTGTAGGAATAAAGAAGTCATGTCGGAGGCACTCAACGGGAAGTTTACAGGGAATGCTACTTTAATGATAAATCAAAACAATAATGGAAATTTTTTTGGCACTGTCGATTCTAAAAAAATACCGGAGCAACTCATTTTCTCGCCTGTTAGTAAAGACTGTTTAAATTATCTAAAGGAAACGGCCTCGGGAACACTGAAGCCAGATGACAGTGACACCTTTTGTGTTACCAAAGAGTCCAAGAAAACATGGAGAGATCATGACCCTTCCTGCAACTCTAGCAGCAACAACTCGCAGACCATTGGGCGGAAGGCCAAACAGTTGTATGCCGACCAAGAAGCCATCAGCTATCACGACAACTGTAACTACTCTACCAATAACCTGATCAGAGACCAGTCTCACGAAGAATGTCTGCCGAGTGAAACAGCTGGTACAAGAGGCGGCTTACCCACCCCGGAGTTGACAGCCCTACATTTTAAAAGACAGCAGAATTGCCCGTCCGCGAACGATAAAGACGGGCAACAATTTAAAAACAGATATTACCAACCTGCAGCTAAACAGATGCCCAGCAAAAACACATACCATTGTAATAAATCTGTTTTTTGCAAAGAAGGAATGAAAGGAGCTGGCCAAAAAGAAAAGGACCATAAAGACAGAGATAATGAAAATCATCATCAGGAATGTCCAAAAGACAATGGTGGTGACAATAAAAAATCTGACTTGCCAAAAACTTCTGATGATTCTGAAAGATGTCAGTCCTTCCAGAAGCGTTCAAAGCCAACGACATGCGATGAGCAATGCCCTTGTGACCAGGACGACAGAGATGTGACTAAGCATAGCCACACTGCTGCCATCTATACAAGCAAACCAAGAGGGATCAGCTTGCAAGAGACGGCTTCAAAACTTATGGCTAAAGCCAAAGACCACCAGGAGAAAAAAGATGTAAAAAGTCCGCCAAAACTCTTGGAAATCGATATTGCCGCATTGAACGTCCCCGAATACCTTCCCAAAATTTTAAAGAAAGAATTTCCCTTAAGACTTCACGCTTTCCAAGAAGAGTATAACCTGTCTTCTACGTACGTGCCAGAAGTTACCCGTCAGATAACTGTACAGAGTCCAGAGGAGAACATGATTGTGCACACAATACACACACGTCCAAACCCACTCCAACCAGAATTAAGGGGAGACTTTGAAATCGCTAGTCTGAAGAAAAGGATCTATCTTGGGGAGAAAGATGGATTTTATCCTTCTGAGGGAACCAGGCGACTTACATGTGAGACAGAATGCTTCTCAACAAAAGACCCGAAGACGCAAAATTTGGTTTTAGAAAATGGAACACTGAAAGCTTCCAAGGTGAGTGTCCAGACGAAGCCAGGAAAGAGAAAGAAAACTACCAATAAAGTACAGGAAGCAGTCAAACCCATCCATAACGACGTCAGTGAATCAACTGGCATTTCAAAGGCAGTTGCTGACGTAGCCAAAGACAAAGAACCCCAGTGGTTTAATAAAGATTACATTCAACTTGTTGGGGATGTCATCGTGATAGGCTCGGGGAAGACAAGGAACATAGAGCAGATCTTTGGGCCTCTGCAGGAAGGCGATGGGTCAAATAATAGCTCCAATACTGCAGCTGGCTTCAGTTCAGGCTCTCATTCTCTGCATATTGGAAACAATCATTTCACGACGGAAAGCAATGATGGCAGTTTTAGCAATTCAAAATGGAGATCCTTGCATTTGAGAAATGTCACTTATGAGAACAATAACAACAATAATATCCACTCAGTTGAAGGTAGTCCAACATCAGCGTGTAATGAAGAGCCTGATTACGTCTGTGATCATTTTGAACTGGTGTGGCATGACAGAGTCACCACTGAAACTGGTTATAAAGTTGTACACATGGGAGGCAACTCCAGGCATTCCCCTTATCACATTAAACCCCTGACCGAAAATCTGTCAAAAAATATTCAATCCACGAGTTTTTATTCATGCAGCACATACCCCAGAGATTTAAAATGGCAGCTGTCATATATTTCAACTCAGAGCAAGGATTTCATCAGTTGTGATTCCAATAACAACAGCACCGGTAAGCTGTCGGATGTGGATGATGCCACCCTGCAAGATATCGACCAGATCCCGACTGAACAAACACCAGCAGAATCCAAGAAAGCCAAGATTTCAAGGAGGTCGAGACCGAACTCTCCCAACAAAAAAACATTTCGAGGGAGCTGTCCAGATTGTGACCCTGCTGAGCCAGGGGATGCTCCGGTCAAAGTGTTTGATGATTTCCAGAACCAAGTTGAGCCCACGGACATCAATGTTTCTGATGTAGCACAGACTGGATCATCATTGGCTCTCAGGAAAAATCTGCTGCCGCAAAGGTCTTTAGCAGAGAGGACTCACTTGAAGGGGCACAGGTTGTGGAATCCCTGTAGCTGTGACCCACCAAGGCCCTGTGTCATCCCACAGTATGCTGAATGTGGTGTCCAGCTTAACATAGGGGATGTTTGTCCAAGTGCAGGCTCACAAGTCGGTGATTCAGGACTCTATAAAACCTACACTGGCCACATTGTCCGTGAAGACCAAGTGGCAATGTGTGAGTGCCAAATCAAACGCAAGCCCAGACCTCTGCGTGATTTTGACATGCAAGTGTCAGCTGAAGACATCTGTCCTAGCAGTGACGTCCAAACAGGTTCATCCCTGTTGCTCCTAGAGCCATTTACAAAATCCATACAACAAGCTCCACCCATCAATGGCAACGATGGCAAAGAACACACTTTAAAAGGTCACATTTTAAAGACAAACTGTGATTATTTTGCTCCATATCACTGCACTGAACAAGTAGAAGCGCGGGAAATTGAAACTCAAGTCACAGCTATTGAAATAAATCCCTGCGATGAGGTACAAACCGGGGACTCATTGATGCTGACTGAGCCGTTTCCTCCAGTCAAGCCGACGCTCAGTGATGATGAGTCTGGTGATGGTGATGTGACGTGGGCAGACTTGAGTATCTATGACATGACACCTGAGCACAGGAGTGTCAATGCCTACTATAAACGTTTTGATGATTACCCTGGTGCTGATAAGGACTATGTGATATTCCCTTCACAGTACAAGCCACCCCCAAAGGTGGCAAGTAGGACTAGGCCACCTCCTGGCCCAACTCCTCAGATAGTGGTCCAGCTGTCTGAAGACAAGCTCGGGAAAATGCAGATGACAGGCGGTGACGTGGCTCCTTACCGAATAGATGAGGACCAACTCAGCTACGACGGAAGTGTCAAAGACTTTGTGGATAAAGAAAATTTAACCAAAGATGGCAAACACTTCGATGATGATGACTTTAGGAACTATGTCAAGGAAGACTATAAAAAGCCTGAGGATGTGAGGGACCACGAACAAGGAGAATTTAGGTAAACATTTGACTTTTTTTTTTTTAATGCTGGAATGAGTTGGGGGGAAACGGACCAGAACAGTATTATGGGTATCTAAACATCTGGTTAACAAGTTGGTTTAATTAAGGACAGTGGCCACAGAAAATACTTCTGTATATAGAAGTGGTTTCCCCTTTGTACATGGCATATGGCATGTAGTATAATCTAATAAAGGAAAACAGTGGCCTGAGCTGTGGTACACAGTAATGTGTCGCGTGCTTCACAATACCTTTTCTTCACTCAGAGGGTTCGCAGCTCACCCAGTGCAACTGCCACAGTGCTCACTCTGCTATTTGCATAGCTTCCTAAGAGTTTGGAGTGGACACAAATTAACTAGCATTTAATTTGACTCCTGTGGCGTCCCGTCCCCCCTTGTCACCATCCAGTTTGATTGCTGATAAAATTCATTTCAAAATTGTGCTATTGTTCATTTCCTGTTCTATTCAACCTCCTTTGTTATTTTATTTCACGGTTAAAAGTTATTACATAAAATATATTTCAAACCTTTAAATTTATTTGTAAACAAATTAATGTAATGCAAAAAAATATTTAGGTTCCGCATTGTACATCATATATAGTTCTTAACTAGCTGTCAGATATAGACTAATCATCGGCGATGATTGTTTCAATCTCAATTAATAAGTTAAACAGGCAGAATTGATTGCATCAAAAAATTGATTTTACTGCCCCCCAGATGGAGAGGTTTCAATATTTTAAAGTATTATTTAGAGTTTAAGTTCAACTCTTTCTATTGATCTTATTTTCAGAAATGTACCAAGAAGATATGAATCCTTAACTATAACATCGTATGAGAAACAAACTGTTGGTAAGAAATATTGATTTAATTTTAAAAAATTGGTTGCTAATTGGTCTTGGTAATTAATACAACAGTTTAAATGGCGATTAAAATCATCCTATTAAATTTATGCAAACATGATTGACATAGCGGAATTGCTAAGTTAAGACTTAGTTTCGGAAAAAGAAATCTAGTGTTCTTGGGTTATATAATTTTTAGGACCTTTTTGACTAAATGCAGGATTGATTGTTGAGGAAATGTGACATCAAGCCATAGTAGCTGTATCTCATTATAACTTTATTTATCCTAATTTGTAAATTGTCATCTAGATCAACAGTAATAATTCAGTTTGCATGGACATCTTGATGTGGATTTTTTAAAAATATTATCACACTTGAAATAACAGGTGACACTTTTTTTTTCTTCTAATTATAAAATTGAATGGCTTTAATTTTTTTTTTCAGTGTCGCTGTTCAAACCAAAATTTGAATTTGTTTAAAGTTTAAACTAAATTATGACAATGGCTCAACATTTCTAACAAATGAGATTTCCCCTTAAGTATAATAATAATAAACTTCTTTATTTGTATCCTAGAACCAGTGCGTGGTCCTTTGAGAAAGAAATACAACAATTTCGGAGCAGGTAAAGCGTTCAAAGACATGAAGGAAGACGGAGACGAGGAGGAGGAAGAGGGCGAGGCCAATGGAGAAGCCAACAAAGTATCTGCTGGGCACAGTCCCTACAAGAGGAAACGCCGTATTACAGTTGGCCCAAGTGTCTCGACACAAACTTTAAACACCCCAAGCCAAACGCTCAAGTCTGGGTTTTATTAATTCGAGTTTATCTTTTAAACGGAGGAATTCATAATTTCAAGCCAACTTTTGACATCTCTCCTATTTTATGCATTACTATAAGCTGAATATACTTAACCTTTTTTTTTTTTTTGTTGTTTTTTTTCTCCATATTTTTAATTTTTATTTTTAAACATATAATTTTTTTTGTATATAACAAGGCAAATTAGAGAATATTTGTCAAATGAAGATCTAAAGATAAAATAAATAATGCACTTTTGGCTAAATTCCATATCTTTTCGTAGCTGTTCAATTATTTCAAATGTTTTGAAATTGTGTTCAAGTGTTTTGTCTTACTTGTTGTGTGAATTTTATATTTATATGACTGTACTCTTTTATAAAAAAAAAAGTAGGCCTAGATGTGCATCATTAAGATCTCATTGATAGTATAGTATTAGGTGGATGTGCAGTTCAATGAAATTTTAAAAAGAGAAGGGTCATGATGAGTGATCTTCTAATCAGACGAGGACTGCACAATTGTCTGGTCAGACTCAACATATGGCACCATGTTAATATAATACATGAATGTGTGATACCATTAAAGCTCTCCCCCCCCCCCAACCACCATCATTTAATAAATTTCAAAAGGGTTTCATTCTACTTCAAAAATAATTTTTAAAAACTCATATTCCAGAATTTAAAAAAAATATTTTCCCATTTATTTAGTAAATTAGAATGAAATTTGTCTTATAAAAAATAAATTACTTTAAGCAATGTTGTTCTGAATTTTTAGGGGATTTTTGTTGTTGGTGCTTTTATCTACCATCTGTATACTGAGCTTTTCGTTGGTCCTTTCATCTACCATCTTGATAATGAGCTTTTTTTTTGGTGCTTTCATCTACCATCTGGATACTGAGCTGTTTCTTGGTGCGTTCATCTATCAATTTATTTCTTGCCTTTATTATTTGCCCCATTGCACTTTCTGTGAAAGATTATTTCATTTACAGTCCCCATTTTTTTGGGTAGTCCTACACTAGTGCCCAAGTCCCAGTTGATGTTGATGACCAATTAAGTCACCTCACCAGTGGATCCCAAATTATGGTGTCAGTTTAGCCACCCCCCTCCAGTGGATCCCAGTTTATGATGTTAAATTTATCCACCAGTGGACCCGAGTTTATGATAGACAATTTAGTCACCCCACTATGGGAACACAGAACCCAGTTTTTGGTTATGGTCAGTTATCTGACCACGCCAATCAAAGGATAACCAAAAATGCAGATTTAAATATACACGCTCAGACTTCAATTCCATGTTTCTTCTTAAAAAAAACAACAAAAAACCCAACTAACACATATATTACACCAACAAACACATACATTACACCAACAAACACACAACTACAAACACATACATTGCACCAACAAACACATTACACGAACAAACACATACATTACACATTACACCAGCAAACATACATTACACCAACAAACACATACATTACACCAACAAACACACAACTACAAACACATACATTGCACCAACAAACACATTACACGAACAAACACATACATTACACATTACACCAGCAAACATACATTACACCAACAAACACACAACTACAAACACATACATTGCAACAACAAACACATTACACCTAAAAACACTTACATTACACCAACAAACACACACCAACAAACACATACATTACACATTACACCAGCAAACATACATTACACCAACAAACACATACATTACACCAACAAACACACAACTACAAACACATACATTGCACCAACAAACACATACATTACACGAACAAACACATACATTACACGAACAAACACATTACACCAGCAAACATACATTACACAAACATACATTACACCAACAAACACATACATTACACCAACAAACACACACATTACACGAACAAACACACACCAACAAACACATACATTACACCAACAAACACACACATTACACCAACAAACACACACATTACACCAACAAACACACACCAACAAACACATACATTACACCAACAAACACACACATTACACCAACAAACACACACATTACACCAACAAACACATACATTACACCAACAAACACATACATTACACCAACAAACACATACATTACACCAACAAACACTTACTTTACACCAACAAACACACACCAACAAGCACATACATTAAACCAACAAACACTTACATTACACCAACAAACACATACATTAAACCAACAAACACTTACATTACACCAACAAACACACACCAACAAACACATACATTACACCAACAAACACATACATTAAACCAACAAACACATACATTACACCAACAAACACATACATTACAACGGGTCCTCAAACATTTCGACGCCGAGCAACCTGAATCTGACATTTGGAAAACGCAAAATAAAAATGTGCTAAAACTATGAACTATGACCAATGTGGTTCTCAAGCTACATGCAGCAGGACTATCATTTAAATGAACGTACTTACTAGTGTTAATAAATAGATCAATTTCAAACAGTGCCGTCGCATGGGCCCGGGGGGGGGGGTCTGTAACCCATGCAGCTGCACTGGTAAGTGGTGGCTAGAGTTAGGGCTAACTGAGATTTTTTAACCCCCCAACCACGGAAAAAACTGACCGAAAATGCCGCCCCTCTATTCAGAGGGTAAATGACGCCCCCCCCCCCCCCCCCCCGCCTCCCCCACCCTGTGACTTGGTGGGAAAACTATGCACTTTGAATTGAATGCGGTTGGGCCATGAACCGAACAGTGTCGGGGGAACTACAAAAGTCACGAGAAGACCCTGCTTCCCGCACGCTACACACTGATTCTTCCTCATCAATTTGATTTCCGGGATTTCCCTATCAATACAGTTTTTTTTTTCTCCTTTTCTTTAGGAGGCGCGTCGTCTATTGTAACATGACAAAAATAACAACAGCCACATGAAACGCCATAAGTCATGACCGCTCTGCTGACATACGCCTGGCATCACTTGCTGTGAGGAATTTTATCCCGGAACATGTTCTAGAAGTGAACCAAAGACACCGAACTCCCATACGTGGGGGAGGGGGGGACACCAAAATAGAACTGGCCCATGCGTAAGTGAAGTTAGGTGTGCTCAAATTATGTGTCGGCAGAGATCAGGGAAGACGGCTGAACCGTCGTGTGGCCACAAACAAATCTTCATGTGATTCAAAGCCAAGCGCTGGAAATGGATACAACCAATCCGGCCAAATCACGTTATTAATTGACTGCTGCCGGTTATTTTCGGGAACTTTGGCTTTCGTGCACCTGACTCCAACTATTGAAACCCAATCTTGGTTCTTGGGTCTACCGCTGTATGGATATCCTTTAGAAATTAGAATAAAATCAACCAGGCCATAACGCATTAACCCAAACTGAGTTCATTCCGTGGAACAGCTTTCAAGCCTTTTATTTTAAGTACCCGAACGCGCCATTAGTTCATCAACATGGAATACCAAGATAGGCAGCGTCTGGTCAGGAGAGAATCCAGTGTGAAGATGCCCCGTAAACCCAGACCTGAATCCCCCAATAGGGGCAGAAGCTTCATTCAAGAAAGCAGCTACATCACGGCCATGGCCGACCCACCGGCTGATTCACTATTCTGTCACGACGGATGCAAGTCCAACTGCCCAGGAAGGAGTATTTTTGACCCATGCGCAGAGCCCAGGAAACAAGCCGTGGGGGACGGGAAGGTGGAGGCTTTCATGAATCAAGTTAAGGCGACAGACATCACCCAGCCGTGCGCCACGCAGACGTCGCTATCCCTGAGAGAGAGGAGTTCGGAACTGCCGAGGAGGAACCGGGACAGGATCACACAGAAGACTGGTCGAAAGTCGTGGGACGCGTGCTGCGAGCCCCACAGGCCGCACAGCAGGATCGACAAGGGGTCGGTGGCCCTCAACGACGGACAGACGCAGGTGGATCCACGGGACATTGATTCCTGCAATTCCGTCCAGACGGGTCCCTCCCTGATAGCCGAAGGCCCGTTCTGCAGATACGATTACAAGCTCAGAAAGTGCAAACATTATCCAGCGGATACCAGTCAGCAGTGCGAGTGTCTCAAATCAGAGCAAGTTTATTCCAACGGTGTTAGGTGAGACATTACCACAGAAAAGTTAAAACCTTTTTTTTTTTTAGTAGCGGCGTACCTAGGGGGTGCTAAAGGGCCGACCGCCCCACTTTTTAATATATACATATAACTTATACAACGAGTTTGTCTAAGGGGCGCTAGATTTCCACACGTTAGAAATCATTTAGAAATCGAATATTTAGCGTGTTAGTGAAACTGAAGTCGTATAGTTTAAGCCGTTGTCACCAGGGGCGTCTTAACACTTAACAGCATCGGGGGCAAAACAAATCGATGAGCCCCCCCCCCCCCCCCAAATCTCTGTAACCTATTCAAGAAATGTTATGAAATGCATTAGGGGAGTTATGAACAATGTCATGGGGATGGGGGCAATCTCATCAATTTACTTACTTTAACACATTCAATCACACCACACCCCCCCCCCTTTTTTTTTCCCCTCCAACTCGGAAAAAAAACTTGGCGAATTTTCCTTTAAAAAATAGTACCACAAGAAAATGGAATTGATTGGAAAGTCATTCGGGTGCGAATGACAGCGCTGCGTGTCTGGGTCCATTTTGACTAATACTATTCGGATGTCATTTGTAGTAGTTTATTTTAGTTACAATGAAGAATTAAGTTTACAAACGTATAGTACATTCAATTAACTTTCATTTGATACCTCATTTGGTCTTACAAACCCAACAATAATATTTTAAATCGTTTTTTAATCCCAACCTCTCAATTCTGGTACCCGGGTACCAATAGCCACTTCGAAATTAAATTGCCCAAAGATCTTGCAATATCCATTTAAAATGTGGGCAACGATATCCCTAGAAACCGTGAGGCCCACTAGAAGAAGTGCGAGGCCCACTAGAGAAGTTTGAAGCGTGCCCATGAGTGTTATCACGGCACCGGTTATGACGTCACAACTGGTAAATCGCATTTAGATGCCTGACCACGGAGGGATTCAGCCGGCTCGCACCGGCTCGGACAAACCGATGCCTAATTATTATTATTTATTTGTTGTTGATGAGCCCTGGGAATCGTTTAAAAAGCGACACTTGTTATCGGGGTTGCCTGGACAGCCGCCCAAATGTGGACATCACACATTTTACATTCCGTTTTCATCTTTCTTATAACGGTCATTAAGGGCAACACATGACCATCGAGTAAACAATGTTCTGCGGTAGCTTTGTGTAAGAGTCCTGCTCTAAACTGTCGTGCCGGGGTATTGGAATTAAAACACTGAAGTCAGTGGTTCTCAACCTTCCTAATGCCACGAACCTTTCATACAGTTCCTCATATTGTGGCGACCCCGCAACAGAAAACTATTTTTGTTAATTCTTCACACTTATAGAATATATGTGTTTTCCGATGGTCTTAGGCGACCCCCGTGAAAGGGTCGTTCGACCGCCAAAGGGGTCGCGACCCACAGGGTGGAGAACCGCTGACTTCAGTGATAAAATCTCAAGAGATGGAAACTACTAATAAATCGAAGGACAAAGTGAACGAAAAAGTTAAAATTAATGACTAATTGAAAGCCTTGCAGTGCACTGCAATCTGATGACATTTTTTGTTTACCCTTACAACAGGGACGAAGGTAGGAGTGTTAAACAGCAGGTGGAGGCCACCGACATTAAAATCTCAGAGGATGTTCAAACAGGGCGCTCTCTCAGCCGGCTGGACGATCAATGTAAGCCTGGTGACGTCATCATGTACGGGGATCCCCGACCAAAGTCCATC
Organism: Omphiscola glabra; assembly: GCA_964017045.1. Lineage (NCBI taxonomy): Eukaryota > Metazoa > Mollusca > Gastropoda > Lymnaeidae > Omphiscola > Omphiscola glabra. Next base: position 7,348,072 of record OZ024807.1, on the reverse strand, counting down.
ACGTCAGCCCGAAGCAGCTACCCCCATAGAGACGACTTTCTTCCCTGCCAGTGCCCAAGTCAGAAAGGTCCGTCTACGTACGCCAGCATCGGCAATCATGCGAATGCTTTGCAGATCTCCAGCAGTAAAATCAGTCAAACCGACAAGTGCCTAGACCACCGCTGTCTGGCGGCCAAGAAGTACAAGAACTACCAGTGGGACGAGTGTCACGGATGTAGCGGTACGACTCCCGGGTCAGGGAAAAAGCGGAACGTCTGCTTGCAAGTGAGGAGCTTGGACATCAACGTGTGTGACGAGACGCAAACCGGGTCGTCCCTGGCGCTGAACGAAGCGTTCACAAGAAAGCGCGAGCAGTGCAAGACAGAACCTAAAGCAGAGGACCGCGTCTTGTATGGGAGGGTGAAGGAGATTTGGGACGACTGCAACTGTCTTCAGCCGAGACGGGCGGAAAAAGCTAAATTGGAGGACCAGACAACGCAAGTCTGCGTTACAAATCTAACGATCACAGATGGCATCCAAACCTCAAGCAATGCAAAGTCCGCTTCCAAACGGCAATTCTGAACTTAGTATAAAAAAATAGTTCTTTCTTTGAAAAAATAAGATATAAATCTAAGCTCACTGAAGCCAGTGGGGCTATCCATAAAGTAGGTCGCGCTATTTTTTGACACTTTTACCCCCCCCCCCCCCCCAAACCAAGTACGTCACACGTTCGAACTAACAATTGCAAAAATAATTTTAAAAAATTAAAATGTAATCTAAAACGCACTTCACCATTAAAGTATTAGATTTATAACAGTTTACATCTTCGGTCATAGTGTATCCATCACAACAGAAAGTTAAGCATCACAACGCACTTCACCATTAAAGTATTAGATTTATAACAGTTTACATCTTCGGTCATAGTGTATCCATCACAACAGAAAGTTAAGCATCACTGTCAATTTCAGGTTTTATGTGTATGATTATTATTATGTTTAAAAGTGACGTCACATGGTATTTTTACCCCCTCCCACTGTCACACTTTTATAAGACACCCTCCCTCCTCTGTGCCACTCCGGGGAGCCGTTATGTACTTCATGGACGGCCCAAGGTGGAGTGATTCAGCCCCGTTGCCCTAAATGTTTGGTGGTCTAGCGGGAGACAACCAAGGTTGCGTTGACCACCAAAATGCCCAGAGCTCAGTGAACAACAGTACGTGTTCACGCCTATTGAATGAGCTGCAGATGCTTGACGTGTGTATTTTGAAATGTTCTCAGCACCATTCAGTGGCGTAGCGAGGGGGGGCAAGGGAAGGCATCATGCCCCGGGCGCTAATCACAAAGGGGCGCCAAATGGTATATTTTACATATAATATTGTGTGGTTTTCGAATTGGGGGGGGGGGGCGCTAAAAAGGTATTATGCACTGGGCGCGAGTTAAGATCGCTACGCCGCTGGCACCATTTGTCAAATTAGAAAAATCTTCGATAGCCGAATAAAGATAAGACATAATTTGGTCCTGCCTGATGGCCCCCCAAAAACTGCTCAAGTATTCTTCATGGGGCATAATTGTTTTAACTTTCTAATGCAGTCTTTGCACTTAACCATGGCCTTTCAGCACTTTCACCAGAATAACCTATGAACAATGCAACTCCAAGAATTCTACACTGATTGTGGTGCCATAAAAAATAAAGAGGCCAACAGGATTCAGTGTGAAACCACTCTGGACGGAAATATAACAAATAATGGTCTTAAGAGCCCATGCTGGCATAACAGTAACTGTAACACATGCCACATCCCAATAAAAGAAATAAATTCACTAGAAAAACCTTTCAAGTTAATATTCTTTATTAAGGGGCATAAAATTATGTATATGCTATTTACAAATGTTCAATCAATGGATTAAAAGAATCAAATAACAGATCAGACTATATGTACAAACACTATTATGGCTGACACTTAGGTAATATTACAGTATGATACAAGATAGCACACCCTTCCCCTCATATACACAATAAATACATGTAAAAACAGTGTCCACCTTCATACGTCCAACAAATGTATGAAGATCAAACATGGAATATTGCAGAGCTTGACCAATGCAATAGAGCAAAAAATTATTAGGTGCTGTGACCACTAACTAACTGAAAGCTCTCTTTTTTTATATTTTATTTCTTTCATTATTATATAAAATAGCACAAGAACTGACATAGAAATTTACTCCAAAGAAATACAATACTATAGTTTGATGTGTTTCCTACCCCGGCTACTATAATTTCACTTGGCAAGAGACTTAAAAAAAAATTTAATTGGTAGTTACATAAAAAAAACAAAGTTACTCATCTAAATATCAAATGTGAATGTTGGTCAATCATTTGGTAAAAAAAGAGGTTTACTGGTGCATAGATTTGTTTTTTAAAAAATGAGTCAAATAAAAGAAGATTAAATTAATAGTGGGACATTTTCACAATCTTTAGATCAGCGGCTCTCAACCTGTGGGTCGCGACCCCTTTGGGGGTGGCACGACCCTTTCACAGGGGTCACCCAAGACCATCAGAAAACAAATATACTCTACAGTTATGAAGTAGCAATTTTGTTTTGTGGTTGGGGGGGGGGGGGGGGGGGGTGTCGCCACAACATGAGGAACTGTATTAAAGGGTCGCGGCATTAGGAAGGTTGAGAACCACTGCTTTAGATGTAATTTATAAAGAAGGGTAAGCATAGGCCAGTCTGCTTCTGTTGGCAGAAGTGAACAGATAAGGTCAACGCAATTTGAGAAATTAAATAAACTGACGGCAGGCATACATTATGAGAACGTCAGAGAAACAAAGAATAAACATATAACATTGACCATTGATCAGAATATATTTTACTTCTGGTTTGAATTTTTTTTTTGCTATCATTACAGTAGATTTATATTATACATACAGCGTTTAAATAAAATGGTAGGGACTCAAAACTATTGTTAAATGCATTCTTAAATTTCGCAGAAAGGCAGAGGGAGAATAATGAAATAATTATGATACAGGTGTAGATTAAAAATGTAGATGCAAAGAAAAAAACTGAAAAGAAATATACCTGCTTCCTTCTGTCTGTCAAAAAATGTATTCTGTTATCATTTCTATCTCTAAATGAGTTATAAAGCAAAGTTAAACCTAAAATGAAAATTGACACAGAGTAAACAATTCAATTGTACAACTATATCTTACCACCTTGAAAATGAACCATTACTGTATATATTTATAATATTAGTCACACATATGGACCAAAACTATATATATATATATATATACGTATGTGTATAATATATATAATTTTAGTCACCGCTTATGGACCTTCACTGCATACATATATAATTCTACAGTTACACATGATCTGATATGTAAACTTCTGTCAAGAAATGAGATATGAATCGTATAAAAATATGGTTTGTTATTTTGTGAACTTTTTGCTTTACTTCCACCATCTACAAGAGGGGAAAATGTAGACAGGGTAGCGGGAAAAATAACAAGGAGAGAATTTAAGCCATGGTGGTTGGCATTAAGTTATAAACAAAGATGCACCTCCCATAAACAGTGACAGCAGCACATGTTTTTCTTTGTAGTAAATAACTGCCACCTTGGTGCACATAAGGCAAAGGATAAAAAGCTGTAACAAACCAATAAAACAGTAAACCAAATGTTGCTTATATCAAAACCCCCCCCCCCTAACACTAATAATAATAAAAATAAAGTTGTCAAATTTTTGTCCAAGTCATATGATAATTAATAGCTTGTGGGTTCATTGGCTGTTCATGGGTTAGTTAGTAGATCACCAGTTTAAATTTCCCTTGTTTCAGATTCTTCTCTTGTTCACCCTAATATTTCACAACAATGATTTTTTTCTTTTTTAAGGAATATTTCTGGAGATATGACACATTTTAAATCTTTCTGGAAAGCAGTTGCTGGAGACTGGTGTGAACAAGAAAATATTAATGACAAAAAGAATTGTTGGAAAGTTGAAAAACTTAAAATGATAACATTTCCTATTCCTGAGACATCACTTAATTATAAGATTTATATATTTTATTTATTAAACACAAAAAACAAACAACCCAAAGTTTTTTAAAAAAATAATTAAAATTGCCCTTTAATAAAAATTTGCATGGTAAATTCTTAAGGCAAAACCAATGAATTGCCCTAATCTGTTGACAGTGAAAGATAAGTTTGAAAAACAAACAATATCACAAATAATGAATGTTGACAAACCATTCCATTCTTCATTTCTTTCATAAGCAACAAATGCAGCAATAAATGAAGAAACTGCTGAAAGCGTTCCAGTCATATCAGATTGCCATAACTAATTACAAAAAAATAGGCCTTTCATGTTTTTTTCCTCTTTATTCTTATCGGAGAAAGAAATTAATTTACATAACATTACACAACAATGTGGCTTCATTTATGAAAGAGCTTGATTTTAAAAGAAATTATCTGAAATGCAAGCCACCAAACCATTCTTTAAAAAACAGCTACGACCAAAGGTTTCACATTTCATTTCTTAAAAAAACAAAACAATTGGAGGACTTCCTCTTATTCATGTCATTTAAAAAAATTGTGATAAAGCAGTTAAGCCTTAGCATACAATTATAGGTTTTATCTTTAAAAGGGTCAATGCTCATAAAAACACTTCTCAATTTTTTTCTGTGGAGTTTTTTTTTGCCCACTTGATTTTATTCTAGAAAGAACCATTAAAAAACAACTAAACTTTTAATTTGTTCAAATCATACTGATTTGTTCTTTAGGATTTTGTGTGATCTGAGTTTTGCTAATATATAAATACCCCCCCCCCCCCCCCCCCCCCAAATCCCTCCTCTTTTTTTAATTAAAAAAAAAAGAACATAATTTCTAGATGGTAATTTGGCAACCTAAGATTACTAAGAAGCTGAGTGCCAAATCAACTAGCACCAACATGTGGAGATGAATTTTGTCTCATTGTACATAAAAGTGTTATTATAATTTAACCATCCCCAATGAAACAAGCTGCTGTGAACGGTGGCAACTAACACTGGCTGCAGTGAATGGCCGCTACTAGCACTAGCTGCTGTGAATAGTGGTACTAACACAAGCTGGATGAAGAAATTTAGAACTTGAATATTTTCAAGAGTGGATTCTAAAGGTTATAGTAAATTTTAAAATTTGACTTGATACAAGATAGCATTAAAAGATTTAATTACAAATATATATATTAGCATCATGAAGCTTGCTATCCAGTCACTGTTTATATGTGGTGAGCAAAACAAATAAAGGGATAAAACTTTGAGAATACATAGATAATGAGCACATGAAATAATGTGTGAAAATGGTTCAAATTTCCCAGGCTGCACCTCTATATCTCTCTTTAAAAATGTTAAAATTTTTACCTTAAAATTTACTAAATTCACTTGTCTTTCATGAGAAAAAGAGCTAAATTTAAATTGCTCTTATTTTTTTATATGCAGAAAAGCAAGTTGGTTATTACAATAAAATTAAATTGCTCTTATGTAAAAAAATAAAATCTGCAGTTATAATTATGATAACTGTCATGAATGTGACCTACTTTACTACAAATTCAATGACTTCAGGTAATCAGCAGCCAGGTTCAAACTTTGATTTGTATACATTTTGTTTGAATGAATTCTGCCACACCCTTATTAGTGTTCTCAGGCTGCACAAGCACATTAGTGATTGGTTAAATTTAAATGATCCTTTGGTTACTTCTGGTGTGTCTAACCCCCCCCCCCCCCCCCCCCCCCCCAAAAGAAAAAAAAAATTGAAAAAAGCGAATTTGATAATTTCTCCATAAACACTATTTAAAATTTAAACTGCATATCATTAATATCATGTTATTAAATAAAGGTCCGAAATATTGAAATAATCACTTGAGGTCCAGAGTATATAAATTAATGTTTTATTTAAGAACATTAATTGATAATAAAACTGAATGAAGATTAGAATACTTGTTTTAATGTATGTTAATTTTAAGTTCATGATTATCTTTGTTAAAATGTATGTACAGTGTGGTGAGCCCAGACCTAGGTTGGGGTACTACGCTATAAAAAAACTTCCTATAATAATAATATGACTATTTAATCTTAATTAATTTGAGTTCTTTAAATGATTTTATAGTTCTACTTATCTCATTTTTGTCATATGCATCACCAAAACTGTGAAATTTTCAGTTTGTTTAGGAGTTTATAAAAAAATTAATAATTATGAATGAACTGAAAAGTTCCTCCATGATTATCTTTCAAGTAAGTATAATAAAATAGGATTGTAATTGTTGTTATGAAAGAAGAGTTGTTAGTCAAGCATATTTCCATTAATATAACACACTAAAAATCATTGTAACTCGATAAAGTTTAAACCATTAAAATATAATATTGTTCCCAAATTAAAAATGTGCTCAGCATCAAGTCGGAGAATATAGATTTTTTTAAATAACTAACCTCTAAAGTAATTTAAAATTTGTTAGCAAGATTAGCTAATTATCATTTAGAAATATAAAAGGCTGCATAAAATATAATCAGATAACTGTTAATTAAAATTGCTCTCACATCATTAAAATAAACTATCAGACTACATGGCCTAGACACTTCATATATAAATTATTATAAAATTGTAGTCTTATTACCCATGGCTAAAAGATCCACTGTTTTTTAAAACTGCATCACAGACCAATTATTATGATTTACATTTGTAAATATATAGTGCAGGTATCATACAGCAATGACAGTCAGTAATGATTGGCTGGTACTACTACAAATTATAAAAGCTATCTGCTTTTTTTAGTACCATCCAAATATTCAGAAGTCATTTCCAACATGCACATATATGTTTATGCAAACTTACATAACTTTTCTTGGTTTTTATCATTATTTATGAATCATAAGCATGTTTTTATTATAATCATGGGTCAAATTTAGATGAAAAAAGGAGAAAAGTTAGTCTCTAAAAAGTAAAAACTATCTTGTTTATTCCAATATTGTGAGGTCACTAAATGGCTGATTATAATTTAAAAAAAATATGATTATACATATATCCTCCTTATAATTTGAGTCCTCATAAATTAGTCTTCAAGAAAATTAGTTGCTCTCAATTTTTTTTGTCAATAATGAACAGAGATAGTTTTTAAAGACATGTAGCCATTGTAAGATTTGTTAGCCATGTGGCCAGTTAAATAAGAACTGAAATATTTGATCTTGCTATTTGTTTCAAACATAACTACCGAATATTTGATCAAAGTTAAACAATCAAAATTCAACTTATCCTGGTCCGAGCTTAAGTCCATCATTAAATGATCAAAGCAATCAAGAAATCTACACCTTTTAAAATCTTAACATACACAAAAAAATATTGAGTTGACAACTTTAAAATTCTCAAAACATCTAGGTGGTTCTTTTTAAAAAAAAAAAAAAATTGTCGTATGGGAGAGTTTGAAGACAGTACCAGAGTGTGGTCTAAATATCTTACATTTTTTTAGTTGAACAATTTTATGTTGCTTTTAAACTTATAAAAAAAACAACTTATAAGCAATTGCTACAATTTTTTAGAAGCTGTTAACAAGTAAATTAGGCAGCTGCAGTTTAGTTAATTAAAAAAAACAACAAATGTCTCCAGTGATTATGTTGTAACACAATAGTTTGAAAACTTGGCATTCAATGACCATTCATTTCAGAGCACAACTAGATTTTTAAAACTAAATCATAAAGCTTTGATAGCTCTATCTAAAAATATAACTCGTCTTCATAAAAGGGAGAGAAATAGTTTTTTTAAAAATTTCTGAAATCAGAATGTTATACAAATTGAGATAATGAGCATACATTTATTTGCCAAAGTCCAATGAATAATAATTTTTTAAATTATCATTTCTATTTCAAATTAGTTTTTAAACACATATTTTTGCTCCTGAATTTAAACTGCTGGTACTGGCAATGCCTATTGCTCCTGAATTTAAACTGCTGGTACTGGCAATGCCTATTGCTCCTGAATTTAAACTGCTGGTACTGGCAATTCCTATTGCCCCTGAATTTAAACTGCTGGTACTGGTAATGCCTATTGCTCCTGAATTTAAACTATCCCCTTTTTTGTTCTGGAGGATTAAAACTCTAACTGCAATCAGTCCTGAGAGAATAATTCTAACGCATACAACTTCCACCAACAACACCATTCAAGTATTTTATAGAACTTTCATAACGATTTTCAAACCCACACAAATGGCAGAAAAATGTAGGTTACATTCCAATAAGTACATAAATAATGAAGATGTCACTTAGAACAAATTGATATCCATGTTGGTGAAAGCAAGCACAAAATTTTAAGTGTTCATCTTAGAAATCACAGTAAGGGAGTTATGAAATACATCCACCTGCTCAGTAAGCTGAATTTCAACAAGTCCAAATTGCAGTGATTAACTTCAAACTAGCTAAACATCTGACAATGTCATCAAGTTTATATTTTGTAAGGATCTGTGAATATTTGGTGTTCACCCCCAGAAACTTGCACAAGATAAGAGACTGTCATGTCAGTAATGAGATGAAGAGTGATACAATTCTGCATTCAAATATTGACTATGCACTTCAAAGTCTCACTAAAAATGTCAATAAAACTTTTAAAAGCTTGAAAGAAAAAAAAAAAGAAAATATTTTTTTTCTCTGAACAAGTATTCCTTCACATGTGTAAATCATAATCACATTCTAATCACTCCACTAGAAATTCACATCCTTCAATTTCCTAAATAATTCCAAATTGATGCACATGAATATTTTCATGAAAATGGGTAACATTCATTTAATTAGACATTCCTTTCCTTCAGTTACCTTGCAGTTTACAACTGTGCTATGTTCCAAATTAATTCAATGTACGAGGACAAATCAACTGAACTTTCGTGGAATTGAGATGGGCCAGTATGTGCCTCTTGAATATTTAAGCATTATCCTGTCTTTTACTTTTAAAACTTGATTTATCCTTGAAAATCTCCTTTGATTTCATTTTTAGAAAAAGTAACAATGCATTGAGGCCAGCTGATAACTTCAGGGCAACACCACATAATTGAGTCTGCATACATTCTTGAACACTCAACTTTCTGTCCATCTAACTTCTGTTAGTTCACTATTTCTGACTTTTAACTTGTTTCATTACTGGGACCATTTTCCTAGCCTTCCGTCGATTCTCATTTAACATTATCTTCTATGCATAATAAAAAAAAATATTCAAATTTAAAATTGTTCTGTTCTTTTTGGAAAGTTCCCTCGTAGGAGACCATACAAAATAAAAATGTGTAAAAAAAATACCCTGTTTACTAATAGCATTGTTTTTTTTTTGTAATTAAACAACTACAAAAAATATGTCTTTGCTTGTTTACTTTCAGAAAGGTCCAAAAAAACATTGAAAATCAATGCAATACTGTAAATAAACAAGTTTAACTGTAAGCACACTCTGATTGCATGGATGCAAGTAATCTATTACTTTTGTAACAGAGGGAAAGAGTTCAAGTCCTCTGCCTTGCAGAGAAACATTCAGTAACTAGGTTCCTACCCTTGTGTAAAACAGATCAGGACAGCCTGTGAGCCAGTTAAAATTTGCTACACATAAATAATGTGGTATTGTACGTATGAGCAATATGTCACTACTTCAAAAGGGTAAATCCAAGCCCTAGCGGCAGTGCAATAGACAAGCTAATGTAGCAGTTGCATCAATGGCTGGCAACTGGGCTTTGCTGAATGCAGACACCAACCATAGGTGACTCATCCCCTCTCTCTGAGGCACTGTGAGTTCTTTGGACACTTACATTGTCATGACCAACTGGTGCAGCAGTAGTTCCAATGGTAAAAGGATATCCAGAACTAACAGAAGGCTGCTGCCAAGTCTGTTGGGGAAAATTAGCAAACTGAGATGAGTATCCCAGTGATGCTATACTCAGAGGTTGAGCACTTGTGCTGACAAGTTCTGCTGGCACACCAATTGCTGTGGGTAATCCAGACGAGGGTCCAATCAGCATTGTCGGGCTTGTGATCAGTGAATGTTGCTGTGAAACGTTTTGCTGCACCTGTGAGTGGAGGTGGTGATGGTGCTGACTGGGAACAGAAACGAGACTTTGAGCAGAACCACTGTGCAGAGCTGAAATATTGGACAGATCCACAGGAAGATTGGAAGACGAGAGGGACGATGAAGAAGACGAGAGTAGTACTTGCTGTGAATCAAAGTGTCCCAGTGCCCTGTGGATTGTGAGTGGAACTGCTGAAGCATCATACATGGTATTGCCAATGATCACAGTGGAAGAGGGGGATATGAGGCCTGCATGATGTAATGAGGAAGAGGAGGTAGAGGAGGAAGAGGGCTGTTGATTTCTACCCATATAGGAATGGGCACTTGGTTGAGTGAATATAACGCTTCCTAGAACAACTCCTGAGCTGGATGGCACATTTATCTGCTGGGCTCCTCCTCCTGCCATATGACGAGCCAGCCCAGAATCCGTCCCACTCCAGCTATGCACGCTGTTCACTAGATTGTGCTGTGGCTGATAGTGTGGGTGGTGATGGTGCTGAGCCTGTTGCTGGTGAGAACTGTGCCGGCTGCTGCCTCCACCTTGTTGCATACTGGAACCATTACTCCTATGCTGATGAGCAGGAGGTGGTCTAGACTGACTGAGGGAAGATGACGACGGGCTTTCACAGTCCATAGAGGAGAAGTGAGATGGGTTAAGTCCAAGTGAACTGCTATCTTCCAGAAGCAGAGACTGTTGATGGTGAGGTAGAGTCTGACTCCCAGCCGCATTGCCGCTAACACCACTTCCACCAGCAGCTGCCCCAATTTGGGGATGTGACAGCATGAGACTGTGGTGCTGATGGGTGGGGTCAGACCGAGCCCGACCACATGACTGACCAGCAACTGGAGAAAATATAGAATTTTATTTGATTATATTATTTATAAAAAAACATTTTGATATGCATTTGTCAAACTAAATTAAAGCTTTAGAAAGCAGTAACTAAATTACTTAAAGATAGTCAAAAAGTAAATATCAGCTGAAACTCTATTATTTGGAATAATAAAAACTCCTGAGAGATATTTTGTAAAAACAATAGTTAAACAACATGACAAGTTAAATTTAAAAAATGGATTGAGAAATAGATGATGAAAAACATTTTTTAAAAACATTTCTTCTCAGTTTAAGGAGGATAGAGCATTCAATGCTAGACTAGTGGTTGAGCAAACCATGCTATGTCTAAGGATGCTTATTCCAAGAGAACAATAATTTATTATCTTACTATTGCGATAAGATTTTGTTTTTAAACTTGTTATTTCACAAAATTTATAAAAATGAAATACATACATACATTTTCATTGCTAAATAATGTTTTATTGATTATACAAAATAATACACTTATATAATTGGGAAATGAATTTAAGCGGAAAATATATGTAACTTTAAAGAAAAATTAATCTGAAGAATTAAAGGAAATAGAAATGAAAAGGCTTGATTGGTGCAAGAGATATTATCGTAATCACGTATTCATTAATACATGTGTACGTAAGCTTTTCCCTACAAGAAAAATAAAAATGACAGGTAAAAAAAATTTTCATTGCAACTTTTTATATTAACACAAGAACAATTTTTTATTACTGCCCTAGCTATATGATTTTTAATTAAAATCGGTGAATGCTTGGTAGGAAGAAGTGTTCTCAGATTCAAATTAAATTCATTTGACACTGCACTTGTTAGGTACTCCTCAAAAAAATTTCAAAACAGGGAAATGGTTTCAAATTTATATCTTCTTAATGGGGGTGAGTTGTGTTAAATTAACAATCTGGGAACACTGTCTTAAGTACCTACGTTTGACAGCTATTGGCCATGTCCCCCCTACTGAGCGCGGTGTCTAGAGAATGAGTCACTTTGTCTCGGGGGTTGAGGTGGGTGGAACAACGTATCTATAAATAGACAAAGATGGAGATGGCGTTATGGACTGCGGACTCATTGAGGAGCCAACATATATTTACAACATTTAACTCTATCAACTTTTTAGCTCCTTCAATAATACTGTCTAATGGTAGTATAAGTTTGAAAACCAGTTTATGAACAATAGCTCCTCCATTAAAAATAGAACTCTCAAAGTTAATCCTCTCAGTTTATGAACAATGACCAATAGCTACTCCACTAAAAATAGAACTCTCAAAGTTTATCCGCTCAGTTTATGAACAATGTCCAATAGCTCCTCCACTAAAAATAGAACAGCTCCTTCACTAAAAATAGAACTCTCAAAGTTAATCCTCTCAGTTTATGAACAATGACCAATAGCTCCTCTACTAAAAATAGAACTCTCAGGGTTAATCTGCTCAGTTTATGAACATTGACCAATAGCTCCTCCACTAAAAATAGAACTCTCAGGGTTAATCCGCTCAGTTTATGAACAATGACCAATAGCTCCTCCACTAAAAATAGAACTCTCAAAGTTAACCCCAGACCTGTTTACCCTCAAACTCTTAAAATCGTACAATATCATCACTAAATCATTCAATACATTATATTAAAAGTAAAAAATAAACATTAAGTTTATATAATGTATGCATCTCAAAATCGTACATTGTACGCCAAAATCGTAAAAGTAAACAGGTCTGTAACCCTCTCAGTTTATGATTTTCAAATTTAGCTGCTTGTTAAAACAATGAATATTTATTATAACTTTGAAAAGTTATTAAAAAAAATTTCTTTCAATGTATAACAAGGGATTAGTACTGGTAGCGATTGTTTGGACATTAAAACACAGAGTTATGTGAATATGCCTATTCAAGAATTAATTTAGAATTAATTTAGCAATTTTATTATATAGCTAATTTGATATGGTGAAAATTATTTTAATAATTTATTTGCTACATTAAGATAGGTTGTTATTAAAGCATGATAAATAATTTCACCCACTGAATTGCCGTTGTTTCTTTTCATCATGGCTTTGTTAAAATTTTTTGCATGAAATAAGTGTGATTATTGCTTTTTAATCCTCTAAATACATTTCTTAATTTTATTATTATTTTTTTTTTATTTAAAAGATGTGAATTTTTGTTATTATTGCTAAAGAGGTATTAAATAAAACTTAAGAGATTTCCCCTGATAGCTATTATTTCCAGATGAACATAGGCTTAAGAATGCCAAGCAAATACTTTATCTACAAATGACAAATGTTTTTTTTTTAATTCTTCTTTAAATGGGACATTAAAAATCATCTGCACCAAAGAATTCTTAATATAAAAGGGTTTCTTAACTAGAAACATAATCATGATCTAAATAATCAAACTTAAAATTAAATATTTAAAAATTAATTTGATTTTGAGCAAGTACTATACCAGGACAACTTAATGAACAACCAACAGGAAAAGCCACACTTGTTAAAAAATTATGCCACCTTTACTTTGTAAATAAGAAAGGACTGACAGAATTAAAGTCAAGTAATTGTTAGGTAAAAACAAGAACATAAAAAAGAAAAATTCTGAGACTTAAATAATACTTTGAAAGAAAAAAAAACTAGAAATAAATATTCACCTATTGTTTAGGGTAGTTCAAATCATTCCCCAGTAATTAAAATGTCTCACTTCCAATAATACATTGTTTTACCCTAAGTTGTGAAAAATTAATCTAATAACACTATGCGGAAGGTCAATAATTTTTTACCATTAATTAAGATGAAAAAATTTATTCAATACTGAATACTCAACAAGAACTGTTAAACTTGTGTGTAGAAAACTAACGAGAGCATACCATAGGAGTTACCAAGAAGTTTAACATCTCCCACAAATTAATAATGGTACATTCAGACAAGTTTAAGGAAAATGTCTTGGGATAAAGAATAATTTAAATTGTATTTGTTGCACCAAAAGAGAATTAAAATGTTTTATCTTTTAGAATTTAAAAAAAAAACAAAAACAAAAAAAAACAAATTGATTAAGCCCTTACTTATTGATATTTACTATGGAGAGCTCTCTTTTAGAAGTTTTTAACCTTAAATATACCATGCACACATTTGACTGCTGTAGTAGTGGTATTTGTAGTAGTAACTAGCTGCTATGTAACAGCTACAAGGAGTAATGGAATTTGGCAAGTGGAATGTGTTCTGAAATGTTGTCCAGACACAGTAGTTATTTTTACATTTAAAAAGCATTTTGATTTATTACATTTACCAATGTATTTATTTAAACATCATAAAGCTTGCTCACTCGTTTAAATTTTTATTTTTTTATTTTAAATGCAGTATCTAATTGGTTGCCATCAGTAATAAGAGCAAGTCCATGAGACAGGGCTAGCTAACCAAACTTTGTAAAATGCATTGATTAGATATAACTATACAAGCACTATACAAGTACTACCTGGACTAAAAACTAAGTTTCATCTCCAGCTCTTTCGTGAAGAGCCAGAAGCAATAAATAGTTATATCATTAGTACATTATATTTTGCTACAGCTGTACCATGGTAATCACTTTTGAACCAAAATAAAACAATTCTTGAGATAAGTAAAAACACATCAGATCATTAATCTTTATTTCAATAACAATTCCGTAATGATAGAAATATAATTTCTTTTTCTATTTCCACTTCCCAAACTTAAATGCAAAAATATAAACAGATTACGCTGGGAAAACTATTCCAATAAAAATAATGCACCTTATTATTTAATAAAGATAATTTTGGAAAATAAAAATATTTTTTAAAAAGAGGAAAATATACAATATTTAAAAAGGTAAAAAAAACAGCCTGCCTTACCTGTGGGACTGCCTGCATTTGTCTCCATAGCAGGACTTGTTGAGGTGCTATTGCTGGTATTTGTACTTTCGTCTGACGTTTTCTTAAAAAAGTTATGTTGCAGGGCGTAATATGGTGTGATTCGACCTTTGGGATCATAGTCCAACATGCGAAGTATTAGGTCCTTGAATTTGAGGTAGTCTGCTACACTGTGACCCACTTCTCCTGCTCTTCTGCCACCAGGCCCTCCTGTCTCTGCTCCAATAATTTCATGAAGCTTTCTCGATTGTGGGCTTTTATACTGTAAAATAATTTTTATAGGAAATACGAATTTAAAAACAGAAAGTATCTGTTGCAATATTTAATATTTCTAAACATGCCAAAACAAATAAGCGAAACTAAAGAAAGAGCATTACTCAAAGAAAAACATACTTTTTTGTTATCTTTTGACTTTCGGGGGACATAAGAACCATCTGGCAATTGTTCAAAATACTTCCTTGTCTTTTGAGCCTGGTCCAATAAATGTTTAGGTGGAATGCCCAGCACTTCAACAATTTTCATCATCTGGTCAAACTAAATTTAAACAAAAATTAGTCAATACTAATTAATTGACTGTTAAAAAAGTCTTTACAAATAGATAAAGATGATTAAATTACAGAGCTAAAGTTATTTTATTGGACTAAAAATTAAAACTAATCATGCTCAAAGTAGAATTAATTTTTGTTAGATCAGATATAAAAATTTTTATGCATAAAATTTTTATGATTAAATTTATGGACATCTTAAACTTTTAGTATCGCTAAAAAAATAAAAGCTTAGATTTTTTAGTTAAAAAAACAACAACAAATTTATAAATACAAATTACGTACCTCATTTGAGCCAGCAAAAAGGGGTTCTCCAGTATGCATTTCAACTAAAATACAACCTAAGCTCCACATATCTATTGCAAGATCATATGGTATTCCCAATAAAACTTCTGGTGATCGGTAAAACCTTGATTGAATGTACTGATAAATCTGTGAATAGATATTAAGCACTGAACATTAATATACTGCATACATGCACACATGTATATTATGAAGGTGGAGGTTGTATTTCTGGGAACTAAATAAAATGATATGTTCCAGTGACTTCCCGTTTACCATAAATACTTAAATCATACAAATGTGGCCCAATAATTGTATGTGGATCAAATTTATCATGGTTGTAGGTTGCAATAAAAAATATATGTATCCTAGTTGTGATATGATTGGGCACGTTCAAAGTGGACATTAAAACAGATTTTGCCTTTTACGGTAAAAAAATGCACCTTAAAATAATTCCATCTCCCCATGTTATCAATAAGTAGAGGAATTCAATTACAAAATACTTATAATGAATATTTAAATGATAGGATACGTTTTTGTGATTTCAAGATTTTAATAATGGCTATAACATTTTTTAGAATGCATTGTTCAATAATTATCAATGAAACTAAACGTTTTTAATAGACTAGTTTGATGTGGTTAATTGTGTATCGTAACCATTTTTTAAAAAATTAAATATCTCTGGAAAAATTCATATACCACTTTTTAAAGTTTATTCATAGTTAAAATAAATTTTTTCTTTGTCAGCAAAGCAGAAAACCAAAATAAATTCATATCAAGCTTATAAATACACAAATCTTCAGTATACATTTTTTCCACCACCTTTCTTAAATACTTATGAAAACTTACTATGATCTCCCACTTCCATGAAAAAAAGTTCAATAAGATGAATATTGTTACATTATTTATCTTTCCCTCATTTAATTGTATGAATCAAATACTTACACGTTGCCCAATTTGACATGAGCTCCCAAAATCCACTATTTTTATCGCACTACGTTTTGGATTGCACAAAAGAATATTTTCAGGTTTAAGATCACAGTGAATAATGTTAAGTTCTGGAGTGGCCAGAAAGAGAAGTGCTGTACACAACTGCTGTGCAAATTTCCGAGTCAAATTGAGGGATACACCCCTGAAATTTGTGTTTCTCAGCAAGTCATACAAGTTGTAGGACAGCAGTTCAAACACAAGGCACAGATGGTTGCGGAACATGAAGTTTCGCTTCAGGCGGACTGAATATGGAAAAAAATTAATTCAATTTTAAATATACACACAACTAATGTTTTGTAAGTTTTAAAAGATTATTAAATGCTGTAATGAAAATTTTCAAAATATTTATGTGAAAGCATATAGTATAAAAAATATCCAGATAGACAAATTAATACCTAATGTCTATTAAAAAAAGCTATTTTTTACTAAGTAATAAAACAAAGCACAATAATTTCAGAACAAAAAAGAATTGTTATATACACAAATTTAGTTTAATACCTATATAGTACTTGTTTTCCCTGTCATTAGAATTCATCAATTCCAAAAGTTTAACTTCAATTTGTGCCTGATTTAAAAATGGTTTCTTGTTTTTAATTATTTTTATGGCAACATGCTCTTGGTCCACATGGTCAAAAGCTTTCACGACCTTTAAATAAATAGATAAGGAAAAAACAACATGCCATTAAAACAGCCATTTATTTTGTTAGATGCAAATGAAATGTATAGCTTAAATAATGTACCAATATAAGAAAAACCTACCTGTAGGTACTTTCAAGACACACTACATTTTGGTGTCCCCCCCCCCCCCCCCCCCCCCCATTGAATTCTTATTATTATGAATTTTATAATGGATGTTGGAAAGGCATTGTAGCCTAATATGCCTAACAA
Source organism: Omphiscola glabra (assembly GCA_964017045.1). Classification (NCBI taxonomy): domain Eukaryota; kingdom Metazoa; phylum Mollusca; class Gastropoda; family Lymnaeidae; genus Omphiscola; species Omphiscola glabra. The sequence goes on along the minus strand of OZ024807.1, from coordinate 7,330,609 downwards.
TCAAATGTAAAAGTTAAAGATAAGTATATCACACAAGCTTAAATACACATGATAATTATAACATGCCTAATAACCACCAAAACAGATTGCAGGTTTAATATTATGTTCACCTTGAGACACTTCTTTAAATAAAATTGAGAATGTAAAAAAACAAATCCTTGAAAAGGCTTTTAAAGACAAAATAACATGGCTAAATGCCGTATATCCCCCCCCCCCCCCAAACGTACATGGTAAGAAAAAGTAAATTTTATCCAACTATGTCTACTTACTGATAGTTTTTTAAAAATTTTCACAATTCAGCTGAAAAATCATTTAAGGTGACTCATTTAAAGCACACCATAGAAAATCCTACCTGCCCAAACGACCCCTTTCCTATAAGTGAGTCGATTTCATATCTGTCCATCCATTTCTCCCCAGGATTGACAATATAGTCATGGTTTGAGTCATCATAACCATCGTTGTATATGTGAGCATTAACTTTCCCCTTTTTGTTGCCAGTCTCATCTCCTTGGGCTGCACCTACAGCCCGTCTTTTCTTTTTGGCATAATAAACCTAAAAGATAATCACTCTTGTTAGAAAAATCAAGATAAATATTTATAAAACTACTGCAATGGGCTTATCATGAATCATGTATGCAGAATAGAGATATAGTTTCATTTTAGCACAAACCTAGTCATCACCATTACAAATTAAAAGAATACCAGCACTGAAATCTAAAAACATAAACAAATAAGTAAAAAGTAAATACTTCGTTGATGTGTTTATAAGTTTTGATCAGGTCCACGCTAAGCTTCCTAAGAGGGGCTGTTGACGAATCTCTGAATGTAATAGGGATTTTGGTTTGCATGGCTATCACATCTACAGTCTGCTGCTGTTGACTATGATGGTGGTGGTGGTGATGATGGTGCGGCTGATGGGGGTCCGACATCTCTGAGCCGCCCCCTTGGGCACCTTCAACTACCAAACACTGCGGGGTGGTAGATTGAACAGCATGGCTAAAGTGGTCAAGCAGACCTATTGATGAAAGAACAAATGTGAAAACATTTTGACATAACTCTAATAATAAATGTTGTGATATAAATCAAAGATGTAGTTCAATGTATACATAGCCAAAATTAGAAGAATCTGCTTAAATAAGAGAGTGTACAGTGGTTCTTTATTGAATAATGAATCATGCAAATCAACAAACAACTACACATTTGATACAAGCATTTAAAATCCTGGATGTTTACTGGACAAAAGAGATCACACCGAGTTAATGAATTAGGCTTAAAATGAGGCAATAAGTTCGGAAATTGTTCCCCTTCTGAACTTTCAGACTTTATTAGACCTTTCAAAGAAACATCATAACAGCCTAACAAATTTGATGTTTAAACTTGAAACATTTACTTACATCTTTGAAATAACTTAAATTAAGCTAAGTGATATCAATAAGTTAACGCAAGTTTTAAAGTAGTTTGAGAATAGTGAGGGTGTATTTATATACTATATTTTAAATGTTTCAAATAGTGATTTTGTCAACACAAAAATCACTTTACTATCAAAACTTTTAACATAAAAGCCTACAATAAAACACAGCTTAAACTTTAACTAGTGTAACCTATTAGTATTACCAGTATTTAAAAAAATACAAAACAATTTACAATAAATGTAGCCAGACAGCAAGTGAATAGTTAAGAAGCCTAACAATAACACTGTTATATGCAGTATATCACCCTGCCACTCAGTCCTCTGTTGTCATATTTTTGTATTGTTATCAAAGATGTAAAGATGGAAACCTTTCATTTAACAAGTATTTATAGTTTCATTACAAGGAGATTGCCATATTATAGCCTATAAAAATATTAATCAACAGTTAAGACTAGGCTACTAAGTAATACTTAAGTTTTACCTACTTTTTACATTCATTTGAGTGAAAGTACTCAATTAATGTAATGTTTCTCTTTATTTCATATTCATATAGTGTGTGATGTAGGGTCCAGCTAATTCATTTGCAATTAACAAATCACACATAACCTACTAATACTATAATTAATAATAGATTACTGACTGACAGTGACGTTTATACTAATTCATAGTGTTGATCTTGACATGCCATAATATGGCTTAGCTGGAGTTCATTCTCATTCTTCATACTTGATGATAAATGCAGGCCCAGGTCAATTAAATTTAATTAATTCCTTTAAAAAAATAGGCCTAGGGCCTGTCTAAATCCTAGGCCTAAGTCAAAGTGATGCAAGTTAAACATTTTTTAAGATCAAGAAAAAAAAAAGAAATATTTTTTTGCTCATGCAATACTATAACTATATTTATATATAAAAAAATTAAATATAATAAATATATTGTCACCAATGACCAATGCGCTCCCGCTATCTTCAAACTATCTTGAGTTTTAGCATTAATTAAGTAATGTTAATAACAATGCCATTTACGGCTTACCAAAATAAATTACCATTACTTACACAACTTAACACTGAACACAAAACCATACAGCACTAATAATAATAGACTAATAATGAATGATACTGGTAACCATTCTCCTCTAATAATAATTTAAATATGTAAATGTACGTACCAATTATAGTTATAGTATAGAGTTCAAGGAATGTTTTTAATCAAGTTTGTTTTGTTTATCATTTTTAGTTATGTACCTAATCAACGATGATAACACAAAAGTTAGATTATAACAAGATGGGGCATGAGTACACTTTGTTGTGTTTACGTTTTCTTACACAGAACATGACACAGCACATAAGAATGGTCGGTAAGCCGAAACGTCAAACACAGGGGGTTTTCCAGTTAATTAGGTCAACCCACTTAACGCATGCGCACTAGTATAATGGCTACCGGTGATTCACTTACATTTTAAGATCAAATAGTGTTTTGTCATTTTCATAAAACTAGTGTGCTTCAATAACATAAATTGGAAATTGAATACGAAATAATTTTAAAATTAAAAAAATAGCTGTGTCAGAATCATATTTTGTTGGAAGGAATAAGAAGAGGAAAAAAAGACAGTTTGAAACGGAGGATCTCAGAGTATGACGTACCTGAAATGGCTGAATTATCCAACCGGAATCCGCCTACCAAAGCAGGCATTCCATGGGTGAAAATCGCAAAGCTAGCATTCAAAATAGTATTAGGTACTTTTCATATACACATAATACATCTCAAAATATTATACTCTTTTCGGTGAAATATTTACAACACAAATAAAAAGATAAAGGAATTAATAAAACAAATCTCCTAGTCCATTGAATACACGTGAGATCCAGGTGGCAATGTTTATGTCACATGACTATCATGATTCAGCTTGCAACGCCCTTGACACTTCATGTTAACAGCCAATCAGCGGCCGTAACTCCGGGTCACGAAGGTTGTTGCTGGGGCGAGTTGCTAAAAATACAATAGGCGGAAGCAGAAGGAGCCTGCGGAACGGTCGCAACACGCGAGCCAGACAGACCAAAGAAAATTATGTATGTGTTTAGTCGACGCAAAGTCAATAGCAATCGGTCATGGTATATAGATACCGTTGTCCACTAAGAGATAAAAGACAGCTAGCAATTTTGAATGTGCGCATCTTGGGGTATTCTGCGTAACAAGAAAACATCGATCGTTCTCAATCTGCGCCGTGCCCTAGTTTCTACTCGCTTTTCGACCCCGTCGTCAGCAGTCTGCAAGGATGAGAGGCAAAGGCTTCTTTGCCATAACTTGGAATGTCAGATGCGCGTTTTTTTAATCTCCCCCCACTCCCCCATTTCCCCCTTCCTTAAAATACCGCTCTTCCTGCCCATCCAACTGTAATGGAACAAAACCTCACTAATTCTGCATTACAATTCATATATATATATATATAAGTATATTATTATGCAATACCACTAAGAATTAAAAAGGTTGTCAAGAAATAATAACTAAACCATGAAAAAAATATATAATTTACGTGACAAAACTGTATATTTAGTTAATGAAGTAAAGTATATCTTTCTTAATTCGGTGTATCATTGTATCAGACCTGTTTACCCTCAAAGTCTTAAAATCGTACAATATCATCACAACATAGCTCAATACATTATCTATAAAAGTTAAAAATAAACATACAGTATATATAATGTATACACCTCAAAATCGTACATTGTACGCCAAAATCGTAAGAGTAAACAGGTCTGTTGTATGTCAATATTTGAATGCATTTATCTATTAAAAATAAGAGCATTATTTAGAATTTAGGATAATAATATACCGGTACCTTGCTAAATCCAATCTGCAATATACAAACTTCCATTTAAAAATTATTTAACTTGTACAAGTACCTTACCAAGTAAAGCATTATTAGTCATTAGTCAGTTAATTTGACACTATTTTTAAAAGCAACTATTTTTTAACAATGGCTAGGGATTATACATATAAAAGAGAAAGAAACCGCAATATACATAAAGTATTGCGACTATAACATGTACGTGATATGATCTGCTTATTGCTAAATAATTTGTGAATGATTTGTGACAATCAAGAGAGAAGCATGCTTCAAAGAGGTCATGACCCGGCTTTTTTGTTTGGTCATACCCCGGAACACATTTAAAAATAATCACAACGTCATGACAAAAAACGATAAACACGCAATCGACCTCAACTGCCTGAGCAGTGAACACAGATCTATAAATAGCCAATTCGCCCAGCAACAGAACAATGGGTGCTCACGTTACAGAGTCATGGCACGACGCGGATGGTGGGAAAAATTTGATAAGAATCGGAAGAATACGAATATTAGTATTCGAGCAAATAGTTTGAAAATTACTGTAATAAATTATAAAACTTACATATTTAAACTTTTTTGAATTCATTAATAAATGAACACAAATGATGACAGACAACACGTAATGGAGAGTGAAGCCTTCGAACTTCCAACGAATGCCCGACCAAACAGAAGATTAACATTCGGACTCAAAAACTATAAATAAATATAAGTGAATTTATCTAAAAAGTTACCAACAGTAGATTACAATGTAACCCGTGTAAAGCATTCATTCTCTAATACTAATTGTGAGTGAGCCATCCGTGACCCACCAACGACCGCAAAGGCTGCCCGGTGTGTGACCTGATTCCAGCCTGCTTAGTTCACACTGCTGGAATTCGGGTCAACTTTTGACACCACACTTGAATTGTCAGTGAGGTTTGGTTGGGGAAAGATATTTATAAAATTGAAAAAACTGGTAGAGTCATCAGATTATAACACCGGTTCATTTATTAAAATACCGCAGTAGTTGTCCATTATATGTTCGGGGAGAGGGGGGGGGGGGTTTCTGTTAAGAAAGGCATGCAAACGATAATACCAATAAAATTACTATCTGCATCGATAGCAAGAAAAGGTTTCCATCTCTTGTGTTCATTTGACAATGTTTGCCGTTTAATATTTGTTTTTAAAATTAGAAAGAACTTACTTTTACATACTGAATTAAAAAAAAGGTGTTGTGTTAGAAGAGTAGCCGTGTGTGAGTGTGGCTTATCAAAATAATGAGACAACTTACAAACTAAATTACAACTTTAAAACGATTTTTAAAATAATTTTAACAGTTTCTTTTTTTTTTTTTTAAATCCAAATTCGGTTGTTCGATCCCTACTACTACCGGTATCAACTTTATCGTGGGTATTTCATAATTTATAAATAAGGGGTTGGCAACCTTTTCGTACTAGCGTGCCAACTAACTTATAAGTCTATTATTTAAGACGCATTTTAAGTACTTTATAATTTATAATAATTTGTTTTTTTTGGTCTCCCGCCTGCCAATAAAAATCGCCACGTGAATCAAGTCTGGAACACGTGCAGTAGGTTGACAACCCCTGTTATAAAGTATACTTTGCTGAAACTGTGATTGTTGTTATTATAAATCATGTCATATTTTTGCGTGCAGGGGCATTTTTCATATCTTGCTGAAGCTGTTTTGGTTGATTTTTTAATTATGACGACTGCCTGGATCTTTTAAAAATAGTGTTTAGGATACTCAAAACTGATTTATGGTCACAAAATAAACAAATTAACTATATAAATACAATATAACGGCTACCTATAATTTCTCCTAAAAATAAAAATGATACATTTAGCAATAAATACAATAAAGAAAGTTTCTATAATGAAATTCTGGAATAAACACAATTGAGCCGCTATTTTTTTAAATGTTTTTTTAATTCTTAAGAAAAAAAATCCGAACAAAAATATTTGGTTGATACGCGTCCGCGAAGCACCGACTTTGACGATCTTATTTGAGCTAATGTAGGCATGTTCACTTTGTCGGCTTTTTTCCTTACCAAATTCGGTCTCGTATGTCAGTGAAATACTGAGCCAGTGTAAGTGCAGCCTTGTATAAAAAAATGATTGCAAGTTAGTGAACGTTTCTTTTTTTTCTTCTTTTTTTTTTTTTTTAAATTTAAATTTTTAATCACTGAGCATGCGATGAAAATGGATTTTCTAAAAAAAATAATGAGAAAAAGGATGGTGACGCCCCCACAACCCTTTTTCATTCCGCCATGTATGAAAAATAGTTCCTTGCCCCTTCAAAACACTCATTAAAATCAAAGTGAACTAACAAATTTGATACTCATGCTAAACTTTTAGATCAGTGGTTCTCAGCCGTCCTAATGCCGCGACCCTTTAATACAGGTCCTCATGTTGTCGCGACCCCCCAACCACATATTTATTTTCGTAACTACTTCGTAACTGTAGTGTGTATGTGTTTTCCGATGGTCTTCCGCGACCCCTGTGAAATGGTCATTCGACCAACAGGTTGAGAACCACTGCTTTAGATTTAAATGTAGCATAATTCTCAATCCGATTAGATAGGATTTTAACAGATAATGTTTTTGTTACTTGAGTGGGAGGTGTCGTTTGATTGATTTATTTTTCAATTTTACAACAAAAAAATTTAATACAATGCAGATTCGTTTACCGTGGTCAGAATTCGTTTGTTAATGGGGTGACACCTAATTGCCTCCACCAAATACGCCACGTGACGCGAGTGCTCCAATTCATAAGGATGACGTCATGAGGCGTATGATCCTTGTTTTAATGTTTCATTCTAGCATCAATATTCGAATGCAATCTTTTATCGGATTGTTTTCCCGGCAATGTCAATATTATAACAATATAAAAAAGGTATATGGTGCTCTAAATTGAATAAATTACACAATCATAATCATAATGGCAAAAATGGACATTGCACACACAAAAAAGTGCATTATTGTTTTATGGCTCCCGGTAAACGGAGTTCAAGAATCATAGAATGGCACTGCGAATGGGAATCAAAAAGCCAACATATTTTTAAAAAAAAAACATAAGCCCTAATACCAAGTTCATCATTATACTCATATGTATTCATATAATACTAATAACTGAGCTGGACACGGGGATGCAATTGTTCAGAGAAATATAAAATATAACAATATCTCCATGACCATTCGGCATTTCATTTTGTAAAAAAGCCTATTCCTACCTACATTTGAATTAACCTATAAATAAATAAATAGAACTGTGCAAAAGTGATGTTACCAGACATGAGGGTGTCCGTCTGCCCCTCCCACTATAAATATTTACATCTACAACAGTATTGTTACGACGACCCAGCGTCTAGGCTATTCGTGCATTTCCTGATTTATTAAATTAAAAAAATATTTAAATAACAACAAATAAAGTTCAGAGTTCTTGATTTCTTCTTCCCAAATAAGCAGGAGAAAATGTATGGAAGATACTTAGGTCATTCCCAGATAACACACCCACACAAACACGCTTAGGGAAAAGGGGGGGGGGGGGGGGAGAATGTCTCCTCCCGTTGTGCGGCAACGAAAAGTGTTACGGTTGGTTCAAATCGGCTCGTGAACTTTGCCCCCAACGTCAGCATTCAGCCAATGGGCGCAGATCTTGCATACCATACCGCTGGGGTCATTTGGACAAACAGGTCTAGGTGGCCTGAGAGGGGGGATGGGGAGGCTGAGAAAACGTTACGTTCTCAAGCCTCGTTTATGTACGTTTATTTTGAAAAAAAAAGGACAAGCCAACTTCCCAATATAACCAGTCTGCAACATTCATATACTGTACTGCACTATGTTAGTATAAAAATACGAACGACCCTTAAAAGAACCCAATAAATGCTATTTTTGTGTGCGAGAAAAATTAATAATGTTTAAATAAATAAGGATTAGTTTCCAAAAGATGACGATATCAATTTAGCGACTAAATATCTTGGACTTGGGTCTAGGCTTAGGTTTTTAAAATTAAGAAATTTTTAATTAATAGTGACACTTCAAAGTGCTCATAATCAGCCGAACAAGCTAAGAATTGTATATTATCATTGACAAAATATAAAACCGATACATAACTATAAGATATTATGTCATACTCTTACACTATTTTTTAAAGTTATAAAATTAGTAAAATAAGGTTAATAATCTAAATCTTAGAATATAAATATATATTAAAGATACACTATACGGCCCAACTGCAATAGGTTCAGCAAAGTTTTCACAGTAAAGTCAAATTAATAATTAAAAGAAAGAGGCGCTTTTCAAGATGACGCAATGACCTAATTTTAAATCTGTATTGAATGAGTTAGTTTGCTGCCATTTGAAAAGCACCGCAATGTTATCAAACCTGTTTGCCCTCAAACTCTTAAAATCGTACAGTATTATCACAAAATCATTCAATACATTATCTTAATAGTAACAAATAAACATACGGCCTATATAATGTATACATCTCAAAATCGTACATTGTACGTACGCCAAAATCGTCAGGGTAAACTGGTCTGTGTTATTATTGGTTATTCAAGATACTCCAATTATAGTATTTTGTCATAATATTTGAATTGATGATTGATGGGAATTTTTTTTAAAACTCATTCTTGAGATGAAAATGTTTTTTTCTTATCATAGAAACATTAAACTGGATTAATTTATGTCCGGACTAAAAAGAAACTAAAATCTATTGCATTAACATGAACAGTAAATTATTGGGAGTAGTAAAAGTTCCATGGATACATTTTAATCACCAACATAGTTAAGGATGAAGAGGGCTTTTCACCTGGGAAAAGGTGGGGTGGACAGCATTTTCGGTCCACTTGATATACTTTAAAATAACTTATTTTTCTCTTCATGCAGACCTGTTTACCCTCAAACTCTTGAAATTGTACAACATCAAATGACATCACAAAATCGTTCAATACATTATCTTAATAATAAATAATTAACATACAGTATATATAGTGTATACATCTCAAAATTGTACATTGTACGCCAAAATCGTAAGAGTATAAACAGGTCTGCTTTATGAAATCCCTTTAAATTTTTGTGTGTGTTAAAAATGAAAATGGTGGGGAGGTTTCAAAATTATTATGGGACACAGTGATCTGCCAACTGAGAAACACTGAACAATAAACTCTTTCAATAACAAGGCGACCACTTATCCTACCAATTTTCTACATTTATTATACGGCATCTACACTTTTTTTTAAAAAGTGCTTTGTTCATTAAATAACAACACATTTACTATTGGTCTATAATTATTATTATTTTTTTATATTGATGATATTTTCGATGATATTTTTTTCATATCATGATAAAATTTTTTCGGTCATATGTTTGTAAAAATCAACAACTGGAACCAGTTTCAGTTTCAAAAATGAAAACTTGAAAACTCATTTTCATCACACATCCTTAGTCTTAATTAAAAATAAAAACTGAATACTTGCAGAGTGCAACAGAGAAAGTAATAAGAGCAAAAAAAAGAAAATCTCAAATGCTCAGAATTTCATTTTTTTAGCACATCAAAACCATTAGTATTAAATCTATATTAATAGTCTATTGATGACAAAACATGCACAAATAATAAATAAGCATTAAGTTTAAAAATTAACAGAAATCATTTGACATTGACAGTAATTGAATCATTACAGAAAGTTATAAAGTAATTTTATAAAATTGCAGTTATTATCATTTAGAAAAGAAATAGAATAGTTTGAGTATTTTGTACAGACACTCAGTCACTGATGTATTACTATCAGTTGATAATTAAATTTTATTAGTGATAGTGATACCATTTTCATGTCGACTAGTAAAAAAACAATAGGGCATACTATATTTAGAATTCAGTTTCATACTGTTATTTAAGACCAATTGTCAAGTTCAACATTTTTATAAACACTTACAACTGGTAGGACCTTACGTTAAGTAAGTCAAAGCCCATAGCCATATGCTGTTTAAAACTTTAGTAGGCATAGGCTATGCTATACATTTGGACTTTGCCATACTTAACTTATATTTGTAGATATAATAAAAGTATAGAAACAGGCTCTACTGAACTGACTAAACTATACTTAACTTATAACTAATAGTTTACTAAGTAACTAAGTATACTACTGTATAGTATAGTGTATATTATATATACTAATATTACTATCTTATAAAATAATAAAAGAAAGGAATATTTAATATTATAGGCATACACCTAGCCAGCTACTACTACAGCCTACAGATGATGTCTAGTAATTAAGGTATGGTTCAGCTAAATAGAATAGCTTGTGTAATTCATAAGTGAATTATACACCTTTATCTATATCTATACACTGTATAAGTCTCCAAATTTTTTTTTTAAATATGAAGAGAAATAACCAAGGTAACATAAGTATTAAAATACTTTATCTAGAGTAGCGCCCCTTGACTTGTCATAGACTTGTCTGGGCATATTAATTATTGTAAAATAGCGTGTGGAAGAAAATGAAAGCTTTAAGTAATTTTTATGAAATTATGTTTAAAAAGTAAATAAAATGATTAAACTACTAATTATGAACGTGGGGCATATGTATTTGCATTTAAAATAACCCTATTTTCAGATTTTGGTACAAACCATCTCACTATTTCAATGCCAGAAACAACCGCGAAATTGTAAGAGAAAAAAAAGCAATGACAACTTATGAATGACACTGATCTTTTTTGTTTAAAAACACAAGATATTTATTTGAAAATTACTTACCCGAAAGAATGGGATTACTTTTCCCAAAATTTCTCCCACGTTCTTGGGTTTTTAAGAACTCGGTTGTTTTATCAAGTTTCGTGACATCAAGTTTTCATATTTTTATTTGGAACGTATTCAAACAAAACCACGAGTTGACCTGATTAGGTTGTATTGGAGAGAATGAATGATCGGCGAAATAAAATTTATCCTCAAAATTTAATAAGATTTTCTTAAATGTGACTCAAATTTAGAAGTTGAAAATGTCACAAAGGTCAAAAGTTCACAGTAACAGGAAAATAAACAAATGCAATCGCTTAGGTGATGCCCAGACTGTTTTTCCGGACATGCCCAGATTCCAACATGGCGCCTTCGTCTCAGAACGAGGCTACTGTAAATCTATTCAACGCCTCTTTGCTTCTTCAAAGGCAAAGAGATGTAAATAACATTATTTTGTGTATAATCTTTTAATTAAATTTACATCTTACTGTTTATGCAAATGCTTTACGATTCTATCGAAGCTGATTAGTGGAAACGATACACTTCTCGCAGTCTTTAACAGATGGAGTTGAAAGCTCAGTTAGATATATAATATAAGAAATGGAGAGAAATAACGCTATCAATTACAGTGCTCTTAGGTGCGACACGTAGTCGTAGTTCTTTGAGGGAAAAATCGTTTCCTAATTTTATTTTTGCTTCACATGTCTCTAATGTGGTTGTGTTTTTACTATTTACAAAAAGACATGAGGTGGAAAAATTAATTCATGTTCTTAAGAGAAAAAAAAATTAAGCTTGACCCTTATAATTGTAGAAAGGGGGCAGAATTGGTGACATGTTTGGCTAACTGCAGTCAAAGGTGTGGGTTTTTTTCGTGACCAAATGGAACGGCAAAATTCTTGGTCCACCCTGGCGGCTCTAACCCTTGCTACGCCCATCCTTCTAGTTGAGTGTATCAACCCCCCTCTTTGAGTTACCCTCCCCTTTTTTCCCACAAACTATATATAAACATGTAGTAAAATTATTTGTTATTGCAAATCAATGATTGCACCATTTCTAACAACGCTCCTGGATAGAGCTGCAGATACCATCAACTGATATTCATTTGTTTCTCGATCTCACCAAAAAAACAACAAAAAAACTGTTTAAAAAGGGACCGAGTCCGATTGGTGAGCAGTGGCGTAGCAGGGTCTAAAGCCACAAATTGCGGGCCAAGCTTTTTTGCCACCCCACTTCCACAGAAAAAAAAACACACAAGAGTACACAGTTTTCTATATTTTTAGCAGTGGTAGTTGTCCACAATAGATTGTGTTTGTTTGTTTCTTGCGCATTATATAGCATATATAAATAGTATCTAGTTACATCTCCCATTTTAAAGAAAATGTAGATTTTAGAACCTTTCGGTAACTTGTATTGCTACACTGAAGAAGAAAAACACCCCTTTAATCTTGGTTTTGAACGGCCCTGCCTCCCAGTTGTATTTCAGTAGTGACATCACTGATGGTGATGGTCTCCAACTTTATCAGCAGACGCTAGCATTTTTTTCTTCATGTTATCACGTGATTCATGACACCGTTCACATCGTTTCCTAATATTACTTTTAATATGGATGCTTAATTAAAAAGAAATGTTCTATTATTTACTTTCATCATTACAGAGCCTTATTTTTAATTTTGAATAATTAATTTTATTTTATTTCAACTGTAAGGGGGTGGAGGGTTTATGGGTGGTTGGTAGTTTTCCTTTTCAAGGGAGGTAATACATACATTTTCATCTAAACGTTTTAGTCAGGACCAGTTGTCTTTCCGGGGTTTGTCTAAATTTCTCAAAGATTTTAAACAAAAAAACAAAAAAAAACCCACCAATAAACGGATTAAGTAGAGCAGCGGTTCCTAAACCTAAAAGTTTGGTGAACTGGTGGGCAAGTGTCGAAATTGCAATAGTGACCAGAAGAAGATTTATCACTTACATTAAAATTTATTTTATTTGACCATAAATATTCATGTTAGTGCGGACCGGTAGAGTAAGACTTGCGGACCACAACTTGGGGACCGCTGAAATAGTGGACCTGATTGGATGGTCTATTTCTATGGGAGGATTTAACGCAAAATCTAAAATCGCGCACCTATCAATATCAAGCATAATCAAAACTTTTTTTTTTTATATATATACTTAAAATTTACAACTTTGTAATTTACAAAGACGTCAGAATGGGAATGCTAGCATGCAGCATTTTATCTTAAGTTTAGATAACTAATGGTAAACTAACTCACAAGCAAAAACGAAGCTTTCTTTAAAATACGTCTTTTATTGAGGTTGTTCTGTCATTTTGTTTGTTTGTGGTGGAATCTGTCCTCTTAATATGGAACCACTTCCTGATGTCCCCCCCCCCCCCAAATTTTTTTTTTTTAATTTCTATTTAGGCTAATAATTTGTACACGTACCCACCTCCGATGACAATACAAACTTTCATAATCAGTAGGTCACCATTCCATTGACCTCCACTTACAACTGAGGGATCTTTGCTGACCTGCTTCACAATTTTTAACCACTTCCTGATGTCCAATTGTGTTGAAACTTTGTACTTACTCCCCCCCCCCCCCGCCCCCGTGACAATAAAACCTTTCATGATCTGTAGGTCACCAGTGACCTCTATATTGGTTACCGGAACTTTGATCGAAAGAAATTTCGTCGACGGAAAATAGCTCGACGGAAATTTGATAGAACGGAAATTTGGTCGAATCTTTTTTTCAGTTCAGAAGTTAGAATTTTCGTCAAATTTCTTTTTGAACGCTCTATACCATAATATAGTAAAACAAAATAATGCGTTCAAAAAGAAATTTGACGCAAAATTTTAACGTATAAACGAAAAAAAAACGATTCGACCAAATTTCCGTTCGACCAAATTTCCGTCGATCAATTTTCCGTCGACGAAATTTCTTTCGATCAATTTTCCGTCTATCAATTTTCCGTCGACGAAATTTCTTTCGATCAATTTTCCGGATACGCTCAATATTGCATCTCAATTTTGACCCACTTCCCGATGTCCAATTAAGCTGAAACTTTGTACACTTACCCAAACCCCCAAGAGCAATACAACAATTCAAGATCAGTGGGTCATCAGTGACCCCACTGACCTCTGCAGATATCCCAGGAAAGAGTAAATGATAGGGACATTGGGTTTTTCATTAGAGCAAAACAATGATGGGAAATAACAAACTTACCACAGAATAGTATAGTGTTGTCACCCCTGACCTTTAACGTGCTTTTATTTCATGGCCACCCCTTGCCTTTTCTAGTCCTATAATGTTTATAAGACTAAACAGTAAACAATTATTTTTTTTTAAAAAGAAAAGAATTTAAAACAATACTTAAATAAACAACAACACTCTTTTCCACAATAAAAAATAAAAAAATGAATTAAAAAAAAAAAGAAGAAAAAAAGTATAAAATAAATATCCCCAAAACTTCAGATGTGTTACAGTCATTTGACTTAAAGGGTATGGGGCATCGATGAAGTACACTGTTGCCGTATGACTGGAAAAATAGAATGTTGGACACGTGTATACGTTTGCATTGCTGCAAGTAAGTGTCATGTGACACATTTGTTGTGATACAGATTATTTAATCACGGAAATAACAGTTATCACAAATGACTGCGTGACTGTTGTATGCTCCCATCGATCGTGATCTTGACACGTGGAATGAAAGTAGCGATACCGCTGCGAACATGTCTTTGCGATTTCCGAAGAACATTGAGCTCGTGCCCCCACCCCCACGCCTTTTTAGTCATATGACTTTAACAAATCAGACGTTTTTTTTTGGGTGGGGGTGCGACGGGACATTTATTTGATACTTTTAGGTAAATTTATGGAAAAACATGTTTAAAAAAAAGAGAAAGATGGGAAGATAACATCAAAGAGTGTACGGGATTAAAACGAGGCGATGCCATGCGTAGTGCAGAAGAGCGAGAGGAAAGGAGAAGGATAGTTTTCATGTCATCTGTGGCGCTCCAACGGCCCAAGGACTAAAGGACATAATGATGATGATTTTATTTTAAGTTTCCAAAACTCTTTGTCCAGCTCGCCAATTAGGCATCCCCCCTCCGTCCCCCACCTCACGTGTCGTCCACGTCACGTTTCACTTCTTCCCACACTCTCGGTACCGCTCTGTTGATTTGTTCAAAGCATCTGCTGACGGCTTCAAAATAAATGATCTGGTTTACTATTAACCGTCCTTTAATCTGCCGTTGATCTTAGTATGACTTTGTCGCTTGTTGTGGATTTCTCTGTTACGTGATGTTGGCTTTTTGTATCATTCCAGATCTCAGCCCTGCATTTGTATTACTACATCAGGAGGTGCGTAATAATCCAGTAACATTAGCGCCAGCCGCGGTTCTTTCAGCCACTCCACTCCACCCCCCACACCCCAACCACCCCACACCCCCCGGATCCAACCTACCGCCCTCCCGAGAAATATTATTTTCCTGTATTAAATTGATATATTAGTTATTATGAACTTGGTGTAGAGCAGTCTGGGTTGACGATAGCTAGATCGGGAGTTCGTAACCAGGGATCCCCCACACCACCAGCGAGGGGTGGAGGTAGGCAGTGTCATGGGGGTGCTGGAGACTCCGCAAATGCAAGTTTATTTTGCATTTTGATCAGAATGTGTATGGTGAAGGGTGCTGGGAAACATGTTTTGAAATCAAGTTTGGGGCGTGGGAAATGTTTGGAATTCAAGAGGGAGTGCGGCGCTTCAAAATGGTTAGAATATCCCCTGCCGCCCCTGTCTATAAAGAAAAAAATGTGCCACCCCGAGGGTGGACCGGCCCACATCTCCTATACGCCAGTGCCTGAAAGGCCTCACCTGATCCAATTATCTGAATGAAACACCGAACGCCACCCGAATCGAACACTTAAGTCACGTGGTGGCGTAATCATATCACCAGACTCCAAACATATCATTATAAATACTACCCTTAACACAGTGGTTCTCTATCTTTCTAATGCCGCGACCCATTCATACAATTCCTTGTGTTGTGGCGACCTCCAGCCACAAAATTATTTTCGTTGATACTCTATAACTGTGGAGTATATGTGTTTTCAGATGGTCTTAGGCGACCGCTGTGATAGGGACATGCGACTCCCTAAAGGGGTCGCGACCCACAGGTTGAGAACCACTGCCTTAACACTTAACTACTGCAACACACATCATTGCTCTCAACGTAAACACATCTAAGAAAAACAGGTGGCAACCAATGTTCCCTCTAAGGTTTGCTGGTTCGTGTGCAAAATCATAAAGTTGTGTGCAAAGTTTTACTTTGCAGAGTGCAGCGTATCTGTTCGGATGTATTTTTATAAAAATTTGCTGCGTGGATGCTCAATACTGCTGCGCGGCATTTGTGAGGTAGCTGCGCGGCCGCGCAGCCGCGCAGCTTAAAGGGAACATTGGTGGCAACATATTGAAGGGAATCGTAAAAGCCAAGAAATTCCATAATCCAGCCATTTTTAATTTAGGAAATTAGTAAAACAAAGTAAGGTTAAACCTGAAAAAATGGAACGCAACAAAACAACGAACGTGTCGGCAGGAAGCCTTCGTCAGCGAACAAACAAAAAATAAATATAATAAAATTAACAAATATTAAAAAATAGCACTTAACTGAGATGTTTCCAAGAGGGCAGCACATGACTTGCCTTCCTTTTTTTAAGGTTTAACTTTACTTTGTTTTACTAATTTCCTATTGTGCTAACCTGATTGCAGTCTCTCCCCTTATTACCATTTTTAATTTAATCTTTCTCACCAAAAAAACCAACAAAAAAACAAACGGATTGTCAGATTCATTTCCGCATTAAAACTGATTTGAAAGATCAAGAGCAATGGTTCTCAACCCTCCTATTGCCGCGATCCTTTAAATACAGTTCCTCATGCTGAGGTGAACCCCAACGATAAAAGGATTCTCGTTGCCTCTCCATAGATATGTGTTTTCCGATGGTCTTAGTCGACCCCTGTGTAAAGGTCCTACCCTCCAAAGGGGTCGCGACCCACAGGTTGAGAACCGCTGGTCGTCTTCTTTCAATATTGTCTGTTTACACTGCTATATATACCCGGTATATATCATATATATCATTATTTTTTTTTACAATATGGCTCACTTTCAGTCGCTAATTTTGATCAAAAAAGCTCCGCAACAGCTGCACGACAGCAGCATTGGGAAATACTGGCAACACATGTGTAAGAGTGTGTGTCAACGTAGCATTACAGTTCGGGCTACTGATATGGTTGAGACGATTACGAGTGCAGTGTTTCCCAAACTTTTGAGTCTGGCAGACCGGTGGGGAAAGTTTTCTTCCATCATGAACCAAGAACCGTTGCAAGATTTATGATTGTATTCCCTATAGATCATCATCCGAAAGAAGTGCTTCTCAAAGCGGTGGCACAACACTGACCGGCAACGGTGAGTGTGCCGCGGTGGTACAACACTGACCGGCACCGGTGAGTGTGCCGCGGTGGTACATCACTGACCGGCACCGGTCTGTGTGCCTTGCGTTTGCCGGTCCGCACACCATGAGTCAAGAAACTAGAAAAAAATTAATTAGTTTGTTTGTTTTCCGCTAAGTTCTCGATCCAAAGCCATCTTTTTTAAAAACCGAGATTGTCTTGTGCATGAAATATGACATCCACCATTTCTGATGATTTATTTCTCGTATAAATTAAAAGCTGCTTTTTGGGTTTGATTACTTAAATTTTTAAAAATTTTAAAATGACTTTTTAAAAATACTCATAACATAACAGCTATAGAAGTAAATGGTGATATAATAATGCTAATGCACTATCCAAATGGTTCAGCTTGGGGGGGGGGGGGGAATTAAAAATAGATTTAAGACGTATTTATGGGTCAAAGAAAAAATAATTGATCATAGGTTTCCATGGATAGCCTTTACATAGGTTCCTATTAATAACCTTTACATAGGTTTCCATTGATAATCTTTACATAGGTTCCCACGGATAACCTTTACTTCGGTGAAATATCTATTTTTAATTATTTAGCTATAATGCATATAGTCTTTTGTTGATTTCAACACTAAATATGTCGCTAAATAATAGCATGATGCCATCATAATTCATATATTCATATCAGGGGTTCTTAACCTTTTTACAGCACCGCAGACCCTTTTCATTTCAAAACATATCCCCCACACATGCACGCACGCACATACACAATAACAACATATATATATATATATATATATATATAGCTAGTGAAAATATACTATGAACAGCTTAATCATCGTATTTGCTAATAATTAGCATCTGCGCACCCACAGCCAAGTTCACAATTTATTATGAACTTGTCTGTGGGTGCGTAGATGACCGATGAGACCGATTCTGGCACGACATTTTTGTGTGCAGCAAGTGCAAGGGACTGATGGGATATCTCCAGGTGTAGGGTTAACCCGGAATTTTCTAGCATGTCTTTTGTGCTCTAGAGCCCTCACCCTCAATATGTTGGCAATTTGTTGGTGTAGACATTTTTAAGAACATTATCCCCCCCCCCCCACAACCCCAGATGGGGCGGGCACCCCTGGTAAAGAATCCCTGATCTTTACCAAAAATTTAATGACCCACAGGGGGCAACTGATCGATAACTTTTGAAAAAAAAAAAGTTCATTACCACAATAATAATAAAATCAGATTTCAGACACACACAAAAACTTGAGAAGCCCTGGCCCACGCAGTGTAACACACACCTGAACTCCCAGCACACCGCGCGCCGCGTGTCAGCCATTTCAACCATACGAGCTGTAAGACTAAATGTAAGACTAAAGTTCGTCATGTCGGTGACACTCAAATAAAAAGGACATCGATTGCTTCTTTTTTTTTTTAAAAAAAGGGAAATAAAAAAAAAATACCGAACCAAGTTAAACACACACACACACACACACACACCGCAGGCTGACTGATCACCGCGTTACTTACTGCTGAGACAAATCACCGACTACATCAAGCATTGATCGAGTCTAGGGATCTAAGGATGGCAGCGTAGTAGTTGTAGTGTGCCGATGATATGAATGGCCATTTCGTGTTCGTGTTCTTCTTCTGTTAAACAAACAACAACAAAAACAACAAACAAACAAAGTTGGAAAAGAAAGACAAGTCTCCAAAGGCACGGGTAAGGCATAACTCACATGATATGATGATGGGCGCAATGCGTGTGCACGGTCAGGTTTTAATTTAAAGGCGTAAAAGTAGAAGAAAGTTTCCAGTGTTAAAATGAGTAACTACAGTGTCCTCTATTCTAAAGGCCACTGGTATGTGGTTTCACCGAACTTTAAACAAAGACATTAAAAAAAAAAATTTTTTTTTTTTTTAGGTAAGTGGTAAAAACTACTCTTATTGGTAAGTATTTTTTGCAAACTGCGTGGCTTTAATTATGTGGCTTGTTGTGCTAAACGTGTACAGATAAAATTAATAATGAAGTAGTGGGAACATCTTCTTTAAAAAAAAAAAGGTTCTTTCGTCTTTCATGTTGTTTTAATTTTGAAGATAGATCTTACAATCGAATGAGTTATTTTGAATACATTTCAATAATCTATAAAACAAAAAACCCAGCAGATATTATGAATTATTACACACGTCAAGCTGATTGAAAAAAGGATTGAATTATGACATATTATCATATCATATCATATCATCATACCAAACCATACCATACCATACCATACCAAATCAAACCATTACATAACATAACATATTATAACATACCATATCATACCATACTATACCATACCATACCATACCATACCATACCATATCATACCATACGATACCATACCATACCATACCATACCATATCATACCTTACCATACCATACCATTCCATACCACACCACACCATATCATATCACATCACATCACACCACATCACATCACACCACATCACACCACATCACATCACACCACATCACATCACACCACATCACACCACACCACACCATACCATACCATTCTATACCATACCACACCACACCATACCATACCATACCATTCTATACCATACCACACCACACCATACCATACCATACCATTCTATACCATACCACACCACACCATACCATATCATATCATATCAATTGAACACAAACTTGCTTGGTGACGTGAGTTTCATAAAATAGGATTTAATCCCTATTATATACAAAACAAAAAACAAATTCTGCCTGTAGAAGATGAGATTAAATAGACACGAACAATCTGTGTCGATATAACAATATATATTGAGCTCAAGTTCAAGGCATGACTAGACAAGATTCCTTTAAAGCTACTCATTCTCACGCTAATGATAGGTCAAAAATTATTTTAACTTTTCATCCCCATAACCTTAAAGCTCGTTCTCTGGTTCTGAAGAACTGCCCAATTCTCATGGCAGACCCTGTAACCAATGAGGTTTTCAGAAAACCTCCTCTTTTCGCTTTCCGGAGGGACAAGAGCCTCAGGGACATGCTAGTTAGAAGCCACCTCCCGTCTATTCAGGCACATAAAGGCACCAAAAGTTACAATCGTAGCCGATGTAACACATGTCCCTACGTGATTCAAGTTGATAAGATCACTTTCCCTCTGAAAATATTCAAAATAAAGGATGGTTTTACCTGCACAAGTCGCAACGTGATTTACACCATCCTTTGTAAAAAGTGTGGTAAATTATACGTATGAGAGACAGGTCGTCGCCTTGGAGACCGATTTAGAGAACACCTATATAATATAAATAAACATACTCTCTATCCGGTCTCCAAACACTTCAATAGCACCAACCATGATGGAATTTTGGACATCGCAGTAACTGGTATACTGGATTCTAGTAACACAACGGATATGATCCATATGGAGAATAAATTAATATCAAGATTTGGCACGTTAACTCCAAACGGGATAAACCAAATCCACAATTTTACATAACTGCGATGTCTTTTTTCCTGATTGGGCTTTTAAATTTTACTTCAAGTCACTTCCTTTTCATTCTTCTTTTTTCTTTACTTTGTTTTTGTCTGGTTTACTATTTTTTAGGTAGGATTTATCTCCCTCTCTATATATATTATGTAAATTTGATTAATACTTATTTGTATGTCTTGTACTGATGAAGGCAAAATAAAACTAGCAATGTTTTTACTTTATCGCGATTAATGAGAAACAACCAATTTATCACTGTCCAACCCTCTTATAAATACTTTATTGACTATTTATGGGATAAATATGAGATTTAAAAAAAATACTTTTAAAATAATGTATTTAAAATTAATTTTTACAATTTATTTATTTTTAAATATTGTTTCTTTTGTTTTGTTTATAACTACTAAACTCAAATATTAAAACGACATATTTGTCTATTCCTCAGCTCATAGACACACGGGACACACAAAATAAGTATACCGGGTACAACACACAAAATACCCTGATTGTATTCTTAATTTTTAAAATTATTTTAAAAATGAGTTTGGTGCCACATTTTCTATCGGATAACGGCCAGTTTGTAAATTACGGTTCGTCGTATAACTCTTGGATGCCACAGTTCAAACAGCAACCCCGGTTTAATAGACGAGAAACACACCACACGGACACTGTCCTGGCCACTTCATTGAATTACCCTTACGCAGGAGAGAGCTTAATTGGGAAAATGGGGTTTTCCGTTGATAATTATAACTCTACCCATGAAACTGGCGAAACAGACACGAGTGTAGAGAATGAAGAGGAATCTCGGATAGCCATGGAGGTCATCAAAGCATTTACCACGACCGAGAAACCCGTGCATCATGTCCCTGTTGAAAACGCACGGATTCAACCAAGCGGAAACGTTGAAAATTCGCCAATGAGACGATTTCAGAAAGAACGGAACCTATCACCGGTGACCCGCTCTCTGGCTCAAATTAAAGAGCAGTTCGGATACGTGTTTTGCGGACTGACAAATGGAAGCCATCCACACGATAACCGTAATCCGACCCGCTGTTTTTCCACCACTCAGCACAGCATTTATTTGAATGAAAACAATACAAGTCCCGACACATTAAACAAAAACGTTGAAGTAACATGTTTTCCTCAAAATCTTTCATTGAACAGAAGGGAATCAATGCCCTTATTTGCGGATTCAGTCGGATACGTAGATGAGCCTTCAAATAATCTCACGCAATATGTTATACAGCAGAACCGAATAGAAGATGCGCTTTTGGCGTCACCAGCTGACGTCACAGCTGGGGAAAGTCCTCATTTAACCTCACCTGACGTCACAGCAGTACAATGCGGAAGTGAGTCGTCACTTTTGAACCAACGTCAACTGAAATTATTTGATAGCTCCACGTCAACAACGGATTACATCATTCAGTTAACCCATCGACATAATTCACCGTCTGGTAATTTAGATAATACAAGATTATCTCCCATATTACCAGCCCTGTCCCAAGGCGAGGACACCTCATTCGACAATGGTGCCGACCCCTTTCCGGACATCGAGCCCAGCATTGGGGTCTTGCATCCCTCGTATGACGTGGTGGATGCCATCACCGCGCAGTGGTCCGAATTTCAAAGTGACAACAGCGCCACCTGTGAGTCGCTTCATTCCCGCCGTGGACATGGTCAAACAAGAACACCTAGCTCAGCTGTATCACCATCACAGGACGAAAATATAACAGGAAATTTCCGTTCCAAAAGAAGATTACCTAACAGATCTCCACGGAAAACGTTGAAACTTAAATCCCCAAGGACAAAAGTTGAAGGGAAGCCACGTCCCGAAAAGAAAGATCGAAAAATAAAACCTCCGCCAAGAACAGAACAATATTCCGTTGAACGTGGGCCTAGGTCTTCTCCTATATCTGACCAGACAGTTTACCACCTCCCGCCATGCAGGATCTGTGGGGACAAAGCCTCGGGAATACATTTTGGTGTCAACTCGTGCGAGGCCTGCAACGAGTTCTTCAGACGCACCCTCAAGTACGCCAAGGTCTACCGCTGCGCCCGAAATAAAAACTGTGACGTCAGTGGCTCCCGACGCAACATCTGCGCGTGCTGTCGCTACCAACGATGCTTAGACGCCGGCATGTCAAGGAACAGGATCAAAACCGGGAGGTACTCCAACACGAAGAAAACGATGGATGCGCTGGAAGTTCAAACGATGCTGAAAGCGAAGCAGTACTACGGCGAGGCCGGGGAAAAGGAGAGCATCATCCAATCACTCCAGGAGCTGTTCGACGAGTTTCGATACCTTGAGGTCGACTTTGAAGACGACGTCTTAGCCAGGAAACAGCTGAGCTTCTACAGAGCTTACCAAGCGAGAAAACTACTCGGCGGGAACGTGAAGTGTTCCTGCTTGGACGCGGCGGACCAGTCCACCACTCGTTCAAGCTCAATTTCACCCACGCCAACGACGCGCCACGACCACGCGGGGGAGAGCGGACTGACACGAACGCAAAATTTTGGAGACGATCCGAAGGAACCCGGAAGAAGAACTTCCTCTTCACATTTGGCCAAGAATAGAAAAGGAACAGGCGCTGACGTGAGGCTAGGGTTTCCCGAGGCGTGCTCGACGCAGACCGACTTCTGCCGGCGTGTCATCATCAGACACGGCAACGCCAGGGAGTTCATCCGCGTGTCCATGCAACAGTGGGAGCAGTGGATCATAGACTTCATCCGTCTGGTGAAACAAGTCCACGGGTTCGGCAGCCTAGCCTTGGCGGACCAAATGACGTTGCTGAAGACTTCCATATGCCAGTGGTATATCTTGAATGACTACAAAGGTAAACGACATTATTTCTACCTTTGGTTTATTGATTTCGAATATAAGCCATCTATCGTTTAGTAGTGCATTGGAAACTCTCGTATTTTTGTTGATTTGATTGTACGGAAAATAATTTTTTTCTTTATGAAATTATCAAGTTATAAAATTTAAATATTATTAAATAGGCTAGCCAAAAAAATTGCAAACTGTTTATGTATTGAAGATCATTTTTAAAAAAAACTCGGCATAAAGTCATATTTTTGAAAAGTAAATTTTAAAAGCGTTGCAGGATTGTTTATGGTTTTGTATTCTTTTGATTGTGTAAATGTTTTGATTGTGTTATTGTTCTGATTATGTTGTTGTTTTGATTATGCTATAATTTTGATTATGTTATTGTTTTGATTATGTTATTGTTTTGATTATGTTATTGTTTTGATTATGTTATTGTTTTTTTATGTTATTGTTTTGTTCCAATACGCCTTTTTTTGTGAATCCCCTTTATATCATTTATATTTGTCTCATTTTATTGTTGTCTATTGCGCTGCAATGATTGTTACTTGTACCGCTTTTTTGTATCGCAGATTACGTCATTGTACCGCAGTGTGTGTCATTGTACCGTGAATAAATGCTACTTTACCGCTGTTTAGTAGTGTTTAGGCTGCTGTCCGGTACTTTACTGTTACTTTACCGTTTCGTCTAACGCCATGCCCCCCTCCTCCACCTAGGCTACGACTCCGCTCTCCAAGTGACCACAAAGACCAGCGGCTGCAGCTACCACTACGAGGAGTTTGTCAGGCTGTTCGGGGAAGGCTACGTCCAACAGGTCTTCAAAATAGCGGAGAAACTCAAGAAACTCAAGCTGAGCAGGACCGTCGTGATGCTGATGAAGGTAATGTCCATATGGTAATGCTGGTGAAGGTAATGTTTTCATCGTAATACTGATGAAGGTAATGTCCATATAGTAATGCTGGTGACGGTAATGTTTTCATGTTAATACTGATGAAGGTAATGTTTTCATGGTAATGCTGATGAAGATAATGTCCATATGGAAATGCTGGTGAGGGTAATGTCTATATGGTAATGCTGATGAAGGTAATGTTTTCATGGTAATGCTGATGAAGATAATGTCCATATGAAAATGCTGGTGAAGGTAATGTCTATATGGTAATGCTGGTGAAGGTAATGTTTTCATGATAATGATGATGAAGGTAATGTCCATATGGAAATGCTGGTGAAGGTAATGTTTTCATGGTAATGCTGATGAAGTTAATTTTTATATGGTAATACTGATGAAGGTAATATTTTTATGGTAATTTTGATGAAAGTAATGTATAAATGGTAATGATTATGAAGGTAATGTATATAAGTGAATGCTGACAAAGGTAATATCTATATAGTAATGCTGATGAAGGTAATGTCTATATGGTAATGCTGATGAAGGTAATGCCAATATGGTAACGCTGGTGAAGGTAATGTGTTTATGGTAATGCTGATGAAGGTAATGTATATATGGTAGTGCTGATGAAGGTGCTGTCTATATGGTGAAGTGATATCACCGCGTTCTTTACCATGGCCGCCATCTTGGTTGCCGCGACCCGCAAACTTATGTCCTAAATTTATCCCTAAACCTAACCTGAACCCTAAACTTATCCCTAACCTGGGTTTTGACCCTATCGGAACCAGGGACAAAGCACGCAAATTACGTCATGGTAATATCTCTTCGCATTAGACATCTTTTGTTATGCACTTGAAGGCAATGCCATGAATGGGATTTAAACAAATGAAAAATCTGGCTTTCCTTCAGTCTCGTCAATGTCCTGGCCACTTCTTGGCACAAATTTGAGTTAAATAATGACCACCTGCGTATTCGTCTAACACAGCTTTAAATGCGATTCGCATTTTTTTTTTTATACTTCAGGTTATCGCAATCACGTCCCCTGATCTTGACGACCTAGAAGACAAGCAAGGAGTAGAGGCCCTCCATTGGCTCTACGTCAGATGTCTGCTGCACGAACTCTCGAAGCCGGCGGGCGATGTCAGAGGAAGTCCTTCACCAGATGGCAGCAGCCTCAAAAGAAAAACGTTTACCGACATCATTGAAGTTCTAGTGCTGATACGGAATCTGGTGTACGAGTACAACAAAGACAGCTTTGTGAGTTTGAGCTCCAAAGAAAAAATACTGTACAGCCGGAACGTCCTTTGTCGGGAGCTGTGTGTGTCTTCTCCGAAAACTCCACAGCATACCCAGTGGAATCACTGCATTTTGGATTCTTGACAGAATATCCGGCAACTTTAGAATATCCTTCTTCCAAGAATATGGCCTTTTAACGGGTCTTGAAAAAAGGTTATCATACCTCTCACGTACACAAATAGGCTAACACGTAATTAACACACAGAATTAATTTATGCAATTCATGATTATTATATTTTTTTTTAAAACACTGGACGAGGATTGTGATTGGTCGGGGGGGGGGGGGGGGAGGGGCAGTATGGAAGTACCATGGAAGTTAAGGTATAGAAACTGTAATGCATTTCCGGTCAACATAACCTCGCCCCTCTGCTGTTTCCATAATTAGAACTTCAATGGATACGACATCTTTTAATGGGATCCTTACTGCTGAATTTATAATTAATTGTTGACAACACTTCAAAAATCTCGTTTGAACCAAATGCATTATATATTATGAATAAAGATTTATTCTTTTCACGAATCTTCTGTATTTTATATTATGCACAGGTTTTTCCCCTTTTTAAACTACATTGTTTTGTTAAATAATTTTGTTTGTGTTTATATATTTGTATTTATTTGTTTTAATATTTGTTTTACATCTTGAGAACAAGACCCTTGCCCCTAAAATCAGGGACATCATCTGGATAGGGCAGGGTGGGGCATTTGACCCACCCCCCTGAATTGGCAGGTGTAATTTAAACTGCTTTGCACTGTGGCGCCTCTTAACAAGCCGACCAGGTTGTGGTTTAGCCCCCGCCCCTGCCTAAAAAAAGTTTTAGTTGTGTTTTAATGATTGACCAAACCGAGTCTTAAATAGAAGTAATACAAAATATTGTACACATATTGTACACATATTGTACACATTTTGTACACATATTATTCTAAGGTAGCACGAATTGCGTTAATGTATGCGTTTTTCCCCCCAGATAGGTTTCAGTGTATTAAAATTTGTTTACTAAAATTAAAATAAGCGTAAGGAGTCGTTTGTAAATTACGCCATGCTCAAGGGGGATGGGGTCGAGAATTTGTGACACAATGTGATTTTGGGGGGGGGGGTTAAAATATTTGTGACGTCACTTTAAAAAAAAATAAAAAATTAAATCTAAAATTTTCAAATTTTGAAAAATCTTTATTTAATTAATTTTAGAAACAGTAATTTGAGGTCGAAATTGCCTCAGGTAATTGGGGGTCGAACGACTCTTTCACAGGGGTCGCCTAAGACCATCGGAAAACACATGCCACACTGTTATGAAGTAGCAACGAAAATAATTTTGAGAAAATATATTAAAAGGTCGCCGAATTAGAAAGGTTGAGAACCACTGCATTGAGGTCATAAACAAAAGCCTCCATTCACCCCCCACCCCCCCAAAAAAAAATCTTAACTTGTTACAATAATTGTTCACAAATCACAAAGGTATTTTTTTTTTTTTTTTTTGCATACAACCTTTAAAGAAAATTATTATGTGACGGACGGATTCCAGCCAAAATATTGATGGATGCGCCTTTGACGGGGGACTTATGGACGGGGGCTCATTATTCAAGGGCCCTTTATTGGGAACTTAATTGTAGAGCCCATTTTTTCGGGGGGGGGGGGGGGTGTCATGGCTAATTTTTAGGGGCCAAATAGTCGGTAGTGACGGTACACGAACCGTTTTCTAACATATCAAGCTAAACAAAATAATAAAAATCGGGCTGCCACCAGAATGGCGAGACTAAAGTGCGTTTTCCCATAAGTTTAGTCGCGCATAGCCAAGTTTATGACCCTCTAAGCAGGGCATGATTAAGTGGCCTTCACGTCAGAAAAACACACACGAGAAAAAGAATATACTATTTCAATTCCATGTATGTATTGTAAAATTTAAATTAATTGCAAACATCTCTCGTTTATCTATAATAATTATTGTCGTCATTTAAGATATGTTCAATCTTTTTGCATTCATTAGGCTCAGGAGTCTCCGGCCCAGGCGACGACGCTAAATATTCGTCAATATATGAAGTTTTAAAATTCAAAACTGAATGGACTTGCTATACTCTCTACCAAACTTTCTTCTAATGTATTTTGTTAAATAAAAATTTAGAGCTTAACCGCTCTATAGGTTGACCGAAAGTGGGTCAATTAGCTGTCCGAAGAATTTGCCACATACCCAGCCAGTAAGAAATACACGATCAATATCGAAGTTAATAATAAAGGATTTAAAAAAAAGCAAGTTGGGGCAAC
The DNA here is from genome assembly GCA_964017045.1 of Omphiscola glabra. Classification (NCBI taxonomy): domain Eukaryota; kingdom Metazoa; phylum Mollusca; class Gastropoda; family Lymnaeidae; genus Omphiscola; species Omphiscola glabra. The sequence continues at coordinate 7,302,410 of OZ024807.1, read as the reverse complement.
AGAAATATCAAAATAGTTAATTTTCTGATTAGGAGGTAGCCTAAATTTGTTTTAAACTTTTTTTTTTTTAAATTAAGAAAATACGTGGTTTGCCAGTCTGGTGAAAATACAGTTCAGGGGCGTGGCGAAAATCGAGAGGGTGGGATTTTACTGTATATAACTACATGTTTCGATATTCTAGGTCTATAAAACAGATGATGTTACAGTCTGAGACTCATTTTTTAAATGTCGATTATTCTTTTTATTAAAAAGGAATAAGGCCTATTATAACAATATATAGGCCCTACTTGAATTATGTGAAAGGCTGCTTTCAGGCTGAAGCATTAACTTTAAGAAATATATAAGCCTACACTCTATGATTTTTTCCATAGCTATTGCATATATTTCTTATATCAAATTCCTTTCTTTTTCCCTTCAAAAAATATAATTCAGGAGCGTGGCAAAGGGTGTGTGGGTGGGGGAGTGGAGTTTAATGAGGATATTAATATATATAAAACCAAATATATTGGAGACGCAACAATTTTACGATGAATGCAGACAATTTTCTAAAAAGTCAAAGGGAAAAGGAGTAATAAAATAAACAAAATTATTGTTTGCTTATAACAAATAACGATCAGGATGATCTGTTAGCTTTGAAATAAATTGAGAGCAGTTGCTTTTATAGTTAAGACCGTTGATTTTATCGTTTCCGGTTAACAGTAGTAGCTTATTAGTACTGCTCTATTGAAATTATAGATGTAAAAATAAACAAGATTTAGTGGACTGAGGCGTGGTAAATGAAAAAGCAATATGTTAGACTTTTTCACTATATTCAGCAAGGGTGGAATTGTCCTGTGGTGTTTCCAAGGAACGTCACAGCTCTTCACACCTTCTGTTAATGCCTTGATCAAATCAGTAATTCTTCAGGTATGAAAAATCTTTGTAGTATGTTACTAAGAATAACTAGGAAGTAAGAAGATTAAGTAGTAACTTACTAAGTATTTAGTTTATCAGTAGGCCTAATTATGTCACACCCTTAGTTTGGGGACTTACTCATGAGCATTTTTGAAACGTAAATATAACTAAGCCTAATTCAAACTGAAGGCCTAATTCACTAGGCTAATTGATACAGGACAGTACAGACCTAAAATAACTCTTTCTTATTACTCTACTTTATATAGGTACTTTGGTAAAAAATTCAAATTTTAAAAAAAAAAAAATAAACCAATGGCATAGTTGAATAGAGCTAATTTTTAACAGAATTATAACACCAAAATAATATTTTTAGCTGTTTTAGTTTTAAAGTTATGAATTTTTAAAGTACGGCTTGGTTTGTCATTTTTTACTATGGACTAAACCTCCACATCTTGTGACCTCATTCCGCTGATCGCGTCATGCGCAGTGACTATATAGTTTATATAAGGCAACGCATCCCCTTATTACTAACACACTGTTTAGGGTCGACTTATTTTAATCTTTCAACTTTGGCACATGAATAATTAATTAAAGCTTCCCTGACCAATGGTTTAATAGTTTTTGCACACGGCCAACTCTTATGAATGAAATAGTCTTACGGTATAGCCATTCTGCAAATGCAAGTGGCTGTGTGAATGGCTGCCCAGTACAACGTTTTGCACACGGCAAATTGTGATCATTTATAATATGGACGCTACCGGGTTTTTAAACCTCAAATTAGGATATTCTTGTTTTAAAGACTTTTAAGTTCAATCGAAACTATAAGTTATCCAAATATTTTGATGTAAATAGTGGTAATAATTGAATATTTGTCGAGTATCGGCATCTTCCGCCATTGGAAAAGGGGGCGTGGTCACACCCTAGCGAATTTGGGTAGTGCGACCTACATAGTAAACTGCTCATGCGGAGAACCATGGCGTCTCTCGGAAAGGACATATCACTTTGAAATTTGGCTTACTGGTAGATCAATTTATGCCCGAGATGCATAATAAATATGAAAATGACATGTTTTTTACTTTAACTTTTATTAATGGTGAAAGTTGCCTTATATTCACCAAGGATTTTCTCAAATATTAACAGATTGTAAATAAAAAAGAGATTGATTAAAATGTAGGCCAAGATGTCCTCTAAAGTGTAAGGCCGCAAAAGGAACACAATTGTGGGATATAGTAATTATTTTATGAATGAAATTGCACCAACATCAACAAATTAAAAACACGGATTTTCGCGCGCCGACGCCCATTTCCCATGCAAAATTTTTAGTAGTCTCCCTTGCTTTACCAAAGTGCCTATACTATATTATATTGATTGGCATTTGGTTTCACTTTCAGTTTGTTTTTAACCATAAAACTTGAATGATTTAGTTCTGCTGTCAGGTGGTAATTTTAAATGCCACACAGATTTTGTTAGACATCTCCCATTCAAACCCATCCCAGTCAGTCCCAAGCCCAGACCTTTCGCTTTTCACACTACACAACTTCAGAATTCACAAGGTTATAATTATAATATTTTATAAAAAAATTCTAGGCTAATGTGTAAAAATATGGCCATGACGTCATTTGCGTGATAGAATTAGGGTTCAGGTTAGGGTGAGCGGTCCCATCTCTCCACATTTACCAAATTCTAAATAATTATTTTAATATTCAAGTTATTTAAAGCAAATTTCAAATAAAAAAATGAAACCATAATCAACTTTTTAGCTTTATTACTTTTTAGCTTTATTACTTTTTAGCTTTCCCTAAGCCTAAGCAATGGTTTAATAATTTTAGAGCACTACAAACTTTTATGAATGAAACGCTGAGATAAAACTAAGTTATAGCCGTTATGCAAGTGACTGAATGGCTGCCCTTGGCCATGACGTTTTGCGCAAGGCAAATTATGATGATCATTTATAATATTGACTCTACCGGGTTTTTGAACCTCAAATTAAAATATTGTTTAAATTACATCTAAGTTCATTCTAAAGCACAAGTTATCAAATATTATGACGTAACTAGTGATAATAATTAAATATATCCTAAGTATCAGCATCTTTCCCCATTAAAAAGGGGGCCTTGTCTAAATGGGGCAGGATGTCCTTTCGGCAATGCAGGTCACTTTGATGAGCATAAGTAATGACCAACATGTCCTAGCTCAATGAGAATTGGCACAGGTATATTATATATTTTACAGAGTAAGAAATAATATGAAAGACATAAAATTTGAAATTCATGTGAAATTTTGTAGAGTAAGATGCCTTATATTTACCCATGAATTGCTAATATTGGGGTCGATTGAAAATGCAAAAATGTATGATGGAAATGTAGTTCAAGATGTCCACTACTGTTTACATAAGGATGAATACCACAATTTTATGACAAAATAGTCCTTTCACTTTCATCAATGAAAAAGCACCGACCTCCAAAAATTAAAAGCTCAGATTTTTCTGCGCCGATTCCCATAGAAATTTTGAAGTAGCCTCTCTTGCCTTACCGAAGTACCTACTACAGTAAAGCATCTTTGAATACCTTCCAATGGTACATGTGAATGTACTTTTACCAATTATGTAATATAATATATAAGTCTAGGTCTATCATATCGATATAAATAAGTGATACATTTATGCTATCAGTAACACCTGTTTCTAAGTGTTGAAATTTTATTTTTTCATGGCCGCCATCTTTGTTGTCTTGACAGCAGACATTTCATAAAAACGTAGTACCCAATTTGGGGGGGGGGGGGGGGGTGTAATTATGCTACTTACAGAGACAAATGAAATTAACAGAAATGATGAGAATGGGTTTATTTATTAAAACATTTTAATTTTAAAATGTGATGCTATTAAAGAACTTGAAAAAAAAGTTAAAAAATAACTTAAAATATTTTTTCCAAAAACCCTTCAACCCGAAAATCTTTCACTAAACTTAACATAAATGTCCCTATTGTGACAATTATTGTCTCTGGCGCAACATCAGTGTTTCCCTTACACTAAAGTCTGCTCTCCTAATGTGAACCACATAGTGAAAAAAGCATGAAATGAATAAAAAAGAATAAAATTATTTTTAAAATATTCAAAATTAATGAAAACCCAACTTACATTTACAGTTTCATTGAATATGCTTTTAGATACTTAATTTCAGGTTCCACAGTAAATAAAGTCCAAAATATATCAATAAAGTTAAAATCTATTTTTCAAGTGACTGGTAAAAAACGAGAACCTTGTTTTCAAACACCTGTATACTTAATCCTCATTTTGAAATATCAATTAAAAAATCCATTCCATCAGCCTAATAATATAAAAAAAAAAAGAATAATTAACTCTAGTAACCATTAGCGACTTAACAAGGGGACGTTCACTCATACACAGAAACTCAGGGTGGTACTGGATAGCGTAAGTTAGACGCAATTTGTAATGTTGGACATACATAATTATTTGCAATTAGTCCAGTGCTCATGCACCAATCAAAGACCCAACTGTCCACACGCATACAAGCCACATGAGCAATAACTTAACAAGTGAAATAAAAGGATAAAATATATCAATTTGCATGTAATTTGTAAATGCAGAATAATAAAGAAGTGTTCTCCTTACTTTTAGTCTGAACAGTTTGAACCATTATTTATTTATTATTTATATGTTTTAAGCTTCTTACAGACATGGAATGTTTACAAATATTTTAAAGTTCGATACTAATCATGTGAAGCTTTCACTTGAAAAATAAAATGAGCATTGCATTTTGTTTTGCAAGTTGAGTCGAAATAATTTAATTATAATTCTCATAATAATTAATGTAGCTGTTTTCATTTTGTATATGAATAGTAGTCATAAATTTGCTGTCATGAATAAGGTCATAATAATTATAAAATGTCGGAAAACAAACAAACCTCCCGCTACCACCCTAATATTATTTGATAGGCCTAAATTAATTAATTTTGTTTGTTTGTTTTCAGGAAAGATCAGGAAATAATTCATTCTCACATGAATCCTTGACTCTGAAGTATAAACTTGACAATGAATTCGAACTTGTTTTTGTTGTAAGTATGTTATTATTATTAAAAATGACAGATTAGCGAATATTTTAGTTTTTACATAAGCAAAAACTTTTCTGTTAATCTTACCCTTTGAAAGAGTTACCTTAATGAAACCAATTCTTCATGTCTGACATTGTGATATGAAATTCTTAATTAAATTTTATTCATAAAAAATTTAATTTCAGGTTGCCTATCAAAATATACTACAGCTGTCATATGTGGACAAGTTCTTGAGCGATATTCAGCTCAAGTTTAGAGATAGCTACAAAAACGTTCTGCAAAACGGACACTATGGTGGTCAAAACTTTGATGATTTCAGTGAGCCGTTTAGTATCATTCTGAAAGCAACAGAAGAGGATGCCAAGAAAGAGCAAGCAGCAAAGAAGTAATCTTTCGCTATAATATTATATCTTTGGTAATTTTGTGTCTGTGGGTGAGCCTTCTAGTAAGAATCAATTAAAAAATTTTAAGAATCTAAAACTAAAATCCATTTTTAGCTTGGCTTTGATATTTGATTCTTTAAGCAAAAAAAATTGGCTGACATCTACTTTTTTATGATCACAATTTACTTTTCACATCTTCTTTACGTTACAGAAAAATGAGGACTTTTGAGGATTCATTAAAGTCCAAAAAAACGGTGTCCTCAATGATTGAAAAGAAAGATGATAAAAAAGTTGGCAAAGGAAAAGAGAACAAACTTCCCAAAGGTAAAACAAAATTGTCTGCAGGGAAACTTTTAAAGTCTTTTAATTTTGATGTTGTTAATCATCCCAACGATCAAAATATTTTATTTATTTACAATTTTTACTTGTATTGTTTCAGCGAAGAAAAATATATGTCTTCGTAATATTATTTTCTATACAGTGTAAAAGTAATATTCTTTTCCTCAGTGCTGACTGGTAACGTGTTTGTTATAGTTGAAAATATATACAACATCACATCAACGTAGGTGTATGTTTTGTCTAGCGTTAATTATTATTACAAATTTAGTGACGTGTTTAAAATGCCTCCTTGAATACTGACTTAGTATCTAATCTTCACAGGAAAAGTGGAAGCACCATCAAATGGATCTCTGCTGACACCCCCATCATCACCGCCCTCCTCATTATCGCCAGTGAATGTGAACGGAGATGGGGGACTAGATGAAGAGACTCGGTTGAGAAACTTACAAAAGCTTATGTCTAAAGGAAAGAAGAAGCCACCAATGACCAAGTAAGTTTTTTTTTTATATTTGTCTTTGGACAAAACTTTTCTGTATTACTTTCTTGCCCCAAGGTTTAGGGATTGCCTGTGCAGTGTGTAATTTATAAAGCCTGTGTTGGGGGTCACTCTTTCCAGATTTTTTTGTAAAGCCAGATCTAAATATGGATTATCTGGACAATTGTTTACTAGCTATTTTGGAATGAAAAGATCATGTTGGCAGAAATTTCATTAATTCTTGTTGTTATTTAGAGCAATTATTAATGACTTATTCTCTGTGCCCTAAAGCATCTAGCCCTATACTGTGTAGAATACTTATCTAAGTTCCTTAGCCTGTTATGATATCATATGGTGTTTAACTTCATTTAAATATACCTCTGATGTTTTAAATTAAAGCAGTGGTGCGGTTTTTGTGCACTGAATATAAAGCTTATGAAATTTTTTCACTATCTAAATGTTCTGTATTGAAGTTTTAATACTGCAGATATTTCATTAGCGTGCGGCTTAACCTTGAATGCAAAACACATTTAAAAAAATATTTCAGTAAAAGCCCAGAAGCGGCAAAGCGTAAAGGTAAACAGGGAACCAAGTGGGACAATGGAGGCTCTACAAAAGACACTGAAACTCTGAACTACAATCCAGAAAATGGTTCAGACAGTTGTCTTGTAACCCCAGCAGAGGTTTGTTTTGTAACCCCAGCAGGGCTAAAATTTCTACACATTTTTTTAACTGTCAAATTAAATGTTCATATTAGAATAAGGGATAACAAAACCACTCTATGATTTGAGTGTTTGCATAAATTTTTTTTTTTACCACTAATTCTATAACAAAGCTTTAATTTGTCTATCAGTGTAGCTAATAGAAATGATCAATTTATTTGACAGCAAGCTCAAGTTGGGGTGTCAGGTCAAATTAAAGACATAGAGAGTGAAGAAGAGGAAAACTTTGATGATGAAGAAGAAGAAGAAGAGGAGAAGGATGTTCAGACAAAGAAGCATGTTTCTAATTCTAAGTATGGCTGTGAATTTTCTTATATTTAAATCAGGTAGCATAAGATACATTCTTGAAAACACTCTTCTTCCTAAATACTGGTAATTTACATTTAAAAAAAAAACAACTAACACCTCCAATGTCTAAAATTTTAGCGTTCACATGAAGTTTAATTTTTTTCCTCTTGCGTTTAGCTTAACCTGAGCATATCATGCATAGTTTGTGAAAGTAAATGTGTTTTGACTTTGACCAGGTCCAGCAAAGGCGGGATGTTCAGTATGTTCAGAAATTTGGTTGGTTCTAAGACCCTGACTGCTGAGCACCTGAGACCAGCCTTGGATAAAATGAAAGACCATCTCATTGGTGAGTTGTCTTGGATAACATGGCAATAGATTAGGACTGCACTGCCATCTGTGTAGTATTGTGGCTGGCATGTCTAGCAATGACTTAGGACTGCACTGCCATCTGTGTAGTATTGTGACTGGCATGTCTAGCAATGACTAAGGACTGCACTGCCATCTGTGTAGTATTGTGACTGGCATGTCTAGCAATGACCAAGGACTGCACTGCCATCTGTGTAGTATTGTGACTGGCATGTCTAGCAATGACTTAGGACTGCACTGCCATCTGTGTAGTATTGTGACTGGCATGTCTAGCAATGACTTAGGACTGCACTGCCATCTGTTTAGTATTGTGACTGGCATGTCAAGCAATGACTTAGGACTGCACGGCCAGCTGTGTACTATTGTGACTGGCATGTCAAACTCAGTCCATTAAGGGGGAGAAGAAAAAAAATCCTAAAAAAACTTTAAATCTTATCTAATGTTCCAGAGTCAGTTTAAGAGACAAAAACTGTGGCGCTACAGCCCATTCAGGGATTTGGCCTGCCTCACCACTTCCGCTAAGACATAACTGATGCTTTTCTTTTCCATGCTTGGATTCGCAGCTGCTGTAGATCTTTTTCCACATCATCCACCCATCTAAGCCTAGGTCTGCCTTTAAGCTGTTTTCCTCTGGGGTTTTGGCGACACCAGCTCTCCGCTCCTCTGTCATTCTTTCAAAGTGTCCTGCCCAAGTGTAGCATGCCCTTTTTTTATTTCTGCCACTAGTGTTGGATCCTGATATAGACTATACATATATTTCATCCGACCATAGTCGTCCTTTGTTAGTCCCTATATTCTCCTGAGAACTTTACTCCTCCACGTATTTAATAGGTTTGTAAAACTTTCTTCATTTAACACAATATACAGAATACCTGATTCTATGAATGACAAAGTAATATTTAACATACAAATATATTCATACAAAGAAAAACAAAGATGATAAACATGGCCACAGGTCCCTCACACCATTTTTATTTTCTCAGACCTGTTTACTCTTACAATTCTGGCATACAGTGTACGATTTTGAGGTGTATACAATATATATACTGTATGTTTATTTTTTTACTACTAAGATAATGTTACAGATTTTGTGATGATAATGTACGATCTTAAGAGTTTGAGGGTAAACAGGTCTGTTTTCTTTACTTTCAGCTAAGAATGTAGCAGCTGACATTGCAGACAAGCTTTGCACTTCAGTGGGATCCAAGCTAGAGGGGAAAATCCTTGGAACATTTGGAAGTAAGCAGTTAGTCTGCTATGTGTTGGAAAATTAAACAAACCCTAGAAACTAAGTATTTTCTTATAAGAAACCTGTGTGCATTTATTATTATTTTATGTTAATATGCTAATGTCCCACCCGCTTTTACACCGCAGATTTATTTCATCATTTTATAAAAACAAAAGAAAATATTACGCACCAAACACACTTGCGATATTTTTACAAATTTGAAAATTTTATAGAAGGTTTTTTCCTCACCAGTGAGTTTATGTACCAATTTTTAGGTTGATGGGAAATGGGTCAATTAATCGTCCAAAGATTTTGCAAAACACCCAGAAAGAAAACACGAAAAAAAAAGTGAAGTTAATATCAAGGATTTAAAAAATATAAATATTCAGGTTTCACACATTTATGATTTGTGTCACATAATAAATTTTATATTGTATTTGTAGCAGGCTCTGATGCTTGGTGGTGGGGGGGGGGAAGCATCTCCACTGTATAGCTGATAATTATTTGGTTTTGAGTTCTGGCAGTCACTTGGTTTGACCCTTGTTCACAGGTGTGGCCACCACTGTGAGAAACACCCTCCAAGAAGCCTGTGTTCAGATCCTCTCCCCACGTCGCCGTGTAGACATTCTGCGTGATGCGATGGAAGCCAAGCAGCAGAAAAGACCTTACGTCATCACTTTTTGTGGGGTCAACGGAGTAGGAAAGTCTACAAACTTGGCCAAGGTTCGTCTTCATCATCATATCCCTTAGTCCTTGGACCTTTGGGGCGCCATAGATGACATAAAAACTATCCTCCTCCATTTGTCTTATGTTTCAACAAATAAATGAGATTCATTGTATCTATTTATCTTTTTTTTTTTTTAACCCAAATATTACCACTAATTTTAGTGTGGGAACCATTCTCAATATTTCCTCTATGTTTACAAACCTTTTAATTAGTTCAACCAAACTGTATGTCTTTTAATTTTTTTTTAACCATATGACTATAATGTTGAAGAGCTAAAACTTGATGGAGCGCATATTTCTGTGAGACATTTTAATCAATCAAAATTAGATGAGGGGATTTAAAAATATTATGAGGAAAAAAAAATTTAAAGAAACAAAGGAAGAACATTTTGTTGATTTAAAACAACAGACAGAGTTGGCCCCAAAAAATGAAGTTTTAAATTTTTTTTTTATATTATGGATTTTCTTTCTCCAATATAATGCTATTTAAAAAAAATTTTTTTTTTTGCAGGTGTGTTTCTGGTTGGTTGAAAATGGTCTTAGTGTTTTAATTGCTGCGTGTGACACATTTAGATCTGGAGCCGTTGAACAGCTGAGAACTCATGTACGCAAGTTGAATGCACTGCACCCTAAAGGCACACATGGCCGTGAAATGGTTCAGCTCTACGAAAGAGGTTATGGAAAGGACTCTGCTGGAATAGCGATGGAAGCCGTTGCCTCTGGTGGGTTATTTAATTATAGACCTTCGGCAGCTTTATGGCAATGTTTATATTTACAAGTCTTAAAAAGTGTCCTCTACATTATTTTAAAATGTTTTTTTTTTTAAAATTCATTTCAGCTCGAGATTATCATATTGATGTCGTCCTGATAGACACAGCTGGGAGAATGCAAGATAACGAGCCTCTGATGAGAGCACTGAGTAAAGTAAGTGCCTTTGAGGCTCTTATATAAGGCAATAATACTTCGCTATTCATTAATCAGATTTGTGTCTCAGCTTGACATTTAATGCTGTCTACCCAAGAAAGAAATTTACAAATAAAAAAGTCTTATATGTGTTAAAACTGTTATGGCTGGATCGTGAAATGGAAATAGCGTTTCATTCACTGTTGTAAACAGAAGATGCACATGCACAGATGATAATATGAATAGTAGAATACATGCGTGAAAAACACTTATTACGGAGCTCTTTGTCAAATCTTTAAGCAGAAATAAATTTGAAAGAATTTTACAAAAGGCTGCACCTTTTGGTACCCGGGTACCAGAATTGAGAGGTTGGGATTAAAAAACGATTTAAAAATATTATTGCTAAGTTTGTAAGACAAAATGAGGTATCAAATGAAAGATAATTGAATGTACTATACGTTTGTAATCTTTATTCTTCAGTTTTACTAAAATAAACTACCACAAATGACATCCGAATAGCATTGAGCCTAATGGTACCCGGGTGCAAATGGCGGCGCTGCATGTCTGGGTCCATTTTGACTAATGCTATTCGGATGTCATTTGTAGTAGTTTATTTTAGTTTAAATAGCCACTTCGTTTTTAAAAAATTTAATTTTGAATCTTTTTTAAACATTGCAGCTCGTGAAAGTCAACCAGCCGGACCTGGTACTGTTTGTGGGGGAGGCTCTGGTCGGCAATGAGGCTGTGGATCAGCTGATGAAGTTCAATCAAGCGTTGGCCGACCATTCTCAGTCCACCAATCCCAGGCTGATTGATGGGATCATCCTCACCAAGTTTGATACAATTGACGACAAGGTTGAGCACCTCTTTTGTTTCATTGTTATCCTGTACATGAAATTTGTGTTGGTTTTTTTTAAGCAGCCTAGTGAAAATGGTAGACAAAAAAATGTTATATACCACCTGACATTAGGGATACCTGATCCTTAAGGGATACCTTCATTTTTAATTTTTAGGTACCGGTAGTATAAGGGTTAAATTCAATTTATACTTATATGACTAAAATTGGTTTCTATATTGGTTATGCAAATAATAGTAATACCGGTAGTAAAAGGGTTGTAATCTGTAACTACATTTTTTTCTTCTACACTTCAAAATATTTTCATATGTTGGGTGTGATGTTGAAAGTTTGATTAATATGCAATTTGTATTTAGGTTTATGACAATTACCAAAGGTCACAGAATGGCTATATTATATTCTAAGCATAGATTTACTAATGGATAAATAGATAAAGTTTGTCTTCTTTACCCTTGCCTTTCCCCCCCATGCATCGCCATCACATCTTTTTAACACTGGCATCTCAATGTGAATTATGGTTAGGTGAAATATGGTTAGGTGAAATATGGTTAGGTGAAATATGGTTAAGTAAAGTATGTCTAGGTAGAGCACACATGATTTCTATTAAGTAAAGTAACTAATTGATGGTTCTGAAATGAGCCCTTGTCTTGCCCTTACTTATAATCAGATCCTAATAAGGATGCACCATCTGTTCTGATCTATCCCCAGGTTGGAGCAGCCATCTCTATGACTTACACCACAGGACAGCCCATTGTGTTTGTTGGCACTGGACAGACTTACAGTGACCTCCGTAACTTGAATGCCAAGGCTGTGGTGTCTGCCCTCTTGAGGCCATAAACTTGTGGACTTGGCTCTTACTGATTGCTTTCAGAGGGCGCCACCATAACAAACTGCACACAAATGTTTGACAAAAATCATATTAAATTGATAAAAATCTTAGTAAAGTGACAGTGCCACCATAACTAGCTGTCCACAAATGTTTGACAAAAATCATATTAAATTTATAAAAATCTTAGTAAATTGACAGTGCCTCTATAAAGGGCTGTCCACAGATGTTTTAAAAAAAAAAACTCATTAATTTTACAGCATCATGTTAAATAAACCGCACACGGTTCTTTAATGTCAATCCCACTGTTTTGTTAACACAATAATGTCAATGTGCTGACTTTAAGGAATAATTTTGACCAGTGAGCCATTGGCACTAATCACTTAACAATTATAGACTTTGTAAAACTTAACGTTTTTTTTTTTGGTCTCTTATTTTATTGAAAAGTTATCTTGCAGGTTACAAGTTTCAACAGAGTTCTTTTATATTTTTGGTTCAAACCAACACATGTAACAACAACAACAAAGCATAGAAGAATAACAGATACAATTTTTCTTTGTTGGGAACAACATAATTGTTGTTTCATACTCACTGATAGTAATTATCGTAATTGTTGACTGTTAAAAAAATGTATTTGTAAAATATCATGAAACAGTGACACACCATTGATTGTTGGTGAAGTCCATAATTTTTAGAGGCATTTTGTTTACTGTTCACCTGTAGTGTTGTTGAGAATTTCATCGGCACTGTGACAAACAAATTGTTGCCTGGCATCTCTTTTTCCCCTTCTGTCAAGTTAGGCAAAATGCAAATTTATAATTTCATGGGTTCCTGAAAAGGATTTTGTGAGAAAGAAGTTTTAAAAAAAATTATAAAGATTTCTTATTCCTTACCACTGAAAAAGTGGAGAATCATAATGAAGGGCCAAGCTCATGTCAGATTTTTTTATATTTCCCATTCTGTTCTTATCTCTCAAGATACATTTAATGTTTACCATCTAATTGTTATAGTGTCTTTTTCTTAAAGCATGACTCTTAAATGATACTATCACAGATGTTTGTTGTACAAATATAAAGTAGTATTACAATTCAGTCACTCATATATCGAAACATTGTATTCACCTTATTTCTTATGAGACTAATTCTATTCTAAGTTAATTATGCATATGGTATTTTAATAAAAAAAAAAAAAAATGTAGGTTTGTTTATGAAATGAAACATTGAACAAAAAGCAATGGCTTCCAATGTTAACCTAAAGTTGCACTGATTTAATCGAATGCGTAGTCTTACTGACTGACACACAGAATTCTGGGTGACTGAAAGCTCTCCTCTTTATTTTCATTACAGAAACTTGATATGTTCTTTAAAATAAATATCTTGCCGAAGTTCAGCTTTAGATTTGTTACCCCTTGGAATTAAAATGAGTGTTTTAGCAAACATTCCTTAACTACTTATGAAAAGCAAAATTTCTGCTTTCCAAATCCATCATTATTTTCATGCACAGTTAGGCCCCTCTGAATATCCCGGCTTATATTGACTTCAGGTGCTGATGATGTCTTCTGTGGCAATGTGTTTAGGTTGGATTGTTTCCCCTTTCTTCTTTTGACACTTTGTAATTTTACTAAGAATAGGACTGTTATTTTTTAAATTTATTCTTTATGTTTTCCTTTTCATTTAGAAATTGGCACATTTTTTAAGTTGACAGAATTATCTGTCATTTCAAAAGAGAATTTATTCTCAAGCTGTCTCGTCTAAGTCAACATGTTTTATTTATTAATGTCAACAACAGTTGTGAATTTTTCTACCCGTTTTTTTTTAAAAATCAGGTTTTGGGTTTCTTTTGTGTAAAGTTAGAAAGGTATATTCTGGAATGTGTAAAATTAAGCACTTACATTTAAGATCTCCTACTATAGTATCAGTATCTAATTATGTTTTCATCTCCTGTTATTGTTTTTCTCTCTTTGTTACTTTCTAATAAAATTGCAAAGTCATGTGATACTTTTTTTAATGGCCACAAAATGTTCTGAAGCAATGGCAAAGAGTTGAGGCAATTTTTTTTGCATTTAAAAAAAAAATTAAATTTACAAAGAGAACAACACGTTTTTTGAAAATGTTTATTTAAAAAGATTTCAAAACAAAGGCGTCATATACCATTTATTTTTAAATGAAATGAAGAAACATCATTAACGAGTTTAATCTTTTGGTATATATTAATTATTATTATAATCCCAATTAATATAAATATTATCTACCATTGAATTTACATGACTTTCTGTGAACCATGCATGTTTAATAAGGATATAATTATGTTACCTCATAAATAATTCATCTTTACATCATTCATCACACCTTTCTGTTTGTAAAATTAAACATGAAGTAAGTACACATTTCAGATAAATAAAATGTTTAAAATGGTTTGACAAATTAACAAGCAGAGAGAGAGATTGTTCTGTTCGTTACATAGGGAATAAGACATATAGATTTGACAACTATTATGAATTTCTTGTGTACTCAGTTGAATTCATTGCTTGCTTTTAAGCAATATTTTGTGACAATAAAGTTAAGTGGTCAACTATTTTTAAGAGATATATAATTGAGGAATAAAGTCTTCTATACATTTCAGTTGACAGGCTGCCTCACTTCTCATTCATTATTTCAGTTTGTTAAGACACATTTCCTGCATCTCCTTAAGTATCTTATAAATTTGTGATATTTGTTCTGTACATTTATTATATATGGAATTGAACGTGTTTATTCTTTAACACGACTGGCCCTCAATGTTTGCAACAGCAAAGAATTTACTTGTTGTACATTGTCAGTCACATGTTTTGATGGTGGATGGGGTTTTGGCTTCCTTCAGAATAAATGTTTTACTAATTAACTGCAGCTCCTCTTCATTGATTTGTTCCTTCAAATATTGGACATTCCATCATCCAGTTACAAAAATAATCAAACAGTCAAGTCATCTCACTACCATTAATCCATTCTCACATTTTCAACCAGTTTTGTTAATGCCGCTGGTAGTGATGCTTAAATTTAAAGAAATACATTTTCTTTGAAAGCATAGTTTTTATTTTGGTTCTAAGTGAAATAAAGTAGAGATAGACCCAAATTTTATATTAATTCATTTTCATTACCATTACTTTCTAAGTGAAATAAAGTAGAGATAGACCCAAATATTATATAAATTCATTTTCATTACCATTACTTTCTAAGTGAAATAAAGTAGAGATAGACCCACATATTATATAAATTCATTTTCATTACCATTACTTTCTAAGTGAAATAAAGTAGAGATAGACCCACATTTTGTATTAATTCATTCTCATTACTTATTCAACTTCAAATGCTCTGTGCTATTAAAGAAATTAAGATAAGGCATTACATAGATCTGGGAATAAATAACTTGTACATAAAACCCCACACCCCTCCCCCCAAACATTATATAGTCTACATTTACCACATTTAGTAGGCCTGCCAAATCAACCGCTCCATTTGGTAAATCATACATTTTACTTTAGGACTGTTGGCCATCAGTTACTGTCAAAACACAAGATATTTTTTATACAGAATTTTACCCAAGATTTTTCTTTTCCATTCAACACCGATTAAATTTTAAAAAGAAATTTTACTTTATTTTCGTAATTACCAACATTTGTTTCTTTAATGGCAAGGCAGTGAATTATCAACTGCGGAGGTTTCCAACAGAGGCCGTGTTTATAAAAAAAAGATTTCAGTATTCTGTTATGAACTGCCATGAAGTTGATAATTAATTTGAAAGGTTGCAAACAAAGAGAATTTCCTGATTATAAGAGCAAATTTACTTTTTGGAAAAAATTCAATTTGTTTTGACAAAATTCTGAAATCCCAATGAAAAAAAAAAAGACCCTACATCTGTTGCAGTAAGGAAGCTGCATCCCAACATCAGAATTGAGTCATTCATTTGGCATATTTAGGACTGCAAAATGCCATGTTAATGGTGGCAGTGGGGAGCTGGCATATTTAGGACTGCAAAATGCCATGTTAATGGTGGCAGTGGGGAGCTGGCATATTTAGGACTGCAAAATGCCATGTTAATGGTGGCAGTGGGGAGCTGGCATATTTAGGACTGCAAAATGCCATGTTAATGGTGGCAGTGGGGAGCTAGCATATTTAGGACTGCAAAATGCCATGTTAATGGTGGCAGTGGGGAGCTGGCATATTTAGGACTGCAAAATGCCATGTTAATGGTGGCAGTGGGGAGCTAGCATATTTAGGACTGCAAAATGCCATGTTAATGGTGGCAGTGGGGAGCTGGCATATTTAGGACTGCAAAATGCCATGTTAATGGTGGCAGTGGGGCAGTGGGGAGCTGGCATATTTAGGACTGCAAAATGCCATGTTAATGGTGGCAGTGGGGCAGTGGGGAGCTGGCATATTTAGGACTGCAAAATGCCATGTTAATGGTGGCAGTGTGGCAGTGGGGAGCTGGCATATTTAGGACTGCAAAATGCCATGTTAATGGTGGCAGTGGGGCAGTGGGGAGCTGGCATATTTAGGACTGCAAAATGCCATGTTAATGGTGGCAGTGGGGCAGTGGGGAGCTGGCATATTTAGGACTGCAAAATGCCATGTTAATGGTGGCAGTGAGGCAGTGGGGAGCTGGATGGACAAAAAAACTAGAATAGTCACGTTTTACTTAATGATTTTCTTTTTTCGTCCCGAGGACAGCCTCTTATGTTTACTTTGAGGAAACAAATACCTGAAGTGCTCTTGCACACTAATCTAGAAACTTGGTTTCTTTAAAAGATCATACAATTATTTAACCTTAATCTGGATTTGAATGCAACTTTAAAAGTGGCGGCACAACTTTACAAGCGGCGGCACAACTTTTACAAGTGGCGGCACAACATTCAGTTTATTTATCTACTAGTCCCATTGGTGCTGGGTGGTCGAGTGGTCTAATCTGAAACGAGCCCATAACTGGTGGGCACGAATTCAATCCTCAAGAAAGGCAAAAAATCATCACCAGTGCCCCGGGTGGATGGGACTTGTTAACCTTGGAACTCTTCTAAGAGAAGACTGTGAAATCAAAACCGGAAGACTGAGTCACGTAGGCAGTATGACATTGACACGAAAATTACAACAGCTTCTGCCATGTAGAGCACATAAAGAGCAGAGTGGGACACGAGAAACATCGCTGGTCATCTACTGCATCCTGGTCTATTTCCAGTCGACTTGACTAAGTCTTGCCATTGGATCAAATAGGCACGGTCGAAATAGTGAGGCTGACAAATGGAGCAACTCTCCCTCTCTTAAAAACAAAATACAGCTCAAGTCAATCCTGCTACTCATGTTGAAAATTGCCATTTGTATTCTGTCTTCAAGTGCGAAGGATGAACAATAATTATAATATACTATTCCCACAGATACAGAATTGGGACAGCAATTATGTAAAGACAAAAAAATATGAGGAATTATTTTTTTTTATTATGCATACGCTTTTGCATTTACTATGCAAGACTACAAATGCAGTATTGTAAAAGTCTCTAGACTATGATTCTATGATCTTTTAAAAAATAAACTCTATAACTATGTTTGAAATTATAGCACCCAATGCCACAAGTTCAATCTCTTAAGGATATACAGTGAAATAAAAAGGTTTCAATATTTAAGAAAACAAAAAAACTGTTCATAGGCGCAATAAAAAAAAGTAATAGCAGTGTTTGCCTTATCATAACATCATTCTGGAGTTGTATGATAATTTTTACATATAATTGGAATGAATGCAAAAAAAATAAAAAAATTAAAATATCAAATACGGTCAGTACCCAGTAATTTTCACTATAGATTCTGCAGCTAAAACTAATGGACTTTGACTCTGCTTGACTGAATGACTTTGGTGGTATGAGATACAAGGACACAAAAAGACATATGATTAAATCAGACACATGCCACATCATACAAATTAAAAAGATGGCCTTGCAAACTGGCTGTGGAAGGGTTTGAGCTCATTGAGATCTGGTTAATTGTTTTCAATTACTAGGTTGCATAACATAAATAAAATTCTTGGTTAAAACAAACAAAACAAACCAAGGTGGTTTCCACTTGATTTAAATTTACAAAGAAAATCAATACCTTAAAAATGCATGAAAAATAGTTTTGCTTGAGATGATTGAATTATATGATGACTGCATGAAAAAAATAAATCTATAAGACACTATTACAATGAATTTCAATGATGGCCTAATTTATCATTGCATTTTAAAATACATTTTTATTCTCTCCAGATATCATAATCTTCATTTCTTAAGATAATTCAGGGAAATTATAAATTCCAGCATTCCTAGGCTTCCTTTCAAAAGCAAGGAAACAGCACACATCAGCTGAATTGAATGAAGTGTTCAATGAATAATATAAGCTCAGTGCTATTGAAACATCCTTTAATTCTCTTATGATGATGAGATATGAACAAGGCATGATAGAGACGTGACTGAAACATGATTGACACTGCCATTACTAACACAGATACAACTGACACAGACACATCTGACACAGATACAACTGACACAGCAATGATAATTATTTTGTGGTTTTAGGGAAATAATTTTATGAGTTATAATGATTAATTGAAAACATATTTCTTGAAGTAGAATGAATATTTAAATAATTCAGGTACTTAATCCCCATAAAAATGTGTTTTTCTGAATAAATTAAAATAACACATCTTCTTTGAGGAACAACAAACAAAACACAATTGGATTTGGGGGGGAATGTTATAGTTCAAAAGCAAAAATTAAAAAAAAAAATTAAAAAATTGGTCCACAGATTTCTTAAAAAAAAATATTGTGGTAACTTATGTCATCTGCATTACAATATTCACGTCATCCAAATATAAAGTGACAAAAAATGAAGGCTTAAAAAAATGTCTACAAAATTGTTATTTAACATATCTGAATAAGTAAACTTAATTACTGTGTGTAATTTATTCACTGTATTTAACACTTACAAATTTATGAGCCACATTTTCCCCCACTTTTTAAACCAATATATAAATGGCCTTCAGTTGTGACCTGCGCCTGCAGTTTTCAAATTATACACACAAGTATTGAATAAGGTGTTCTAAATATTAAGGTTTAATTTAAACGACTCCAGAGTTATTAGTTAAAATAAAATCCATGCTCAATATCAAGGCAATCATGCAATGCTATTGCTACTAAATTTTGCATGTTACTAGCAAACTTGGATTGCATCATGTTTTAAAAGATAATAAACTCACTTTCATTACTATTCAAGGTGTACTGAGAATAAGTGAAAAACCCTTTTTCAATTGTAATATGGGTAAGAAATTAAATTTCATATTTTAATCAAAAGACATTTCTCAAACATCAACAAGCTATTTTTTTTTTTTTTAAATCTTAAAAAAATTTTTTTACAAGAAAAAAGTGTGGTATAAGAGTTAATGAGTGATGCATAATAAAATATTTTCACATTTGAAATTGTCTTTGCATCTCAATATTTAAAAAAATATATTTAAGGGCTATGACTGCCCCAAGTAGAAATTCATGCTGTCTCTGGATTCAGTATCCATATGCACACATTTAATTAGTTTGTTGTCCCATTTAAAGAACATACTGGCAGGAGGGCTTGCAAAAAAAAATAATACTGGCCTATTGAAAATGGATATTGCAGTTAACAGTTTCGTTGTCTTGACCGCCAGGTTTCGTTGAAGCCTACAATCTTTGTTTCTTGCAATCATTGATCTTGTAAAGCCATTTTTTGGGCCTGGGCTATCAGAAGCTGTTAAAACTCTGACACTGCCATCTGTATCAGACGTGCAAACCTGTATCAGCCATGCACATCTGTATCAGACACACACACCTGTATTAGACATGAACATTTGTAGCTGACAGATACATCAATACCTGCCATGGACAAATATTTGAACATGAGCATATTTCACCCCACCTAGGAGCCGCTGCAAAAATATTTACTTGACATGAGTACAACTGGAGACAATTGCATGCTACCCTGGCTGTGACAAAAAAATCAAAATAATCACTCATAAATTCAACATTGTCACTCAGGGAGTGAGGTCTTATGGCCAAAGATGGACTGATTTTTTGCACTTGAGAAACACTTTAGATATCGTGTGTTTAAAACTGATCTAGTTTTAAAATGTTGTCCTAATAAGAATATTTGAATTTTTATCTAATGGCTGAGAATGATTATGTACAAATGTAAATAAAACACATTTCCATTTGTTTTTCTTTGTTGAAATTAATAAAGCGATATTATCTTATCTCATAATTAGGAGAGAAATTCTTGTGGTGGCTGCTCATAGGAATACGTGTGGTAACTTTTACCAGAAACACCCACCAGGGAAACAGAGAGTCATGACATCATAAACCGAGAAAAGTCTTTAAAAAAAATTTTTTTATGAGCTTGAAACAACGAACCACTTGTTTCTCTCTGTGTTGACTCTTATTTTAACTTGACATGTTGCAAACATTATTATATACGATCACTAAAAATCACACATTTTTGCAACTTAAGTAAAACATATTTGCTGAAATAAAATATGAATTTGCAACTACAGGTGCAAGAATATATTTATAAAAACTATCTACACGCAGGTGGACAATTTTTATTTTTAAAAACACATAACATTAATAATAATTTGCACAAATTTAAGAGATATCCTATGGACAAAATAAGAATGATGTGAATCAAGTCTTAAGGAAACCACACATAAGATAAAGACTAAAACAGCATAAAAACTAAACTGACATTGCTGAAACAAATAAATTAAAGACACAACTCTGTTGTACTTGGTAATATATGGGGGACTGTGTACAAGGTACGAGCCGTGTGAAAAAAAATTAATCGTGAAACAAGATATGTTTAGGCTTGTTCAAAAAAAAAAAAAAAAAAAAGATGGAGCAATCAAAAGGATGTTCCAGCTTAAATGTCTTCTCCAGAAGGCAATACAAAACAAGAAAAGCACAGCCTTAAAGTGTTCCCAGATCACAATGTAGCTCTCACAGCCTCTGGGTAGAAACAATGGACCAGAGAAAGCTTCACTGTGAACATTTTAACTGTTTCATCGTTTTTTAGTTTTGTTTTCAAGCTTAAACATATTTTACTCCACTATCTGTTGTACTTGATATGTTCTACGCTGATCACTCTTAACTTTGCCTGGCTTCCTTCTCTTACTGTAAAGAGCAGCTCAACATTTAGAAACAAAGTTTAAACGTTTCAAGAAATGTACTTTTAAAACTGTGCATTCTCTTGCCGCTGCAGTAGTTCAAAAAGCCTTAAATCTAGTTCCTTTTACTGGCAAATTATTTAAAAAAAAAAATTATTTCACAGTGTTCTGCTGCATTTGACAGAGATAATATGTTGTAAAGTATAGAATGTAAGATATACATATTTTTTCTGCTTGTTCCTACTTCATAAAACATAAATAATCAAACATTGAGTTGAAACCAAAAATTTTTAATTAAAAAAAAATTTGTTTGCTTGCTTCAAACTTTTTTTACAGACACAGTGGCATGAGAAAATATTGTTTAAATCATGAAATCTTCTTGTAATTTGTACGAATACATTCAAACGTGTTTTTATAATGTTCATCTAACTAGCAAAGCAAAATTAATTATGGCGTAGAATTTTAAATTAAACATCATTGTATGTAGCAGTGGCACAGTTGGAATAGGAAAAATAGAAAAGTAAAAATTTTTCAATACTTTGTACATGAAATTGCATTACCAGCTTAGGTCACCAAGACATTTTTACTATCATCATTTTGACAGACACTTTTTGTCCACCAGCTAATCACTCAGACATTGTACACGTCACATCACCAGATTCTTTCTGCCTGCCATCAAATCAATCAGACATTGTACACCGTCACATCACCAGACTCTTTCTGCCTGACATCAAATCACTCAGACATTGTTCATCGTCACAACATAAGATTCTTTGTGCCTGCCATCAAATCACTCAGACATCGTACACCGTCACATCACCAGATTCTTTCTGCCTGCCATCAAATCACTCAGACATTGTACAGCGTCACATCAGATGACTCTTTCTGCCTGCCCACCTGGAAGGGCCATAACCACAGCAGGGGGTGACCTGAAATTACAATGATCTGTATGCTAACTAGGTCATTAAACAATATTTGGTAAACCCTTGTGCTTTTGAGTGGATGCGATTGAAAGAAAGAATTTCATGAACGCTACCTAGTCATCAGTTCTATATTGGCTGTTAGCAAATTCAGACAATCATCCTAGAAATTTGTATAAAATAAATATGTTAGTCAATGACTGATGAACACCCCCCCCCCCCCCCCCCGGTCAATGGTTGAAGACATAACACAGTCTGTAAAAGTTATAGAACTTATTTAAAAAGTTGTCGTTCAAATTTAATATTTATTTTTAAAAAAAAAAACCACAACACAAAACATTGATCTGAATTAAATTCTATTTAGACAGAGAAGCCCCCCCAATCCTCTACTGGACTAAATGACCGCTATGACAAACTGATATTTTGATACTTGTCTGTATCATTTATGGCAAGTATTAAGTTTATTGACGACGTTGAAAAACGATATTGACTAAAACTAAATGGTGAGTGAAAATGACAGGCTGCCATAGTTCTTGTATTTGATGAGGCTGTAAAAATAATTATAATTTTACTTTAACCTTGCTCTATCATGGAGAAAAAATTTTAGGCATGTGGAAACAAATTTATTTCTATTTGAGCAGTGAAGTTTTTATGATCTTTTTCACCGAGGCCCAAACTGTGAACAGTGGGGTCGTATTCCTCAGAATTCCGTAAGACTGGTGATTTTTTCAAGAAGATCAAACCAGTACACGACATAACAGTGAGGCACAGTGTTATGCCCCATTGAAGGGCTGTAACAGCACACGAGATAGAAAGGCTTTGTTTTATCCCTTAAATTTTATTTCATTTAGAAATTGAGATGGGAGCGGGGAAAATGATTTGAGATCTAATAGGCTTTGGGGGGTCGGGGGGGTTGGGTGGGCTGCTGCTGCTCTGAAAAAAAGGTTAAGACTCCTGCCTTAGACTTTCTAAACTTCTGTTAAGACACTTAAGTATAAAGTGATGTCTCACAAATAAAAGCAGTTAGCATTGCAAAGACCTACTTCTTCCAAAGACTTCTTGCAGCAAAGTATATCTGGATTTCCTGGCTCTCAGTGGTCCTTCTCTTTTGACATGCTCAACAGCTGTCTCGTCATTCAAGATTGCAGACATCTGATGGATGCACGGAAATTAAGATGAAGGAATCACTGTGTGACATTTTATTTATCAATACCAATTTTTTTTTTAAATTTCATGAGGGCTTCAAGTGTTTCTGACACTCAAAATAAATATAAAAATTACTTTTTATTCCTACTTGCTCTTTGGGAAAAAAAATAAAAAATAAAAGAATGGTGAAGAAATAATTTAAGTAAGTAAACTTATTCATAAGATGACAAAATATTCAATGCTTTATAAATGTAGCCCTTTGACAGCTACTGACCTGATCACAGCCAATGGCAATGACAAAAAGCCCAAATAAGATACTTTCTATCACAAGTATCACAGAATGAACTCTGAAAAAACACAATTAAAAATTGTTTATATTTTTTTTTGTACATATTAGCTGACTTACCAATTATGCTAATAAAACATATGGAAATTTTTTTTTAAATGAGTGAAGCAGAAAATAATTTCATGTCCTCGGTTACATATGTTATTGCATCTCTCTTACTTTCATCTTGCATACCTGCTTTTGTCTCTTCAACAGATACAATAGTCTTTTCCCGCATTGAAAAGTTCCCACATAATTTCTGCTCTATTACTGCCAGTCTTATAACTCATAGTGATTAGACAAACCTTCTCTGCTCCCTCTCCTGTGAATGTCTGTACCATTACTATTCAAATGTGGAAACGGGTGAAGGAGCAGACAAAGTGTGAAAATCAAAGTGTTAATGGGGCTGACGGACAATTATGTACAGTATGGTATATAGGTCATTTTCTTTAAAGCGAAAAGCCGTTGTTATAAATTAAATCTGCCATATTTTCGGAGCTCCAGTTAAGTGGTGTAATGTTTAATTGGTATTATAGAGCCTTGCAATTGTTCATTTAATATAATATATATGAATATATATATATATAAGAATGAGCTATGCTGAACGTAATGCCAAAGAACCGAAAAGATTTAAATGCGTTCAGATTATTTTAAAACGATCATAGTTTTATTTTATTTTTTTTTATATGGAAATCGAATAAATTTAAATGCGCAAAAAATATATTATATATCCGCTTTTATTTTAGTAAAAGTTTAAGTATTATTAATATAAATTACAAATACATTTAAAGTATCAACTAAGGAACTATTTTAAGCATTTTACATGTGTTTGAAAGTTATGAAAAAAAATATTATCAAAGAATTACACGGTAATCACATAAACATCAGTTGTTTTTAGTGTGTTGTTAATATTGCGAAATAAAATTAAAATTAATTTGTTCTAAAGAATCACGCAAATGATGCCTTAGCGCGAATTGCCTATTTAGTGACAAAATTGATAATGTATTTTCCCCTTCTTAAAAGTAAAATTAATCAATATAATTGATTGCTTTTTAAATTGCTAAAAATTAGCTTTGTATTTTTAACATTCAATAAGTTTTTACTTTTTATTCATTCCAAAAATATACCTTTATGAAATTTATAAAGTAGTAAAAATTTAAACTTTAAATATACTTTTAATAAGAAAATGCAGTTTAATTCAATCGGTAAATCAAAAATACACAGCCAAATAGCTTTCACGAATGCACTTATTAATCAGCCAAATAAGAATAAAGCATATGAAATGCAAAAAAAATAATTGTTTTTGCGTAAGTAAAGGGTTTACAATCCTGTGGATGATTTTATGATTTAAAAATAAATATTCTGGGGGGGGGGGGGGGGGAAAGGGGAGAGTAATATGATACTTTCATTTTCCCCAAGGCAGCACAAGATACGCCTCAGAATGAATTTGATAAATAATTAACCTTTTTAGGTACATATATATCGGGGGTAGGAAATAAGGTGTGTCCGTTTTTATGTGGATGACAATATCTTTAAATCCAATGGTATTACATTTGTGAAAAATAGATGCTATATTCTCATTTTACAAATGAACATATGTTTACCAATTAAGAAAATCATTGACATTAACAAAATGTAAATACATTTACATAATTATACCCATGAATATCAAAACCCAATCATTTTACACAAGTGAAAATTTAATTTTCAATGGGTTAAGATTTTCTTAGATAGATAGAAGACCAACAGACAAATAGATATAACGCTTCCTTGAATAGTTTTGCAAAAGGTATCTTTTATTTGGTATACTTTATCCATCCATATTTAAAAATTAATGTATGTATGTATGTATGCCCAGAATGCGTTCCTATACCATTCATCCGATTGCGATAAAACTTTTGTGAGTTTTTGTACACACGCCCGCAAATTTTTCTGAATTATTACAAACATTTTAAAGAATTCCACTTTTGGCCCGGGGCCATAAATTTATTTTTTCTTCGTTTTATGAGCTAAATATAATTTCTGATGCATTCCTATACCATTCCTCCGAATTGCATTGGTGGGTGGAATTTAATCTAATACAAATAGCGACATTTCAGTTTGTATGTGACATAATAAGAAGGTTTCTAAATTAGTACAACCATTTTACAATTTTCTTTTAGGGTCAGGGCTTAATTTTTTATATTTTTTTAATTATGTGAGCTATATAAATATAATATAATTTCAAACAGAACTACTGTATGGGTGGATCAATTGCTACAAGTATGTGAACTAAATTTTGAAAATCCATGCTTCTCACGTATGTTGCGTGCTCACATGTCGAAAAACCTTCTAATTTATTTGTGTATGCCACATTTATATTTAAACATCATATGCTAACTTGACATATGCCACATATAAATTTAAACATCATTTTGCAACTTACAGTTTTATATGTTTAATCTCCTTCTTGACTTTTGGCTCCAGGGTCCACGAAACAATGACCATTGTAATGGCAAAGACACTGGCCATACCTGAGGAATGGTAAAGTGTCCTAATTAAAGCAGTTTAAACTGCTGGAATACAATCTCAAATCAAGTAACTTTCATTTAGTTACTTATTTTTCTCACTGTATAAAGGATTTTCTAAACACGCCAACATAATTTAATTCTTGTTTTCATATGAAATACATCTATTTGTAATTATTTCACTCCATCATATTTTCAGACAGCTGAAACTTTATTAATGATATTTAAAAGATGAATTTTTGTTCCCTCAAACACTCACCAACATAAAAAAGAAATTGGATAAAAAATCTTTGATTGTACTCTCCAACACAGTTGTTTATCCTGAAATAGAAAGAGAGAATCCACTTATTTGCAAAAAATTTCTATTAATATGACAACTGCAAATTAACATAATTAACATAATGAATTAATGTCATTGTCCCCCTCCCCCTGACAAATTATGACATTGCCCTCATTTAAATATTACCATATGCTTATTTTCCCCTTATTTATCAAATCTATGTAAATTTGTTTTGGATAGAGATAAGATGGCTGGGTTTTGCATCTTACTACATATACATATATTTACACAAGTATTTTTTAAAATTTGGGTAATAAGGGGGTAATAAGGGGAGAGACTGCAACAAGGTCAGCACAAATGGTCATTCGCTGCCCTCTTGGATACAACTTCACAGCTAAGTGCTATTTTTAAATCTTTAAAAATTTTATTCATTTTTTTCTGTTTGTTCGATAACAAAAGGCATCCTGCCGACATGTTTGTTGTTTTGTTGCGTTCCTTTTTTCAGGTTTAACCTTACTTTGTTTGACTAATTTCCTATTTTACAATTAATTATATAACTCTTTAGTTGACATTTTAGTTTCACTACTTGCTGCTGAGCGATGTCATTTGCTGTTCTTATATCTATAAATAATAATAAATATAGTTGGTGATTTAAATAGGTTTGAAGGAAAAAAAAACAACAACAAACATGTATATTAATTGCATGTATTATGAGTGGCCCACAAGTTTTGAGTGTGTAGCCTGGGTAGAAAATATCATACAGCTTTAGGGACATCAAACATTTTTCTCATTCCTTACCAGGGGCAGTGGTGATCCATGCGCCTGACACAGCGACGACAAACTCTGCAATGATGAGCTCTAGGTGGCCTGTACGTTTCACACTTCATACAAATTGTCCATCCATCGTTCTGATAAGCAAGAATAAAGTTTTATTCATTGATAAACGGTGTTATCCTTTGTAGTGTATAAATATTATTATAAGGTAAGAATTACTTTAAGTGGCTTTAAAAACAAGAGGAACAATTCATTATTGGCAAAACAATTTTTACACTATTACTGACCAAATTTCTTTTTATAGTCTCAGAATGCATATCCGAAAAGTCAATGTTTGTTTTAGGTATAGGAACAATGCCAGGATCAGATAAAACAGCTCGAAGGTGTGAAACAGTCAGTAGGAAGACTATTGTATTAAAAAAGACCACACAAAATGCACCCCAGAAGCTGAAAAATAGGAAATAAGAAAAAAAAGTTTACTGTTACCAGTATATGCCTTATCTATAACTTTTGATAAATAATTTTTTTTTTTATTCTATTGTCTTGGCTACAACTTACGACTATCCAAGATGAAAAATGTCATAACCAAGAACTGTGCTGGTAAAATTAGTATCAATAGTAATCTTAACTTAGGTACTTCGATACTTCACTGCACACATGAAAAAATTAGTTAGTTTGTTTTGACAGGTTTTCAGCATTTGATT
Organism: Omphiscola glabra; assembly: GCA_964017045.1. Classification (NCBI taxonomy): domain Eukaryota; kingdom Metazoa; phylum Mollusca; class Gastropoda; family Lymnaeidae; genus Omphiscola; species Omphiscola glabra. Next base: position 7,274,491 of record OZ024807.1, on the reverse strand, counting down.
TTCAGTAACCTCCATTAATTTCCCTTTTTTGGTCAGAAATTTAAACAAACAGATAGATTTCCTCATCTCTTATGTAGAGACGATTCCCTTCATGACACACTATGCAAATTTCAATTGTTTTTTGTTATGCACTGCTGTGTATTGAACACTTGGTAAGGTTTAATCGCTAATACTTTTTTGTTAGCAACTATATGCGATAGTGGCCCAGTTTTAATTATCATAATTAACCTGGTAAACTTGATGGTGACCCAACTGAAACAAAAGGGGCACATATGGAGAAGTGTACCCACACTACCTGTACTTTATAAGGCAAGCCCCACAAGTCTCACCCTCTTTTGCCTGTAATCGGTGCACAGCCTGGCTAGCTATATTTTTGAGCTGAAGTTTGTCCACTCATAACTGGCTAGGTTTATTTATCTTTAATTTTCATGTGTTTGTAGATTCAGATAAAAGAAATACATGTGTTTGTAGATTCAGATAAAAGAAATTCATGTATTAGATTTTTATTAAGAAATGTAAGTTTAATGATTAATTATGTGATTCGAATGTTTTTGTTATTTATTTTGTGTTGCATTCCTTATTCTAATTTCTAGCCAGTCTGGTGTAGTCTAGTGTAGAGCATCCTAGTAGTCGTTGTAGTTCATTATACTACAGTTGTATTCAGGCAGTTAGTCGGTATGCTAGCGCTGACATCCTTAAAAAATATAAGGAATTAAAGAGTACCCGGTAGATTGGGCTTACGGTAGATAGCCCTGGACTCCTGCCAGCAACACAGACCGTGGGTGCCAAGCCGTTAGAGTCTAGACCTATTACGCCACATGACCGCAGTGGCAACACGAGAGGCAAAACAAGACTACTGCTGTGTGTGTGATTTGGGGACCACAGAAATGTCAGCCCAACCTGAGTACACCTCCAGCTGTGTGTGTGATTTGGGGACCACAGAAATGTCAGCCCAACCTGAGTACACCTCCAGCTGTGTGTGTGATTTGGGGACCACAGAAATGTCAGCCCAACCTGAGTACACCTCCAGCTGTGTGTGTGATTTGGGGACCACAGAAATGTCAGCCCAACCTGAGTACACCTCCAACACTAACCAGCCAGAGTATTTAGTAATTAGTATTACACAGTATTGTTATGAAGGATGACGTGCTCTTAGCACACCTATCTCGTGCATGACCCCCTCGTGACCGCCTTTGAAGTGTGGCTAGAAAAACCTTATTTACAACATAAATTCTAGTCAGGAGAACTGTCGAAAATAATAGAAGATTCTGGATAAAACGGGAAGGCAAAACAATGTGTTAGGTGGTTCGAGAGACCTTAGTAGGAAATGCCTATAAAAAAGGGCTGACCGATAGAGAGGGGGAGAGATTTTGTTTTCATCACGAGATATGCTGTGTCATACTTTGTTGTGTGTAGAGATTTTTATTTCCTCGTACAATTTTGTGCTTATTGTATTTTTATATACAGTACCGGTACCAGAAAATCTGTAAGTTTATAATTTTAATAATATTTATCTTGCTGTTATTATTTACTTGAAGTTCACAAATTAAAAAGTTATTAATTGTAATTAGCTCTGGCCTTGATTGTCGTTATATTTGTTATTATTTTTAAATGTTGGTATCGTCCTTTATTATGGACCGTTTCTAGAACGAGCCATAGTCTAAAATTAAGAGATTAAATTCTCAATTCATAACGGTCCGTAATAGTATACTTAGTTGTTTTTCCCATTGTTATATTATGTACTATCAAGTGTGCATTTAGTTCTTTTTACTTGTAATTTAATATTCATTATTCGTGGGCTGAACCACTCTTCTTCTATGATTTATAGATGGAAAGTAGTTATATATATTCCTAGAAGTGTGTGAGTGAGAGGGTGCCATTGAATGTAATTGTGAGGGTGGTGATATTAGGTTAGAATATTTAAATAGTAGATTGAATCATACCCCTAGTAAACAATAACATAACATTTTCTATTTATTAAGTTAATAAGGGCAAAGTGCTACTGGCAGTAGTATTGCGCCTTGTACTGTTGTAGTGTTTATTAAATTTAAATCTAAATTAAAATCTAAACATGGTATATTTTGTCATAATTATCAGAATTTAACTCTTTTGTAATTCCCTTATTTATCATTGTATTTAACAGGGAAATTTGTAACCAACTTTCTCCATTTTTGCCTTATACTGACCACAACTTTTTTACCAATGGTACCAAATTTTCAGAAGACATTCTAAAGGCAATATACAACACATCAAACAATATATTTGTTACATAATATCAAAATTTTGTATTTCGTATACTTTTTATATGAGAGTAAGTTAAACAGATCATGAAACAAAAACTAATTATTTATAAATGAAAAAAAAATAGCATGCATTTTGTATTTTGATTAAATCTTTGCTTCAGTTAAATTTAAATAAATACTTATTTATGTAAGCGGTAAGTAGAGATCTTTAATTTTATAAATTTGCATGCATCCAATTATAAAAGGAAATATACATTTTCTCTTGGACCTGAAATAGAAGCCTAGAAATAGCATCTAATCATAAACCTGAAACTGAATCTACACAATTTCTAGTTTCTTTTTAATAATATCTAAGTTTCCTGTTACTGTTAATGAAATAGAAGCCTAGAAATAGCATCTAATCATAAACCTGAAACTGAATCTACACAATTTCTAGTTTCTTTTTAATAATATCTAAGTTTCCTGTTACTGTTAATTTAAATTCATTAATTTTTTTTATTATTATAAATATTTTTCAGTGTTAACTGTTTATGTCTATGACTATGTCCTAAGAAAAATATAATCACTATGATTCTATGATGATGAGACTATCATTTATTTTATGTCTTTTAATTAAGAATTGATATGCTAATTTATATTTCCTAGCTTTAAACAAGTTACAAGTCATTGTCATAGACTGTTATGTCAATAATTTAACAATTATATTAATTAGGTACTTTGAAGGTCTCACGCGCACGCGGTTTGCGCATCCGAAAAATGACGGAAAAACTGTTGTGGCCATTTTACATTCGGATCGGGGAGGACTTCGTTGTTTTGCGTTTTACGTCACAGTTTTCTAAGAATAAATTGTTTTGAGATCAGTGACGTAGAGCGCATATTTTTCCAAACACGGCGATATATTTGCATCATGGTGAATTTTGAGACTGTCATCAAATTTATTATTTTGTAACGGTATATACTTTAATGGCTTAACACTTTTTTGTGTAAAGTCGTAGGACATAGTGGTTTTACCGTAGTAATGCTGTGATCCTTCACACAAAAGAATAACTTTACTTCGTTAAGAATGGTTCTTGCAAGAAAAAGTTATGAATTTTCAAACTTCAATGAAATTATCAGTTGTCACCAGTTATCCCCCTTCACAAATAAAACTTGGGTTGTCGGAAATGGCTCTTCTCATCAATTTTATATAATGATATAAAAATATTTTTATTATTGTTCATATCGAAAAATCCGCTAAGCACTAACCAATTAATAAATGAGAAACAGTTTTACAATATTATTAGAAGTTAATACAACCGAATAATTCAAGAAGCTTATATAAATTCAAGTTTTTGTAATCTGTTGAATTTCTGACAAGTTTTGTCCCTTGATATACATAAATAGCTATTATACGGTATAATAGTAAATTAATACATAATATAGCATCAAATTACGTCTAAAACTGTAAGTTTATTTAGTTAATGTCTAAACATTTTATATGTTCTCCTTTACTGAACCAATAATAGGAATAATAATAATTTTATCCTTTCGCTAGGGATATTAAACAGAATATATTTACTAAATTATAATAAATTTAACTATTACTAACTAATACAACCACACTTACATGCCTATTAGTATCTTTTTAATTTAATAAAATATTAAAATATAAATTTTAAATAATTGTTAAGTTAATGTAACATTCTAATACTTACCCTTCCTACTGTGTGTCCTTACCGTTAGTCTTATAACTTATGGATGATTTTAATTTTTTTGAGTAATTTTTATTTATAATTATATCCATCAATTTTAGATATAAAAAAAGAATACTTACCTTTTTATAAATATGACAATTGATTTAAAATTTAACATTTTAAATTTTAAATTTAGTTTAAATTAAATAAACATATTATTTTCTGCTTTTTTTCTTCAGAAATAATGATTGTTCCAATTTTTCCATTCACTTTTTTCGTAACATACCCACAAATAAAATTATCCAAAATGCAAATTCTTGATGTTATGTAAAAGTTTTGTTGTTCATTGAGTTGTATATTGCATTGAGAATGTTTCCTGAAAATTTGGTTGCATTATCTTTTCAAATAAAAAAGTTGTTGGCAAAATAAGGCAGAAATTTGGAAAGTCGGTCACAAGTTTTTACAATTAAATACAAAGATAAAGAAGGGGGTTAAAAAATTCACCAAAAAAATCATAACTTCATTTCTATAAAAGCTAGAAAGATGAAATTGGTATATTTGCAAAGCTTATAGCTAGCCCTTTAAAATGATGTATCATTTATGGCAATAGGACAATATTGAAAATTTCTGTCAAAGTACCTATTAATTTAATTAATATTTATAATTAGAATAAGCCTAATATTACAAATATATATGTATGTATAATATATATTTTCAAAAAATTTACATACCAGTATCTAACTCTACTAACATGTATGATTTGTGATATTTCACACAGAAATATACACTTGATATATTTTTTAGATACATCATAATAATTTGACATATGCATGCCGGCATGCGCCACAGATATTTTAATTTTAATATAATTTAGCTTGAAAAAATGTATTAAAAAATGTGTCAGTAAAAATGTTAAGGAATTTAAATGACTAATAGTAATGATTTCTTAATCATTAAGATTTTAATGCAGTAATCAAAGTAATGATAATGAGTAATGACTGAATGACTGTACTACTCAGGACTACTGTACTGTTATGATTATCATTATGAAATTGAGTTGGCACCATCCAACAGCGATTCTGAGATGAGATATTATTCAGTGTATAACTGCAGTTGCAGTGTTCTACACTGTAGGAGTAGTAGTAGTGCTATTGTATTACTATTAGAAGTAATACTTTATCGTTTTAGACAGTCAACAAGACCATTCAATTTCAAGACAGTCAAGACAAGTCAGAAAATAAATAAATTAATTTAGTGTTCAGCTTCGTGTACTTAGGCCTATTATTAATTAAGAATTTTTCAAAGTCAATAAAAATGCGTTAAAAGATAACTTACGACTCTGTCATTGATGGTATTACAAGATGTTTAACAACAACATAATCTGCATAAAAAACAGCAACATATGTAATAAAGATGCAAATAATTCCACAAGGATCAAGCCTACAAACGGCCATCTTGTTTAGTTGGTGACAACAGAAAGAAGAATATTGGATTGGAATCTTCATTAGGAAGTAAATTACATAACAACAACCCATAAACATTAACATGGCTTTTACTTTTAGACCAAAACTCAGTGAGATAAAAAAAATATAATTAATTTCCTAATTGCAACTCTACGAAAGGAGGACTCCTAAAGTCCTAGATTTAAATGAAAAAGTAAATAAAAAGAGAGCTGTATAACTCATTGGGAATAATAAATTAAAAATGTAAATGATAAAAAAAATATTCATTCAACCACCAATCAATTATCAATTTTCATATAATCACCTTCCTTGCAATTTCAAAAAAATCTTATTTCTTTATATGTTTATAAAGATACCAGATGAATGCGCAGAAGACAAACGCACACACTCATTTTCAAGCATCACAAACTGCTGAAGCCTTTTGGCGTTAGTCTGCCCCACCAAACAAATTGCAACGGAAATTGGAAACAGTGTGCAGCATCATTGTCATTACTTATGGATTCTGGCTTTGAACTGTAATAAAAATTAAAAAAATAGTCGACTCCAAATGTGCATTTGAAAAAAATATGAAAAATGTGCAAAAAAGATACCCCAACCAAAAAAAAAAAAAAAAAAAAAAAAAAAAAGGAGGAAAACTAAGGCAAACACAATGAAAGATTTGATTTCATTTTATCCACATGCATTAGAATGATTACTAAATTAATAATACTAAACGATGTTTTTTTCACACGAATGGAGGTTGTTAACCCAACCAGCGGGGAAAGCTAAATTTAAACAATATATTGCAAAATAAAGGGTCGTGACTGATTAACGATGCAGCTGGGTGCCGTCCATGGCTTGACATGTAAAAAGTTATTGAAAAGGGTGGAGTGAACATACATTTGTTTTGTTTTATTTAATTAATGTATCTTAATTTTTAAGTTCATGATTATGTTTGTTAAATTGTCTGTACAGCGTGGTGAGCTCAGCCCTTCCACGCTATATAAAACCACTAATAATAATAATAAAAAATGTTTTAAAAAACGAATAATGTTATATTGAATTATTTTAAGGGGAGGCAAAAATAAAATATCTCAAATAAAAATGTAAACATTTAAGAGAGTTATCGAACATATTTTACTATAAAAACTATATTTATATTTTATAAAGAAAATAATGGCTACATCCCTGTGGCCATCCATAAATAAAGTCACGCTATGTTGGCCAATTTTTTTTTTACCCCATCCTCCAATCGTCAATAACTTGCAATAATATGTGCAAGACACACGGATATAAATCGTCAAAATATAAGTTTTTTTCCTCCCTTCAAGAAATGTCTACATTTCGTAGGTTCTATTCATCTGTCGTTAAGTTTCATAAAGTTTTCAAACTCATACAAATACCGTTATTATTATAACTTTTGGGTCTTTTTTTTTTCCGCTGAGGAAGGCTTTCGGCCAAGTCGTTAGTTTTGTATGTGTTTGTTTCTAAAGCGTTCACATAGGCAGTAAACTTAGAGCAGAAAATGATATCTGAAGTCTGGTAGTGGCGTTAGTTAGCCATAGTTGCTACGTCTGAAGTCTGGTAGTGGCGTTAGTTAGCCATAGTTGCTACGTCTGAAGTCTGGTAGTGGCGTTAGTTAGCCATAGTTGCTACGTCTGAAGTCCGGTAGTGGCGTTAGTTAGCCATAGTTGCTACATCCGAAGTCTGGTAGTGGCGTTAGTTAGCCATAGTTGCTACATCTGAAGTCTGGTAGTGGCGTTAGTTAGCCATAGTTGCTACATCTGAAGTCTGGTAGTGGCGTTAGTTAGCCATAGTTGCTACATCTGAAGTCTGGTAGTGGCGTTAGTTAGCCATAGTTGCTACGTCTGAAGTCTGGTAGTGGCGTTAGTTAGCCATAGTTGCTACATCTGAAGTCTGGTAGTGGCGTTAGTTAGCCATAGTTGCTATATATGAAGTCTGGTAGTGGCGTTAGTTAGCCATAGTTGCTACATCTGAAGTCCGGTAGTGGCGTTAGTTAGCCATAGTTGCTACATCTGAAGTCTGGTAGTGGCGTTAGTTAGCCATAGTTGCTACGTCTGAAGTCTGGTAGTGGCGTTAGTTAGCCATAGTTGCTACATCTGAAGTCTGGTAGTGGCGTTAGTTAGCCATAGTTGCTACATCTGAAGTCTGGTAGTGGCGTTAGTTAGCCATAGTTGCTACGTCTGAAGTCTGGTAGTGGCGTTAGTTAGCCATAGTTGCTACATCTGAAGTCTGGTAGTGGCGTTAGTTAGCCATAGTTGCTACATCTGAAGTCTGGTAGTGGCGTTAGTTAGCCATAGTTGCTATATCTGAAGTCTGGTAGTGGCGTTAGTTAGCCATAGTTGCTACGTCTGAAGTCCGGTAGTGGCGTTAGTTAGCCATAGTTGCTACGTCTGAAGTCCGGTAGTGGCGTTAGTTAGCCATAGTTGCTACATCTGAAGTCCGGTAGTGGCGTTAGTTAGCCTTAGTTGCTACATCTGAAGTCTGGTAGTGGCGTTAGTTAGCCATAGTTGCTACGTCTGAAGTCTGGTAGAGGCGTTAGTTAGCCATAGTTGCTACACCTGAAGTCTGGTAGTGGCGTTAGTTAGCCATAGTTGCTACATCTGAAGTCTGGTAGTGGCGTTAGTTAGCCATAGTTGCTATATATGAAGTCTGGTAGTGGCGTTAGTTAGCCATAGTTGCTACGTCTGAAGTCCGGTAGTGGCGTTAGTTAGCCATAGTTGCTATATCTGAAGTCTGGTAGTGGCGTTAGTTAGCCATAGTTGCTACATCTGAAGTCTGGTAGTGGCGTTAGTTAGCCATAGTTGCTATATCTGAAGTCTGGTAGTGGCGTTAGTTAGCCATAGTTGCTATATCTGAAGTCTGGTAGTGGCGTTAGTTAGCCATAGTTGCTACGTCTGAAGTCTGGTAGTGGCGTTAGTTAGCCATAGTTGCTACATCTGAAGTCTGGTAGTGGCGTTAGTTAGCCATAGTTGCTATATCTGAAGTCTGGTAGTGGCGTTAGTTAGCCATAGTTGCTACATCTGAAGTCTGGTAGTGGCGTTAGTTAGCCATAGTTGCTATATCTGAAGTCTGGTAGTGGCGTTAGTTAGCCATAGTTGCTACGTCTGAAGTCAGGTAGTGGCGTTAGTTAGCCATAGTTGCTACGTCTGAAGTCAGGTAGTGGCGTTAGTTAGCCATAGTAACTACATCTGAAGTCTGGTAGTGGCTGTATTTACCCGGAAGCCATTGTGGCTACATCTGTAGCTGTTTTAGTTAGCCATAGTAACTATATCTGAAGTCTGGTAGTGGCTGTATTTACCCGGAAGCCATTGTGGCTACATCTGTAGCTGCTTTAGTTAGCCATAGTAACTATATCTGAAGTCTGGTAGTGGCTGTATTTACCCGGAAGCCATTGTGGCTACATCTGTAGCTGCTTTATTAGCCATAGTAACTATATCTGTAGTCTGGTAGTGGCTGTATTTATCCGGAAGCCATTGTGGCTACATCTGTAGCTGCTTTAGTTAGCCATAGTAACTATATCTGAAGTCTGGTAGTGGCTGTATTTACCTGGAAGCCATTGTGGCTACATCTGTAGTTGCTTTAGTTAGCCATAGTAACTATATCTGAAGTCTGGTAGTGGCTGTATTTACCCGGAAGCCATTGTGGCTACATCTGAAGTCGTGTAGTTGCTTTAGTTAACCATAACAACTATATCTGAAGTCTGGTAGTGGCTGTATTTACCCGGAAGCCATTGTGGCTACATCTGAAGTCGTGTAGTTGCTGTAGTTAGCCATTGTTGCACCTGCTTTAATTTGTTACAAACAGATCCCCGGTTGTAAAAAAAAACCCAAACAAAACAAGTACACCTCACATATCCACATAACCGGCTCACATAACCGGCTCACATAACCGGCTCACATTACCGGCTCACATAACCGGCTCACATAACCGGCTCACATAACATGTTCACTAAATTTGATGAAGCCTTATGGTTTATAACCGTGAACCAGTTGGATTATGATCAAAAATTTGTGCGGATAATGTCGGATAATGGTAACCTGAACAAGTTAATCAACTTTACCAGACGAGTGGAACAGAGGGGAAAATGGTGTGTTTGTGGATGTGTGCGTGGGGGGGGGGGGTGTTGGGTTGGGGACGGGACTATTCTTTACAACACTACTATTGTTAACAACTTATCCAAGCCCACAGAATGCAGCACATACAAAATAAATACCAAGGGCCTTATTTTTTTAATATACTTTCTATACCATGTGATATACAATCATGGGACTTGCACGCCATGCGATCTGCATACTGCTGTACACAATAGGAAATACGCACGGTACACGTTACCCAACACCAGTGGCGTAGGAAGGGGGGTCGGATGGGGCGGTCGGGCCCCGGGCGAAACGTTTTTTTTGTTTATACCAAGGACGGGGGGGGGGGGGGCATTTTTGAACATCCACAGAGTTTTTTTCATTGTAGAGAGAGGGGGGTGGTGGTGAAAAATCTTGGCACCCCCCGGATGGCACTAATCTTAGCTACGTCACTGCTCATCGCCTTGCCACACAAAGTGTCACGTTTGGGTCACCAGCTCTCCAAAACACGAATCTCCTCGTATGTCATTTTGCCCACCTTTCAACACTCTCGATAAAAATCAGTATTTTCCTTAGTTAACGATCAGGGTTGGCCAACCCGTGGCCTGCGTGCCTGATACGGCCCGCCACGCCAGAATTGCGGCCCGCGGATTCTTGATTTATCCCCATCAATGAACGATTTGTTCTTCATTCACTTGACAAACAGATCAATTTTTATCAAAGAAATGTGTCACAAGAGATAATTTGACGTCCAATTAGTTTAGCTGTATTCAGTTTTACGTGTGTGCTTTAATAATAGTTAACATTGCTATACAGCACTAAGTAGGCGTTTAGAGTGATATTTTAATCCAAGGTGTAATGACACGCGTCCCGCGAACGGTTACTTCGCCATCAAAGTGGCCCGCGAAGACTTTAAGGTTGGCCACCCCCCCCCCCCCCCCCCCCGGACCCAACAGCCTCGATTTTCCATTCCACTGTCGTGAACTTGCGCCTCAACATGAAATCGCTCTTCTGCGGAAAGAGGCGTTCGTGCCTAAATGTGTGCGGTGCCTAAATGTTTGCGGTGCCTAAATGTGTGCGGTGTTCGGTGATGAGGGGCGAGCAGTTTTTGGGAGTCCACCCCGGCCAGCGTTTATTTAAGGTGAGCCCATGAATTTGCGGTGACTCTTTAATATTTCTCTTTATTTTTAAGATAATATCATCATCATCATCAGTGGTACTACAGACCTTGCATAACCCTGGCCTGCTCCACCACTGCTTCCTATTCGGATCGATGCATGGCTTTCCGCAGCCATGCGCGAATCCCCAATTGGTGTAAGTCCTTCTCTACATTGTCGATCCATCTCAGTCTTGATTGACCTTTGAGCTGCCTGCCCCTAGATTTCTGCCTGTATATCACTTTTGCTGCTCTGCAATTCGGCATCCTTTCAATGTGTCCTGCCCAGCGCAGTCTGCATTTTTGTTTCTATTGTTGCTACTATGGGTGATTCTTTGTACAATTGGTATAGCTCTTGGTTTGTACGGATTCTCCAGACATCATTGTCTATCCCTGAGCCGTATCTTTTTCTGAGGATTGTCCTCCCCCATGTATTGAGCAGGTTCTCTGCTCTTCTGGCAAGGGACCAAGTCTCACTAGCGTACGTTACTACTGGTCCAGTATTAACGTATTTTTAAGACACACTTATCAAATATTACTTTCTTAATCGTATCTTGAGTTCGACGGACTTCAGTTTAACTAGGACCAGCACTACTGCATGCAAATGAACTTTCTCTGATAAAACTTGGCAGACAGTCAAGGTGTAACCCTAGCAACCAATAATTTGTCGTTGACGCGTTGGCTGGCGTCCATCTTGCTGACGTCAGGTCTGTCATGATCCTGGAAGACATCCAACACTTTGCTACCGAATGGACCTATATGAAATGAGACCAACATTAACATTAAAAAAGGGGATATACTTCCTGAATGTGCATACGCGGATTTAGAGGAGGTGCAAGAAATCAGTGTCCTGGTCAAGGATGGGAAAGGAGGAGAGCCCAGTCATTTTTGCAACAATTATGAAAATGGAAGATGATTTTGTGTGTGTCTACACCCTTTTCTTCTAAGTGTCTCAGCTCTGATCTCCCTTTGCGTGAGTGTGTGGGCGTGTATATGAGTGTGTCTGTGTGTGATTGTGTGTGAGTGTGTCTCATATTTAAAAAAAAATACAAGATTTGTATATATTTTAAAACGCTTGGTGGTAGTTTAGACCTTAAAAAAATAATTATATTCTTTAAAAGACAACTGGCGACTATTGAGTGTCAGTCTTTGTTGCTGCAGATAAAGCTAAGCCTCTTGTCTGTTACATAATATTGTGTATACATTGGTCTAATATATTTTGTGTACTTTTCCCGACGGCGCAATGATCATCATCAGTGGCGCTACAGCCCATGTAGGGCCCTGGCCTGCTCCACCACATCCTTCCATAGAATCATTCCATGGCTTTCCGCCTCCATGCGCGAACCCCCAACTGGTGGTAAGTCATTCTCCACATCGTCGATCCATCTCAGCCTTGGTCGACCTGTGTGTGAGCCGTCGGCCTATAGGTTTCTGCCTGCATCTGTGGATCCTGTTTGTGTTCGGGCATAGTTCTAAAACCGAAATGATCAGTCCGTTTTTCGACGGCGCAACACAAGACACTAACCGTATCTCAAGAACCAACAAAACTTAGAACATGCATATCTAAACAACGTTAACCAGGACATTAATATATAGAGTTTTAAAATTCAAATAATGCGCACGACATTACACCAGTGCCTACGAAATTTTGACCTCTCTTGGTGTCATCAGCGAAATAAGAGAATTTTCCTTCAACGTCATATTGTTCGCCTTGGCTCGGAGACGAACACGTTTTTAAAGTCTTTCTTTTCATAACAAAAAAAAAAATAAATAAAAAAAAAAATAAAATAAAATAAAACGACAACCAACAACCTAACACCTTATTTAAATGTGAATGATTGATCGGATTCGATCACGATAGATCCGAATTCTTCGCTACGCGTGACAGCTCCAGCGCAAATCGTTAGCGAATTTAAAAAAAAAAAAAAAAGAAAAAAAAAAGAATATTCAGAGGTACGCGCTTACCATTAGAAAGGAATTAGCTTTAAATTTCTAAAAGGAAGAAAATTGATTTTTCTTTCGTTTCTCTTTCAGCGATCTCGATTTTTATTTTTTTCATTTCACTTTTATTATTAAAAAAAACCTGACTTTCACTTTGTGTGGCCGTAAGGTTTGCATTGAACGCTTCCAGGAAGCTGAATTAAAAAAAAATCAGGGATTGTGTTGAAGAGGTAGGCAACTATCAGTGTCTCCCAAACTTTTCTTGTCACTTGCACCACCTTGAGCACCTATAAGGGATTCATGTCCCTCCTGCCCCACCATTGCAACCCCCCCCCCCCCCCAAAAAAAAAAAGCAAACAAAAAAAAATAAAAGAAAAACTACTATAATAAACAAATGGCTTTGTCAAAGAGTTAAAAAAAAAGAGAAAAACGAAAGAAAGTTTCTCTACGTTGCCGCCAGGACGACTGAATCTGAAAAGAATGTGTAAAATCCGTTGAAGCTTCGAGAATAAACGTTGTATAATAAAATCAACGATTCGGGGAAACACGATTGTAGTGGAATAAATGACAAGCACTTACAGTCTATTACACAAATGGCTCTTGCCAAACATCGCTCCCCCCCCCACCTTAATCCATATTATATATCTCAGAGACTAAACGGTCACCCCCAACCTTAATCCATATTATATATCTCAGAGACTAAACGGTCACCTCCCCCACCTTAATCCATATACATCTCAGAGACTAAACGGTCACCCCCCCCACCTTAATCCATATTATATATCTCAGAGACTAAACGGTCACCTCCCCCACCTTAATCCATATACATCTCAGAGACTAAACGGTCACCCCCAACCTTAATCCATATTATATATCTCAGAGACTAAACGGTCACCTCCCCCACCTTAATCCATATACATCTCAGAGACTAAACGGTCACCTCCCCCACCTTAATCCATATACATCTCAGAGACTAAACGGTCACCTCCCCCACCTTAATCCATATACATCTCAGAGACTAAACGGTCACCTCCCCCACCTTAATCCATATTATATATCTCAGAGACTAAACGTTCACCTCCCCCACTTTAATCCATATACATCTCAGAGACTAAACGGTCACCCCCCAACCTTAATCCATATTATATATCTCAGAGACTAAACGGTCACCTCCCCCACCTTAATCCATATACATCTCAGAGACTAAACGGTCACCTCCCCCACCTTAATCCATATACATCTCAGAGACTAAACGGTCACCTCCCCCACCTTAATCCATATACATCTCAGAGACTAAACGGTCACCCCCCAACCTTAATCCATATTATATATCTCAGAGACTAAACGGTCACCTCCCCCACCTTAATCCATATACATCTCAGAGACTAAACGGTCACCCCCCCAACCTCCAACCCCCTCCCCCCGAAAATAAAAAGATAACAAAACAATAAATACATTTCTAAGAAAACAAGCCACATAGAATTCTAAGGTACTCCAATAATGATCATGTTTAAAGTAAGATTTGATGCAAAACTTTAAAAAAAAAAAAAAAGAAATCATATATTCAGTATTACAGTTCTAGCAGCACATTGTTGTAAGGCGATCGCAATGCAAACTTTAGAACCCCTGTTAGGGATGTTTTAAAAAAAAAAAATTTTTTTTACAACTTTGTTTTTTAATATTTTTTTTTAAATTGAGGTCAGGACTGCTATAGTAGTATCCCAGCGTTTGTGATGGGAATGTTTAATGGAGCGAGAAGGCCATATGTAAGACATAATAATGCTATACAGACGTGCCCGATCCATGATTTGAAAGGAGAGGGGGGGGGGAAGGCTGCGCTTTGAAGCTTGCACCCAGGAACTCAATACAGCAGTTATCCCTTAACCGCCCCCCCCCCCCAAAACCTTTATGTAACGGGGCTTGAGTGGTTGGCTGGTTTGTTTGTCGTTCGGCTTCTTTGAGAACATATTTATCTAGCTTCTTTAAAATTCTTAAACACATATTTATCTAGTTTCGTTATCTTCTTGGAGCACATATTTATCTAGTTTCTTTATCTTATTCGAGCATATATTAATCTATTTTCTTTATCTTCTTCGAGCACATATTTATCTATTTTCTTTATCTTCTATGAACACATCTATCTAGTTTCTTTATGTTCTTCTATATTTATCTAGTTTCCTTATCTCCTTTAAGCACATATTTATCTAGTTTATTTATCTTTTTAGCGCACATATTTATCTAGTTTTTTTTAATTCTTAAAACACATATTCATCTAGTTTCTTTATCCTCTTCGAGCTCATATTTATCTATTTTTTATGCTATTCGAGCAAATATTTATCTCGTTTCTTTATCTTCTTCGAGCACATATTTATCTAGGTTCCCAGCAAACAGTAGAGCTGAAGTATTGTACATAGCTAAGTCGCGTGGTACATTGGTGGAAATGAAATAAGGTTTTGACTGTCTGTCAACATTCACGTCTCTATATTTCTGTAATTCCGATCACCGATAGAATAAATTAAAGGGCTGAATGTTATGTGTGCAGTATAGTGGGCTTGATATTATGTTTGCAGTGAAGTGGGCTCGATGTTATGTTTGCAGTGAAGTGGGCTCGATGTTATGTTTGCAGTGAAGTGGGCTTGATGTTATGTTTGCAGTGGAGTGGGCTTGATGTTATGCTTGCAGTGGAGTGGGCTTGATGTTATGTTTGCAGTGTAGTGGGCTTGATGTTATGCTTGCAGTGTAGTGGGCTTGATGTTATGTTTGCAGTGAAGTGGGTTTGATGTTATGCTTGCAGTGGAGTGGGCTTGATGTTATGTTTGCAGTGTAGTGGGCTTGATGTTATGCTTGCAGTGTAGTGGGCTTGATGTTATGTTTGCAGTGAAGTGGGTTTGATGTTATGCTTGCAGTGGAGTGGGCTTGATGTTATGCTTGCAGTGTAGTGGGCTTGATGTTATGCTTGCAGTGTAGTGGGCTTGATGTTATGTTTGCAGTGGAGGGGGCTTAATGTTATGTTTGCAGTGTTTTTGCGAACACATCTATACCATGACTTTAAAAGTAGTAATCATAACTTAGATTCTCTACCGGTTGTCATGTAAAAAATTAATGGAATTGTTAGACTACCCTCAACACGCTCAAGATCCTACACATCATACGATCCCTTTAGCTCAGTGGTTCTCAGCCTTCTTAATGCCGCGACCCTTTTTATACAGTTCCTCATGTTGTGGCGACCCCCAGCCACAAAATATTTTTTTCTTTGCTACTTCATAACTGTAGAGCATATGTGTTTTCAGATGGTCTTAGGTGACCGCTAGGGAAAGGGTCGTGCGATTTCGCGACCCAGAGGTTGAGAAACGCTGCCTTAGCTCACTTTTCACACAACCCCAACTCAAAAACGAGCCCCGACCCATTTTTTTTTTTTACGAAGACTTACGCGCAAAATAAGTTCGCTATGCTGCCGTCAGGAATATTGCATTACAATTTGCGCGTTCTGTTTAGTCCATAGAGATTTAACGGTGTTTAAGTGTTGGGTTAAAATCCTACAATGTACCAGGTAATGTAATCACCAATGTTAGCTACATTTTTTTTAGTAATATCTTACACGAAACACAAATGCATTTCCAATCTAGTAGAATAAATGTCCGTCTCCTAAATTCGCCTCCCACCCAACCCAAAAATACATAAATATAATAATATTTAACAATAATTCAACCCCCCCCCCTGACCAAACTATTGTGTGTGATGTGTTTGCTATTTTTAGGCATACGTTCCACGTTGGGGAAACACTGGCAGAACCTGGTTTAATGGTGGAGCATGTTCAGTATTTTAGCCCCAAATAATAATTTTGAGTTGGACTGTGTAGAAAATACAAAGTGGGTTTATCCCAAGTTGACTTAACGTATGCACGCATGTTATATTTCTATTTTTATTTTCCTTTTTTTTTTTTCTGAAAATGCGGGTGGGATTTATATACCATTTTGGTAATACAAAAAAAAAAAAACAACAACATAGAAAAAACCACAATGGTTGTGTCGACTCCTCCATGGGCCGCGCAAAGGTCAAAGGTCATCTCAAAAGTTTTTCGATAAAAAATATCGAATGACCCCCAGGAAATATGAATATTTTTGGACGTTTCACTTCGGACCAGACGCGAATACGTCGAGCAGCTTTGAGATTGAAATCAGCGCCTGGGCACGGGGGCTTGTGTTAGAGGGTTTCAGTGCCAAGCCTTCTCGCTCGCATCTAGGTTATTTTATTGACTAAAGCCCCCGAAATATTGTCATGTGATTTATTTTCTAGATTGCAACTTATCACATGGAAGGTAAATAGAATACAGGGTTCAAGATTCGGTTAGATTTATAAGATCTGTCCGAATACATTTGTAAGGCTAGGAACAGTGGCGTAGGAACGGGGGTTCGGTGGGGGGGGGGGGTCACGCCCACCCAGGGAAGAGCTTTTTTTTCTTTAGGTGTATTGGGATTTTCCGACAAGTGCCGAGTTTATTTTTTTTCGTTGAAGGGTGCGGCAAAATTCTAAGCTCGCCCCGGGTGAAAATAACCGCAGCTACGCCTCTGGCTAGGATACACAGTATTACGTTATTTATTATAATCCAGCTATAGTTTTTAGAACTATCCTTTATTTTTTTATAACTATCTATTACTATCTATTACACTTAACCCGCCTGGCGTTGTCTTGATGTTCTAGTCTGTCAGCAATATAGCTTGGACAGAAATTCTCTCTATTCCGCTTGTTATAGAGCAGCGGTTCTCAAGGAAGGTTGAGAGCCACTGTTATAGAGGGTATTGAAACTTGTTGGCTTTGTCTTAGAGAATCACTCTTCTTCTTAAAGGGGCGAATCTTTCATTTTAAATTTTACGAAAAGATGTAGAGTACAATATACAATAGAAGCTCTTTTTGTACCGAACAGAAAAATAAATGATGACTCTTGTGTAGAAATTGCACTCAGTGGTTTATGTGCATAACACGGGAACACATGTTTCACACCGTCCTCCCTTTTCTAATACATTTTGAGTTTTAAAAAAGGTCCAGTTTAACACCCCCCCACCCCCGACACAAACTTCAACTTTTGCTGAGTTTTTAATCACGTTACTATAGGGCTGGGTAGAAAAGCCAATATGTTTTGGTTTCGTTGCAGTACTGAAATCTAAAAAAAACACATTTTCTTATCGTTCCGGATTAACCAGATCTACAGTGGTCCCAGTCTTAAATAAATTACCCAGCAGGCCCTCTAGATCCCCTGCTAATTAATTTTATGAAATGTGTTCGAGGATTTACCATTGCAGACCCGGTTGGGTCGACAAGTTTCAGGGGCGAATACGTGGCTGGGTGGCACGCACAAGGGTAGACACATATATAAAGAAATCACAAAGTAAATATAAATTCTTTTTTTGTTCCCTGGTGCCTTGATCTACTATTGAAGGGGATCTTAACCTGTTGCACAAGGACCGCCCAGTGGGTCCGATGAAAGGTGTCAGTGGTTCAATGAGCCGCATCTCGTTTTAAATTTGTAAAAAAAAATTTCATAACAAAAAAAAACAAGAACTTTGTATTAAAAACGGGTCCACGGGCTGAAAAGGGTTAAAATCTGTGTCGTCGAGAATCAAATAGCCCTGCACTATTTTTTTTTCTGCAATTGGTCATATGTTAGTAGAAGAATGATGAAGTTGATTGTTGATTCCTTTGTCTTCTCATACGGGTCTCGTTTTCAGTGTTTGACCGTAATCTTAAGTTTTAAAAAGTAAATATATATATATATATATGGCATCTTTCCGTCTACGAGAGACGATATATTTATCTTTTCTGATTGCAGCTCTTGGTGTGGCTAGTGAGACCGATCCTCGAGTGGCAGTCTCTTTTGCATGTCTTGGTGTGGCTAGTGAGACCGATCCTCGAGTGGCAGTCTCTTTTGCATGTCTTGGTGTGGCTAGTGAGACCGATCCTCGAGTGGCAGTCTCTTTTGCATGTCTTGGTGTGGCTAGTGAGACCGATCCTCGAGTGGCAGTCTCGTTTGCATGTCCCACTCACGAATGCGGTGGAACAATGTTTTCTGGCCTTAAAATTTCTGAGCTATATTTTTGTGATACTACAGAATTGAGGATCCTCGATTGGTGTACGCTGGCCCTAATCCAAATAGATAAATACAATATAAAGTGAATATAACAGTATTCTCCCGAACAATGCTGGTACAGTATTTTGTTTACACAACTAATCCCCAGGTTTGAACTTAATTCCTATATAGTTTGTAGCGCTTATCGTTAAATAACGCTCAATTACTTGTATTTCCAAGCCACGGTTGACAGTTGGCAGATAACAGGTGCCATATGAAAGTCAAAATATGACAGAGGACGGTGTACATATGACAGTTGACATATGGTAATGGACAGACTAGACGGTCTACATTATGACAGTTGAGGCCTGATCGTTAACGAATCAAAGCAGACATATGCCACTTGATAAATGACAGATGTCATAGACATTTGATATACGACAGCTCAAGTTTGAACGTTGACATTATAGCAGTTGAAATTTAACACCGGGCTGAAAACAGTTGATAGCTGACATATGACATTTGACTGACGACAGTCGCAATCTGACATTATCAATTTTAGACATGGGCGGTTCTGACATTGTGCTCAGCGACAACACTGGCAGTTCCTGTGACGCCTTGATGCCAAGCTGCATCTTCGTTTTTGGCGTACCCTGAGTCAGCCAGCAGCGTTGAGATGGAAAATCCAGCTGTTCACCCATAAAACAACCGTATCAGGAATCGTAGTTTGGACATATTTCAAAGCTGAAATTTTTGCCACTGTCTGTGTAGTTTTTACACCGGACAAGACACAGGTTCATAACCGTTTCTGAATCGCGACACCATTTGATAAAAGCAAAGTGACCTTCGACCACGAACCGGTTTTAAAACGTTATTACAGTAAAAAAAAACGAATCGAAAATAAAAGTTTCAAAAGAGGGACTTATGAAATTATTGTGAAACAGAGCAACAATGAACATGTCTTTTTAAAAAAAACACCAAAAAACTCTCTTTAGTCTTACTGCTTCAGCCGGCGACCCCATACAAATCCCACAGAGTCGCCATTTGGGGGTCGTGACCCGTGGGTGTGGAAACAGGGAATTAAAATTTTTAGAAAATATTTAGTCTTACTGCTTCAGCCGGCGACACCATACAAATCCCACAGAGTCGCCATTTGGGGGTCGTGACCCGTGGGAGTGGAAACAGGGAATTAAAATTTTTAGAAAATATTTAGTCTTTTTTTAAAGATAAAACTTAAAAATCAAAATTGTACTCTTTCTTCACAACTTCAAAAGATGGCTCTCTTTATTTACTTAAATCATACCTGGCGCGTAATATGGAGGCTCCCTGATACATTTTCCGTGTAAAAAGCCGTACAGTGCAATTTAGAATATCTTCTTTAATTTGTTTTCCCATGGCAACTTTGGGCTTCTTAAATATCTGAACACCCCCCCCCCCCATTATTTTGCAGAGGATGCAGGGCACTTACCCCAGTAGAAACGGATGCCGCTAAACTATAGCACTGCAAATGTTGGAGATACTCGCTCATCCTCATTTTGCGTCTTGTTTTGTGTGTGCCTTTTTTTTGTTGTCATAATTATTGGTCTTTATACATAAAAACATAAAAAAATGAGGCATGTGATTCATAAATTATAATCAGATTCATTTTAACATTTAGTTTGGTGGCGTTTAAACACGGTATTTAATGTTTAAACACCCTTTTGACATTAGGCGTCCTATCTGTTGCTATGAATGTTATCTCTCGAGTAAAAATGACGGTTTTCAGTGTACCATTCGGAAAAAGCTTTACCGCTGTTCCAGTCCAACCCAGCCAATTTCAAACTTTTTTTTTGTGCGCGAACCCTTACACCGTTAACTGTTTCTGAAGTAATTAAGCAAATATAAAATTAAAAAACAAAAAACAAAGTTAAAATGTCAAATTTGAAGAGACATCTCTGACACTGTTTGGTGTCGGTCCTGAATGTCCAGTTTGAAGAGACATCTCTGACACTGTTTGGTGTCGGTCCTGAATGTGCAGTTTGAAGAGACATCTCTGACACTGTTTGGTGTCGGTCCTGAATGTCCAGTTTGAAGAGACATCTCTGACACTGCTTTTTGTCGGTCCTGAATGTCCCGTTTGAAGAGACATCTCTGACACTGTTTGGTGTCGGTCCTGAATGTCCCGTTTGAAGAGACATCTCTGCCACTGCTTGGAGTCGGTCCTGAATGTCCCGTTTGAAGAGACATCTCTGACACTGCTTGGAGTCGGTCCTGAATGTCCTGAATGTCCCGTTTGAAGAGACATCTCTGACACTGCTTGGAGTCGGTCCTGAATGTCCTGAATGTCCCGTTTGAAGAGACATCTCTGACACTGCTTGGAGTCGGTCCTGAATGTCCTGAATGTCCCGTTTGAAGAGACATCTCTGACACTGCTTGGTGTCGGTGCTAAATGTCACTATGGCTTTGTGGACCACCTTCGATAGAAATCTGACCAAGCTTCTCAAAAGATATTTTAAAATTAGGTTTCCCTGGCAGAAGTTAGTGGCTTTACTTAACTATTTTTGTAAAAAGTGCTTGTATATTTGTCTGTAGGTGGACGTGCATACGCAAAATGACAAAAAAAAAACAACACTTAGACTCGGTCCGTGGAAGTTGTTGGTAGAAGACCGTTCGATATTTGAGATTTTTTTTTTCATTTATACACTTGAGTATTTAAAAAAAAAAAAAGAAAGACATTTAAATTTAGTTGAAGATTGCCATGGGGCGAACGTTATCTATGAATGGCGAAGTCAAAACTCGCACAGAGCCACGAATGAGACAGCCGCTTGTACAAACAGGAGTGCTGCAAATGCTGATAAGAGATAAGGACCGGTACGTTTATAAATAGCACTCTCAGAACATGTCACCGCCACCATCGAGATTACAAAACAACAACAATCCCCCCACCCCCTTCCTCCCAACTCGGCAAACTTTGTGACGTCATAAAGCATAACTTTTTTTTAAAAAACTGACAGCCCACGTGATACGCATAAAGTATTTAATAATATTATTATCTCTAGTCTTCTAAACTAACTCTACCTTTCATTTGTCCTGTCTGCCGAGGAAGGCTCCTAGCCGAAACTTTCTTATCTTATTGTCCTGTCTTAAGATTCGAGCTTCCACTTGACCTTGTTCTGCTATTTCCTTCACACAGCTAGAACGCAGTCCTTCATTTATTATTCATTTATACTTTCATTTGTATGGTCCCATGCGTGATCATAAAAACAACGTCTTAATCCGCACGAACGACTTACGAATAAAGTATCCAATATCCAATATATTTAGGGTGCTGCTAGGTGGGGGAGTGGTCAAAGCCGAGCCAATCTCAAGTTCAAAGCCCAGTCAAGCAAAAACACCACCAGCACCCCGGGTGGATGGGACTCGTTAACCTTGGACGGCAACTCATTTAAGAGAAGGAAACTCTGAATTCAAACTCGGAGATGGAATCCCGTAGGCGGATAACATTGATACAGTGAAACATTCCGACAACGCCACTGGTTCCAAGCTGTATCATCCACATGATGTTCCCTTGGGGTTATCCAGCGGCGTGGAGAGAGGGAACCAGCTTATAATCCTAGAACAATAATCCTAGGCCTTGGGGGATTTTGTCCTGCGAAGTCCACACCATCGTCATATGTGACGGACGGATGCCAGCAAATTAAAAGAAAAAATCCAATATATTCAAATGAAACATTTTGTATTAATGGATATATAAACATAGATGGGTGGAGCACTTCAATGGGGTCATATGTTCCTTCAAATGTTCCTTCAAATGTTCCTTCTTTTAATTTAAACTTTAAAAAAAAAATTAATATTAGCTTTAACCAGTAGCGTCGTGTGTGAAAAGGTTTGACTTTGAGGAACAGTAGTGGGGACACCCATCGTTTCAATACAGATGAGACATCTCCGGCATTAGTTAGCGGAACATGCGTACTATAATAGTGATATGTCCCACGGTTACATCCGTCACCTGACTTACTCTGGCACTAGGCGTTACTATTTCACCAATGCCTTCACGCATTTTGAACTCTTTATCCACCATAGGCAATTAGTGAAACAAAGTAAAAAAAGGGAACGCAACAAACACAACGAGCGTGTCGGCAGGAAGCCTTCGTCAGCGAACAAGCAAAGAAAAAAAACGAATATAATTTTTAAAAAATGAAAAAAATAGCACTTAGCTGAGAAGTAGCTCACCTGATTGCAGTCTTTACCGTTATTACCCTTATCCATCATAAAATGCAAATATTTGAATATAAAAAAGGGAACCTTCCAAATGTTTAAAGACTTTTTTTCAAAATATCAATAAATATTAATTTACAAATGACAAATTTTGCAATAGCGCTTAGAAACAGACAAGCAAATTACTTATAATTTATGTAGCTTTTCTGTCTCAAAAAAAAAAAAAGATTGAAATATTTTACATATCTTCATAATTTATTCACCTAAAAACGTGCCAAGGACCCCACCTGCGTTGCCGCCAATGCACAATGTGATCGCTGATCAGGAAAGGACTCCATTCTGGACGCCGCGTTGCTTTGTTATAAGCTTCACAGGCTGTGTATAACGGAGCAGTGGGTTAGAGAGAGCGTTTTGTAACCCACGAACGGTATTTCCTATATGGGTCAATACAAACTTTTTTTTGTGGCATGGGAAAGACGGAAAAATTGTTGTGTTTTTTTTGGAACATTCTTTTACAGCCGAGCGTACTGTCTACCTCGGCGGTTCTCATTATTTTTTCTTTTGGGGTAGATCCTAACATATCCTACGTGGTTTATGAAGAAGTATGCTTACTTGAAGATTGCTGTAGCCAATAAACACTATAAGAAAGGGGCTACAAGCAACCGATATAACAAAATAGAAATGATCCGACAAGAACCGTCACATGACTTGTGGAGGAGGGAAGGGACGTGGATAGACACCTTTTTCAATGTTGATTGAATAATCTCAGAATAATGGCTTTTCAATGAGTAACAAGCCTAGGTAGAAAATTAATATGCAATATATGGTGAAACACAATTTTAAACCACGGGTGCCAAGTTTCAAAAGTTGCATTCAAATTTTAAAGCAAAATAACTTGACAACATAATCTCTAGCATTGGGAAAAAAATTTGATAATATAATCTCTGGCATTGGGCAAAATATTTTTTGCAGGGATGTTATTTGGGTAGGGCAGGATGGGGCATTTGCCACTCCCCCCGGTACATTTTCAGATTTTATTTAAATTGTGATGTAATGTGGCGCCTCCAGTAATAAACAACTCAACAAGCAGACCCAGTTTTAGTTCCCCCACCTCCGACTCTCCCTGAAAAAACCTGAAATGATGCCCCTGAGAGCACGAACTCTGACATTGAGCAAAATATTTTTTAACAAATTCTTTGATATTGGACAAAATATTAGTTCTTCGATTTACTTTAAAATCAGACGTGTTTTCATCCCCTCGCACTTTCATTAATTTTAGAAGTCATTTTAGTGAAAAATACAAAAAATTTCTGTTCAAATTTCGAGACCAAATAGTAAACACCAGCCAAGAAGGATGTATCATCAAAGATTTTAAAACACCAGAACTCGGGAGACAAACGAGCACATGAGGTGTCAGCGTGACTAGCAATTCACCTATACAGCGTAATTTTATGCGTCGCAGAAAAGACAATATGAGCTGGCTACAAACAAAATCATAAATCACCCGAGGTAACAAAGTTGAGCGTGATTTAAAGACACGTCTGAAAATCTAGAGGTGGATTACACACTAGAGTATTGTTATTTTGAAAGTGGAAATAAATAGATCGATATGTTTTTACTTTTAAATGGCTTAATTCAGGTTTTCCCGAGCCTGACGTGCCCCCCCCCCCCCCCCGTGATGCTAAGTGGGATTTCTGTGGTGCAAGCAAATGTGATTGAATGACAGAGGAGACTTTGAATTTTAAGCTATTATATAAATGATTTTACACACACAAAAATTTGGTTCATTTTAATATATGTAATGAGTCACACGTTTATTTTCTAAGTTCTACCGTTCTATTGGAAATTTAATAAACTTTTTATGGCTATATTTTGGGGCGGGGGGGGGGGCGGGGGGGCCGGGGGGGGTGTTGTCCAGACTAAAGCAAACAATGTGTAGCGGGTGCTAGCCTAATATATAAACATTCTTTGAAGATGAAGATCGTAAAAGTTTGGGAAAAAAAACTATTGATTAAAATATATCATAAAAAATTAAATATAAGACATGAGAGTAGGAATAGTATGAAGGCTTTATTTCATTGCCGACGTTCATGGCTGACCTTTTCTAAAATGCAGTTTGGAAAACACGTCGGAACAATTTACCATGACGTTTCTTCAACGATCACTTACGTGCCACAATTTTAAATGACTGCATACTTTTTCTGAGTGAGCCACCTCGTTAACAAACCAGTCACAGTGTATGCTGAACAAGTCTTCCTTGGCATCAGCGGGATAAAGCGAGCTTAGCCATATGAAGACATTTCAAATTTGACGCAATATTTATTACAGTGCCGGTGTATAACATTACCGAGTAGACTGAGAGTGAAAATGAGCTACCTTGAAGTCCTTTTAGAACATCTATATCGCCTTATGGTTGTATGGGGAATTTACATTATGAAGTGAATGGGTAAAAAACAAACCTATTCAATAGAATTTTTCACCGATTCTATTGACAACCTTCTGAAAGAGCTTCCTCGAACCGTTCCACCCGAACCCACCCCGTGAACCCCAAAACCCGGTCCTGGACGTCTTCAGAATGCCTGGCGAATCACATTACCCAGAGATCCTTGCTATTATAATGTCTCTTAGGTCACCTGTAAAAAGGAGTGGATGGTATCCAGGTGTCTTTATTAACTGAACGATTTCGGGGCAACTCTGCTTATGGACACATGTATGTAGAACTCCTCTATACTTGCTAAGCGTAATCTAAAAGTTTTCATCTGATTCTTGTGAGTTAAGTAGCGTATCATCTATTGCATTGTCCAGTGAAAGTCCGAGGTCATATTTATGATTTATGTCTTTACTTTGTAAATTTTTTTTGAAATATTATTCAATAGAATATAAAAAATAATAATTAAAACGGCAAAAAATATTGCAATGAATATTACAATATTTAACCATACATCCGAGATTTTTGTCCTACATATTCACATACATTAACGTTAAAATTGTGTACTAAAAGTTCTTTCTGTGTGGTACTGGTTTTTGCAAAGCATGTAAAAAAAAACAAACCAAAAAACTATTTTTCTGACTAGCCTTGACTTGTTAGTAATAACTGTTCTACTTTCATAATGTTTCACATCCCAGACGTGTGCAGACTTGAAGCAAAAACCACCGGTTAGGGAAAATCGTAGACTTTACTTAAGTGGAGAACAAACAGGGATAGATCCATAACTATAACCGACGACTACAGAAAAGAAAATGGCTTGTTCAACCATTGCAAAATGCATCTTCACGCTAATCAACGTTCTATTTTTGGTAAGTAGCTAGTTATTTAATCAGTTGAAGCATAAAGTTTAAATATTAAAGACGATAGGCGAACACTTTTCTTATGGAAACATAGTTACGTGGGTCTAGCAATTCTTGACGGCAGCTTGAATAATATTTCTGGATCCGAGAGTTTTTTTTGTTGTTAACTAGTAACTTAGGTGACTTAATGTATGTGTTTTTTCAATTTTTCGGTATACATTGCCGTATCCGGAAATTTGTTTGAAAGAAATTGTGCGTCAATGTTCTTTTTGAACGCATTATTTTGTTTTACTATATAGTAAAGGGCGTTCAAAAATAAATTTGAGTAAAATTTAACGTGTGAACTGAAAAAAAAAATTCGACCAAATTTCCGTCGATCAATTTTCCGTCACCAAAAGTTTCAAACAAATTTCCGGTAACCATAAATTGCAGTGGTCTTTTTAATTAACTAATTGTAAGAATTTTGGACTGTGATGAAGCTTAAATTAGATTAAAAACATCTTTATTAAAGCTGAACATATATCTTATTATTTACAAATATTGTTTGTGTCTAAGTGGTCTTTTTTAAAACAGTGATTCTCAAATTTTTTAGTAAGAAAAATTCACCAAGAAATATCAAAATTTTAGTATTAATGTTTGACCTAATTCTCATTACATACATCATTCGAACCTACTCCACATTCCCTCTTTAACGGACTGGCACCAGTCCACGGACACAGTTTGAAAAGCACCATCACAAATTACTATTTATATTCCTGGTCCTTGGTGAGTTCCTCTTCTTCTATGTATTAAGGGCCCAGGATCAATGGATTGATCATTCTTGCTCCTAAGTATGTAGATGACAGTTAGCAATGTTTCTGTGCCCGGTATTCAAGAGTAGACGTCACTGGTTGCAAGGGGGCTACTCAGCGAGGCAATCATGAACTGGGGTTTGGAAGGCCTGAGGCAATAGACGCGAACGTGTCAAGTGCTGTCGCCTCAACCGTTCCTTTTGGAAGCTTGTTCCAGCCCTGATTGTCTTTGGCAGGAATGAGCAGTTCTTTTACTGCGTTCTTGCTGTTATGAGCCGGAACTGCATTTCATGTTAATGAGAGAACAAAAAATAATGATATATATATATATATATATATATATATAGTTTAGGAAGGAGTGTAAAGAGGGCGGTCTGTCCCGGGTGGCACTTTTTCAGCATAATCAGGGGCAGCACATTCGGTCGCCAGAAGGGTTTTTTCGTGGAAGCGGGTCGGCAAAAAGCTGTGTCCGTCCTGGGCTGCTCTAACCCTGCCTACTCCATTTGTATTATATATACATATATATGCAGTAAGGGCTTAAACACCATGGATACAGTGTCCGGTATAACATGAAAACTTACCATGCCAAAGAAGTTAAATATATAAAAAATTTTTTAACAGAACAGCATAACAATGACATATACACGATGTGTCTCGATTTACATTCATTGTGCCGCTGAAACGTATTCCGCAGTTTGCACTCATATGCTCAACGACATGCGAATTGCATACGATTATAATGATCAAATAATAATAATAAAAAAGACAGAGGGTCTTTTCTCATAACCGGTGTTTCGGGTAATCACATTCAGAAAATCGACCATCTATTGAATGGAAAGTAGGCACAGGCGTACAGAAAGTGTAAATAGCGGAAGTGGTTGATCGAATTACTGACGGTGGACTAAAATGCTCTGCAAAAGAAAAAGCAAAATTGTGTGACTTCCTTTTTTTTTTAAAATTGAAAAAAAAAACCTACGTTATACATGTCAACTATGACTTGTGGACTAGACTCTGACATTAAGATGTAAACTATATCATGTGGACAGTACGCTTACATTTATACATAACTATGACATTTGGACCGACGCATCGGACTACTTGAGTCTACTATGACATGCGGACTAATAAGGGTTGAGTCCTGGGGGAAGACAGCGAGGGAGCAAACCCCCAGATCACCACTCCCCCCCCCCACATCAAAAATGAAGTAAAACTGTATATGAAATAGTAACAACAACAATAACAAACATAAATGTGCAGGAAAGCCGTTCCAAAGCGATCTTGTGGGATTCGACACATGGGACCAACAATTGATATTTTACGGTAACTGTGACATGTGGACTATATGTGACATGTGGACTATATGTGACATGTGGACTATATGTGACATGTGGACTATATGTGACATGTGGACTTTATGTGACATGTGGACTATATGTGACATGTGGACTATATGTGACATGTGGACTATATTTGACATGTGGACTATATGTGACATGTGGACTATATGTGACATGTGGACTTTATGTGACATGCGGACTATATGTGACATGTGGACTATATGTGACATGTGGACTATATGTGACATGTGGACTTTATGTGACATTTGGACTATATGTGACATGTGGACTATATTTGACATGTGGATTAAGTGTGACAAGAGGACCTATTCGTCTTGATATTAGCCGTTAATAAATATGCCGAAAATATTTTCATAAATATTACCAGGATTCGTTAGGGGGCTGCTCACATCCCTCTTTTCTGGCTTGCTTTTATCCTACATGATTTGATAGCGCTGCCGTCATAAGTCTGGTTGAATAGGTTACCAACCTCCCTTATGTAACACCAGCAATAAAAACGCAGCACTTTGTTATGAACCTTCACACAGGGCCGGCCTTAGGCCACTGCAACCTATGCGGCCGCAGTGGGCCCCGCACTTTATTTTCTAATACAAAATCTTAATTTTCACTTATTATCCTTATCCCTACCCAGACTGGGCCCCGCGCAATCCATTTCGCATAGGGCCCCGCAATAGTTAAATCCGGCCCTGGCCTTCACAGTAACTTTATAAAAAAGAAAAAGAAAAACAAAATAACCCTCTCATTTTCTTTGTCGTATTCGATTATTTAAACTTGCATCTCTATTTACAGATTATAAGCATGGCTTTCATAGCTTTGGGATCGATTCTAGCTTTTGTACCAGATCAAGTACTTCAAAGTGTGTATGACACTGCAAAAAAATCTGCCGGTAACATTTTGTGTTGTTTGTGTATAACTTAGTACAGCGCCAGGGTTTTTAACTCTATATCATAACATTTTTGGAGACAGATCTATCTATCTATCTATATAAGAAAAGTCCAAACATGTCTGTCTGGATCGCTCAGCTGGAAAGCCCACCATTTTTTTTTTTTTTTTTTGCGTCGCACGTACGTACATTCAGAAAACAATATCAAACAGCGAAAGTTGGAAAACGAAATTTATTAACGTCATATGAATAAGTGCAAACATTACGAAAGTGCGTTTTGTGAGTCACATTTGTTTTTTTTTTGTTTTTCTGAAATATGTGTTGAAATAAATATTCAGTGTAGAATATTAAATATAGTTTAGACACGTGGAAAAAAAATGTGCGTTTGCGAGCCTTGAGGGGTGGAGGAAGCACTAAATTCGATTCTTATAAAGTGCGTTATTTTTTATGTATGTTTATGCCAAATTTTCAGTCTCATACATACATTGCTCGATACTACATTTTCTTAAGGATTTGTACGGTAAAACTTTGATTTCACGGGGGTTGTTGAATTTAAAACTCATAATATAGCGGGGCTGAGACATGTAAAGTAAATACATAGTTAAAGAAGATATGTTTTGGCTTGAAATTAAAAGGTAAGACAATTAATTGGACACTTTGGCAAGACGCCTTCTTCAAAAAAGACAGACAACATAATACAATAAAAAAAAACTATGTTGAGACTGAAATGGATTTACTTTATTTAGATCTTCGATAGCACACGTTTTATTTTTTAAAATTTAAATGCATCTGTTGTTTATTGTAAGTTTGCGGTTGGTGTCCCTAGCACTGACATATTCACAATGATGTAAGGAAGGAGTCAATGCTTTTTTTTTTGTTTTTTTTTTGGGGTAGGGGGAGGTGGGTGTGGGGAGATATTTATAGCAATTTTCAGGAAAAAATCCTTCTCTTGGCAGACTCTTTTTGAAAACTATGTATAATCTCCATCCTGAATTTTGCACCCTTTAGGGAATCGTTGTTGTAAATTGTAATTAAATCAAGAATATAGGTTTATGGTTTTAGTGTGGATGGGACTCGTTAACCTTGGATGGCTATACATCTAAGAGATGGCAAAACTCTGAAATCAAACGGGACTCGTTAACCTTGGATGGCTATACATCTAAGAGATGGCAAAACTCTGATATCAAATCCCAGAGATGGAGTCCCGTAGGCGGTAGGACACTGACACAATGACGAAATTCCGAGCAACTCCTTCGACATAGAATGAATAAATAGCGCATTGAAGCACACAAAACACACCGCCGATCATCCAGTGCATCCTGGAATATTTTTTCCTATTGTCTTGACTTATAAGCCACGCTTTTGGTATAATTGGAAATGACGAGAGAGTGGGACTGACGAATCGAGAAGCTACTCGCCCCCCCCCCGGGGCCTCACTTTAAACAACTACAGCTTAAGTCAAGGCTACTACTTCTCAAGTCGAAAATTGCCTTGGTCATCTCTCCATCCGAAGGACGAACGACATAGTTGATGGCTTTTAATAACCAGGAAATTGGTCCGTTACATTTATCATTAGGACATTTCGGCTATATTTAGTTACATTTTCCCCATGCACCCCACTACACACACTTAAAAAAACAACATTAAACACGATAATTACAGTGATTTAAGCAGGATTAATCATCTTGTCTATTTAACTTAAAGATTTAAAAACCTATTTTAAAAAAAAACAACAAAAACCACGAAACAAAATAATCCTTATTTAAATATTAAGTGCAAAATTTAAAGTATTTCCTAAAAGGTATACTTTATTTTCAGGAACAAGTAAACAATAATACAAAAAAAACAGGTTAACAAAAAATGTCCTACCCAAACCAGCTACACCCCCCATGAGAGCATCCACTTCTTATACTTATTTACATGATACACTTGTATGAGTATATAAAGATATTTTCATAGATCCTAAAAAAAAAAACACAAAACAACAACACAAAAACAGCCATTTATACGACCGATTAAAAAAAAAATTGAAATCGTTCTAAATTTATAATTTATAACTAAAATCTAATTTCCTAAAATCTCTATAGCAAGTGCGTACACCTTCCCGTCCTCTGCCGATGCCTTGAAGGACTTGCCTCTGGCCTTCGAGATTGGGATCGCTCTGTTTGTACTGGGCGTGGTTCTCTTCACCATCAGCTTCCTGGGATGCTGCGGATGCTGCTGCAGTTGCTGCAAATTCATGTTGATTTTAGTAAGTAGATGGAAGGGTGACTGGTCCCAGAACACAGACGGGCAACCATATTAACGGACATAGCTGCTAGGCTAGGGTTTGGCAACCTAATGGTGATGTCGTGCCAAACTAAGACTTCTAAATTCATTTAGTGTGACAATAAATAATAAGTCTAACATTGAAGATGCATGATTTAAAGGTCTTTCATAACGTTATTTTGGGGTCACGCGACCCTTTCTCAGGGTTCGCCTAAGACCACCTGAAAACGCATATGCTCAAAAGTTAGAAGTAGCAACACAAATAATTATGTGGCTGGGGGGGGGGGGGTCGCCATAACATGAGGAGCTTTTTAAAGGGTCGCGGCATTAGGAAGGATGAGAACCACTGCAGCTGTTCAGATATTTGGGGACCAAAAGAATCTAGAAATTTTGTCCTCTCCTTAAATACCCAAACTCACACAATGGGACTTTTTCAGCACGATACCCATTGGCAGACCTTGACCTAAATGCTGACAAGGGGGGAAATCCCAAAATTTTGCCCGCAGTCCCCCACACCTACTGAATAATGTAGGTTTCATATTTTAACGAAAATTGCTGCCTGGGGCGTTCATACCCCCCCCTCGGCCGCCCTTGCGTATGTACACCACTGACGATATATTCTTGCATAGGTCGCAGTTTCGACCTCTTAAAACTATGGCTATGCCTCTAACTATGTGGGATGTGTTGCATGATTGAATGTTGCTTGTGTTTCAGTTTGCCGTCGTCATGGTGGCACTCATGATTGCCGAGCTTGTGGTAGTCACCATGTTCTACGTCACGGATTCTCCGGTGAGCTGTAGCTTAGATCAAATCTCAATAATGTATGCATTTGTCAATTTTAAAAGTATATAACATAGGAAGAGAAGACACTCCTCACACATAGCACGTATGTCAAAAATAAACTGACATAAATACATTGTTTATTTAATAATTCAAATACGCAATTTAGGATTTTTCAAAGAAATACCAATAAAAAAAAGTTTTTAATAAGAATGACAGAATTGATGGAAGCATCAAATAATCGTGGAAGGGATGTAACTCGGGCCCAGATGCGCATGCTCAAAAGTGGCCACGTCCTATTGTTTTAACTTCACAAAATGACAAAGGTTTTTTATTATTGAATATCATCATTATCCGCTTCGACGCGTGACTGTATAGATATCATTGATAATGATAATTTTATTATGTATTTTATTACTTTTAATTACATTGTAGCAGTTTTTATTAGGAACTTTTTTTTTTAAAATTTAAAGTTGTTCTCTTTGTATAGCTGCACGAAAATCTTCGCAAAGATCTAAAAGACAAATTGCTACATTTCGATTACAACACAAACACCGAGGATTCCTTCAGCGTGGCAATAAACCTGGTCAACTACTACGTAAGCAATTTCATATTAAACGCCTGTAGATTCGTTTTTGTTTTTTAATGCGCTCACTTCGTTTAGAAATTTGCTTGACCGACTACAGTGAAAATGAAATGGATTCATAAAAAAACAATCTGAGTACTTCCAACAAGGTACAGTAGGAGTTCGGTGGCAAGGGCACAATACACAGATCGCTCTGCATGGACGCACCGTATTGATGATAATTTGATAGCGTCTTTGAATCTTTCATACACTAGTCCCCTGATCATGCTACTCAAACACACTCTTCCGCATGAGATCGAAGAGCGGAGTTGTTAAATTGTGCATCGTCAATGATGGGTGTAAAGATCATCTTTGTCTTAAATTTCAATATCTTGGGGGGAGGGGGGGGGGAATAAATATTTTGTAACAGTAATACTCATGAAATTTAACAAAAAAATAAAATAAAATAAAAATTAATCACAATTTTGTTTTTCAACCGAACTTCGATAACTTAACATTTTCATTGAATTTGTAAAAATAACGTACTAAGTGCTGATCACCTCAGTCTATAGTAAAGATATCTCACTGACACGGTTTATTCCGTTGCATCTATTGAGCTATAAAAAATTCCACACGCTAAATAGTTCTCTATCGTGTTTCAGATTGTACCAGTGACGGATTGTAAAAAAAAAAAGCGATAATTAAACATTTGGTTATTTTGATATTGATTTCAATTATTGGTAGCTAGGACGAATATTTTTTTCCGTGTATTTATATTATAATAAATAAAAGTGAATGCGAATAATTATTTCGAAAAAATCTTGTAACAGTAACAGTAAAAATGAGAAATTGACACCAGACGATGGTTGGTGGAACACTCACGAGGTTTTAGAAAATGTGCCCACATCCAAAGATTGTCGAATAAAGCAAAACCCTGGACAAAATGACCACTTGGACTATTATGATTTGATTATGCTTGATGATATTACACACATGATTCAATATGATTAAGTTGTACATGTTATTTATGACAGCTGTCTTTCTTTTTCACCAGTTTAAGTGCTGTGGAATTGATGGACCGTCGGACTTTGCGGCTACACCTCCAGACTCTTGCAAGAAGACAACCCCCTCCCCAGTGGTGGTAAAAAATTAAAAGCTGATAATGCTCTTTATCTTCGAGTGCAAGGTTTCCCAACCTGTAGTTGCTAGGTGGCATTTCAGGGGTGCGAAGTGGCATTTCAGGGGGGTGCGAGGAGACCTTTCAGTTGGTGTGAGTTGGCATTTCTGGGGTACGAGGTGGCATTTCCGGGGGTGCAAGGTGGCATTTCAGGGGGTGCAAAGTGGCACTTCAGGGGGTGCGACGAGACCTTTCAGGTGGTTCGAGTTGGCATTTCTGGGGGTGCGAGGCAAAATGTTTTTAAAAACAGAAGAGACATTGACTGTTGCATAAATCTAAACACATATAAACATCTTAAATTGTGTAATTAACTCTGCACTTTAAGTCACAACACACTTTCATGTTCACCCATCTCCTGTTTTCTTTGTAAAATAATAAATAAATTAGAAAGCAATTTTTTATATTTTAAAATGCATTGATATCTTCGTGGGGGTATGAAACTTACTTGAACATATTCGTACGTGTCCATAACATAAAAAGCTGGGAAACTCTGCTAGGGGAAATTATATCAAAACCTATCCACCACAACTAAATAAAAAATAATATAAATAAGTTCATAAAAGTCCCAAAGATAAAACTCTATAATTTTAACCATACAATGATTTTAAACAGGATGTGACCCTATAAATACAAGGATGTGGACAACTTAAATACAATCTTGATTTTAAAAAATAAAGTTGAATACAATACACATTTAACATTAATATATTTTTGGTGCAAAACTTCATAATAGAGAAATCATATTTTAATTCCTTTAACGCAGTCTTAGTTCCAGGTTGAAATCCCAAAATTTCACTCCGTTATATTTTTTTTAAAAAACCTTTAATTTCGCTTTAAGAAGAAATTTAGTTAATCAGCAACTAAAATAGATTTGCCGAGATTTCCACGGTAACTCTAAGATCTAACGGAGCCGTTGACGTTTATCCCCCCAAAAAATCACGCGTGCAACAAAGACATGGTTAGCCTTGTAAATTCCCCATCCATAGCATGTGTAATTTGTATTTCAGTATCCCGACGGCTGCTACACCAAGCTGACAGACGTGATACAAGACAACATCCTTTATGCTGGACTAGCATTTGCGGGGCTTCTCCTGCTACAGGTACATTTTTCAATAAGGAATTCTGCAACAGTCAGCTGTGAAATATTAAGTCATTTATGTAGGTTACTACGAAACAATGTACACCTCTTTCATTTCCCCTAACCCGTCGCTGTAGATAAGTAATAAATTATAAAACTCCAAAAAGCAAAGTTTGTCGTATAAATCTTTTATAAAAAATAATATCGCGTAATGGAGGGTGGTGGTGATAATTTGACAAAACATACAAGTAACGCACTTTATAAGAATCAAAATCAGAGCTCCCCCTCTTGACTCGCAGGCACACATTTTTTTTCCATACTGAGCTATATTAATATTAATATTGTAATGATTGACAAGCTTTTACAACGCAAATGATTTCACCAACCTTTTTTAGAAAAAAAAAATATTACGCACGGTATTTTTTTAAATTTGTGGGGCCGGAAATTTGAAAGAATGTGTTTGTTATCAGCAGCACGACTATGTGCCAAGTTTCAGCCCGATAGCTTGATGAGAAGAAGGACAATTATTCGTCGGCAAATTTTGCCAGCCAGCCACGAACAAAAGCGAAGTTGATATATATATGATTTAAAAAAGACGCACATTCTCAAGAAAATGATATTTCGCTCAATTTCTATAATTGTTACTGAGGGGATTTTTTAAAATATCGAAAAATTCGAAAGTTGTTCAATTTCTCATTGCGCCACCCCCCCCACCCCCAGTTTTATTCGTAGAACAGTTTTATTTTTCTTTAAATCAAGAATGTTTGGATTCAAATGGAAAAACAAATTTTTATTCCAATAGTTTTTTTCAGATGCATGAAAAGTAGATACATATTTATTTTACATACAATATCTATTCAAACCCTATTTAAATCTAGTATACTACCATGTTAATAATGCAACAACGACCTTGTGAAGGGGAGGGGGGAGGGAGGTATTCATCACAAACGCTAACATTAAACAAAACTAGGAAAAGGGGGGGGGGGGACAGAAATCGTCTTTAGACAAGACCTTGATAGCGAATTATCCGATAAAATGCCATGAGCTTCACAAAGACGAAGGGCGCCGAAATCGGGTAATGAACGGTCCGCCACGGGAGACATTTTTAGGCTTCGCCCCGGGCGTCGAATTTTTCTCGGCCGGACCCTTTACGTAGCAGTTTTTTAAAATTTATTTCTAACCCATGAACTGTTTCATCATCATCATCATCATCATCATCATCATGTCCCTTAGTCCTTGGACCGTTGGGGCGCCACAGATGACATGAAAACTATCCTTCTCCATTCCTCTCGGATTAAAAAAAAAAAAGTATTTGCCATACTGAAATGTGTTTTATTTTTCTTGTTGACCAACAGCTCCTTCAAGTGATTTTCGCCATCATCATCTACAAGAAATCAAACAAAGTGTCACCGTTTTAAAAGACAAGAAACACAATGTACGAGCTATTTTTTTTCACTTCAAAGCAGACGATGAAATGATACGAACAAACTGTTACTGTTACAGAAGTTGACAGAAGTTATTTAAAAAAAAAAAAAGGTGATTAAATAGAATTTTACTTTTATGTTAACGTATATGTGGCATCTTTAGGTCGGGCAGGTTCTAATTAGTTAAGTCGAAGGACGAATTACAGCCTCAGCGATCTTCTCATTTCAAAAAAAATATTTAATTAACTTTAATACATTTTTTTTTCGAATTAAAAAAAATGCTCACACATTTTTATCTGATAAAAGTAAATTCGTTTGCTTGATTTTTTATGTACTGTGCATATCAATTGTAAACTAGATTTTGCTCATTTGAAAAAAAAGAGAGAGATAGATATATATATGTAGATAGATCGATTAATAGATAGACAGCTAGATAGGGATAGAGAGAGAGAGAAGGAAAGAGAAAATATGAAATGGTATAGTAATGGGCTTATCAAGAATTATTTGGGTCGATTTTTGTAAAAAAAAAAATTAATAAGTTAAAACTAAACCTAAAATCACGTTATTGTCTCGATTAAGTATATTATGTGGCAAATAAGGGAAATATGACGTATTTTTTAATACTGAAGGCAATGTAAGCCGACGAACAAGAATTACATAGAAAAAAAAATATTTAGCCATAAACAATTTATGAATAGAAAGCAACTTCTTTTGCAGTTCAATTTTAAATGTTCACTTGAGTATTGCCTTTAACCAACATTTGTAGGCTATATATAAATCTTTACGCCTTAATTGTGAAACTGCTTATACTACATTATTTTATTATAAAATGTGATATAATTGCATTCTGTGATATAAAATATACTATAATTTATTTTACACAAATTGTTATCTGAAGAAGCGATATTTTAAATAAAAGCATTATCATTTATTATCTTGCTCTCCTTTTTAATTGTACTGCTGTAGTTATCAAACTTCATGTCACATGGCCATTATCAATAGGATTTTTTCAGAACGTGTCCATGACTTTGTCAATGAGTGGTTGGGGGCGGGGGGGGGAAGGTGGCGGGGGTGGGAGCGGGGGCGGGAAGCGGACAACACCAACAATATTTTTAAAAAAATATGATTGGAGAAAAAAAAAGTGAACTTCTCCATAAGTAGCTCGCCATGAACAGTAATGAAATATGCCCCAGAGAAACAATACTCAGATGGCTTAAAAGCTATATCGATTTGGGAACCACGATCCAATGTATAATCTACTAGGATTTGATAGTAATACATTGTATGACGTAGCATTATTGGAGGCTAAGTTACCAAGTAGACGCATTGAAAAAAATTGAACAGAAGGAGATAATTAAAAGACAGTAGCCTGAAGGAAGACCCTCGATGGTGGCTGTGATCTCAACCTACCTTTACGAACACCTAAGGAAGGAAGAGAGAGACCTAATTTGTGGCCAAGGGTGTGCAAAATGCTTTTCACCCTTACCTAAATATAAATTATTTTGTTATCAACGAATTTCAAATATTCTCAAAAATTAATGCAATGCCAAATGGAATGCGCGATATTCCCCCTTTTGTTAATCATACTACATAATTTATGGCGCGTTTTCATCAGTTTACAAAATTAATAGAAGAAAAAGTTCACTGCAAATAATGTTTAACAAAACAAATATTTTTGGTTTTTTATGCACAACAATATATTTTATTTCTGAAATCATCTGTAAAGAAAGTTTATTTTGACTATAAGTCTTATAAAAATACGGTTCGTCTCAGCAACTGAGCATGGTGCACACTGAAAACTCTTCGCTAAGATTGAGTTTTTTAAACATTCAGTCGATGTGAAAAGAGCGTTCATACTATGATTTAGATCTTTACTTCACATTGAAACTGCTTGAAAATGTTCCATTTATCGTTTGTAAGAAGGAATGCACGCTCAACCACATTGAATGATTTCATATGTACCACGTATGGGACTCATTCCATTTAATATGGCAATGATTCGCAAATTGTAATTGCATAATCAGGTTACCAGAGGGAGAAGTCGGTGGCCTTGCTTGATATTTAGTACATCATTAGGTAGAAATGTTGTTGAAGAGAATGACCTCAATTACTTGCATAGTTCATGAGGATGACCTGAATTACTGTCAGAGTTTATGACGATGACTTCAATTACTGCAAGAGATTTAAGGGCTGAATCTGAATAAGCTAGAGGACACAAAAGTTGGACTTCTCTCAGGGAAGTAGTTGGACCAGGAACAGTTGGATCTTTAAACATTGCTCGCCGTAGCATTGGGCTGTTTTTTTTATATAAAGACATGTGTAAATTGTTTGAAGTTTGCCACAAGGTAAATGTTAACGATAAATCGCGACGACGTCGCGAGACGGGGGCTGTACAAACAGAGGTGCCCCAGATATTGAAACGAGATAAGGACCGTGAATTTAATTTATAAATAGAACGCTCAGAACAGTGGACGACCATCGAGATTTACAAGGTAGCCATACTACGACATAACCAACACGAAAGTAAATAACTGTCCGAAACTTTGCGACGGTGACAAATGGCGCCCAATTAATAAGACTAAGAGCATTTAGTAGTTAGCAGATGTTGTGTCGTAAGCTTATTGAAATTATTCATTCACCTGTAGTTATAGATAGGGTAACACCCAGTGGCGTAGGACGGAATGGCGTAGGGGGCGGCCACGTGGAAATTTTTAAATAATTCATAACGATGGGGCGACATTTTCGCTCAATTGCAAGGTGTGTGTGTGGGGGGGGGGTATTCAAGGGTGAAGGGCGCAAAATCCTTTGCGGTACTAATCCTAAATACGCTACTGACCACACCGTCGTATATTTTGTGACGACTTAAAAATATCCGAGATCTCCATCTATCGAAATGAAAAAAAAATCATTTATATATTTCTGCCAATACAAACGGAAGATGGGCGGGGAATATCGATGGTTAAATATTGCACTCAATTGCTTCATTTACAAAAATAAATAAATCGATAAATAAAATAGTGTTAACTTTAGCTGTAAAGGTTTCGCAAGTAAAAAGTTTGGATTTTGTTGAACTGTTCTGTGAAATTACATTAACATAAAAAAAATAAAATAAAGACAGATCTTTGTTAATAGATTCTGTTACAGAACCTTAATTCCAATGTTGTGGAATATCTTAATGGAACTTGAAGGCCGGTGTAATAAATGTCACACCTATTACTATTATACATCAGAGAAAACAAGGTTTGGATGTTTACAATTGGATATTAGTGGAAAAAAAGGGGGGGGTTGTTTCGGCAGATTGGACCAAGATAAAGCCGCAAGATTTTGTTATCATATTGTACTGCAAATTCTCTCATTAACAAAAACAACGCTTTGTAATGTTATGATTTTAATGGGCTAGCTAGGGATATACTTCGTCTTTGGAATTCGACTGTGACCACCTTAATCGTCGTATATGCTAAGTATGAGCTTGGCTGTGGGTGCGCAGACGGCTGATGGGGCAGATTCTGGCACGCAATGTTCTAGTGTTGTGAGTGCAGGGGATGGATGGGATACCTTCAGTTGTAGGGTTGACCCCGAGCTTTTCTGGCATTTCTTTTTTGCACTTCAGCCGTTAGTGATAAATAGACACGGGCCTCATATTATGTTCTTTCAACAAGTAATGCCCTTTGGTGAGGTTGGTACAAGAGATAATGTTCCATATTTAATGAGACAATTTTATAAGCCTTGGAAAGGAAATAGCAAAAGTTTTTTTCGTATCTTGAAGGGAAAGACAGCGGCGTAGGAAGGGTTGGGTGGAGGGAGCTGTCCACACCGGTCGTCACTTTTTTCTGATATGAAAGGTATTTTTGGCCATAAGCTGAATATGTTTCTTGTGCGGGTGGGGCAAAAAAAACACCCCCACCCCCCAACAAATTTAGCCCGCCACTGGCGGAGGTAACCCTGGTATGGCCACTGGGTGATGTAGCCCTGGCTACACCACTGGCAGATGTAACCTTGGCCACGACACTGGTGGAAGTAACCCTGGCTACGCCACTGGCGGAAGGTGTAAAACGATTCCCCTGACATTTTCGAAAATTTGTTCTTCAATTTATTTTCAAAAACGGAATCGTAAAAATCCTCTTGTAAATTAATAACTTTGCAGGAGTAATTTTTGACTCATTTTTTGCTTTAGGGAATGAAAAGTCATGTTCACGTATCAATTATAGAAAGGTAAATAACATCCAATCAATACGGATATACAA
Organism: Omphiscola glabra; assembly: GCA_964017045.1. NCBI lineage: Eukaryota > Metazoa > Mollusca > Gastropoda > Lymnaeidae > Omphiscola > Omphiscola glabra. Next base: position 7,233,819 of record OZ024807.1, on the reverse strand, counting down.
TTGAATTTATTATTTTAATACTTCAAAACACATGAGACAATCGGGTGTACACGTTACTAACATGTTCAATGCACCGTTTCTCGATTAATTCAGATTTCACCTAACAAACGTATTGTTTTATGCGTCGCAGAAGACAATATCAGCTGGCAACAAACCAAATCTTAAATCACCGGAGGTACCACAGTTGAACGTGATTTGAAGAGACGTCTGAAAAGCTAGAAGTGGGCTTCACACTAGAGAATTGTATTTGTTATTTTGAAGGTGGAAATGAATAGATCGATAGGTACCTCTTAAACTGTTTAAATTAAAAAATCAGTCTAGATATTAGAAATAATAAACCGGAGCCTAATAGCAAAATTTAAAAAAAAAATTTTTTTTGCAATACCTGTATTGACCATATGAAAAATTTTGTGTCTTAAAAATCGAAAAAAACAAACTATGACTAATTTACATATGGAGTCTTTCACGCGGCAATTTTTGCATTAGCCTACAGGTACAAAGAGAGTTAATTCACATCAACAGGTAGCGCGAACTTAGTTAAACCATTAAAAAAAAAATCATTTTTGACGTCATGCGTGTGACGGTGTTGGCGAATGAGATTGCCGTTTGAGCACTAGAGTCTACGTGAGCTATATTTATAACATTATTATAACACCTGTATCGCCTTGTTGTTATAATAGAGATATGATTATCAAGGGAAGAGGAAAACTGTTCAATAGAATTCACCCCCCCTTTTTTTCCTCCCAATGTCATAGTCAGACCGGTGACAGAGCTTCCTCGAGATATCGGTCCCGACCCCCACACCATGACCCCACAAACCGGTCCCATGTCTTCAGAACGTTCGAGATCCTTGGTATTACATTGTCGTATCAGTCACCTGTAAAATGCGTCGATTGGTATCCAGGTGTCTCTTTTACCTGAACGATTTCGGAGCAGTTCTCCCCGTTTGGACACGTATATTCATAGCTTGTCGATATTGGTTATTTTCAATTTCAAAGATTTTTTTAATATGATTCTTGGAGGCTAGGTAATGTATTGTCATTTACACCGACCGGAGGTCATATTCATGATTTCTAGATCTAATTTGTATCATTTTGAAAACGTTTTATGAAAAACCTTTTTTAAAAAAAAAAATAAATAAAATTATATATCATTTACTGAAATAAAAACATTTCAATCATCTTCTTGAGCGTTTTTTTCTGCTGGAAATTTACAGAGCATCGTGTTTAAAACGTGTGTTCTATAACATTGTTGGTTAATTTTATTTGCTCGTGAAGCTTAATTCCCCCCCCCCCCTGATAATCTTAGACCTTCTTGTTAGAAGCGGTCTAATTTTTTTAAATGCTTCACAGATTAACAGTGTGCAGACTTGAAGTGAAAGTTAAGGTCAGGGCAGATCAAAACGATTTAGTTCCAGGAAAGTGGACGACAAGGGCAGAAAGATAGAAAAGGATAGATTCAAATCTCAGCAGACGATTCCCTAAAAAAATAAAATGGCTTTTGCATTGATAGCAAAATGTATCTTCATGCTGTTCAACGTCCTTTGTTTGGTAAGAATATAATTATTTAATCTTTCGAAGCAGTACGCTGAAATGTGAAAGATGATAGGTGTAATATAATCAAATGATTTGCATACAAATAAAGAAAAATTAATTAAGTAATTAAAAAAACAATAACAAGAGCAACACAACATAAGCGCATGGACTCATCAACGGTTAATGATTGCTTCAATCTATTATTGCACCCGAAACATAGCGAGTTGTTAACTAGGAATTGAGATGACGTAATATCATTTTTTTTTTAAACCGATGTTCCCTAATTTGCATTTTCTCTAAGTCAGCGGTTCTCAACCTGTGGGTCGCGACCCTTTCACGTGGGGATATGAGTCAAAACGAATGGGATATGAGTCAAAACGTTTGGGATATGAACGAAAATTAATGGGATATGGCCAATATAGATAAGGCTGTAAGCAAAAATGATAGGGATGATTAAAAAACTTGTGGATATGAGCCAAATAATTGGGATAACTTCGAACAGTTGTTATATGAGCCAAATGATTGGGATATGAGCCAAAGGTATTTGGCCTTGGGCTATGGGTAGTGTTATTATAAACGTAAATGAAGGATGTTATATTTCTAAAGCAAAGGTGGCGGACCCAAAAGTCTTCGAGCACGGGTAAACCGTTAGCAGGCCGCAATGGATTACACCGTACATAAAAAAATATTAAAATACAACACACTACATACTGCATTATCATAGAATTATTTATTAAGTCTAAATACATGCGATTAAAAAAAACCGAATAGCACTTACACCAAAGACACCACGTCACAGCTGCAATAAAATAGGGACTATAAATAACAAGTCCAGATGGCGCCAAAAGTCGTTCATTAACTAAACTAACACAGGGGACGCACCACGCATAATAAAACATAATATTCGGTGCGCAACAATAACTGGTGTATACCCATTCTCAACATAAGTATGTTTATAGTCCTTCAAATAATTTTTTATATCTGGGACCCTGTGCCTAAAACAAAAAAACCCAAACAAAACAGTTAAACAAATTTGTCAGCAGTATTTTATCTTTGGTAACTTACAAACTTTTTTTGAAAAGCGCCAAAGATGAAGGGTTTTATTTAAATAAAGTTGGACTCCTAGCACAAAATAATGTGGATATTATTAGTTTAAAATCCACCAATATTTAAAATGGGATTATTAAAGGATTTTTAATCAAGTTTGGTCAAGATGCACCAATTTACGTAGATCTTTGCACTTATCACCTAGGGTTTCTTGTGTTGTGAACTACATTGTTATGAATATTTGGTAAGGGGGGTGTTGTTAATTGTGAGAGTGTTTTTGTGAGTTGTAAGTCGTGAGGTCAAGGCGTGAAGTTGGTTCGTGGTGTTGAGCTTTAGTTGTATGCTGAGTGTTTGTGCGTCGAGATATAAAAGGCAGTGTGATTAAAATTCGTTAGTTGAGAGAAGCGAGAAATCGATAGAAGAGTCAAGAGAGAGAGAAAGAGAGAGTCCAGAGCAGATTGCCGAGAGTTAGAGTCGCTATCATGGCTTTAGGGCTTGTTGCCTGAACAAAATACTTTTTCTACTGGATGAATTATGTAGCAACTGTGTTTTGTAACAAGTGGATGTTTTAGTACATAGAAATAAATACATTATTTACAATGGACTATTCAGTGTTTATATATATATATATATATATATATATATATAGAGAGAGAGAGAGAGAGAGAGACGAGAATTAACCAAACACGTGTGACATAAGGTTAGAGGTAAAGTATTCGCAATCTGAGGTCCTAGACAAACGAAAGTAGGCCGTAACATCTTGTATAGCTTTGGATATTGTAAGGCCATTAAATTGTGGAGCCTCCATTACTCATTTGGAACTTTCTAGAAAACTTCAAAAAACATCTTTAAATCTGATTTTATAGCATTTAACGAAAACCACCGAGACATAGAAACGAAAGAAACCCCACAAAAAAGGGACATTTAATTTCTATAATCTTAAAACCCTTATAAAAATCGAATGTTTTTTACTAAGGTAGAAACTTCAAGAAACTTTAAAAAAAATGTATTCACAGTTTTCGAGAAAATTCCCAGGAAAAGTCTAGAAGCTATAAAATTGAAATTAGATTTCCAAAAACGTCTAGATTTCAAATGACACTATCACAATCTCTATATCAACGTGGAAAAAAGATAGAACATGCTGGAAAAATGTAGATTTAAAAAAAAAAACCTTTGAACAATTTGTGCAAAATGACAAATTTTCTGTAGCCATCATTTCAATCCTAAAACACCGAAAACAAAAATAACGTACCCCAACACATTTTCAATTAAAGTTAAAAGGACCCGTTTGTTAATATTACGTTTTGACTATCACTAAGCTAGTGACCCGAAAAACCAGAAGGATAGTCGAATCGAAATGTAAAAGTTGTCAGCAGGAAAATGAAACGAGCATCCCTGGTCCTGATAGTGGTGCATGGCGTGAATGTAAATCCCTCGAGTTAGTCAATGGTGAGTTTCAAGTGCATTGGTACCACGTTTGGTCTTGATTTTTGCGTTTATTGTACTTATATTTATATGTCTCTAATAAAGGAGAAAAAACAACAACAACGAAATTCGAATCTCCAATCTGAAAGGGGATATTACATTTTTATTCCATCATTTTCTTTTGAATAACTAAGGGTAATAATATTGCATCCTAAGATTGATCAGGAGTCAAATAAGCCACGTAGAAAGGTGTATTGCAAACAGACATATTTTCTCATGTACATATAGATATACGAATGAACATTTGAAAATTTATTTATTTAGTTATTTTTAGATTTAAGAATTACTTGTCTAAAACCTACCATTTACATAGTGATGATTACCGGTATGACGTTTCATGGGGGTTTCCCTGTTCACTGTCTTGTAACGTTTTTAAAAGAAACAAGACCGTGTCAGACAGAAACTTATTATATGAGACATATCTAAAATAAAGGCTAATTAAAAATGAGCACACCAAAAATAACTTACGTTGAACGTCCCTCGAAGTAATTAGAAAAATATTTTAAAACAGATTTAGGCCTATATAATTTATGATAAGGCACCTCCAGCCGAGGTTGGCGCCCGGGGCGGCTGTCTACTTGGCCCCCGCCTTCGAATGGGCCTGGACTGTTACACTACTTCTTGCTGATTAGCACTGGCTTAAGCAGGATAACCTCTTCCAGTCCTGGTTTTACGCGTGCTAACGCCTTCGTGGGAACCTACCTCCCCCCGCCCCCCACACGATTTCTGTGTTTTATTAACGGCAGCCCAACCGTCGAATTATTTCGTAAAGTCTTTGTTTAAAAACACAATACTGCGACTTGATTGTGATCTCCCTCTCTGTCTATTGATTCATTACAGCATTGTTTCGTATTCAATCGATTAAATCTATGAAGTATTTATATATTTCTATTTTCAGATTATAAGCATCGCTATCATGGCTTTGGGCACGATATTTGCCTTCGTTTTGGATGAAGTCCATTTACTTGATTTCGTCTATGATGCCGCCAAAGCAGCTGCCAGTAAAACATCATTTTACAACTTACTTTTTCTTCTTCCAAATAGATACGAATGTTACAGTTACATACTTTTTTTTTCAATTATACTAAAAAAAAGTGTGTGGTGGAGGGGGGGGGATTAAAAATTTGAAAGCGGGGCACCCTTTATTTGAATGTTGCAACAACGGGGCCCCGTCTTTAAAATTCGGACGTAATTTCTTTTTGCTGCAAGCAGATGGAATTTAAAGACTTAGGGTCGGTTCAGAGGATCAAATTTTCCTTCAAGCATTTGATGCAATTCGTGTATGAAGCCTTGTCACAACTTTAAAATAACTATTTGATCAAATTCCCCCCCCCCCACAGCCCCCCCCCCACAAAAAAAGGAAACCACGCTAAGCGTCAGTTCACACGATCAAATTTCGCGTCAAATTGTTGTATGAACGCACTATTTTGTGCGTGGTTTCTTTTTTGGGGAATTTGATCAAATAATAATTTGAAAGCTGTGACAAGGCTTCATACACGAATTGCATCAAATGCTCGAAGGAAAATTTGATCGTGTGAACCGACCCTTAGTTTCTTAATGCGTGGCAAATGTTGTCTGACAAAAGTTGTTCATTTATTTTAACTCTGTTTACAGCTTAACATTTATTTGATACGGGCTTTGTATTTTCAAAGAGATCAACTTTTCAGTTCAAGCAACATATTTTAAGCATTAAAAAACAAAATGGGACTGCTCCCCCACCACCTCGCCCCTTGTTCTCAAATGATGAGTTAATATTTATATATATGTATGTATAGCATCGATTAAACTATAGCAGTTTATAAATCTGTGCCACTTCAAAGCCTGTTACATAGGTAAAGTTGAATTCACTTACACGTGTGACTTTGTTGTGTGTGCTTACATTTAATAAATACATCTGCAGGCGCAAGTGGTCCAGGTGGTTACACCTTCCCGGATTCCGCCACGGCCTTGATGGACTTGCCTATGATCCACGAGATAGGAATCGCTCTATTAGTTTTGGGATTAATTCTCTTCACCATCAGCTTCTTGGGATGCTGCGGGTGCTGCTGCAGCTGCTGTAAAATCATGTTGATGTTGGTAAGTAGGTGTAGCGAGTGACGGGGTGATATAAACAGGCGGATATTATGGTCACCCACATTAGCTCATAGAGACGCACACAGTCAGGGCCGTATTTAGACTTGCGGGGGCCCTAGCCATACATAGTCCAGAGGCCCCCCTACCGTTTAAAATCACATGAGATGGTCAAAGAAAAATGAAAAATATATAGCTGGCAGATTGTGAGGCCCTAAGCTGGCAGATTATGAGGCCCTAAGCTGTCAGATTGTGAGGCCCTAAGCTGTAGCTTATTTTGCGTATACGTAAATCTGGCACTGCGCACAGTTGAATGGAACTATGATCAGTCTAGGCAGGTAGGGCATTGGTGCTTTTTTTGTTTTTGTTTCCTTCAAATTTTTGTAACACATTGCGTAATCAAATTCAAGAGCTTAAGTCGTGCAAACGGATTAAGATTTCACATAGCTGGTTCTGAGAAATGACCGGGAAATAAAGAGTTGTTACGAGTAGGAACTGCTAAACAAATACCGTATCCGGAAATTTGATCGAAAGAAATTTCGTCGACGGAAAATTGATCGACGGAAATTGGATCGAACGGAAATTTGGTCGAATCTTTTTTTTAGTTTACACGTTAAAATGTCTTTTTGAACGCATTATTTTGTTTTACTGTATAGCATATAGTGCGTTCAAAGAGAAATTTGACGAACATTTTGATGTGGGAACTGAAAAAAAAAAGATTCGACCAAATTTCCGTTCCATCAAATTTCCGTCGATCAATTTTCTGTCGACGAAATATCTTTCGATCAAATTTCCGGTAACCAACAAATACAGTTGGTCTGACACAGTTGGAACGCATATATATATATATATACATATATATATATATATATATATATATAGATAGATAGATAGAAAGATAGATATTATAAATGTATAAATTTAGTTTATACATTTGTTTAAACTATTTATAAATTTATAAATTTATACACATTTTTGACGTTAAAGGGTTGTATACGGCTTCATGAATGATTGAACGTTGCTTGTATTTCAGTTTGTCTTCGTCATGGCTGTACTCATGATTGCTGAAATTGTGATAGTCACCATGTTCTATGTCCCGGATTCCCCTGTAAGTTATTAGTTAGATCAAGTCTTAGCATTATTATTTGTCCGATATGTATCTAGTTTTTTGACGCGAATATTACGATTAAAAGAAACCCAAACAAAATGAACAGCATTGTAGTTTACTCTCTACAGGAAATATTGTATAAAATACAGGTTTAACTAAGACTTACATTTCGACAAAATGTGACATGCAGACTGAAATGTGACATGCAGACTGAAATATGACAAGTAGACTGAAATGTGACATGCAGACTGAAATATGACAAGTAGACTAAAATGTGACATGCAGACTGAAATGTGACATGCATTCTGAAATGTGACATGCAGACTGAAATGTGACATGTAGACTGAAATGTAACATGTAGACTGAAACGTGACATGTAGACTTAAATGTGTCATGTAGAGTGAAATGTTATATGTAGACTGAAAAGCTATATGCAGACTGAAATGTGACATGTAGACTGAAATGTGACATATAGACTGAAATGTGACATGTAGACTGTAATGTGACATGTAGACTGACATGTGACATGTAGACTGAAATGTGTCATGTTTACTGAAATGTGACACGCATATTGAAATGTGACATGCAGACTGACATGTGACATGTAGACTGAAATTTAACATGTGGACTGAATGTGAAATTTTGACTGACATGTAGCTCTTGAAAGTTCTATAACAATGTATGATTCTTATTTATAAAATCATCTTAAAGATTTAACATAGGGCCTTATATTTACTACAGCAACAACATTTATTTACGTTTACAAAACAACTTTTAATCACCTTTCCTTAAAATTATAAGCTACGTAAAATCTTTTCACTTTATACAAATATTGTGTCGTTACTATTTACAATAACTGCAAATTACGCCATTATCTCTTATATATGTATATATATATAAATTGCTTCTTGTACGTCCTGCTTTATCTTTAAGACCGCCGCCAAACTCTACATATTTTATATAAATGGGATTGAGTGTAGGAAAGACTTTCACACAGCGTGCTTCATGCCTGACGCCTGAAGTGCAGTAAGCAGGTTGATTTTGATTTCCTTCAGGGCAGGCCTGCACAACATACGGCCCGCGAGCCACATGCGGCTCACCAATACCCACTTGGCGGCCCGCGAAGTTTCGAAATATTCTTTATTGTTATTATTTCTTAATAGCTTTCTCCGCTGTCCTTTGTCTTTTGGCCCGCATAACTTTTTCTTAAAGTATTAGGGCCCGCCTTACATTTTGAGTAGTGCCGGCTCTGATTTAGGGGGCAGGCGACGTTTATTCGGTGTTAATGTTCTCTCACAGCGAGATTCGTGCATGACGTCTGAACCCCAGTAACTAGGTTGCTATTTTTGTTATACTGCGGCTGTGATTTCGTTGCTATGAAACGAGCGACAATATCTTCTCTGTGGACGTCATCTCTAATCTTGGATCCGGCAACTGTATGTTCCTATCAGTGTGTTATTTCTTGACACAAATGGTTGACGAAGGCAATGCACTCTCACTTTGAAACAGGGCAGTAGATTTCGTAGCATATTATAGAAAAAGGATCAATCGACTATTTTGTTTGGCAACACTTAGCCCACCGGGTATTTTCTCACATTGCCCGGACCCAGCGCATAAAAAAAAGAGAAAACTGCACTTAGCCCACCGGGTATTTTCTCGCCCGCATAAAAAAAAAAAGAAAACTGCACCCGGTTAAGTCCTAACATTTAATAATGTTGCGATGACAAAAAAAAAAAAAAAAAAAGCATTTTCTGTATACCGTTCATCCTTTTCAGCTCCACGAGAAACTACGTGAAGCTCTGAAAGACAAACTAAACAGTTACGATAGCGACCTTGGGACTAAAGATTCCTTCAGCGTGGCAATAAACATGGTTAACTTCTACGTAAGCATTACTTTTTGAAAACTGTTGTATTCATTTGGATTTTAATTTTGCTGGGTCAAATATTTCTATTCAAATAACTCATATCGGGACAGTATGGATTTCCGTAGGGCCAAACATATTTTAACAAATAAACCAACTAAAATTTTCATAACTTGATCATAATGCTGAATCATTCGCAGGCGCTTTCACCAAACCCAACAACGCCATGCCACATAAGAACGAACTATGTGGTTATTTAATTTGGATGTATAAAGAATAGGTTGAATGAACTTATTTAAATGCCAGGCGATTTTTTTCAACCCGAACCAAGTCTGTTAAACCCCCATACATGGGCTGTAACGCCATTGATAATAATGATGATGATCGTATAGTTTCCTATGAGATGATTTTAAAGGCAATCAAAGCTAATGCAACAGTCACGAAAAAACTTGTGTCAACGCATCCCACTTTCAAGAACGGCGACATCTCGTAATAATAGATATTTTTTTTTTAAATACCATCATATATTAAATCACTATGGGAACTTTTTTTTACCACCCTCTTTTCAAACACGTTCAGAACTATAGACCACTTATGGATGAGCGAAAGTAATCCTAACAGTATGAATATTTTTTTCATCCCCGGAAGGACTTATATCAAAAACAACCTTTCCAACATTTCTTCATTCTCACTACTGGTAATTTGTATCGGTGGGATATATGCACCGTTGATAAAGGCACGTACGCGTTCAAGATACGGGTGTTTTAGTACTGTATTTTGTTTTTTTTTACCGCACACACTGCACTTAGGGGACAAAGTTCTTGTACATTATGATAACATGTGTTCTAAATTATCAGCTCAATTAAGTATCCCGAAACCCTAACCCGGAACCCTGACCCTAAACACCTTAACGATCGTGACATTTTGGGTTGTATATGTTACACTTTTTATTAGTTGTACATGCTATATTTGTATGTTGTGTTTCTTTTCACCCCCAGTTTGACTGCTGTGGTATAGATGGGGCATCCGATTTCACGCCACCAACTCCGCTGTCGTGCACGAATCCAAACACACTGATACAGGTATTAAATAAAAAATACATAATTTTGTTTTCTTCTAGTGCAAGGTTTCCTAACCTGACGGTGCCCACAACACCGAAAGGATGCCAGGTGGCATCTGAAGGGGGAGGAGCCATTGACTTTTAAGTTATGATAAAATTGTTTAGAGATGTCAATATTTTGTCATTATCATGTTAATTTAGTTAGTTAGTCCTTCTTTTATTTTAACTACTCTACAGTTCACTTTAAAGTTCAATATAAAATTAGAATTCCACTCACGGTTTTTAATTTTAAAAAAATGTTAAGCATACACAGATTTTAACCGGATGTGAGTATTTGACGTGCTATGGCCTACAAAGACAAGTAAAGGGATAAATGAAATGCAATATCAATTTAAAAAAAAACCAAAAAAACGTATTAAAATAGATCATTTAAAATACAACTGCAAAGGGTTTAAAAGTTAGCTCTTTTATTTAAGTCAGTGCAATGACTTAAACATTTTTACTTCTCATAGAACGAATAGTGTATTATTAAAACTTAAAACATGGCTTAGGTGTGCATGCTATTTCATTCTACTAATATGCTCCCATAATTACAAGCTTACATCCCAAAGTCACCCAGTTTTAGAAGAATAAAAAAAAACAAAAAAAAAAAAACATTGAATGAAGCTAAAAAAAAGAAAAAAAGTATATTGGTGATAAAAAAAACATTTGCGTTAGACGTGATGTGGTGGGGAGTTATGCTACTGAGCTCTGACGGACAGTTGACTTTTATCCGACCCCCCCCCCCCCCCATGGAATGTCAACGCATTTATCCATCGTGTGTATAACTTATTGCAGTATAGCGAAGGCTGCTACACCAAGCTGACAGACTTGATACAAGACAACATTTTGTACGCTGGCCTGGTATTTGCGGCGCTGCTCTTGTTCCAGGTAAATTTACTGTTAACGAATTCTGAAGCTAGTTGCTCGAGTTATGTGCCGCGAAAAAAAGCGTTATGAAAATATGGGATCAGGGGCTGAAAAAAAGGACGGGCTTGAAAAGAGGGGAGGAAGGGAGGTCTGAAAATAGTTTGAGACAACTTACTTATTTTTTTATAACGTTTTGAAGGTTAAAAATTCACCCAGGGACAAATTAAAATTGTCCTGTGTTAAATTTGTTTCTTCTTTCTCGTAACACTTTATTTGTAGTGGAGAGAACATGTACAATGTAGGCAATTCTACCATAAGTAGCCTAAATAATTAATGTGATCGTTATTTAAAATAAAGTTTGTAGTCAAACGAAATAAAAATGTTTACTTGTCAGAAAATGAGTTGATAATATATAATAATTTAATAATTTAATAGATTCTATAAAAGAAACCTAGAATATAACCTAGCTAATTATGCAAGAGCTGTTTTGATTATTGTGTAAAATATAAACCTTTTTTTGCCGTTTAAAAAAAAGTTTTTTCTATATTCGAAATTTACAAAAATGTATTTTCTATATTAAATTAAAAAAAAATTGTCTATGTTAAAAACAAATTAAAATATTTTCTATATTTTAAAAAAAATGTATTTTCTATGCTAAAATTTTACTTCATTACTCAACAGCTCATCCAAATGATTTTCGCGTTCGTCATCTACAAGAAATCAAACAAAATTTCCCCGTTTTAAAGAGCGGACATACCACATAACGTCGGAGTTATTTAAGTCAATGTACTTCAGACGTGAAGATGATGTACAAACTGTTATTTGATGAAAAATTTATTACATTCTGAAAAATTAAATTAGAGCATTACCTGTTTGTTAATGTAAACATGTCTTCTTTGAATTAGACTTGTTTCATAAGTAAATCCAAATGAAGAGTGTTAGCCAATTTCCTCAGTTTGAAAATACTTTATTTTTAAAAGAAATACTTTATTATTTTAAATAAATGTTTTTAAATTTTACCCCCCACCCCCCAAAAAAAATTTGCAACTTAATTGGCTGCTCTAGTTTGTAGTGTGCATTAGAAATCACAATCCGGATTATTCTCGTTCTCAAAAACATATTTAAAAAAAAATCATAAATAGTAATTACATCGTATAAAAGAGTTGTGGTTTGCCATGCAAATTTGTATTGATCAATTTACATATATATTATTATAGTTAGTATGTCAATTGAGCTCTTGAAAGAGCTAAGATAGGCAAAGCGGATATCTTTTTGATGAAAAGGCCTCAATGGATATCGAAGAAGAATTTCAAAGAATTTTTTTTTTATCATTCATAACGAATATATGAACGAGCACAATTCAATGTTTTAAGAAGTAATAATGTGAATAATATGTTGTAATTTTTTACTTTGATCCACTTTTCATATTAATATTTATGATAATCTTGAAAACGTTTTAACTCGCGCATTTGCAGTTAAATAAAAAGTATTATTTCTTTGTAGCTCGGAATAGTGTTAACATGTTATTTGTGCTGACTAAGTGGTGTTATGAAATACTATTTTCATTATGAATACAATTAATCTGATTAATCTAGGGCCCGATTTTGTGTCTTATATTAAAAAAAAATCCATGTTGAAATAATGTCTGCGTAGTGATTTTTAATGTGAAAGCTTTAAACCAGGGGTGCTCAGCCCGTGGCACTTAACGTCAAATATTGCGGCCCTTCGGATGCCTGATGTATCTCAACAAACCATTTTTGTTCTTGATACAATTGACAAATCAATCGAAATAAAAAAAATAAATAATAAACTGAAGTGGCAATTAGAGTAACATTATATCACATTAGTTTTACCCAGCTTTGATATTTGGCGATGCAGTATGTGCGTTAAGAATTGATACACATCTCTATACAGCCTTTGGTGGGTGTTTATTTTAATATAATGTGGAATGACATGCAGTCCGCAGTGGCGTAGTGAGGGGGGGGGCATCATGCCCCGGGCGCTACTCACAAAGGGGCGCCAAATGGTATATTTTACTATAATATTGTATGGTTTTCGAATAGGGGCGCTAAAAAGGTATTGGGGGGCGCTAAAAAGGTATTGTGCCCCGGGCGCGAGTTCAGCTCGCTACGCCACTGGCGGTCCGCCAATGGTTTACTCACCATCAAAGTGGCCCGCAAAGCCTTCAGGGTCGACCACGCTTGATTGAAATATATATTAAATTATTTTTTATTAAAATATATGATATTGATGCCGTCTGTGATATAAAATTTTCAGAATTGAATTTTTTTAGCCAATGTTTCTGAGTATTTGATGTATTAAAAGTATTTAAAATAAATCTTTATCGTTATATTAAAAAAAAGTAAAATTGATCTCATGTGTGTCTCAGTGAATACAAAAGTCTGATCATCCGTCTTATAAATCTAAATACAATTATTTATTATTTAATAACGGGTTTAACTAACTCAACAATAAATATAATATCATATATATATATGTGATATTATATTTATTTAGTTAAACCCGTTATTAAATAATAAATAATTGTATTTAGATTTATATAAGTGAAAATTTGTTTGTTTGTGGGTTTGTTCAGCAAAGATTTTTAAATGGATCATGACCAAACTTAAAACATATATCCACCATTATCCAGCATCAACTACTGGGGGATATTAACTTTTTAAAACCTTTCGTTTGGAGCCGGGGGCCACGAATTTTTTTAAAAAAATGAGCTTGATAAATAAAATTAACAACACACACGCTTACACGATGGATGTATCTTGACCAAACCTAATACACATACACTTGATTATTCATATTCAAATACCGAAGGGTACTGAAATGATAATATCCACTCCTTTGGAGGCACCATTTCATTTTTCCTTATATAAGCTAAGTAAATGTCAATACTAGTATGCTTAATACTCCTACGTGAATAGGTGGATTTTAAACCAAACTTAGTGCACATGCACGTGATTATCCATATTCAAATACCGAGTGGTACTGAAACTCATAAAATCCATTCCTCTGGGGTCGGGTGCCCCATTCATTTCCTAGTGTTAGCTATATAAATAGCAATAAGCTTAGACAACACTATATGTTCAATGTGAATTGATGGCTATAGGCATAGCGTGGTAGCAATACACTTCATTGTCCGTATAGAAATATCGGTGGATTTAAAACTTGGAAAATCCAATCTAGAATTTTCCAGGAAGTTCGTTACTTTGAAAAGGTACATCTATGGCCTCATTAAATTAATTTTAATGGGACAAATTTTTAATTTTATCTCCATAATTTATCTGAATGATATTTAGAGAGCTCTCCTGTCAGGCAAAATTGATTCGGTATAATTATGGAATGGATCCCCGCTGGGCCCCCTCTTTCAATAAAAGTGTGCTACAGTTATAGTAGTGCATTTAGTTGTATAATTTTTCGTATTCGAAGAATAATTACTTAGAAAATAAAATGCTTACACTTTTCGAGTAGGATATTAAATTTAGTCTAGAATGTTCCAGAAAGTTCTATATTGTTCTACGGGGATATATACTGGGATCTAAAAGCTGATTGAAACGTCAGTTTAGCTCTATTCATTTCTATGCTTTCTTGGTGATTTTCTCTAAACATGCCTTTCATAATCCTAACGGGAACAAAGTCCCAACGAGGAACACGATCCTAAAGGTGATCGAGTAAACTGGAACCCACAGGTAACGCGATCCCAGCGAGTAACGGGATCAAGGGACCCCACCAGGAAACGGGATCGAACCGGGAAACGATACACCACCCGGATCGGGAACCCGCCGGGTACGGGATTCTACCGGGATCGGGATCACATCGGGAAACTGGATCCCACCAGTATCGTGATTCCAAAGTGATTAAGATACAACTGGGATCGGGAACCCACCGGGATCACGGAATCGGAAACCCACCTGATCAGAATACCGACAGAATCAGAAACCGACCGTTATCGTGACCCCTCCATGTATCGGGACCCCATCGGTATCGGGATTCCACCGGGAACGGGATCCCGCCGTATCGGGATGGGATAACACTGGGATTATGATACAACTGGGATCGGAATAACAGCGGGATTGAGAACCCACAGATATCGGGATCCCACAGGGATCGGGATTTAACTGGTATCGGGATCCCACTAGGATCGGGATCCAAACGGGGTCGGGATCCCTCTGGATAACGGGATACCATCGGTAAACGGGATCCCATCGGTAAACGGGATCCCATCGGTTAACGGGATCCGACTGGGATCTCAGTGGGATCGGGATGCCATCGGGGAACGACATTTTTACAAAAGTTATTTTAAATATGTTTATATTGAAGACACATTAATTATTTTATTTTTTTTTCTGTAGGGATGTTTTGTTTTGCTTGACACTTAATGTCCATACTAATTAAAAGGCTGTAGATGTTGTTATTTTCCGAATGCAATCCCGTGCAACGCCGGGTATATTGGCTTTTATATTTTCATAACGGATTTAATAGCGTCAAGGAATGTGAGATTATTTCCCGTTACATAAACAAAGAATATGTTTTTCTCCCCGGTATTGTCCAAATGTATAAAAAGACACTTATTTGAAGACCAACTGATGAACTTTTTAATATGAAAATTCTATTAGATTAAAGTAGATCTTATGTTTAACCCGATGAAGAATGCCAAATGATGACCAATCTTCACCTAAAGCTGAATAAAATTTTAAATTATTACCTAATGAAAGAATGTTCTCATAACGATTTAGATAGCCTTAATATGTACAACATTATTTATTTATAGAATCTTCTCCAAAATAAGGTGGCTAGGCATAAAATTTTATGCCTTTCAACTCCTACATTCATAACAGAATCTAAACAGACATCATATTAAACACTATTGGATAGGATTTTTATATAGAAACATTCGGTCAATATTGGAAGAGTATTCATTCTCTGTCTTACATGTTCGATCTGCTCGATTTGTTCCAATTGTCATTGGTAAGAAACATGGCTCGCCCCTTAACTGAATTATTTTTTTAATTAAAAAAATATTGCTGCCATAGTTCTTGCTGCACTTAGCTTCTGCAACAAGCCATGAAATATTCGGTATTTATTAGAACATAATTATGCCTATGAACAATTTTGAAGAAAAGGAATCATACTCTAAGACCACCTCCCCAAAAAAACATAAAATACTTCAGTGGTTCGTAAAAATGTGTAACCCCGCTTTCACCAGAACTCGATAAGCTGTAAAAAAAAAGGTGTTTCTAAAATTTAGCTTTCCTGCACGAATACAAATATCACAGAATAATTTAAAATTCTACTTCTCGTCAGTTGCTATTCTGAAATCTGAAAATTGCATTAGTTATTATGTAAAATCAAAAAGACTGAAAAAGAAAGAGAATTGCTTGTTTTTTTTTTTAAAAAAAAAGATGATTGGCTGACACCAGTGGTTATTACGTCACCACCAAACTGTTCTCATAGAGTTCAAACTGCACTGAGAGATGTCCTTGTTACCTCCTAGAAGTTGGTGTGACTGCAATTTTTTCGTTTCTAAATTCTAATTTTTCACAGGAGTAAAATTTTCATAGAAAATAATATTTTTAAAAAATTCCATTGTTGGGACCCAACTGTTGGCTAAACATTTTTTGCCCATAATTTATTACACCGGATAACATCGTAAAGCAATTTCTTGTGCTACTGGGCTTATATACTGAGTATTATACTAAATCGAGTGAGCTGATTCCAATTCTGAAGTCTTGTTGTGTGTAGCACGCCAGGATCTTAAGTTGTTCCGCCTACATGTGAAATTTAAGTAAATGTTGTATAATGCAAAAAAATGACAGAACTAGTATTTACTTATAAAGAAAGAGTGGAACAAGGTAATGTGGAAGCTTTGACATATAAAGACAGGACAATAAAAGGAGAACGTCACCACCATTTCCTTCACACGGCGTGAACGCAGTCCTCCATTTATTAGTATTGCAGTAGAACTGTGTGACTAGACTAGTTGTAACAGCAAGACACGCACAATTTTGAAAACAGGTAACAAATCATATCGCCCCTGAAATCTATGTTATAAGGCCCAAAAAGAAAATAAACTTAAAGAGTTTCCTAAACATAAACATTTCAGTAGTTCATAAAAGTCGTAATCGCAGAAGAAGGGCTATCACTTTCAGGTACACTTTGTTGCATACAAGGTAGTTTTTAGTTGAATTATTCAGTTTTCAGCTTGTGATTCCACCAGCATTGCGTCTGAGATTTAAAAAAAAACAAAACAATCTTTTTAAAGCGTTGATTGGATCTCCAGAAAATGCGTATGTTTACAAGTGATCTGACCTCAGTTATGCTGGGTAAGAGTTGATGCTCAAAGGGGAAAGCCCTTCTAACACACCAAGATAGGGAGGATTCTGGTGCTTTTTGTGTGTGTTTTATTTTGCGAGGGAGCTAAACATTGTGTACACTATATGCAGTTGAAGTACCAACAAATAGAAATTGCCTACGAATATAAATAATTTTGCTCTCCTCATCAACAGATAAAGCGAACTACTTCAAACATTTAACTTAAAATTAAATTTCATATTTCAGGTAAAATTTGGTTACGGTGTTGGCGAATGCCATTGCCGCGTTAGCCGAGAGCCGCAATGATCTATCGTTATGTCATTATTGTAACAACTATATCGCCAAATGGTTTTTTTTTTTTTTTGGGGGGGGGGGGGGCTTGACCTTATTCAACTGACACTCTTCTTATAAAGTGCGTTTACTTGAATGCATGTTTTGTAAAGTAGTTTTAGTAGGTCGGAGGTTGACGCCATGCGGCCTCCATTTTTATTTTGGCGGGCTATAGCTATTTGTTGTAGATTGTCCTTTTTACTGTTGGGATTATCTCCACAAGAAACTGGACATTGAAAAAACACCAATAACGCTCTAAAACAGGAGTTGACACTAGAGACGGGATCCTAATGGATAAGATCGAGAATTTAATTTGATATGGCAGTCGGGAAAGATCAGATTTCGTCAATTTCGTTGTGGAATGGATGAAAACGATGTGTGATGCTGGATGTCTCCATGTCGTGATGCTTGATGTCTGAATGTCGGGATGTTGGATGTCTCCATGTCGTGATGCTGGATGTCAGCATGTCGGGGTGCTGGATGTCTCCATGTCGTGATGTTTGATGTCTGAATGTCGGGATGTTGGATGTCTTCATGTCGTGATGTTGGATGGCTCCGTCTCGTGAAATTTTGTTGGACCCATGCTTAGTTTCTCACAATTTACAAAGATCATCTTACAAACTTTTTATAAGACTTCCTTTCCGTTCTTCTTTACTTTGTTTTCTTTCTGGGTTTTGCGCTCACTCCGATTCTTTTCTATTTTCTATGTAGGATCCATATATATATATAATGCAAATTTAATTTTTAAATTATTTAAATGTTTTGTTGTAATGATGAAGGCATGTGCCGAAACGTCTACTTGAGCACAAATTGTTCGTGTCTAATTAATACAATTTTATAAGCAATGTTTGAGTTTGGCACAGTACAAAAATATAAACATGGGTCTATGAGCCATTATGATGGGGATATGAGCCAAATTGATGGGACAGGGAGACAAAAAATTGGGCTATGAGCAAAAATGATAAGGCTATGAGCAAAAAAAACCTGCGCTATGGGTAATTGGATTGCCCCCCCCCCCCAAATGGGATTGCCTTATTGGAAGAAACCTTGACTGAAGGATCGTATACACCCAAGTTAATCATGTTCCAGTTTACAGGATATTCTCTCCAGAAAAAAAACTGTTCACGTTACTTGAGCTCCTGTACGAAAGGAATTGTTTCAATGGCTTATTTATCAATATAAGTAATAACACTGTTATCGGCTGTTAGGTAAATCTATCTTTCCGGGTTTGGCACAATTTGGTTTCATTGTAGCCTACTGTTAATACATTGTCGATAACATTGCAAAAAAAAAAAAGATTAAAAGATCTAAATGTCTACATTAAAATTCACATGACAAATGGAATGAAAATTACAAAAATTCTTTTTGGAATAACACATAAAATATCGGCTGAAGCTTTATTGAAGAAAAACACAATAAGATTCATACACATTCGATTACAAAATTTTTGGTCTATTTGATAACCAAGAAAGTTAAATGTTTCTGATCCCCCCCCCCCCCCACCAACATCACTTCAATTCATGGACTAGCCTCTTGTGTGGTCCATTGAATAAACAAAACTTTGTGGACACTCCTAGAACTAAATCTAAATCAAGCACAACATCCAATATATCTTTGAGGTTACCATCATGTTTACCATCATGTTTTCTTGATTATTATCAAGCTACAATACATCCCCCTTAGCAAGTAAACCCGTTACAAATTCGATATTTTCTTTTCTTCTGACAGTGTTCCTGTCAATATACATACACCACTTTCAACAATACCGCTTGGTTTTCACGTTACCAAAACGTCAGGTTAAAGTATGAATTTCATTCCTCTTTTAGATGTAATATCCAAAAACCGAAATAACAGTTCCATTTGATATGAGAATGGTAGAAACATTTGCACGCCCTCATAATTTGTCTTCCCTTTTAACCAAATTCCTTTCGCCTTGATAAAGTCGTATCCTGTCCTAATCTATAACACAAAACATCTAACATTGTTTTTTTCCTGCGTCACCTCGCTACTGCAGTCTCTCGTTGTATTATGGGCACTTCTTTGATTAGGAATGACGTTACGAAAATGTTAGCAAGCAGGTGTAGCAGTGTTGATTCCGATCACACTATTGCATGGGATGCAGCCATTCAGTCATCGGATGTGTACGATATCGATACCGCTCTTGATGTCCTGTAACGAAAGAAGGATGAGGAAATAAAACAAGATTCAGTGAATATACTCTGTTCATTCGTTTAAAACAGTGGTCCTTAAACCTTTTAATCAAGGGGCCAGATCGGTATTATCAGACACTGTCAGAGGCCGGATCATTGACCCCAAGACAATGTCGAGGACCGGACTATATTTTGAAAAAGAAATCTTAAACGAATTCTAATCACACTGCACACATCTCAATTTCTATACACAATGCACATATCTCAATCCTATGAACACTGCATACATCTCAATTCTATGATCACTGCACCTATCTTAATGCTATGCACACGGCACATATCTCAATTATATGCATACAGAGCACATCTCAATACTTTGCACATATCGCATTTTTAAATTAAAAAAAAATAACTTAAAAAATTCGTATTTTTAACGATGAAATAAAATGTACCCAAACCAAACTTAAAAGTATTTTTTTAGAAAAGGAATTTTAAGATGAGCAATGTCCGGTTCCACATGTGTCTCTACTGGCCAGATATTGTTATGAAGGCCAAGCGGGCTGGATTAATGGCCCTTTGCGGGATTGGAACTGGTCCGCGGGCCGTAGTTTGAGGATCCCCAAGTTTAAAATCCATCGATATGAGATCTTAAAAATGTCTTACGTAAGATTCTTACTATCCGCGTTCTGCTAAAGGAAGAGGGAGTGAGGGGAAAAAAAGTGCGGGGGACGAAATCCTTATGAAACATCAGCTTCTTAAATCAATTTTATTATAATTAGGGATTTCAACTTATTTAGCCTTGTTTCGTTTAATCTCGTGAACAAGTCGTCGGGGTGTGGGGGTGCGGGGGGTGGTGGCTGTTTTATTTTTATAATAGGCTTCGTCTGGCAATAAGTATTAATGAAATATTTCACCCGTTAAATGTCTGAAATTTCGGAAAGATTCTCAGTCTATGAGGGGCGTGGGTAAAAAAAAAAAGATTATTTTAAAAAAAAAAAATGTATCTCATGTCTGATTGCCTCACGAAAACATTAATCTTACTTATAATGTATTTGAGCTTATAACGTTTTTAAATGTCCCCAAGACTGCCTCAAGTAAGTTCAGCAGCCGTAAGAGTCAAGATTCCTTCCTCTTACGCTGTCCACATTTTTCGCGTGCTTTTCGATCCAGAAATTATCCGTGTACGAAAGTTTTATTTAGCAGTATATCAAGCACTATTTAAGTTATAAAGGGGGAAAATTACCAAAAAAAACCATGAAAGATTTACCAGATCATATGTTTATACGCACACACACTCACACTCACACGCACACACAAACAGGAAGATAAATCGTATGTTTATTTGAAGGGTATTAAACTATTGACTTACGAATTCGGTAGGATTACGGTCTTGTAATTAAAGTATTATTTAAACAAAAGGAAGCATTTCACATAATCTATTTTTACTCACAGACATATTTTTTTACATTCCGCATGTTCAGCCAAAAGATCAACTCATTTTATTTTTTAAGATGTTTAATAATGAATTTTAAAAAAATAATAATTTTTTATTACTGTTTCGAATTTTTATAAAAACAATAGAAAAGTGTTTTAACATATGCTTTAAAAGTAAAGAACAAAATACTTAAATAACATATGCGTTTTTGTTGTTGGTTGTTTTAACTAAGTCTATGGCGAAATAATTTTTAGTTGTTCATCGGTAGGTGGGTGGTAAAATCTTTTTAGAAGCACTGCAAGACTCTCTCTCCAGCCTGCTCAACCCATTTTTCAAACCCCCAACCCCCTGAACCGTCACCACATTTAAATCAGGTGATATTCTTACCTGGCCAAGGAGTCCTGCACTGTTTGCACGTGGTCAACTGTGACTCCTTTCAACTGTATGATTCTGTTAGAACATGATAAATGAATTGGACTTAATGAGGAAAGTCTTTTTTAGCAATGGTTTATTATTCTCATCATGTTTACGAACAATGGTTAAAAATTACTGAATTAGTTAGAGGAAATGTTAAAATCTTAACTTTCGGTTTCGAAAGCGTCTTGTATTTTTTTTAAATGCCAACATCGTGTAGCAAAGTTTGCCCTTCTTCCACCCTTCCGTTAACATTTTGAAGTAACAACACAACTCAACTAACAGAACCCTTGTATTGAACTAGCAGAAACGATATTCTGCTACATCCCAAATCAACTAAGAGACCACTAAAAACAAACTGACGAACGATATTCTTCTACATCGCGACGCAACTAACAGACCACCTAAGAACAAACTAGCATACGACATTATTCTACAACAACACAACCTCTTACACCAAACTCACAGAACCCTTACCCGGTAGAGTGACGAGTTTCAACAGCCATAACTGGGCCGTCCAACAAGTCGTGTTTTTATAATTGTAAATGTAAATATAAATGTTTCCAAATTAACAAAGACACCATGCAGTTTCAGCTCAGTGGGTACGGGAAACAGGAAAGTGGGTACGGGAAACACTGACCCACTCGCCCACTCACCCAAACCACAGCAGATAAATGAAATATTTTTTTTAAAGTATTAATTTATGTAATTTCTCTACCGATAGTGCATACATCGATTATTGATTATTATGTTTGTTGTATTCTACACGCAGTGGCTTAAATGTTTGTTAGATTTGCCATCAGAATTGATTGTGTTTTTGCTATGTTATTGACCCCAGTTGTAAACTGTAAGTAATCAACTATACATTCTAAATTGAGTGATTAACTATACATTTTAAAGTGAGGAATCAACTGAACATTTTAAAGTGAGGAATCAACTGTACATTTTAAAGTGAGCAAGCTCTTAAAATATACAGGTTTGCACACATATATTTGTGTACTTTTGGTACATTTGAAACAGTCTTCCCGAAACATGGATATACAAAAAAAAAATGAACTTCGCCGATGTCATAAATTATAATGTCAGTTTATGGAGACCGGAGCGCGCGTACGACAGGTCGCTGTGCCTGAGCGAGTGACAGGTCATTGTGTCTTGTCACGTGACGGATTACCTCTAGGCCGGCAGCTAGCCATGATCATCAGCCATTCACGGCACATGCCAGGTGGGACATTCATACTTCAAAGTTGTCAAGTCGAGAAAAAAAAAAGAGAAAACTAGAAGGCGGTTTTATTTTAGCGGCCAGAAATGCAAACTTGCTGTCATTTTGCCAATCTTTCAACTACCTTCGGATTCAACTATATATTTATATGACGACAGGTTACAGGCGTAACTGGGTGTGATGGTGGGGCTGGCCGCCCCCAAGCGATAACTTTTTTCTATGTATTGAGGAGCAATTGAGGACTATTGTAGAGTTTCTTGGCGTGGATGGGGCGGAAAAAAAAATATATTGTTCTGCTCCTGGTGGAACCTACCATTGCTCAGCCACTGCTCAGAGTCTACAGTCACGTTTTCCTCATCTATGTGTTAAAATTTTAAAAAACAACGTTAAGTTTGAATTAAGTTTTAAAATGGTAACTCTTTCGTATTCCAAATGTGTTGTATCCCGCTCTACCAACTTACACAGGTACAATACACAATTTACTTACATTCGACAACCGTTCAGTGTTGTGATGGTGATAGTATCAGTCTCCACCTTGACGGGGTACAGCGGACATGTGCCTGAAATACCAGGATCAAACTTTCATTATTACTTCCTCGTGGTACTTAGACAGATAGATTGTTACACATCATTTTTATAACGTTCATGATTAATTTCAATGCATTTTTGTAATTCTTATTAAAAAATGCTTGCAAATATCTTGCTGACACGAAACAAGAGAAGAATAAGATTGGATTTCTCGCAGGCGAAAGGAAGACAAAGTATCAAAAACCCACCTATTGCCAACCCCACAACATGATAAAACTCACCTGTTGCCAACCACACAACATGATAAAACCCACCTGTTGCCAACCAAATAATATGAGAAAACCCATCTGCTGCCAACCACACAACATGATAAATCCAACCTGTTGCCAACCACACAACATGATAAAATCCACCTGCTGCCAACCACACAACATGATAAAACCCACCTGCTGCCAACCACACAACATGATAAAACTCACCAGTTTGAGCTGCACGCGCTGCTTCCCGCCAAGACTCAAACGCATCCAAATATCCTCTGGCTTTAAACAACTTTCTGAACACCTTCTCATCGGACCTGTCTTTATCGTCACTGTCCTCATCGCTGTTATCTTTGCGGACACGCCTTTGCCTTGAACGGCGGTTGTTATCTCTGTCGTTGTCCCCGGACTTATCGTCGCTGTCCTTAGATTTGTTATCATCATCGCTGTCGTTAGATTTATTGTCTTTATCTTTGGAATGATTATCATTGTCTTTGGAATGATTATCATCGTCTTTAGAATGTTTATCATTGTCTTTAGAATGATTATCATTGTCTTTGGAATGATTATCATCGTCTTTGGAATGATTATCATTGTCTTTTGAATGATTATCATTGTCTTTAGAATGATTATCATCGTCCTTGGAATGATTATCATTGTCTTTGGAATGACTATCATTGTCTTTGGAATGATTATCATTGTCTTTGGAATGATTATCGTCGTCGTTAGAATGATTATCGTTGTCTTTGGAATGATTATCACGTGCTCCCGAATCATCTCTTTCGTCATGATTACTATTATCTCTAGAGTGATCATCACTCAGGTCACCGTTCGAATCCTCGTGTTCTGCGCTGTGGACATTGACCCCAAAAACGGGATTTCCCGATTCATGGCTGTCGCCGTCAAAGATGTCTTCCAGGAAATCGTTCACGCCGTGGATCTCGTCACTGAAATCGTGTTCCACGTCATCCGATCTGTGCACGCCGAGAAACGTCTGGACGCTGGCGTTGGGGTCGACGATGACCCCTGAGTGGACGACGACCAGGAGAAGGCTGACTGGAGGGTTTGGGATAGAGAGAATGAATGATTAAATACGGATTCGGTGAAGAATTGTGGCAGACTGCGCTGGGCAGGACATATTGAAAAGATGCATGAATATAGAGAAACAAAGGTGATATACAGGCAGAAACCTAGGGGGAGACGACTCACTGGTCGCCCAAGGCTGAGATGGATCGACGGTGTGGAGAGGGATTTACACCAGTTGAGGGTTCGCACATGGAGGCGGAAGGCCTTGGATCGAACCGTATCGAAGGATGTGGTTGAGCAGGCCAGGGCCCTACATGGGCTGTAGCGCCACTGATGATGATGAAGAATTGTGGCAGTAAGCTAATCCCCTGACGCATTGCGGCTAGCTGTTAGTTGATATGAGAACTAGAGATTGCATTGCATGGCCAGGGCAGGACACATTCTTAGTGTCAATTGGTCCTAAGATGTTTGAACAACACATGCAGAAACACACTGAACTAGTGACGACTTGGCCAGTACAGGTCAGGACACGTTCTTAGTGCCTATTGGTCCTAATATTTTTGAACAACACATGCAGAAACACACTGAGCTTGGCCAGTACAGGTCAGGACGCATTCTTAGTGTGAATTGATCCTTAGGGTTGAACAGCACAAAAAATGAACAGCTGACGTCATAAGCTGGAGTCCAAGTCGGTTAAAACAAAAAGAAAGAATGATTCCGACATGTGTTTATAACGATGTCGTTTTTGAAAAGACTATTCCAAATATTCCTGGAATTATTTTATTGTTATTTTTGGGGGGTGGGAGGGGGAGGTCAAAGGGTGTCGGAAGAGGGGGGAGGGGGTTTGGGGCTGATTCTAAACTAGTTTTGCATGACTTCACAGTAACCGGTTCCATGGTGTAATATAATTAAACTTTACTGAAGGAATAAGCCAAGAAAGATTCCCGTGTTTAATGCTAATGAACAAGCCTTATTAGAATAGTTCATGTACTTACACAGGCAGGTTGATTTTGAGTTCATAGTGAGCTGTCGATCTGAAAATAAACAAGAACAGACTGGGTCAACTTCGACGCCAAGAGTTTTTTTTCCATAAACCTGGTCCCATCGAAGAACAAAAGTATAAAAAAAAAAGGTTCCATTAACCAGAGGTGCCAGCTCAAAAGTATATTTATGCAGTAGATTTTACGATAATATGTCCTCTAATATCAGGAGCTTTAACCAGTGGGGGGCCCACACAACCCCCGGGGTGTGCTGGGGGGTGTGGAGGCAGTCCTAGGAGAAACTAGGAGACGCAGAAATTTTTGAAAAAACACAAAGCAAAATAAAAACAAAATGGTCACTTTTGTTTTCAAACCATTTAGGACAGTGGTTCTCAACCTTCCTAATGCCGCGACCCTGTAATATAGTTCCTGATGTTGTCGCGACCCCCATCCACAAAAATTATTTTCGTTGCTACTTCATAACTGTATATTTGTTTTCCGATGGTCTTAGGCGTCCCCTGGGAAAGGGTCATTCGACCACCAAAGGGGTCGCGACCCACAGGTTGAGAACCGCTGATTTAGAACCTACCATAACTGGGTTGTTTTCATATTTATTATTAATTACATTTTTTTATCCATGTCCCGGATGAGGGGGGGGGGGGAAT
The DNA here is from genome assembly GCA_964017045.1 of Omphiscola glabra. Classification (NCBI taxonomy): domain Eukaryota; kingdom Metazoa; phylum Mollusca; class Gastropoda; family Lymnaeidae; genus Omphiscola; species Omphiscola glabra. Next base: position 7,207,412 of record OZ024807.1, on the reverse strand, counting down.
GAAATGTCTTGAAATCACCGCTAAAAAAGATTTAGAGCCCCTTTACAAACATAATCTATTATGTGGACAAAGATAAATTCATGGTCAAACACAACTTCATGTAATGCCACGAAATGACCATTACGTGTATATCCATGTTAAAGAAATGGACCATTCCATTCCTAATATGACATCTATCTCGGTCAACGAATGCTAAAATATGTAAACATGTGTATGTCAAGACGTGTGTCGTAACTTACCTGTAAGGTAAAGACTTCAGGTCCTAAAACTAGGGCTTGCTGAGTTTTCGTTTTATTTTTCCCGTTTGGTTTAAAATCCTGTCTCGATTTTCTCGAAACTCTATGATGTCTATCTAATTTTTTTATCCTAACAAACTTCTGTCTTCTTTTCTTCCCGCTACTGGTAGCTTGAACTTCCTAACTTACAACTCTGCCTTTGTCGTCGCTGTTGTCTTGCGCACATCTTCTTTTATACGATAGCTTTCCCGTGAGCCCCCATCCCCCACCCCCACCCCCAACATGTCATTTTTCTTTCCCGTGGCGGTCAGATCGCGGGCTTGAAGGCTAAATATAGCCCTGATTCATGACGCCATCACTCAACTCCAAAATAGACAGTCTGCTCCGCCATGTGACAAGTCAGGAATGGAAACACACGGATGATCGTGCCGAATGAAATGTATTTAAAGCTGGAACAGATTCGACAAAAGTTTTTGTCCATATTAGGAGATTTTATGATTTCAGGCGGACCAAAAAAAAATAAGGATCCGGAGTCGAAGATGAAAACATTTTTTAATGGGGGCCGAGTGGCAAACGGTTTTTCTACTTAGGGCCTTTGGAAAGAAAAGCTGCGCCCGGATAAAAGTCAGATTTTTGGTGGCCTTAACCAAGCCCTCCCCTTACTTAAATCTATACACACATTTTGTTTGAAAAATGTCTATTTTGGCACCCTTCGATGGTAGCACCTGAGGCTGGTTACCACCCCCACCCCAAAAAATAAGATAAAAATAAATAAATAAATCGCACAGACCTTTTCCATGTCTTTTTGAACTTTGAAAATATATTTATATTCTCTGCTGAGCAAACGTTTGTGTAGTGGCCACAGGATTGGACGAAAATGTTGTCAGGTTTCCGATGACATTTTTATAGGGCGAGTAAGAGTTGTATAATAAGAATGTCTTTGACATTTTCGTGTTTCCATGAATTTGCTATGGAACTATCAGGCACGCCTCTGAAAGATATAGGGGGGAGGGCGGGGGATGATTTTTTGTGAATGACCCCTCCAATGTTTCTTTTTCACCACTTGGAGATTTGGTAGACACATTTCATGACTAATGAGGCGGACAACAGCAATAACAACTGCAATAACAACAGCAATAACATCTGCAATAACAATAGCAATAACAACAGCAATAACAACAGCAATAACAACAGCTATAACAACAGCAATAACATCTGCGATAGCAACAGCAATAACAACAGCAATGACAACAGCAATAACAACTGCAATAACAACAACAATAACAACAGCAATAACAACAGCAATAACAACAGCAATAACAACAGCAATAACAACAGCAATAACAACAGCAATAACAACAGCAATAACAACAGCAATAACAACTGCAATAACAATAGCAATAACAACAGCAATAACAACTGCAATAACAACAGCAATAACAACAGCTATAACAACAGCAATAACATCTGCGATAGCAACAGCAATAACAACAGCAATGACAACAGCAATAACAACAGCAATAAAAACAGCAATAACAACAGCAATAACATTAACAATAACATCAACAATAGCAAACAGCAACACACTGATCCCAGCGAGTCATGATTCTATCAGCCATTTACTAGCTTACGCCCCCACCTCCCAATCTTAAAGAAGGTATTGCCACCGAGAAGAGTAAAGTTCCATTGGATGTGATGGCTGATTTTTGTGATTTAAATACGTTTCGATGTCTTGCGTTTCTTAAATTGTTTTCCTTTAAAAATGTTTTTCCTTTTGAAAGAATTATTTATGCATGTGCTTAAAAATGAAAATGTAATTTGTAATTAAAAATGGAGTTCCATTTTTTTTTTGGTATGATAAATAAAAGATTCTTAAGTGATTTTTTCCGTATCCTATCTAACACAGAAAAAAAAAAAAAAAAAAAAAAAAAAAAAAAAAACCTGTTTGCGCATGTCAAAAGTTTAAGATTGTAAACCTTGGCACGAGTTCCTTTCAACGAATCAAGTCAACTTATTTCAATTGTTTCCCCTTTTCTTCTTCGTATTATTAGGAGGAAGATCCGACGCACATGATTAAAGTCTCACGAAGCCCTCCGCTTGTCGCATCCTGTTATGATCCCAAACCCTGTGTGCGAAACTTTTGCAAACATTTCCTTTGTCATCAACATCTCTTTAAAACATGTATGTTTGGTTCGTTTTTTTTAAAAACAAGCATTTATTTTAAAACTGTCGAGACGAGTCTTGCGGCTCTTGTCCAGTTTCAATTTTTTAAGAACTCCTAAACTTTAAAGTTTCTGATGAGCGTCCGTCATCAAGTAAGGTATCAAGATTCTTACTCTCGTAGGAAAAGGCGGGGGTTGTGGGGTGGTGGTGGTGGTGGTGGTGGTGGGGGTAGTGGTGGTGGTGTTGGTGGAGTTGTGATGGTGTTGGTGGGGTTGATGGTGGTGGAGGTTGTGGTGGTGGTGGTGGTGGTACGCTAAGGGCAGCAATTTTTTTATTTTATTTTACAAACATATGTTTTGGAGGGCGGCTTTTTCAGGTGCAGAGTTTTTCGTCGGCCGATTGGGGGGGGGGGGGGCGCTGGGGCGCAACATTCTTAGTACTGACCCTAGCTACGACAATGAAGCTACATATTTATGAATGGAGCTTTTGACTGTTCAAATTTGACATATGTCCAGTTCATCCATCAGATGTAACAATAAACAGACGAAAAATTTAATGCAATCAACATTTACGTAACGAGGTGGTAGACTGTTGGATCATATCGTTCAACAATCATTTTCTGTATGTATCAAAAACAAAAACTAAAACAAAGAAAAACATTAACGTTAATTTGGAGACGAGGCCCAGCAGCGGACGATTAATTGTAAAATTACATATAAAAAAAAATACCCTCTAATTTCGTACTTAAATTATACAACCCAGTGCAATTTTACAAGCGCACCCTTATCTATAAGGCAGTGGTTCTCAACATGTGGGTTCGGCTCGGAAGTAGCATTAAAAAATATGCAGTTCCTGCTGTTGTTATAGGCGATATATGTGATTTAGGGGGCTGCATAGAGTGGCATTTTTTTTAGCAGAGGAAACTTACTGAAATGTTTTTAAAAAAAAATCAATTTATGAATTAAACCAAAATGTAAAACTATATACCAATGTTTTAAAGGTGTAAGTGTAATGAAAAGATAGATTTTGATTTTTCTAAGTCACGTGTACGCTGATTAGGAAGGAGGGGGGAGGATAAATTCCACCCGGGCGGTTCCCTCTTCTATATATGTATTTTGTAAAAAGGGGTGAGGGAGGGGCTAAGTGAGTCACGCACGCCTGGCAGCACTAACCCCTAGTTACACCACTGCCCTCCCCATCTGCTACTGACTGACACGCAAGTTATAACGAATAAATAAGGATCCGAATATTTATATTTAATATTTGGCACTTTTATAATTTTTTTTTTAATGAGTTAAGAATGGTGGATGGACAATAAAAGGCCATAAATTAATGGTGTTATACCCTAATATGTGGTGAGTATATGGTTCGCTGTATTAAACTAAAAAAGTTTATTCCAGTGCTAGATTTTACATTTCTGATGTATTATGACAGGATTTGCACACACAATATTATAGTCTGTAAAAATGTCTTACCATACAAATCATATAGGGTTAGGCCTCTTGAGACTTCTCTTAAATTATTCGTTGAGTTCGGTTGTTAACGATGCTGCAAAAGTTTTCCGGGAATCACTTACGTAACATTTTCGGTATATTTACTCTTTCAAAAGTTATGCACATTTTTTGCATCAGCATATCGCTGGAATGCATTCAAGAATATTCAAAGAGTTAACTTTTGAAATATTACGGTCAGCATGTTTGGAAAGTAGAGTTAATGCTGCGATCGTAATGCGAAACAGAGCATTTGAAATTTACAATGCAGTCCTCGCGACCTTTCACTAAATGGGCCACATGGAACTCAATCACGTGCAGAAGTTAAGTGAACAGCTTACACACACAAAAAAAAAAATCAGTGATTTGAAGTTCATATGTTTTTCTGATTGATATTGCGTCATATTCTATTTGAGATCGATATGTATAGTTAATCGTTTTCAAAACGGTGATCTTGATTTTTAAAACAACAAATGTGATTAATCGAAAGCATACCAAAAAAAAAATGCAAGACTTATGCCGAGTTTCATCTCGATAGGTTGACGTGTAGTGGGTCAATTAGTCGTCCGACGATTTTGCCAGTCCGCCATCCACCCACCCACCCATCCACCCACCCAGCCAGTCAGCCACGAACAAAGGCGAGGTTAATATAAAGGAAACACGTTCTCAAATGATGCGTGCTATTAGTTCAGGGGTCTCCAAACTACGGCCTGCAGGCAGAAAAGTTTGGCGACCCGAGGTTTAGTTATATCATCTGAAATTCAGATTCATCAGATAATAATGCAACAGAACTGTTTAATTAGTTATTTGCTTAATAAAAAAAAACAGAAAGGGAGACATATTGTCGAATATGTAATATTAATATCCATATATGTCAAATGTCTTTTTTTTAAAAATGATTGGAAAAATATACGTATAGTGACGGGAACAATTCACACCTTGGCAAATGATATCACCGAAAAGGTTGAGAACCTCTGAATTAAGTTGTTTCAGTTAAAGCCAGTGAAACCATGAGTGCAGGATCTGTAACAATCCGGATCTTTAACTTAAAACTTCTTTTCTTTCTAATAACCAGGAATCTCGTCGTTAGGAAGTAGGATGAACCTTTGGGGGAACAATAGTCATACAATTCTTAAAGACATAATATTTCAAGAATCACTCAAGTTTGTGTGACAGCGACATCAATGGGTTTGAAATGTCGTAAGGTGTCCACCAAATCTAGAAGTCCACAGTGATAAACAATCAGTTAGGAATTAGAACGTTACTATAAAAAAAAACGTGTTTTTTTTTTTTCAAAGAAAGAAATCAGGTACGAATTTAAAAAAAACAAAATGGATGACAACATATTCAACCACTTTGTTCTTAAATTGCATTCACAAATGTTGAACATGTGTATACGTTTTGAGGTGAACCCTAAAAAAAATAACGTTTGGTCTATTCATATCGGCTAAACAAATTTTATTTTTTACACAAGTATTAGTTTCAACGCTCTATTTCCTTTTAAGTGCTTTTTGGTAACCAGCATTTCTATTCAAAACCAGTCGTTCCCTCCTTTTTTTAAAGTGTTATTTCAAATGATTGAAACGGTTAAAATCGGAAATAACTTTGATTTTGTACCATGTATCCATACTTGATGTTATAAGTACCAATTGTCTAGGTATATATATGTTTGAATGTAAACTCTGTATTCAATAGGCGCGAAACATAAAATTCCCCAGAAATATGCACTAATTGGGATTCATGTTTCGTCTAATAACTTTAGTAGACGGGAAGTTCACGCATTGCCGCCGATAACTTTTTGAGGGTTATTTGTAGTTTGGAATATAAAATGAATTAAATATTTGCATAAAAATGCACGGAAAATATGTAGAAAATTGTTGCGTTTTACAGCCTGAATGATGCGTTAGGTACCATCCCTACAATATTATTATTGGTTATTTAATTAAAAATAATGTACCAAGAATGTACTAGACTGTTGTAGTAGTATGAATGCAGGCCGTCGTGCATGATGAAATGGCGTCAGCATACGGGGGCAGAGGTCACTAAAATGACGTCAGAGGACAGTGGTTGTCTCTTTGGACATTAAAATGATTTACGAGCACTTCCGAGACTCTTTCGGAGACAACACGAATTGATGACCTTTACCACAACTATTTTGATGTACACACAAAAATACCACCATGAAAAGATTTTTTTGTATGTTGATTGTCAGCGTTTAATTAACTATGGTCGTGCGTGTCGTCGAAATGTAGATTCTTCACATAAGGAAACAGTCAGGAAGTTTAAAATTCATCACCAGAGTTAGTACGATGTTATTCGCTCTTATTAGTGGTCAATAACTCGGCTGATGCATCGACTGAAGAAAGGAATACAACAATTTTGATCAAATATTCACCACAGCAGCATTTGTGCTATTACCAAATAATTTAAGTTCACTGAATTGCCAAGTCTCCACCTCCACTATTTATAAAAAAATAAAGATAAATTTAACCTAACGTTGTCTCACATAACGTTGTCTCACATAACGTTGTCTCACATAACGTTGTCTCACATAACGTTGTATCACATAGCGTTATCTCACATAGCTTTGTCTCACATAGCGTTGTCTCACATAACGTCGTCTCAGATAACGTCGTCTCACAAAACGTCGTCTCACAGAATATCGTCTTAAATAACATTGTCTTATGGTACACATAGCGTCGTCTCACATAACGTCGTCTCACAAAAAGTCGTCTCACATAGCGTCATCTCACAGAACGTCGTATCACATATCGTCGTCTCACATAACGTCGTCTCAAAGAACGTCGTCTCAAATAACGTTGTCTCAAATAACGTTGTCTCACATAACGTTTTCTCACATAACGGTAACTATCTACCTGACGTATTTGACGGAATCAGTAGTGGCACCGAGGAACACGGCTCTTGTGCATTGTTGTTGTGTTGTGTATAAGTACAGTGACTAATGTAAACACAAGGTGTCACCCGGTACGGTAAACTCGAGGTGTCACCCGGTACGGTAAACTCAAGGTGTCACCCGGTACAAGAAACTCAAGGTGTCCCCCGGTAGGGTAAACTCAAGATGTCACCCGGTACGGTAAACTCGAGGTGTCACCCGGTACGGTAAACTCGAGGTGTCACACGGTACGATAAACTCAAGGTGTCAGCCGGTACGGCAAACTCAAGGTGTCACCCGGTATGGTAAACTCAAGGTGCCACCCGGTACGGTAAACGCAAGGTGTCACCCGGTACGGTAAACTCAGGGTGTCACCCGGTACGGTAAACTCAAGGTGTCACCCGGTACAATAAACTCAAGGTGTCAGCCGGTACGGCAAACTCAAGGTGTCACCCGGTACGGTAAACTCAAGGTGTCACCCGGTACAATAAACTCAAGTTGTCAGCCGGTACGGTAGACTCAAGATGTCACTCGGTACAAACCCACGGTACGGTAAACTCAAAATATCACTCGGTACAAACCCATGGTGTCACCCGGTACGGTAAACTCAAGGTGTCACCCGATGTGGTAAACTAGTGGTGTCACATCCCCTCCCCCTGGATTTAGTCACTCATGAACTTCCATGGACAACCTGCTTTAGTGGCACCCTGTTTCATAACACCTATTTCTGGTGGCAGTCAGTTATGGTGAGAATCTGATCTAGCACCCATGATTTCGAAGCACCCGGTTCTGGTGGAAGCCTGATCTGTTGGCCGCCTGTTCTGGTGACACTCTGTTCTGGTGACACTCTGTTCTGGTGACACTCTGTTCTGGTGACACCCTGTTATTGTATTTAACTATCAGTAATACTATTGACTCGAGCGAGCTCTCTCAAATTTGCAATTTCTCTTTTTGATATCACACCAAGAAGTGTCCTATGGTGCAGCCCCCCCCCCCCAATCAGGAACACCACTGTTTAAATATTAACGACGCAGTGTTACACTGCGACAAGGCTTAGGCAGGTTTAAGGGCCCCAAAGAAAACTAGTGAGCACCGCTCAACTTCATGCAGTTTCGCTTTATGTGTGTACACGGAGACTGTACATGGCTATTGCACACGGACACTATGCAAGGAGGCTGTAGAAAGAGGCTGTACATGAGGGATAAACACGGAAGTTGTACACGGATGCTGTACACGGAGACTGTACACGAAGGCTGTAGGTGGAGACTCTACACGGAGGCTGTACATGGTATGGGTGCACGAAGGCAGTCCATGGAGTCTGTACACAGAGATTTCACGGTAAGACCTTGAGGTGTCATTTATGCCTCGCTTGATATAAATCAATTTCCTATTAAGGACGTTGGTAAAAGAATAAATATGTAGGCGCACCCCCTCCCCCCCCCCCCCCCGCTCTTCAGGAAATAGAAAATCTGACACTGAATAAAACAATCCGTGTCTGTCTCTATCCGTCTGCCCCTCCCCCCTTTTTTCCGCATCCACCCAAATGATTGTTTTCTATATCTGTTAGTCATTAATCTCATGCACAGTCCAATTACCTTTAGCTTAACGGTAATTTTTCGTGTGTTTTTGCTGGTCAAGGCAGACTTTCCTTAAAATAAGGGGTTGGTTAGTGTGGGTCGTGGGTCTGAGTTGGGGAAGGGGATGATAGGATCTGAGCCCTTGCACGTATGAAGGTACCTTCTTTTTTTTTCTTTTCTGTGAACTATTAAACATGTGGACGTTTCTATTCATAGATGTTGCATTTAAAAATAAAATAACTACAGGTCTGTGTACCATCGGGTCACACCAGGCGGATCTCAAGTATGGTCCAGTATGCAGGCATAAATGGCAAAGTGGTAAGGGGATGAGAATCTCAGCTATATAGTATGTTATTTAATTAGAATCCTTTATAAAGTTGTCCATATAATAAATAACCAAAGAAAAGAACTCATTCTTAATATAAGCACCCATAGCTTAAAGCCGGTTACAGTTTATTAAAAAGGATGCCATGGTAAGTTATATAACGATTCGTTCAGAGCAAGTTATATAACGATTCGTTCAGAGCAAGTTATATAACGATTCGTTCAGAATAAGTTATATACAGATTCGTTCAGAGTAAGTTATACAAAGATTTGATCAGAGTAAGTTATATAAAGATTCGATCAGAGTAAGTTATATAACGATTTGTTCAGAGTAAGTTATATAACGATTCGATCAGAGTAAGTTAAATAACGATTCGTTCAGAGTAAGTTATATAAAGATTCGTTCAGAGTAAGTTATATAACGATTCGTTCAGAGTAAGTTATATAACGCATCGTGCAAACTAAGTTATGTAACGATTCGTTCAAATTAAGTTATATAACGATTCGTTCAGAGTAAATTAAATAACAATTCGTTCAGAGTAATTTATATAATGACTCGTTCAGAGTAATTTATATAATGATTCGTTCAGAGAAATTCATATGATGATTCGTTCAGAGTAAGTTATATACCGATTCATTCAGAGTAATTTACATAACGATTCGTCAAAGCTGTTCAATCCCAGTCCCCAACTCCTACGCAACAGCGTTGCTGCTACAGCGACGTTGGTTTATGGATTCCAGGTAGCAAGCGGGATTGGAAAGGAGAGACAATTCTAAAGATCCTCTACATTTTCTCCGTGGTATACGATAACTCTCTGTGCGACGTGTCTCCGTCAAGTTGTGGAAAAGAAATTAAATTCCCTAACAAACCTACGGTAGCAATTGTTACATATGAATCGTGTCAAGGCAAGAGCAGTTTTTAAACCCGACTGTGAACAGCTCCCCGCCTTCTTAAATACATCCTTGTGAAGGATATAATTAATGAACACCTGATTGTTAAGTGCAAATCTCTTATCCCCCCACCCACCGTTATTTTCAGGGAGGAAGTTGTGTAACTAGTTAACTACATGCATGTTGATGCAGGTTATTTGAACATTTTGCGCCCGATGCGCAATTCTCAGACTGGTGAAGTCAAGGGTTATAATTGATAGACTGCATTCCAGTTGTGTGAATGAAATATAAGAACAAGGTGTGCTAATCTTGAATTCATAGACAGGACAAAAGATTTTGGCGTTACGGCTTAGAGCCTTCATCTGAAAACAAGACAAAAAGAAGTTTACCAAGTATCAGATCACAGTAAAAAAACGTAAGATATGTCCTTTTTGTTGCCGTCAGTGCGCTGTTGAGTAAAGACAACTTTGGTTACCCCCTGAGATAGTAGTAGTTTATTTCATCTACCGGGATGATTCTTTCATCGACACGGTCATTTGTTATATTGATGTAGAGACGGATATGATTTAGGAGTCCTAATGCCACCAGTCCGGGAACACAATCTGAGACTCCCTAGGTTTGTGACACCACATGTGAGTGTATGAGCCCTTTACCACTATCGGTTTGTGACACCACATGTCAGTGTATGAGCCCCTTACCACCCTGGGATTGTGACACCACATGTCAGTGCATGAGCCCCTTACCATCCTTTGTGACTTTAAATATTAATACTTAGACCGAAACAGCGTTAAGAGGAAATCATTTAAATATTAGACCATTGACACTTAAGTACAGCACAAATATTTATGTGAATACTGAGTTTGTCAAGAAAATTCATTTTAGAAACATCTAGAAATAGATGGAAATCTGAGTGTTAATTATTATTGAACAAATTTTATTAAAATTAGCTGTTACATTATATAATTAATTTATCACGAACAGTACACTCAAAACATATTTTATACATTTAAATATACTACATTATTTAATGAAATTTCTTTCATATATATAAAAATGAGGTATTGAACCAAAAATAACACTAAAATAAAAAACCGAATCGTTTTAAAAACGTTCGGATTCTTAAAAGCAATTACAGGGCTTTTCTATTATTTGACGGAAATCGAATCAATTTAGATGTGATAAAAATAAAATGTATCAGCCTGCCGTAGGAGCAGAGAAAACTTGGATATCACAAGCATTCTCAAATTAAGATGATTCCTTGCGTCTTACATGTTAGTTTAAATAGCAATGAAATTTTTTTTTAATAACGCAAAAATTGGTATATTAATCAGTGTTGGATTGTAACTAATTTTTCTTACAATTTTATTACTATTTCCTTCACATGGCTTAAACGAATTCCTCAATTTTTAATTATTTGTTTCATAAGTAAGGAGCATGATCATTGGAGTCGTCTCACCAACGGGATATGTCAATAAATTAGCTGGTCAATCATCGGGGGGAGGGGGGTGAATTCAGATGTCCCACGTAGGCTGCTACGTATCGATTACATCATTCGAGAAATCGATCATATTACACAATGAATTCATCACCTATCTAAACATTTCATTAATAATGTTTAGGAAAAAAATTGTTTCTCCTATGTCAGACATTTTCAATTTGTAAGTCCCAAAGGGAGTGACTCATCTGTGAGCGTTTCTCATTCTCATTAATTAGAAATGCCCAGCTACGACTATATACAGGTAAAGAATGGTAAGTCTTGGCTTGATCTATCGAAACAAAATATAAATAAATTACAACAATCAATACAACTATGACATAACCGGGTGCAGATTTTCACCGTGTCCGGGTAGTTTGAGAAAATATCCGGTGGGTCCAAGTGTTACAAAAAAAAATAGAGTTAACGTCTCATTTTCCATAATATATGAATAGAAAAGATAGTATGAATTTAAAGAATAGTCATGAATGACAGTCCGACACCCTACCTGCGCGGCCTTTTAACAATAATCCTATAGACCAGTGGTTCTCAAACCGTGGGTCGCAACCCCATTTGGGGGCGCACGATCCTTTCACACGGATCGCCTTAGACTATCTGAAAACACATATACTCGACAGTTATAAAGTATCGACGAAAATAATTTTGTGTTTGGGGGTCACCACGACATCAGAATTGTATTTAAGGCTCGCCGCACTAGAAAGGTTGAGAACCACTGCTATAGACAGTCCTACATCCTAACTTCCGCTCTTTAAATAATGGTCCTACAGACAGTCCTACTTCATACCCGTGGCCGTGGCCTGCATTGATTAACATAATAATATGCCTCCCCTAAAGAGCGAATCGGCAACCTTTTAACCCGAGTTTAACCGTCACGCATGACTCTCACTGCGTGACAGTTTTTTTTTATACTTAGTACTATTCATATAAACATGTTGCGTGTATAGCTGCGTCGCATCCGCGAATGACTGGCGCACCCCAACATGCCTCCCGAACAAGAGGAGCAGTGGCCCAGTATATATTGTGAATAGAACCAGGCCCAAAACGGACCCCAATGTGGCACTCCGTACACCAAGTCAGTACAGCTGGAGAGACAGCCACCGACAGCGACCGCCTGCGTTCTATTGGAGAGATAGGAGCTAAACTAATCCAAAACTGAACCAGAAAAGACAAAGTAATTTTTGACGGGTTTTGTAAAGGGTTTCATGATCAACATTGCCAAAGGCTGCACTGAGGTTCAAAAGGATCAGGATGGAGACATCACCGCTGTCCACAAACGAGCAAGAGGTCAGTGGTGACTCTCAAGAGAGCTGTCTCAGTGCTATGGAAAGGTCTATAGGCCGACTGATTAGGTCTGAGAAGAGCGTCGTCGTTTAAGTAAGTAAAAAGTTTTTTATAGAACTAATTTTTCAATGACTTTAGCTAAAAATGATAAGTTAGATACCGATCTATAGTTTTTACATTATTTTCATCCAGACCAGGCTTCTTAAGCAACGGTTTAATGACAGCCGAATTACAAAAAGTGGGCACAGTGCCAGAAGACAAGCTTTCATTGACTATGTGGGTTATCGTTGGGAGCAAATGATCTAATGACTCAACCAACAAGGAGGTGGGCATGCTCTGTATACACGTGACAACGCTTTATTGTCTACCCGGCCTGGCTAGGCCTTCACAAGACGAGAAAAATCAATTAGAGCATGTATCATCTTTACAATTTAAATTTTATTGGCGTTATGGAAGCTGGTAACAACACTCGGCACTTAGCTAAATACATATTGATTTGTTAGCAAGCAATGGGGTGAAGGGGTGTGGTCTGCTCCTGTCCGTACTTAATTTATGATTGAGGAATTTCTTTCCGATGCATTGTGCATTCATGACGTCATTGCTTTTTAAAAACTTAAATAATTAGACGAACAAATCCAAAGTATCTTAATTCAAAAGACTACACATCACCAGAGTCACAGCTCAGGCATTAAAGTTAAGAAACACGTGAGCAGTCTGTATATGTGTGCTATCCTTGTAGTTTAAACACATTTTCCGTAGAATTACATTGAGTGTTTATTGATTCTGTTAGTAGGGAGTTAATCAATTGAATTCTTAATTCAAAACATCTTCTATTTATCTCTATTTATCTCTCTCTCTCTCTTTCTCTCTCTCTCTCTCTCGATATATATATATATAGAGAGATACACAAATAATATATATATATATTATAGTAGTTTGGGAAGTTCGTCAATCAAAAATATTTTGGCAAGCGGTCGTCTGACATTCGCGCAACATTGCCAACACCGCGAAGCTGGGACTGCATTTTGAGGATACCTGTTTGTTTGAGTAATTCGGTTACCCTGATCTTGTCCTGCAATTTGATGTTGAAGATTTGTTTTGCAGGCTCTTTGTGTAAAAGGGGTTTAGTCATGTCATTGCGTTGATAGACTGTCCGAATTTAACATGCCGATAGCAGCGTTGGGAGAAATATTTATTTTGGTTTAAGTGCTTGAGCCTCTCATTTTCAATAGATTGTTTTTTTTTAAAAAATCTTAATTTTGCTCCGGCTCTTGCAATTTAAATGTTCACCTCACCATCGATTGTTTCGTTTGGGACAGAATTCTACCAAGATAAGAGAAAATGCTTACAACTACTTCGTCATTGACTTGGAATGTTCGGCTCGATGTAAGTTTTTCTTTGACCTGATTGGTTCAAGACCTCAGTTTTTTTTTATGTTAATGGTTACGCCAATTTTGTTCAAGGCCCCATAGAAATCTGCAGCATTGCATTGCCCGCGATGCCTCCGATTCAACGTTATAGGCACATTCGTTGGGTGCAGAAAGTCACTGATGTTCGATATCTGATGCCGATTCCAAAGACTGAATGCACCAGACAGCGGGCCGAAGGTCATGATGCTGAAAAGTGTTGGTGCTGATACACAACCTTGCTCACGCCATTTGACACCATGCTTGGTTGAGAACTTTCTTCCATTCCCGGACCCTAGCACGCATGCCATCTTGCAATAATCGTACCTTTAAATAATATTTTATGTCCCCCATATTTGTCCATGAATTACCTTGGTTTGGCCTACATAGTTTGAGAAGACGGCAACATTTTATTCCCAGCACTGGCCTACATAGTTTGAGAAGACTTCAACATTTTATTCCCAGCACTGGCCTACATAGTTTGAGAAGACTTCAACATTTTATTCCCAGCACTGGCCTACATAGTTTGAGAAGACTTCAACATTTTATTCCCAGCACTGGCCTACATAGTTTGAGAAGACTTCAACATTTTATTCCCAGCACTGGCCTACATAGTTTGAGAAGACTTCAACATTTTATTCCCAGCACTGGCCTACATAGTTTGAGAAGACTTCAACATTTTATTCCCAGCACTGGCCTACATAGTTTGAGAAGACTTCAACATTTTATTCCCAGCATCTGTCTGGCCGCGAGCACATATGAATATTTCAGCGCTTTTTTAAAAAACGCATAGATTTTCTGGCAGTAGATCCTTCTTCGGTTGCCAATTGAGACTTTCAAGAAGATTTTACGGAGTATGTACCTGAAATTGGGAGTAAATCTATATCCGGTTAATTGCTGCAGGATTAACGGTTCCCTCTACATTTGTACAAGTGGAAAATGGATGCGTCATTAAAGTAGTCAATCATTTTCGCTTCCTGTCAAATGAAATGGAACAGCTCGTGAGGTCTTACACTCATAATCGTAGGTTTTATCATTGATTTAATGTCTGGGAATATTTTTCTCCCTGTGGTCGTCTACCGCGTTGTAATGTTGAGCTAGGTATCGATAAGACGATTGTTTGACCAACAGTCTGCACCAATTACATACCTGTTTAGAAGTGTGTCCCACTGAAGCATGAAGTAAAAGGAGATGATTAAGTTGTCAAAGGCCAACTCCGTGCTTTTCCAGTACTACAAGCCGAGCGATGTAATCACGACCCATGTGGGCAAGTATCTCAACAAAAACTATTGTTTTTTGTATTGCTTCGGAACGTCAGCTATGACAGAGTGAAGATCCTGATAATGAAGATCTTAAACGAACTTGTTCTTAACTTAATCTGTGTGGTCATTGCTTTAGTAGAGGAGCTTAGGTTAGCGAGGTGTATTCTTCCAGTTTAGAGAGGGATTTCCATTGTCAATATCCTATGGTCGACTCCCCTTGGAAGTCCAGCCAGACTGCTAAGAAGTGCAGATTTAATATCAAACACAACACTGTAGTTTTGCTGAATTTTACCTTTAATATCTTTGTCTTGCTTTTATTAATATATATACACGCAAGATTCATCCACCCTAAACGCCGATGGAAATGATCGCTAATTTTGGGGACGAGAGATACACTGCCTAGTATTAGTGCCACTATGGGCGGCCAAATAAGTGTGCCACTCGCCCTTTCACGATACAAACTCTGTAGTTGTCCGAAAATGCCGCACCTCATTAAAGAAAAAGTTACCCCTTGATGAAATAGCTCACCGTCCCCTTTTCTAAGACCCTGGAGAGGGTGTAGCTAGAGTGAGTGGTGTCACTGAACATGATTCATTTTACCCCCCCCCCCTTTTTTTTTTCAACTCTTAAAACTAATTGTTTTTTTCAACCATCACGTACCCTCAAATCACATTTTGGTGCCCACGTTAGTCTGGCACCCCGGGACGTATGTCCCATATGCCATCCTTAGCTACGCTTCTGGGCACTGACCATAGTCGCTGCCGGCCCCCCGAAAATCTGACATGCCCCCCCCCCACCCAGCGGAAAATGTCTGAAAGAATCACTGGGTCTTCTATACATTGATTATATTAATCTTATATAAACCATTGATTTCTATATTAATATAGATGATATCTCTGGTTGTTGTTTTTTAAAAAGTATTCTCAGTGTAATAAAAATACATTAACTTTTTAAAAGGGATACTATTTAGCAATACAATTATATCATAAGAATGATAATAACGATCACTAATATCGTAAACACATTTAAAAGAGATTATGCAGAATTTTTTTTTTATAAGGAACTATTTTATGAGAGTCGTTGTCTTAAAATCATGTTAATTTCATGAATTACGCGGTGTTTTATGTACGCCAAAAAAACTTTTTTCATTCCATTAGCCAGGCATGTAATTTAATATAGGAGATTATCTAAATCCAGTTAAGCTTTAATTCTACACTTCAAATCTGGTAAAATATATGTGCAATATAGTGTTTTTCTATTTTATTATCATTTTTTTTTGTATTGAGTATCTATGGTTCTTATATATCTACAGAAACATAATACAAATATGCTTAAAAAATAGAAATGGATTTCTCATTGCAGGATGTTTTTATTTGTGTCTTAAAATGTGAGTTTGAGAAATTTGAACGTTTTAGCAGAAAAAGATGCTGAACTGTTTGAATACAAATTACAATAAACGAAAAAAAAAAAGAATATATTTATTAACATTTTTTTTAACATTTGGAATCTCAAAACAATCTTTGGACGGCTTCTTCCTTTTTGTTTATTGTTAACGAAGTTACAGAAAAACTATGTACAAAAAAGTTATTCTTTTTTTTAAATGTTCTAAATATAAATGTGACGTAACATTATTTCTCGTCCACAGACATGCACAATGGGAACAACACGCGTGGTTATCATATTATTTTTTGCATGTATCAATCTTCCAGTGGTGAGAAGTGGTGAGTTAAATGTATTTAAAAAAAATAATATAATTAATATTTTCATTTTGTTAACATGTAGCTAGGATAGGGCCATTGAGTCGGAAGGCGAATGTTTTGAGCACATCAGCACGAAACTTACTTCCTCAGATGCCAAGTTAATTACGATGGTATTTTTGCTTAATGAATGCAAATGTAAATATCTGGGTTCTGGATTATGGTTAAGCGTATAGACTGTTGCATATGACATATATATTTTTTTGCACAGTACGTCATAAAACATGATAGTAGCTCCTGTGATGCAACCGGTAAAGCAGTATAGACTACTGGAAGTTCTTTTTCGTTTATAAGATTTAGCTTGTCATAAAAAATTTAAACAAAATGTTATGTTTTCGATGATTCAAGAGTTTATTTTCACCCACGACTTATGTTTCATATTTAAATACGGAGTAAAAATTATTAGAAACATCACCGACGATGTGTTGCTAAATGTAGACACATTTGAGTCGCGCAACACAATCTCCGTCGAACAAGTGTCCACAGAATGTCAGCTGTTTTAAAACTAATGTTCTTGCTGATCTCATACAATTTACGATGCGTTTTGATACTCTTGAATAATTAAAATTTTACGGATTTGATTATAATAATTGTTCCTACAAAACATAAGCGGCTAATCAGTGTGAATCCCACTTGTCCGCAAGCAACTTGTACAAAGGAATTTTATTTAAAGGGAAATTAGTTTAAATGGAAGTTTTTATTTAAAAAATTTATTTTAGTGTAATGAAATTTAAATATTTTTTTTCTTCGAAGTCTTTTTTAAGTGAATGAAAAAAAATGGGAGAAATTTAACCCCCCCCCCCCCCCCCCCAAAAAAAAAACAAAAACAAACCCACGTAGTTTGGTCTCATTAATTAAATTCGAAAACAATTCTGTACGGGCTACATTCATTCGTTCTCGTAGGTTTAAACAATTTGGTTTCGTACTAATTTCTGACACGGTTCGCGATCATTTGAAGTGAATTACTCGAAAAGTAACAATGCGCTACAAATAAATCATTTTAGACATTATTGTTTGCTAATGTTAATCATACATATTTTTCCAATTAGATTTAAGAATTCTCTTTTTTCAGTATGGTGAATGCAAGAACAAACAACAAACTATGACATACATTCAAATTACTAGATAATTCTACGCATGCGCACTAAGCGTGTCCCTTAGTCCTAAGAAAATCTTGTTTAAAATTCTGACAAACACAAATTTTGTTCTTGTTGAGTTTAAAGTGAAGACATTAAAAACAATCCACTTAAATTCAAATTACTAGATAAATGAACACAAACAAATGTAGAATCAATAAAACCTTGAACTCGATTTGATTTGCGCCATTGTTTTTCAAAGTAGTTATCTGTGTTGTGGAAGTCACGTGGATATATGTCTTTAGAGTTGAGGTTGTGGAAACTGCAGTGTTGCTGGTAGCACTAGAACCGGTTGTGAAAGCTGCAGCATTGGTAGTTGCATTAGCGCCGGTTGTGGAAACTGCAGTGTTGCTGGTAGAATTAGTGCCGGATGTGGAAACTGCAGTGTTGGTTGTAACATTAGTGTCAGTTGTCGATGCTGCAGTGTTGGTGGCAGCACTATTGCTGGTTGTGGATGCTGCAGTGTTGGTGGTAGCACTAGTGTCGGTTGTGGATGCTGCAGTGTTGGTGGCATCAGGATCGTTTGTTGTGCTTGCCGAGGCCACTGGATCTGGAGTTGTGATCAGATCTGTCAATGGTATGAAAATCAGATGTAATGTTCATTTGATTTGGATCTTGCTCAAGCGTACATTACTTCTTTTCATTCTTTAACGTAGATAATCTCTTTTAAACTCCCACACGGGAATAGTTTTTTACATTTTAAACTAGAGTTTTTATAAGACATCATTCAGTTTCATACAATGTTTATAACATAACCAACTTTTTTTCTGATCAGAAATACTTGACGATATTCTGATTTTTTTTTTCTTAATTTATCTTTAGCATTTTATTTGTTTACTTTTCTAAGTCTGTTTATGCTAGCAACAAGTTAATGTTTTACAATATTGAATAACTTTATTCTCCATGTAATATCTTTATGGTTGATTTATTTATTTTAAACTGTATTGCAAAGCTAATAAATTGTGAAATGATAACACCATCGGATACATTAGTTTTCTAAAATGAAAGTGTATTCTGATAGTAGAAACAATGCAGTAATTGGTATTATGTAATTGTCAAGGAGTATTTGTTTCATTCTTAACATTACGTTGACAATTTAACCATCGAACTGAAATAAACTTGGTATTTAAGAGAATTACCTTTCTCCATACAAAGAAAAGATAACAGATAGTCACACACGAAATCAGAAATCACTTTATTGTAGACGCTCGCACAGTCATAGTCAATTGTGGCATCGTTTGGTTGCTGACCAGAGTACCAAAGCGGTCTCAGCTCTATGGCAACACTACCGTCGTCTTCCCAAACCCAGGTTCCCTCTTTTTCGATGTCGTTGGCACCGATCCACACTGACTCATCTGCAGCGACATTACATTCAAGAATTCATCTACGTTGTGAGTTGGTATGGAATTCAGGATCATAATAAAATGGTGTAATACAAAGCTTAATATATGTACATACATCAGCACATCCGATGGCACAGGAAGAAATGCCTATACAGTGTGTAAAACAAAAAGCGGTTGGGGTAAATTGTTTTTATAATTCAAACGTAGCTTATTATTACAATGTCGTGTTGTCTAATTCAACCTAACATATTATATATGCAATAGAAGAAATATAAGTATTGGGGGTGGGGGTGGGTGGGTGGGTATGAATGGCTATATTTTTCTTTAAAACATTTTCTATTCAACTATCTTAGATATCCGGATTTTGTCGTAGTTACAGAGTATGCAATATTTGCCAACTAATGTATCGTGGTGCTTAGTGTTGAGTAAGGAAATGTTTAATGTTACAATTTTGATACTTAAAAAAATTGCTGTAAGGTATTTAAGTTTGTGAGAATGTTGCCAACTAACGTAGGTCAAGTTGGAACTTTGAGGAGTAGATGACTTTGAGGAGTAGATGAATTTGACGAGTAGATGACTTTGAGGAGTAGATGACTTTGATGAGTAGATGAATTTGAGGAGTAGATGACTTTTAGGGGTAGGTGACTCAAATGAGTAGATGACTTTGAGGAGTAGGTGACTTTAGGAGTAGGTGACTTAAGGAACAGATGACTTTGAAGAGTAGATGCCTTTGAGGAGGAGATGACTTTGAGGAGTAGATGACTTTGAGGAGTAGGTGAATTTTAGGAGTAGGTGACTTTAGGAGCAGGTGACTTTGGGGAGTAGGTGACTCTAAGGAGTAGGTGACTTTGAGGAGTAGGAGACTTTGAGGAGTAGATGACTTTGAGGAGTAGGTGACTTTGAGGAGTAGATGAATTTGAGGAGCAGGTGACTAAGGAGTAGATGAGAGAAACGACTGAACAGGATTATTTAAGATGTAAATGAAAATAAAGGTCAAAGTAAAGTTGACTGGAATTTAAGGAAGCTAGAAACAATGGAATAGTTATTTCACGAACGAAAACTGCAATTTTTTTGATGACATTGGTTAGCTAACATTTGCTTGAATGAAAATTAAAAGAGTGATTTTATTTGGTAGTGAAATCGTTTTTGGTTGGTTGGTAAATCAGCACATATTTTTTTATGTTTTGTAAGAAAGCCGTGGCCAAGAAAACTGGTACGCTGCTGTCTACTCTCAGACCTAAAATGTGTGGATAATTTCCTTTGCTGAGGACACCAGCATGGACACTCATGATGTCAGACAAACGGGACAGGTGGCAAATGAACTCAGCTACAAAATAGCCCCACCCAAAAAAAAAAACACAATCTAAAAAAAAACAACTATGAAGATTAAATCAGATTTTAATTAAAACTCTTTTTATTTCAAACCTAACCACTGCCAGAACTGGGCACTGATCAAAGTCTGGAGGTGAAACTCTTCAAATGGGAGAAAAGATTTTTAAGGCAAGTAGGGAGCACATTTGAAACTTTTGGTGACGTATTAATTAGGCAATATGTTTCCTAGAAAGAGATATATAGTGGATTGTACAGCAAACCTCCTGCAATGAAACCTTACTGTAACAGCTCAAATATTACAATAATGATTTGTTTCGTAATTTAGTATTGACATAAAGTTTAAAATTGAAATGCCATGTGCAGAGAAAGAGGAAGTGTGATGGATATGTGTAAGAAGGGTGGGAGATGATATTCTAATGGTCAAATCTGATTCATAAATGTTGTTGCGCTTGCAATCATATATCTCATAGCATCGGATTAGCCATTGTCTATGTTGAGTGTATTGTGATATAAGTGAAGTGTAGGAAATCATGACAATTATTTTACTCCTACCTGGAGATTTATTTTATATTGTAAAATGTGAATAAAATATAGTGATGTAACCACATGGGACTTTTCTATAGCTTCCATATAAATACTGATCGTAATAATTATTAGTTACCGCTGCATAGCAGGATACATATATAAGGATATAAAATGATAAGTAACTAAAGAGCGTACAGCACATATAATCAAGTTCGTTGCAATGGTGTCAGAAGTGTAATTTGAACCCACGCCTACAACTATTTTTAAAAGGAAATTAGTAAAACACAGTAAGGTTAAACCTGAAAAAATGAACGCAAAAAAAAAACAACGAACGTGTCGACAGAAAGCGTTCATCAGCGAAAAAAAAAGAAGAAAATAAAAAAAAATCAAATAAATAAAAATAAAAATATAGCACTTAGCTGAGAAGTAGTGTCCAAGAGGGCATCAAAAGATTTGTTAATACATAGCTAGTAGAATATTGGCTCAATAATGAATTGCAATATTTGAGCTGTTATACTTAAAATATCAGGTGCTCCAATTTCAGGGCCAGAGGATGACAACATAGGTTGTACATCTGG
The DNA here is from genome assembly GCA_964017045.1 of Omphiscola glabra. Taxonomy (NCBI): domain Eukaryota; kingdom Metazoa; phylum Mollusca; class Gastropoda; family Lymnaeidae; genus Omphiscola; species Omphiscola glabra. Next base: position 7,185,723 of record OZ024807.1, on the reverse strand, counting down.
TGTGCTAAAGACTTCAAATAACAAATGCCATTCAGCAGGCCTCAAACCGTGCGGTAAATCACGAAGTGTACCTCATCGTAACGCCTCCCTGAGAGGAGCAGACCTATGAGGGATATAACTACATATACTTACCTGATGGTAATCCTGCGGTTATCGCACTCATTTGCGTCGTGGACTTCACCTTTGCCAGAACTCCACTTTTTGATTGACATGCACTCTGATGTGGACAATATTTTAATATTGTAATTATTGATCAATATTTTAAGTAATTAACCTTTTAGGTTTCAGGCGTCTTGCTCAAGAATGTTCAGTAGACATGTGTCTTGTGATAAATTTTTTAATCATTTATTTTAATAATTCATCTCCAAAATAGCCGAATGAAAAACAACCCGGGAACAAAAGAGAAATAAAGCAATTAACATCAACCGTCTTGCGTTTTCAATCGACTAGCTATGTATTAGCTTCACCTTTTTTGTAAGAAGCCAAAAGTCAAGAAGATGTGAATTAACAAACCACTTGAATAAGAAGCCGATAATCTACTAGCTATGTGTTAACAAGCGACTTGAGTAATACGTGGTCAGTCTACTAGCTATTAATTAACGAAAACTCTTGAGCAAGAAGTCTACAGTCTTTTAGTTATGTCTTAGCTCCACTCTTGTGTAAGAAGTCTACAGTCTTTTAGCTATGTCATAGCTCCACTCTTGTGTAAGAAGTCTACAGTCTTTTAGCTATGTCATAGCTCCACTCTTGTGTAAGAAGTCTACAGTCTTTTAGCTATGTCATAGCTCCACTCTTGTGTAAGAAGTCTACAGTTTTTTAGCTATGTCATAGCTCCACTCTTGTGTAAGAAGTCTACAGTCTTTTAGCTATGTCATAGCTCCACTCTTGTGTAAGAAGTCTACAGTCTTTTAGCTATGTCATAGCTCCACTCTTGTGTAAGAAGTCTACAGTCTTTCAGTTATGTCATAGCTCCACTCTTGTGTAAGAAGCACAAAGTCTAGTAAATATGCATTAACTACGCTCTTGAGTAAGAAGCTAAATTCTACTAGCAAAGAATTATTACACCATCCAGCCTTCTAGCTATGCATTAACAAACCTCTTTAGTAAGAATCGAACAGTCTACTAGCTACGCATTGGCAACTCCATTGAGTAAAAAGTCTACAGCCTATTAGCTACGCATTAGCAAAACTCTTGAGTAAAAAAGCATACGGTCTACATCACTGAAATGACAACACTATAAAAAATGCAATGTTTTTAAGCATATATTTATTAATATAATACTGTTATATTGCTGTCAATAATCATTTATTAATATTTTATGGTTACTTAAAAAAAAAAGTTATGGCACGTAATCAATTTTCATTTGAACCAAAAACCTGTAAAAAGCCAATCCTTTTAAGTGTGTAACTAAATGCATTAATTAATTTGTCGTTGTTACGCACACTATTTCTACATATGTTTTCAAATTAGTTTTTCAAAACTATAAGAAGTATTTTACTAGAAAATAAACAACGTTTGTAGATCCAAGTAATTAACAATCTTTAAATTTTTATTTCGTTCGAATTTTGACATTGCATCCGGTACTGTAAAACTTCGGATCCCATGGATGTCAGAAATTATCAGACCACGTTTCGCTGAGATCGTTAATCTGTTTGGGGTAAAATTCATTGCAGTAGTAGATTGAAACTGTTAACAATATGGTTGTATAAATAGTAAAATTATTTAAAATTGTAGATGTATTCTTTATTGTTTTAATTTATCTAAATTTGAATCGAGTCCATCAAATAAGTAGTAGGTCGATCGAATTTAGGATATCATTAGGTTATCATTGGTAGTGAGGTTATGACCTATGGACAGCTTTTCTTATCGACGCGCGTGCACGAATACCGTTAATTAAAATTTAATTATGCATCTCTAATAATTTAATAGGATTAGTAAGCTAATCTAATAACATTAGACTAAACCTATAGTCTAAACTGGATAGGCTTATAGTATCAGATAGACTAGACACAAAGCCGTAGCAAGGTGTTTGGCGCCCGGGGACTAGTTTAATGTTGAAGCGCCTCCCAAATTTTTTCAAATCTCAAACCAACTATCTTCAATAATAATATAATATCAGACCGAATTTTGGCGCCCCTAACCAGTCTGGCATCTCTCGCCTCCCTGCCCCTTTTCTTAGCCACACTTCTGACAAGACAGCATGCCACATAGCGAAACATTAATTATAACTTATATATATTAAGCTTCTGGTACGACTCCTGGACTGCGTCCCAAATATATATATATGTGTGTGTGTGTTTGCATACAATAAACAAAAAAATATAGTATAATTACCTTGGCATGTGGATAGGTAAGTTTAGTGCTGTTGTACAGGAAACATGCACCCTCAGACTCAATGGAACTATCCCACCTGCATGCTAAATTTTATTTATGAAATGTGTGTAACTTTAGTACAATTTAAAACGCTGTTGAGTATTAACTGATATGATTATGATGTCTGAAATGAATGAAATTATGCTCATTCCATCTTTACCAAAATGTGTATACATTATATTCATCAGCATAAATTTTAACGTCAATGAAAGAATGACCGCTTCATCGTCTTTTCGGAAAAATTAAATAAAAAAAATTACCAAAATTTAAAAAAAAAAAGGGAAATAAAAGCAACACACATTGAAAAGATTTGATTGTTACGTTCAGTCATTAAACTTATTTTTTATAGTGTTATGTCAATAAAATGACATATGTACAGTTGTATAATTGTTTAATTTGTATTTATAATTTCATCAATAAAAGGTAGTAAAAAAAAAACAACAGATAATTAAATAATAAAAAAAAAAATAACCATATGTTTTATGTATTATGTATTATCACAAACCAGGTTTGACACATTTAAAGAAATGTTAAATTAAAATAATAATAATAATAAATTGGGGGGGGGGGGAAATTTACATTGTTCATTCTTTTTGAATCGCTTGTTGAGTTTTATTTGTTTTTTAACAAGAATGTTAATTTTAATCATTTGATGTCTTTCAAGCAACTCTCGTTCAATGGACTACGATTAGTCACTTCCTTGTTTTGTCACGTGATACGTACCAGCCATTAGTAGGCTTTCTGCTACACATAACAACACATAACAACAGATAAACAGCTGATCAGCCATTGCCATTAATTCTAAAGCAAAATGTTTGTCTCCATCAGCGCTTCCCCAGTGTTAATTAAAATTTTACTTTTCAAAATATTCTTGAATACACGCGTTTTTTTAAAAATGACATTCATAAATGTGACAATAATTATAATTCAGTTATGATTAAAGGAAGAAAGTTGTTTGAAGAAAAATTTGTGAGCGACTAGTGTGTTGCAGACAGCCTACCGGAAGTATTACTTGTTTTTACACGTATCACGTGACAAAACAATCGACTAATCGTAGTCCATTGTTTTACATATAAATTACTTTTTAAAAAAACACATTCGACTCACCACTTCTCACCGCTGGAAGATTTGTACATGCAAGAAATGAAAGAATAATCACAAGTGTTGTTCCCATTGCGAGTGTCTGTGTACGAGAAATAATGTTCCGTCACCATTATTTTATGTTTTTAATTCTTTTTTTTACGTCACCATTAAATTTAGAACGCAAAAATAATCTTTTAAAAGATCGATTCGGTAACTATGTTAACAATTTTTAACAAAAAAAAAAGATGGTTTTGAGATCCCAAAATGTATAAAAAAAATGGTAATGCCTATTTAAAAGTAAAAAAAAAAATTTATTTTTGACAAACGGCTCAGCGTCTTCTTGTTATTTAAAATGTCAAATTGATCAAACTCACATTTTAAAACACATGTAATCATGAACTTTTTGAAGCATTAAGTGTTTTGAATATATAGATGTATAAGAACAATAGCTACTCAATTCAAAAATAAATACCAACGGGCAATATTTGAGCCGCAGTCCCTCGATTGTAAAAACTTTATTTAACTAGTAAAACGAATTAGATCAGTTTTGAAAAAAAATAAATGTTTTACTATCTCCAGTAACCAGATAAACAAAAGCTATTGTACACCATCAACAACGCGCTATTCTACACCATCAACAACGCGCTATTCTACACCATCAACAACGCGCTATTCTACACCACCAACAACGCGCTATTCTACACCATCAACAACGCGCTATTATACACCACCAACAACGCGCTATTCTGCACTATCACTTGCACGCACTCACATAGTCGCTAGTCTCCACTTTCACCCACAATCTACTCTACACTCTCACCTATACGCTATTTTACACTTTTAAATTTAACGCGGAATTGAAAAAAATGTCAACCACAACTAAGCTTACCCGATTTTCTTATGCCAAGAACGGACACAAAGGCTCACAGTAAAAGGAAGCTTAGCCTGTAGGGAGCGACCGGGGGGGGGGGGGGGGAGTTGTTGTTGATGTTATTCAATATCCTTTTCTTCATTTATTTTTTTAGAGACTATTGTGAACTTCTTGCAGAACTATGAATCGTTTTTATCAAATCTTTTCTCAAGAATTGTTTACAAAAAACATGATGACATGTCAGATCAATGTAGGGCTGAACAATCAAAATATCTCTCACAGTGGTTACTTTAAGGTGTGTTTTGTCAGAAGTTGTCAAAAAATGTTTTTTTCTGAGACAAAGCGCTGTCAACGGGGGAATTTGTGCCACATAAGCAGAATGCAATGCCCGCAGTAGTTGCAAAGTTACAGGCGTTATGTGATTGGCATCAAAATGTTGCTTTTCAATGCCCTCAGTAGTTGCAAAGTTACAGGCGTTATGTGATTGGCATCAAAATGTTGCTTTTCAATGCCCGCAGTAGTTGCAAAGTTACAGGCGTTATGTGATTGGCATCAAAATGTTGATTTTCAATGCCCGCAGTAGTTGCAAAGTTACAGACGTTATATGAGTGGCATTAAAATGTTGCTATTCAATGCCCTCAGTAGTTGCAAAGTTATAGACGTTATATGATTGGCATTAAAAGGTTGCGTTACGTGATTGGCATTAAAATGTTGCTATTCAATGCCCTCAGTAGTTGCACAGTTACAGGCGTTATGTGATTGGCATTAAAATGTTGCTATTCAATGCCCTCAGTAGTTGCACAGTTACAGGCGTTATGTGATTGGCATTAAAATGTTGCTATTCAATGCCCGCAGTAGTTGCAAAGTTACAGGCGTTATGTGATTAGCATTAAAATGTGCTATTCAACGCCCGCGCAGTAGTTGCAAAGTTACAGGCGTTATATGATTGGCATTAAAATGTTGCTATTCAATGCCCTCAGTAGTTGCACAGTTACAGACGTTACATGAGTGGCATTAAAATGTTGCTATTTAATGCCCTCAGTAGTTGCACAGTTACAGACGTTACATGATTGGCATTAAAATGTTGCTTTTCAATGCCTGCAGTAGTTGCAAAGTTACAGGCGTTATATGATTGGCATTAAAATGTTGCTATTCAATGCCCGCAGTAGTTGCAAATGTACAGGCGTTATGTGATTGGCATTACAAAGTTGCTATTCAATGCCCGCAGTAGTTGCAAAGTTGCAGGCGTTATAAGATTGGCATTAAAATGTTGCTATTTAATGCCCGCAGTAGTTGCAAAGTTACAAGTTTATGTGATTGGCATTAAAATGTTGCTATTCCACGCCCCCGCTGTAGTTGCACAGTTACAGACGTTACATGATTGGCATTAAAATGTTGCTATTCAATGCCCGAACACCAAATAATACGACATTTTCCATTGCAATGCCCTTTAAATGTCATAAGTAATCGAATAACATATTGTAATTGACATACCAGCAAAATAGATTTACATTTGTGAGTCCCTTTCTGTAAATCAGTCGTATGTTGACCTAGGCTTGTCATGAGGTAGAGCAAATCGGGTTGACGCGTAAAAATCAAAGTGAGGCGACGATTGAAAAATGAACAGTTCGATCTGATGCCTACGTTTCTTTATGTACGACTCATAAAGGATCGATCATGTGATTTCATCGACTTTAATTTAAAAAAAAATCATTAATAATGTACTCCACTGGCATCGGGTTACTGCCTTTTATATAGATTATAATTGATTCAATCTAAGTGTTTTGTAGCGGTTTTCAATGAAAAAATGTTATTTGGGTTCCATTGTATTTCTCTATGTAATTAAGTGTGTGAAGAATTGATCAAAATAAATTTGCATTATGCTAAATATCTACCAAAAAAGTCTATGCTCTGCTACATTGAAGCGTTAACCGAGTGGAATCTTTGATTAATTTCTTATCCCTCCCCCCCCCCCCCCCACGGGGCTCCGTTATACAAGTCTGTGGTGTCTTGCCGTTTAGGAGGCGCCGGCAACCTGACTCCTCGGAACACCCTTCCTGACGCTCTCAGACACAGCCAGGCGCTGGAGTCCTTCAAGACAAATTTAAAGACTCATCTATTTCACAAACACCTTCTGGGGTGAAGTTGTCTACCATCTTTTCCAGCTTTGTTTTTGTACCGCGCTTCGAGCCTTTGGGGATGATGCGTGATTTTTCAAATGAACTTTATTATCATTATTATTATTACCTTGGGAACAAAAACCACCATTGCGTGTCGGGTGAAGTCTCTGTCGTGACGCCGCACGGACCGGCGTCAGGGAGACCCGGTTTCCCGGCTGTGTGAAGGTGCGTCGGGGAGGGCAATAGGAGCTCACGCTCGACGGCCCGCCGACGCCATTTCCAAATGTGACATATTAATTTCTTATAGTATGCATATGTCCGAGATCCTTTTTGATTCGGTTTAGTATCAGATACAAAACACAGTGTAGCGAAAAACCTGAAATAAAGACTGAAAAAAATACCCAAACAAACTAGAAAGACGAACGAGCCAAGGCATATGTAGGGTAAAACCAATCAAAGTGTAATATTTTATGTTAGATTTTACACAGCATGATTAAATTTAAGTTTTAATTTTTGTCTGCATTTAATAAAAATGAAAAATATGTGCGCCATTCAAGAGTAATGTTTAAGCTTACAATATCAGAACTCGTGCCTCTAAGAGTGAATATTAAATAATTTGAACAATGTGTTACAGATTTTGGTGCAAAGAGCTTTAAACTAATTAGGGGTGTATAATGTTTGTAACTGAAATATTAAAACAAAATTACAAATTAGATTAAAATATTAGTGGTAATCTTTTATATTGAGGAATTTATAGAAGCAGCAAGACAGCAAAGAGGTCACGACAAACAGTTTCGACTTTTAAAAACAAGAACTCAGTACAGGAGCTCCTCATTCCTTCCAAAGACAATAAAGGAATGGAACAATCTTCCAAAAACAACAGTTGCGGCGACTACACTTGACACATTTGCGGCTCTTGCCTCCTGTCTTGCAACCAGTGAATTATCTCCTTAAAAAACCACGCACATTAACATCGCGAACCCTTCTGAACCATAGGAGCCATAATGATCAATGCATTGATCGTGGGCCCTGAAAGCATAGAAGAAGAAGAAGCAAGATTTCAATTTTTGCATTAGCCAATATACGTTGAGAATAGCAAATATCTTATTTTAACGAAAAGCATGTCAAAGAATTAACCAAACTAAATAAAATTAAAGCAAATCAAAATTATTTGCATGCACTACATCATCTAAACTATAAAGACGTGGGTAGTATGTCGGTCGTTGGTGAAGAGATATTTGTTAGTGAACGTTGTTGGTGTAGTAGTTGCTATGTGGTTTGTGTTGTTGACGTTTTTGGGTTATGAGAGATGATAATTTTGTTTTTTAGAGGTTTAGCAGTTGGTAAGCATAGAGAGAGAGAGAGAGAGAGAGAGAGAGAGAGAGAGAGAGAGATATGAATGAAGTGGCCAAGGAGAGCAGCTCTGTGAATGTAAAAACAATATGTCGTATTCAACTTTGGTGTTGTTGATGATGCTTTTAATTGTGACGAAAGTTTGTAACCCCTTAGACTACAACTTAGCAATGGCCACGCCTATGCCATTAGGAGTTCGTAGCATTGTGTTAAAGCGACTTCACTTTTTGACATGTCATTTGGAATTCTATTGCGCATTTGCTGTTTTTCTTTCACGGTGCGTTTCAGCTTAATGGACTACATGGGGCGTGTCATATAGCAATTTGCATGTAGCCACGCCCTTTCCAAGACGCCATTTTTAGACTTTCGTGTTAAAATGACTAGGACAAAAAAGCCTGCAACGGTACACTCAAATATGAATAGATCATATCAACAATAGATTCATCATCGGCAGCAGATAACATGCAATGTTTTCAACCCGTGACATTGGGAAACCTTGTTGTCTGAAAGAAGCATGTACTTTAATGGAGATACAAATGAGCCGGGCTTCTATGTCAAAACTGTAACGGATGTTCAGCATTAAATCTTTGGTAAATCAGTAGATCTCTTGACATTTACAAATTGTATTAATATATTGAAAAAAAATATACAAAAACATTTAGCCTTATTGAAATAAATTATCTTTAAAAAATGTTAAATGGCAATGTAGATTTTTATGTTTTTAAATATAAGATTGTGTTGTGTTTTACTGTGGCAGATTTCTAAGTCAGAAGCTGATGAGTTTCTACGTTCGACTTTTGCACTCTGTCAAAGCGTCAATGACGTAGAGGTTTATAGTGTACGCGTCACACTTACAATATTCCATTCGCCACATATTAGAGTTCTATTCGTTAGAGTTTACACATCATTCGCCACATATTAGAGTTCTATTTGTTACACTTTACACATCATTCGCCACATATTAGAGTTCTATTCGGTACACTTTACACATCATTCGCCACATTTTAGAGTTCTATTCGTTACACTTTACAATTAATTCATTTAAAGGTCAATTTGCCCCACTTGGATGCCCGTTACCCACACTTTAGAGGTCAGTCCGTGCCAATCTAGATATCATTTGCCACACATTAATGTTCATTTTGCCAAATTGCAGACATCCATTAATCATTGATCGACTTTGTGGTAGCCATTGATGAACTTTGTGGTAGCCATTGATGAACTTTGTGGTAGCCATTGATGAACTTTGTGGTAGCCATTGATGAACTTAATCCTTCTTTAAAGATGCAACTTTGATGAGGCAAGATTATTTATTTTGTTTGGATACGTAACGAATAATATTTACCACTAATACAGTCTGCCAGGAAACCATGCATTATTCAACTTCCCGGTTAAACATATCTGCTAAACTCTTTTATGTGCCTGACATTGTCTTAAAAACCACACATAGATCTCTATTTGCGACCATTGTTTTTTCTCAACTGTCAGAGACGATTTGCTCGGTTAACTGCTTTAAGTCCTAAGTTGACGACATGGAATTGATCTGTCGCACGACAATCGGCAGAAGCGGCAGTGATCACGAAGCTCTCGGTCGCGCGACCTGGCAGGCGAGGTTAGCCACTTATTGACAAACTGGACACAAGGGCAGTTAGCCTGACTACCAAATAATATAAATGAATACGAGCATATATCCATTAACCAGTAGGTCCACGTAAACTTCAAAGAGCGCTTGAATTTTTAATAATATTTCATTTAAAAGTAATATATGCACGGAATTGTTTCTTCAATGTCAATCCATCAAACTTAATTTTTTAGTTTATATTATCACCCTTTTTTTTTTATCCGGATATCATCTGTTTACTTTAAACATAAAAACACACACATTCAAATTTAAAATGATTATATGACAATTTTATTGGTATTAGAATATATATTTGTAATGCAGCCAAACCCCAACAGACAGCTGAGAACCCCTGATGTATTGCTGTCACGGGGTAATACTTCAAAGACACGCGTCTCTCTCATTATTTCCACTTATCTTCATGTCTATGACCAGACACGAAGACTCGTAACCTGACACGAAAAGACGCTTCACTCATTGGAGGTTTGTCACACGTGGAATGATAGGCAATGGTTCATTACGCATCAGTGAACGCGTCCCAAAAATTCAACTATTCGGTGGTTTAAGGGGGGGGGGGGGGGAGTACGTTGAGAGTTGCCTATTGAGTTTCTTCTCCATGGCTTGCTATTTTTTTTGTTAAATTGATTAGTTGGGGGGTGAGGGGGCGGTGCTAAGAACACATGCATTTTCAGAAACCCGTCTGAACGGAATTTACCTTAAATAAATTTGTTGCATTTAATCAATGTGTATTTTAATATATATAAGAATGAGCTATGCTGACATAACGCTAAAGAACCGAAAATATTTTGATACTTTCCGACTCTTAAAAACAACCATAGCTATTTTCAATTATATTACGGAATCCAATAAATTTAAAAGCGCAAAAAATTATTTATCCTCTTTTACTTTATTAAATATGATCAAAGAATTACACAGTAATCACATTTATCGGGAAAACATAAACGTCAGTTGTTATTAGTTCGTTTTTAGTGCGTTGTCAATAAGGCGAAATAAAATTAAAATTAATTAGTTCTAAATAAAATGACGTCATAGTGCGAATTGCTCATTTAGCCAAAGCTAAAATTATTCTGATTTAATATAAGAGTGTGGCAAAACGGATAATGTACATTCCCCTTCTAAAAAGTAAAATTAATAAATAGCATTGATTGCTTTTTAAGTTGCTAAACTTAAATACACATTTAGCTTTGTATTTTTAACATTCAATAAGTTTGTACTTTTATTCATTCCAAAAATGAACTTGTTGGAAATTTTTAAAGTAGTAAAAACTTTATATTTAAAAATGGTTTTAATAAGAGTATGCAGTTTCATTGAATTGATGCAGCAAAGCTACTCAGCCAAATAGCATTTTTAATGCACTTATTACATATCAAAATAAAAACAAAGCATATTAAATGCAAACAAAATCTTTTTGCGTAAGTAAAGGGGTCACAATCCAGTGAATGATTTTTTTTTCACTCGGGGGGGGGGGGGGGGGGTGGTTAAGATTAATACGATAGATACATTTTGCCCAAGGCAGCACAAGATTAACCTCAGAATGAATTTGATAAATAATTAACCTTCTTCGATACATATATATCAGGGGGTAGGAAATTGAGTTTATACATATTGATTTGGATGACAATTTCTTTCAATCCAATATGCTATATTCTTATTTTACATATGAACATATTATTACCAAGTAAGAAAATCAATGACGTTAACAAAGCGTAAATACATTTACATAATTATAACCATGAATATCAAAACACAATCATTTTACGATAGTTAAAATTTTATTAGATATAGAGATAGACAGAAAGACAGACAAATAGACACGTAGATGATAGATAGATATATATATATGTAGATAGACGAATGGATGGATGGATATATGGATGAAAGGATGGATGGAGGGATGGGTTGGTGGGTGCGTGAGTGAGTGAATGAATGGATGGATGAATGGATAGATGGGTAGGTAGAAAGATAGGTTGAAAGATAGGTAGAAAGATAGGTAGGTAGGTAGGTAGATAGATATATATATAGGTAGGTAGATAGATGGGTAGATAGAAAGTAGATCGATGTGTAGATATGTAGGTGGGTAGGTAGGCAGGTGGGCAGGCAGGCATAAATGCTGGTAGATGGTAGATAGTAGATAGATAAATATATAGATATACAGACAGACAGACAGATAGACAAATAGGTAGACAGAGAGAGATAGACAGACATAGAGACAGACAGAGAGACAGACAGACGAAAAGAGGGACAAAGTTACAGACAGAGAGACAGAAAGACAGACAGAGAGACAGACTAAAACAGAGACAAAGAGATCAAACAGAGACAGAGAGAAGACACACAGACAGAGACAGGGAGACAGACAGAGACAGACATACATACAGACAGACATACAGACAGACATAGAGAGAGACAGACATAGAGACAGAGAGACAGACATAGAGACAGAGAGACAGACAGAGACAGACAGAAAGCCAGAGAGATAGACAGAGAGACAGGCAGAGAGACAGACATACATACAGAGAGACAGACAGAGAGAGATATAGAGACAGACAGACAGACAGACAGACATAGAGACAGACAGACAGAAAGAGAGACAGATAGACGGATACAGACAGACAGATCATCATTAGATAGTTGCAAAAAAGTTATCTTTATACGGTAAACTATATCTTTACATATAAAAAAAAAATTAATCTATGTCATGTCCCGTATGTGCTTTTATATCATTAATCCAAAAGGGATGAAAATTTTTGAATTGATGTACACACGCCCGAAAATGTTTCTGAATTATTACACACATTTTACAATATTCCGTAATGGGATCGGGGCCCTAAATTCTTTTTGCCCCCCTTTTATGAAGTAAATTTAATTGACGTATGCGTTCCTATACCTTTCATCCGATTGCGATAATACTGTGGTAAGTTGTTGTGCGCAGCAAAGTTTTCTGAATTAGCTTATCCATTTTGAAATATTCCTTTTGGGGCCGGGGGCCCTAAATATCTTTTCTTATATGAGCTATACAAATATAATTTCAATCAGTCCTAATGAATGGGTGGATAAATACCAATCAAATACAAGCGACATTTCAGTTTGTGTGTGACATTAGTACAATCATTTTACAATTTGCGTTTGTGGCCGAGGGCCTTGTTTTTAAAATAATAAATATTTGAGCTATATAAACATAATTTAAAACAGAGCTAATGCATGGTTGGATCAATCGTTACAAGTAGACTAAATTTTGAAAATCCACGCTTCTCACGTAGACAGCTGCATGCCGCCTGCTCACGCGTCGAAAAAACTTCTAATTTATTTGTAGACGCACTAGACGGAGTAAACAATAAATATTTTCTATTTAAAAATTACTTTAAAACTTAATTGAAACACAAACACGTTTTTCATTGCGTGGCATTGCAACGCATGCCGGGTTCTCGCTAGTGTATAGAAGATTGTAGTATTCATAATAATACGTTTATGGTCTACCAATCACGCATTACTTGGCACCTGCCATGCAGCATTCAGGCGGCACGGCCTGCCCTCAGCGCATGCCCTACCATACAAAACTAAGTTCCCGTTGGACACGCTTCAGATTAGTCTCATGTTAAGACGTGTTACGCTAGATCGGTGGCAGTTTTTACGTTTCTTTCAGGAATCTCTCCGTGAGGGGAACTTCCGTAGCCCTCGATTTCTGGATTCTCCCCGAGGAAAATAGCCGGGCTCCCGTGGAACTCTGTCCTCCCCTTATCTTAGCAATGCCACTGTCCCTTTGTGGTACTGCCCACCCCTCGCAAACTCTGAAAATTTAATCTCACTTTTTTGCATTGACACCGTAAGCAATCGAATAAGAACGAAATCCTTCAAGAAATCGGAGGACAATAACTTGTATATTTCAAATTATTTCTTCATCTTCACTTATATGAGCAGCTACGCCGCTAATTGAATTTTCTGACAAAACTTTTATTTTGATTGTCAACCCCTCTTCCCCCCCCCCCTACCCAATGCCACATTTGACCAATAAGTTAATATTAGCTTTTATTGGGCCATTAAAATTTAAAATTGTAAAGACGATAATAAGTCTCCAATTGTTTTGAATTCTCTGCTATGGTGTCTTTCAAATCATATACTTTGAATATAATCAATAACATTTTAGACATTTCATTTTGTTATCACAAGCCAAATTTCAAAACGTTAAACGTAGATTGACAGAAGGTCAATCCCAAGTGGCCTTCCATAGAGTACATACGCCTTTAGGATAGAGGGGTAATGATCGATCTTAGAGATTTTGCTTACGGTTGCGTATGCAGGAGTCTATGTGTGGGGGCGGGGGTTTGGGGGTCGGCAGAAAGCTCGTACATTTATTCAAAAATTCTACAACAATAAACCTGCAATTTTGACAGTTCAAACATAGCAGATTTATATCTCGAATGTAGCGTCATAGTTTTACCATTTTGTTTTTTTTTCCATAGGAACTCGCTAGATATCGCTCTCATAATACTCAGTAGTAGCAATATTACAGTAATATTTCGTCCACCGTATGTTTGTCACAAATGACTGGGGGCGGGGGTAAAAGGACAAAGCTTCATTGTTGTTAAGGTAACTTATAGAATGGACGGACATTGCTGTTTATTTACGGAGGGCATTGCCTAAGGGGTTTCAGGTTAAGGTTAATAGATTCTCACACCTTTGCGATAGAGGGGATGGTTTCTTTCGATAATATTATGTTTCGGGCCTTCCAGACTTCGCATGGTGCAACTTAATCAAAACAAATTTCAAATTATTTAGATTAATAAAAGCATCTTATCTAATCTTATCATTTCATTGAAAAATAATTTCCTATCATACTTTACAAAAAACTTATTTGACGTTAGTTTAAATTAAAAGAAACCTAACATTTTTGTTGGATGTCAGTGTAAAAGAATGTAATTTACAATCCATCGTTCATCGCCATAATTCTTTTAAACACAGGGAAATATTTTTTTGATGTCGTTTTTGAAAGTTTATTTATTACTTTTAATATAATGCAAACTTTTATTTAATTTTTTTTTTCACTTTTAAACAAACGAGAGAGATGATCATATAAAATAGGAAATGAGTGAAACAAAATAAGGTTAAACCTGAAAAAAGGAACTCAACAAATCAACGAACGTGTCGGCAAAGAAGCCTTCGTCGGCGTAAAAAGAAAAGGATTAAATTTAAGAAAAATATATATAAAAAATATAGCACTTAGCTGATAAGTAGTGTCAGAGATAGCAGCAAAAAATGTAGTTTCATTACGTTTAATGAGTTATTGCCCCCCAAGGACCAAACTATAATATCTGCGATGTACGAAAAACAACATTCAAAGTTAATATTTCCTTTCATTTATCCGAAGGCATGATTTAACATTTCAAACATATCATCTAGTATATGATTGAAAGGCTTACAAAATACCTAAAATGAAATGTGTTTACATATCATCTAGTTTAAGATTAAAATAAAAACTTACCTATGCAAAGAAATATAATGTTTTACATGTAATCTAGTATAAGTTTGAATGTGTTAGAAAAATACATGGCTAAACAAAGAAATGCTTTTGAAGGATTAGTATTGTTTTTTGTTAAGTAACTTTTTGTTGATATACTATATGGTTGTAGCATGAAAAAAACAAACAAATACTTTTATATTGTTTTTTATGTTATATAACAAGAAAATTTACAAAGTTTTTAAACATGTAATTTACACATAATAAACAGAAAGTCTGTTATGCCATAAGACATATACAAGCATCTTAAACAGAAATGTATACATAGAAACATAAAGAGTAAGAAATTCATAACAAGAACATTTACAAAGTTTTTAAACATGTAATTTACACATAATAAACAGAAAGTCTGTTATGCCATAAGACATATACAAGCATCTTAAACAGAAATGTATACACAGAAACATAAAGAGTAAGAAATTCATTGAAAAAAAACCAACCTTTACTGTAAAAATCTAATGAAGGTGTTTAATTATTTTAGAGACAATTCACTAAATGAATACAAAAAATATGGATCACAACGTTTACTTTTTAAGCACAACTTATGTTTTACATTTAAATACAGAGTTCAATTGTTTGAAAATTAACTGATGGGTTTAAAGAGATGTTGATACATTTGAGTCGTGCATCACAATTTTTACTTCACAAGTCAAATGTCAGCTGTTTTAAAACTTATATTATTGATATTTTCATTTAATTTACGCTGCGTTTTAATATTCTTTAAATAAATAAATTTGTACTTATTCCATTATAATAATTTTTGTCAAACATTTGAGTGAAATTAGCGTAATACACATTCGTCCAAAAGACACTTGTACAAAGGAATTTTCATTATAATGAAATTTGTTAAATGACAGTTTTAAAAAAAAAAATTGTAAATATTTTTTTCATATAATGAAAAGAAAATGGGGAAAACATAAAGTTTAAAAAAAAAAAAAAGTACCTTTTGTCGTTTTGATTAATTACTTTCATTCGACCTACATTCCTTAGTACATTTTAATATAAACAATTTGATTTCGTACTAATTGCTGACACGGCCCACATTTATTGGAAGTTAATTACTTTAAGATTAAAAATGCATCACATATAAAGCATTATAGACGATATGATTTGATTATGTAAAGCATCATTTATAGGCTGTTAGACCAAAGAAAGTTTTTTTTATTATAGATTCTGCAAATGATAAATAATGTACTGTATAAAAAAATGCACAAGCAAACAAAAAACTATTTAAAAAAAAAATCAAACACACATACACTAAATAAAGATATCAAAGACAATCTATTGAAATTCAAATAACTAGATAAATGAATGCAAACAAAAATAAAATGGAGCGAAAATTGAACTTGATGCCATTTGCGTCATTTATCTTTATAGTAGTTATCTGTATGGTAGAAGTCAGGGGCATAGATGTCGCTACAGCTGGAGCACTATTGTCGGTTGGGGAAGCTGCAGTGTTGGTGAATGCACTGGTGCTGGTAGTGGAAACTGCAAAATTGGTGGTAGCACTATCGTTTGTTGTGATTGGCAAAGTCAATGGATCTCGAGCTGTGATCAGATCTGTCAATGATACGAACATAATTTTTAATGTTCATTAGATTGAGATCTGTTTGAAACGTGCAAGAAAACTTTTCTATTATTAAATTAGATTATGTCATTTAAACTGGGGGGGTTATTTTTTATATATCAAACTAGTGTTTGTGTATTACAACATTCAGTGTCATACAGCGATTAACAAGCCAAAATTGTTTTTAAAATGAGGAAATTTTATGTGATCGGAAATACTTGACGTTATTCTGATGGTTTCTTTTTCTACTATTAGAATTGCGTTTGTTTTCATTCCCAAGTCTTTTTATGCTAGCAACAAGTTAATGTTTTATAATATAAAGAGTAGCTTTTCTTCCAAATATGATATATTTATATTTGATTTATTCATTTAAAACTTTATTGTGAGACTAATACACTGTGAAATTATAACTTAATTCAAATGAATTCTTTTGATAATAAATAAATGTAAATTGATAATAGGAAAAATATTGTAAGTGGTTTATGTAAGCGTCGAGGCTTTTTTGTTTCATTCTTTACATTACGTTGATCATTTAACCATCAAACCGAAGAAACCTGAACCTGGTCTTAAAAATGAAGTACCTTTCTCCATACAAAGTGCACGAAACAGCTCGCGACAGTTAAATTCCGTAACATAAATTTTGTGCCAAGGGGCACAGTCATAGTCCAGGTCTTTCTCCATACAAAGTGCAGCGGACTGGTGGGGAAAGCTAAAATAATCATAATATTTGAGCAAACGGGCACAGTTATGCCTCTTGACCAGTGCCTCAAAGCTGGTTCAGCTCTGTGGCAACACTACCGTCGTCTTCCCAAACCCAGGTTCCCTCTTTTTCAATATCGTTGGCTCCGAGCCACACACTGGTTTCTGCAATGTCATTACATTCAAGAATGCATTGTGATTTGTTAGGAATTCAGAATAATGATAACATAGTGTAAGAGAAAACTAAAAATTGGTTCATAAATCAACTCATGCGAGAGCGTAGGAAGAACGGCCGAAATAGAGTACTAACACTTATTTTGGGGGGGGGGGGAAGATTGATCAGATCAATCTAACGTGACTTATTTTTCCAATGTAATTTCATATTTTTAAAAAATTCTATTTGACATATTATATACGCCATAGAAGAAATTAAAGCGGCAGTGGAATTATTGGCTATATTTTCTTTCAACCAATTACTTTTCAACTTTCAGAAGCATCCGGTTTTTACCATAGTGGTAGTGTAGACATTTGCACCAACGTTGTCAGAGGGTCAACTAATATACCGTATTTGTAAATGTTAAGAACAGGTTCAATCAAATATTTTTGAAATATTAAAAAGTCAGCAACTAATGGCATATTTTAAATTTGTAAAGATATTGTCAAAATAATGTAAGTCAAGTTAAAACTCAGAGGACGGGATGAGTGAAACGAATTAACGTAATTAATTAAAATGTAATAGATATGACAGTCTAACAATCCTTTTACTGGACAAGGATAAAACGTAAGAATAAAACGTAAGGATAAAACTTAAGAATAAAACGTAAGAATAAAACGTAAAAATAAAACGTAAGGATAAAACGTAAGAATAAAACGTAAGAATAAAACGTAAGGATAAAACGTAAGAATAAAACGTAAGGATAAAACGTAAGAATAAAATGGAATAATAATTATTGAAGCGAAAAACGTATATTTTTTATAATTTTAATAAACAACATTAGTTGAAAGACATATAAATAGTGTGATTTATTTCGATAATGAAATTATTTTCGTTATAATAGTAATTTCGCACATATATTATTGATAATGGTAATATAAATGGAAAATGCACTCAGCTACAAAATAGCCCATTACCACACACACACACAAGTTATTATTACATCAAAATTCTGAATATTAAATCAGATGCTTATTCATTTTTTTAAAACACAAACATTACCAGTGCCAGGACTTGCTTTAACCAAAGTTGTTTGATAAAAATCTTTGAAAGTGAGGAAATATTTTTAAGGTAAGCAGCTACCACATTTACAATATTTGACACCGTATAACTCAGCCATTATAATGCTATAAAGAGAAATAGTGTGTATTTTTCCGTACACCATCCCGCAAAGAACTTTACCATAGAAAGGTAGTACAATTTCAAAGTCAGAGGATGACAAAGACAACTATACATATTGTATGGTTTAAGTATACCTTAACTGACAAAAACATGAATATTCAGCAGGTCTCCAAACTGGCGGGAGATCACGATATATTTTATCGTTATGCCTCCCTCGTAGAAGCAGATATAAGAATAATAGAACTCTTTATACTTACTATTTGGTAGTGTCGTTATCCACATTAATTGCGTCGCGGAATTCACCTTTGTCAGTACACCACCTTTAAATTCACATGCTTTCTGATGTAGAAATATTTTAAAATTATAAATTGATATTTTAATTAAATTAACTTTCAGGGTTCAGGCGCTTTTAGTAAAGAATGTTTAGATTTCATTATCACTGATGAATTTTTGCCATATTATTTCAACATTTTATTCCAAAAATAGGCGCATGAAAAAGGGGGATAAAATAGCCCAAGGGAAAACAAAAAGGGAAATAAAAAAATAACTAAAAACCGTCTTGAGTAAGAAGCATACAGTTTACAAGATTAAATAGACATGAACAATCTGTGTCATTATGACAATATCTATTAAGCTTTAACAATAATTTTACAATACACACAAGTAAACGTTTCGTCACATGTCTTCATCCAGTACAACAAGACATACAAATAAATATAAAACAAATTTACATAATATATATAGAGAGAGATAAATCCTACCTAAAAAATAGAAAACCAGACAGAGACAAGTAAAAGATGAATAGAAGGGAAGTGACCTGAAGTGAAATGTAAAACCCAACCAGGGAAAAAGACATGGCAGTTACGTAAAATTGTGGATTTGATTTATCCTGCATGGAGTTTACGTACCTAAATCTTGTTATTAATTTGTTCTCCATATGGATCCTATCCGGTTTGTTGCTAGTATACAGTATACCAGTAACTGCGTTGTCTAAAATACCATCGTGGTTAGTGCTATTGAAATGTTTGGAGACCGGACAAAGTGCATCTTTGTTTATGTTATTGAGGTGTTCTCTAAATCGGTCTCCAAGACGACGACCTGTCTCTCCTATGTATAATTTAACGCATGTTTTTGCAGAGGATGGTGTAAATCACGTTGCGACTTGTGCAGGTAAAGCCATCCTTTATTTATAATAATTCCGGAGGGAAAGTGATCTGGTCTATTTGAATCACGTAGGGACATGTGTTACATCGGCTACGATTGCAACTTTTAGTGCCTTTATGCACCTGCATTACCGGGAGGTGGCTTCTAACTGGCATGTCTCTAAGGCTCTTGTCCCCCCGGAAAGCGACAAGAGGAGGTTTTTCTGAAAACCTCATTTGTGACATGGTCTGCCATCAGAATTGAGCGGGTTTTCAGGATCAGAAAACGAGCTTTAAGGTTATGGGGATGAAAAGTGAAAATAAATTTTGACCTATCACTAGCTTCAGAATGAGTAGCTTTAAAAGAATCTGCCTAGTCATTCCTTTAACTCGAGTGACAGCTGCTTTTAAAATTTGCTCATGATATTATGACCTTCGTCGGAAAAAATCCAACATTTCAGCCATCCTTTCACAAAAATCTTCATCATTACTGCAGAGTCTTCTTAGTTCAGCAACTGAGAAAAAGGGATGGAGTTTTTACATGATCGAGGATGAGAGGCTGAATATAGTAAAAAACTGTGACTGTCTGTTTTCTTTTAGGAAATGGACGTAGATAATAAATATGTTATTTTCTATAAGGTTAATTTTTAAGTCCAAAATGTTGATAGTACTTTTATCGATCATTGAAGGGAATTTGGTTGTTGGATGAAAATGTCCAATGAAGTCAATAAAACTTTCTATTTGCGTTATGTCCATGTTGGTAATCCCTATACAGTCATCTATGTATCTCTTGTAGTATTCTGGGAAAGGACCGTTGTAGTGTTCACTCCAAAGATGTTCCAAATGGACCATAAAAAGACATGCATAACTTGGTCCCATTTTTGTTCCCAAAGTAACACCACTGTCTTATATCATACTGCCTAATCAAATATAGGTCATGTATAGTAGCAGTCGTTACACTTCACAAAAACACAGATATATACGTTTGCATACAATAAACATGAATACCGGCATAATTACCTTGGCATTGCAATACGTTTGAACCACTCTATTGTACAGGAAACATGCGCCTTCAGATTCCATTGCCCCAGACCACGTACATGCTACGAAGATGTATGAATGAAATATGTGTAAATTAGTACTGTTTAAAATGGTGATGAGTATTGAAAATGTACGTTAGGAAATATCATCAGCAAGTGGTCAAGCTAGTAGCAAGCTCTTCATCCCCCTTCCAAAATGCACCCATATCCCAAGCCCGAGTATTGATTTACGAAGCTGCACATTTTGAGATCTCCTTTCGTCAGCACAGCACCCAGCCGCTCCCACTCGAACGCATACCAATGGAGACCATCCGAGCCGAACGAAATCGATCGAATCGGTCGATCGGCGACGCTGCCCTCACAGCATCAGCAGTCGACTTTGCAAAGGGTAATATAAAAATATTTGATTGTTTTGTTTAGTTTTTTAGTGCAGTAATTTAGCATAAATTCCTTCATCTGTGTAATTAACATTATATTTTGAACATAAACGTTTGCAACTTTATTGTTGTCTAATTTTAATTTTTCATTTCATTTAATATAAAAGTTAATGATAGAAAATAGCTGATTAAAAAATTAACATACACAAACCAGTTAAAACACATTCATTTTTTTCTTTAAAATAAAATAATCATAAAAACAGTAAATACGTTTTTTTTTCAAAAAATTATATTAATATTCGTATTTGATATTTTTTAAAAATTGGCAAATTTATTTTACATGTCACTTACATTGTTAAATACATTTAACTCACCACTTCTCACCACTTCTCACCACTTCTCACCACTTCTCACCACTTCTCACCACTTCTCACCACTTCTCACCACTTCTCACCACTGGAAGATTTATACATGCAAGAAATAAAATGATAATCACGTGTGTTGTTCCCATTGTTACTGTCTGTGTACGAGAAATAATATTACATCACATTTACAGTTAGAAATTCAAAAACATTTTTTATAATAGTTGTTTCTGTAATTACATTACATTTTTTTTTTTAAAAAGATGATTTTGAAATTCCATCAGTGTAAAGAAAACTTGATAAAGCATTTATATTTCAAATTGTTTGCCTTATTATTATTTTTTTTTCAACAGAACATCGTTTTGTTGTATATATAATTTTAAATTCATCAAACTCACATTTTAAAACGCATTTAAACTTGTCCTGTAAGATTAAATCATGTCCTTATTTGAAGCATGAATGTATTATGAATATGTAGATATATAAGGACATGTGATACGGAATACAAAAATATAATAAAATAGAAGTACACACTATATCAAGCATATATCTTAGAACATTTAGGATGTCGAATTAAATCTGAACGGGTTTTGAAACCTTCCAAAATAAGTACATGCTCAGCTTATGGAATGAAATAATTATAATCGGATTAAATAGAGAACTGCGTTATTCCTAAATAAACATGATTTTAAGACAACGACTCTCTTATCATAGTTTCTGTATCTAAAAGATGCCGCTTACAGTATTTAACATATGTTTACAATGTAACTTTTCGTTATTATCATTTTTTGACATAATATTTCCACTTTTAAATATTCGAAATATTTTATTGAACTGAAATAAAAATTTACAAAATAACAAAAACAAAAAAAACAAAAAAAATGAAAAAAGAGAGACATTATATATAATAATATAGAAATCGATTATATAAGATTACTATATATTGGTATGTGGGATTCTTTTTGGAGGGGCGGTACCTCCGATTTCTAAGCTATCCTAATCAGAGTTTCGCCAAGAAATTTTTCATTGGGTGGGGTGGGGGGATATTTCGTATGGAGTAGTACCATTTTAGGACAGCTGCAATGTTTTTATCCTGAAAGGGAGGGTGACAAAAATGTTGTCCCGCTGATGACGGCACTAATGCTAGCTGCGTTACTACGCGGTAAATCTAAAGGAACTCGAAATTGGCAATATTTTTAATCAGGGATAACGGCGAAAATTTTGAGATGGTTCTGTTATATTAACGTTTTTATCGATAAGTAGAGCGCCGATTACTCTTGAGTGGACAAGTAAGTCCGTGGCCCTGAAATGTGTTATTTATTTCAAATAAAGAGTTGAGTTTTTGAGTATACCTGAATGCAGTGTTGGAATTATTCAAGCGTCAGGGGGAGGCATAATTGCGCCCAGTACCATACATAAGCTGAATTCACTCCCGTTATGACACGTCCCATTAAAATCAAGTGGTACTTTCATTTTGATTTGCTCGAGAGAGTATCAGAGCAGAAATTGAGGGTGCCCAAAAAAAACCCAAAACAAATCGAGCAAAAGTTGGGGCACAAAGTTTAGGGATGCTTTTTGGCGCATACTTGATTTGGCTTTTCTTTCAGACAATTTGAGAGTGGTCATTTTGAACCTCTGGGTGAAGCGAAAGATTTGGCCATACTACATGATTCCACCACAGCCCAATATAAACTATATGCATTCCAATTGATGCCATTGAAGGTATTCTTCTTTACCTAGCTCAGTGTTGCCACTTAAATCTTTATAGTCCCATATCAATTTAATCTCCATTTAAAACGCAAGAATGGATTTAAGCACATATCTGAACTTAGATTTGAATCATTCTTCACTTCATTGGAGAGCAACGGAAGAGTTGCTAGTTTTAAAAAAAGATTTTTAATTTACATCAGAGCCATTATGTGGGCTCTGCAAACTCTGTGGCTGCAGGAGGCATCCGCTATTTTCGGGGCTTAAAGTTGTACTGAGGAATCTATTTGAATTAACAAAATTGAATGTAATTTGAGGAAGGACAAAAACGAAAAGTGCAGGGCGTAGGCGGGGCTCACAAAGTCAATAGAATGCCATGTTTAAACTAATTATGTAATTAAAAACGTAATTTCATGTTATTAAATGGTTATCTTATTTCCATCGTAATCAAAAATTTATTCAAATGACCCCTTAAAATCTTTGTTTTGCGAATAAATCCTGGATAAAATGTAATATAAAAAATTGATTCATGGGGTGTGGTTTTGAAAATTTGACGGAAGATGCATAAAAAAAGCACTTTATAAGAGTACCAGTGAGGGCTCCACGCCCACCCCCACCCCCCTTCCCAACGAAGGATCGCAGTCACAAATTGTGTCACGCCACAGTTTTATATTATTATTCTGATGCCCCCCCCCCCTTTTCTGCTTTTACACACAAAATTTATTTCACTAACCATTTTACACCAAACGAAGTGGCAGTTTTTTTATTTTTTTTTAACGAATCCCATTTAACTCAGTTATAGGAACTTTTGTTTCATGAAATCGGTGGCATCAAATTCACGCAGAACGGGGAAAAACTGATTTTTGAGGATTGCCGTGGGGCTGAAAATTTGAAAGAATGTGTTATCATCGGCAACGAGACTACATGCCAAATTTCAGCTCGATAGCTTGATGGGTAATTGTTTAATTAGCTGTCCGAAATTTTGCCACCCAGCCAGAAAAAAAAACACGAACAAAAGTGAAGTTAATATATTTATAGGAAATTTAAAAATAATGTTTTGTATTATTAGGGACTGTTATTAATGGAGAATTTTATGTCTTCTTTGAGTCTATGGCTCGTTCAAAAAACAGTCCATGACAGAGGACGATACCAAAGTTTAAATACAAAAACAAATAATACGATACTCAAAACCAGGGCTAATTGCAATAAATAAGTTCTTCATGTGTTAATTACAATGAATTACAAAAGCAATAGAATATGATATGATTAAAAATATTGACTTACAGTTCTGCTGGCACCGATACTGTGTTAATAAAAATACAATGAGCAAAAGTGGTACAATGAAAGAAAATCTACACACAACAAAGCACTGTCTAGTAGTACAATTATAACACACGTTCACAGTCTCCTTATAAAAGATCTCTCCCACTTTTCTTCAATCTTCAGCCTTTTTATATGTAAAGTCAGTTCCTGTTTGATCATTCCATAAAAGAGAACACGCATTGTGATTTCTTCCCACATCCTCCAGATTTTTCGACAAACTTCAATATAAACAGGTTATACTAAACTTGTTGTAAACAAGGTTAAAGGGAGAATATTTTTTCGCTAGCCCCACCCCAAAACGGCCTCGAGTGTTTTGACTACAAGAGATCATGCACGGGGAAAGCGTGCATCAAAACACGTCACCTACATAACATGTAAGAATGTCAAAATACTTTAAGGTATACGCGGAATAAATCTGTTTAGAAGACATGAGATGTTTGCAAAGGACATTATATATTTATCAATGTAATGTTTGATTCTTTCTGAGGGAAATCGAATACAAATAAAGCTACAACTTTCTTTAGTTGATTTTTAAAATATTTCTTTGAAATATTAAAAAAAACACAAATCAAAATAATTTAGTTCACAATTTGACGATTTTGAAAGTATAAAAAATATTCTAACTAGTGCATAAGATGGAACTGGCATGATATTCAAAATGCTATTTTGCAACAACAAAAAAAAAAAGAAGAAAAAACAACAGCAACAAGAAAAAACAAACAAGCAAAAATACATTTATTTTTTCTAAAGCTTTCTACTACAATTTTCATCTAAGAAAATAAATGTTTAAAAAATGCTTGAAGATAAAGAGGGAGATTGTTTAATAATCTTAAATTTAAAAGAGAAAAGCATTTGGAAATGTGCTCGGAATATTCTATTTAGACCAAACCAAGACTTTTGACAGGGTCAACAGAAGGGTCTCTGGAAGATTTCTGGTAAATATGGAGGCAAGAAAATGATTTTTTTTAGTGATGCATTAATTTCACGATAGTATGCAGTCTAGGTTCCTGGCAAAAAGATGTACGTTCTTAACCATACCCTGTTTCTAATGGCGAGAGGAAGGGTGGGTATAAGCACCAACAATTTTCAGCATTATTACTTTCGTCATGCAGTCTGATGATTCCAGACATTGGAATCGGTGTCAGATACCTAACAGATCTAAAGTATTTAATTTGAGTGGAATCAACGCTTAATCCAATTTCCGAAAAGGCACCCTCAGGGACTTTCCCTATGCCAACAAATGTGTTCTTAACGTTGAATCGGAGGCTGATATGTAATGAAGTTTTGCAAAATTCTAGGGGTCTTTAACAAAATTGGTCTCACTGTTAACACGTTAAAATTTTCCTCAAATTTCTATTCGAACGCAATATATTATATAGTAAAACAAAATAATGCGTTCAAAAAGAAATTTTACCCAAAATTTTAACGTGTAAACTAAAAAAAAGATTCGACCAAATTTCCGTTCAATCAAATTTCCGTCGATCAATTTTCCGTCGACGAAATTTCTTTCGATCAAATTTCCGGATACGAATTTATTTATCTCGCGGAGTTGTAATGGCGTTTATGTTCAAACGACGTAGATGGTGAAGTTATGATTGTGCTTTGCAATGTTTGGTGATTTTGAGGAAACGGTAATCGATTGAATAGTTGGATGCTACTTAAAAATAATAACAGTTCACATTAATAAATAAAAGATTTGTAGTATTTGGTATAAGTATTTGTGTTTACAATCATGTTGCAATGTAAGACTGAGATGTTGGTCCCGCGCGGTAATAACTCTAGCTACGTCACATGTTCGTACTCAGAAGGGAAATTAGCGGATAACAGAAGTGATGTCTTAAGGCATGGACACACTGCGCACTTGCGAAGGGTCTCACGCTTCTATGACCAGTTGGCCTCATGTTCGAGGGTGTCTAATGCCTCTAGGGGTTTCTTGCTTTTAGGGGCATTAGTCGGCAAATATTATTAGTCAATATTCAATTATATTTCCCCCCAGATAATGTTTAAATTAAAAAAAAAAAAACGAAATTTTTTTCTATTTTCAGAGCAACTTAGCCAGAAGGAAAGACAACTCATTTAATACCCGGCTGTGTAGATAATACAAATATTTTTGTATGCGCAAGGGAATTAACCCGGGGGATTTTCTGTATTGTCTGCTGTGCTATGCAGCATCTGATCTCTTTGCTTCATAATTCAAGGCGCCTTTTGCGCACGAATGAAAACAAACACGATCGAATCTTTGCGGATTAATATAATGGGTCTGGGTTTACTTGAAAAATTTAAGTAGCCTTTAAAACGTTATTTGTGACTATCAGCAAATTGACTTCCATGCTAAATCTCACCATAAAATACTTTTTTAAAAAGGAGGGTTTTACTTTCTTAAATTGCATTTGGTCTCAAAATAAAGCAAATTTTGTTTGCAAGTGTACGTTATACATGATAATTAGTTTTAGAGCAATTAATCCACTTGTTCAAGACTACATTTTAAATGAATAAAAACAATAAGAATATTCTATGTGATTTGTTTTTGCTTCAACGCTAAACTAATATATTTTTTTTTCAAAGTGTGAAAGAGACAAAAATAGAACTATATAAATCTTTTCACTACTTTAATGTATCTAATTTTCAGAAAAGTCTAAATGAGGAGACCAATTGCAAAACCTGCTAAATCACATTAAAAAAAGCAGTGGACAACATATTGTTTCTTTTCCTGCTTAACAGAGTGTACTGCAAACATGTGAACACATTAAAATTTGCCTAAGTCCTTTAAGTATACAAGACAAAAAGGAAAATAATCGCATTTTATAGGCGAAATGAATATTTTAACTTAATTACCTCAAAATGTGTATTTTGTGACTTAATTACTTTTAGTACTAAGGTCTTCATATTCTTTTTATTTAAAGTTCAAAATTTATTCCCGAATATTTAAAGATTATGTTGTTATTAACTTTAATGTCTGAGCTGCGACTCTGGTGATATATAATTATTTGAATTAAAATACATTGGATTTGTTCGTTTATTTATTTAAGTGTAGCAAAAGGTATGACGTCATCAATACAGAATGCATCGGAAATAAATTCCTCAATTATAAAAAAACTACGGACCGGAGCAGACCACGCCCCCCTCACCCTATTGCTTGCTAACAAATCAATATGTATTTAGCTAAGTGCCGAGTGTTATTACCAGCTTCGATTGCGCCATTAAAATTTAAACAGGTGAGCAGTCGGTATTTTGGGTTATCCATGTATTTTAAACACAATTTATGTAGAGTTACATTAAGTGTTCATTGATTATTTTAGTGAGCTAATCAACCGCAAAGTTGGTGCAAAATATTTTCTATTTTTATTTATTTCTCTCTCACAATCTCTATTTCTATCCCTCTCTTTCTCTCGCTCTTTCCATCTCCCTCTCTCTCTCTATATATATACTGCTTTATATATATATATATATATATATATAAATATTAAAAACGTTTTTGAAGTTCGTCCATCAAAAATTGTTAACGACCGATTTAAACATCTTCTTCTAACTGGATTTTTTTTGGAGGCACTTCGTGTAAAAGGAGTTTTGTCCTCTCCTTTTCAATACATTGTTTTAAACTATTCCTAATTTCTCGCTGGCTCTTGCAATTCGAATTATACCTCACTATTGATGGTTTCATTTTGGACCGAGTGCTTCCAAGATAAGAGTAGCTTCTTACAACTTTCCTTATTTATTTGGATATTAAGCATGATGGTTTACGTGGAGCTGGTTGGTACAAGACCTCAGAACTTTTGTGTCAACGGTAAGACTAATTTTGTTGAAGACCTGGAGAATTTTGCGAAACTGCATTGCTTATCAGCCTCCGATTCAACGTTAAGAACACATTTTTTGGCATAGTGATACGTCCCTTAGCATGCCTTTCCGGAACTTGGATTAAGCCTCTATTATACTTCAGATCTATTAGGTCTCTGATGCAGATTCCAATTACTGAAAGCATCAGACAACATGGCGAAGTCATGATGCTGAAAAGTGTTGGTGCTGATACACAACATGATTCACGCCATTATGAACATGGTTAGGTTAAGAAAACTTTTCCTTTTGCCAAGACCCTAGACTTCAATCTTTCGTAAAATAAACGAATCACTATAATACTTATTGTCTTGCCTCCATATTTGCCAGTAATCTTCCATAGACTTTCACTGTTGATATTTTCAAACGACTTTGTTTAGTATACATAGTTTGAAAAAAGGCATTATTTCATTACTCACACATTTCCAACAATTTTCTCTATTTAATTTAAGAATAAAAAGCAATCTGCATCACTTATGTTCATTCATTTTTAAATAGTTTTTTTTTAGATAAGATTTCCATCACAGAGAATCACACATTGATAAATATATAATGTATTTTGTAAACATCTCATGTCTTCTAAACATAATTATTCCGTTTAAACACGATTTATAAAAATGACCAGTTTTTAAAAACCTAAAAATATTTAGAACTTTCAACAAACATTATATATTTCATAATCCTATAAATATATTAAATTCACTTTTGTTCGTGTTTTTCTTTCGGGCTGGGTGACAAAATTTTTGGACAGCTAATTAAACAATTGCCCAGAAAGACTGATAAACTTACATACAAAATTGCATGCACATTGACGTGTGTCTAGAAAGACGCCTTAACAGAAAAAAAAACAGAGACAGGGCAAAAAACAGTCATTTGACCTCGTGGATAGATCAATACATGGGTGGATGAATGTGTGGATAGATGGATAGCTTGCTAGTGTGTTGAAATTAACAACCCGAAATATCGTTCAAAGTATAAACTTGTTAGAGAAGCACGACTCATTGGCATGGCCACCCGTTCATCACCTAATCAAGCCCAACAATCCCTAAACGTCTGTCCCAATTCATGTCAAGTCTCGAAATGAATTCGTCTCTCCATGGACTGCGTTGTGGCCTGATGAATAGATAAAGGAAAGGATGGATGGATATGTGGAAAGATGGGCAGTAAGTGTGTAGATTCCAGAGCAGGGTGCGACCTGGGTGAGACAGGGGTGGGGGAATCCCACAGCACGGTAACTGACGAACTTACCAACGGTTCTAGCTGATCTGATTGCACCGGGATGACCGTAACGGTGCTAGTTTATGACTTTTTAGACGGAGGGAAAAATTTAGTACCTGAGATTTCGTGATTCTATGGACTGCGTTTGATCTTTGTGCTAGGAGGTATAAATCTGTATCTAAAGCAATCTAGTAAATGATGTTAAATCAATATCATACATGCGTATTCTTGAATCACCACTGCTTTGTCTATCATTCGTTTTAATACTGAACTGGAAACTATTTTGTTCGGTCTATTGAATTAAAAAAAAACCCCGTCGATCTTTGTAGACACAACTGCATCAGATGTCTCTTCTTTGTCTACCTGTCCCTCCGGTTTGATTACAACTGAGGCAGAACGCAGGTGACGCATCATAAGATATGTCCATTAATAGCGCAATCGACCTGCTTACAATGAAGTATTACATTTATGACGTTGTAGACATATAGACCGATAGAACCAGTTATGTTATTCAAATGTTCATACAAGAACAAATCATTCTAGACCTATGGAATATATTTTTAACTATCATTTTCTTTGGGTCGATTAAATCAAGTAATCGATTCTTTCTCAGCGTATTTATAGAAACGAAGGGTCGAGATTAATCACTTCATTGTAAAGTCTACTTAATGCTTTAATGCCACCTTGTCCAGTCTGATAGCGCCATCCAAAATGAAGCCCACGTCTCTATCACAACTGCTTCACAGACAAACACTTAACAAGGTAAATTTATATCTTATATTTTATCATTTATATTGTGTTATTCGCTTATCGATAACATTTAAACGCCGTTAATATTTAAATATTGCATCATTTCTTGCGGTCACTGTACTCATCATGCAAGCGGGACTTGAGTAAACAAATAGTTATAAAAAAGTTGTGTAACTATTAAATAACTAACAACAACCCGGCATGCGTTGCATGCCACTCAATGAAAAAAGTGTTTGTGTTTTAATTAAGTTTTAAAGTAATTTTGAAATAGAAAATATGTATTGTTCTTTTTCCGTCTAGTGCCTACACAAATAAATTAGACGTTTTTTTCAACGCGTGAGCAGGCAACATATAGCTGTTCACGTGAGAAGCGTGTATTTTCAAAATTTAGTCCACACACTTGTAGCGATTGATCCAACCACGCAGTAGCTCTGTTTTGAATTATATTTAGATAGCTCAAATATTTATTTATTTTAAAACAAATCCCTCGGCCCCAAACGTAACATTGTAAAATGGTTGTACTTATGTCACACACAAACTGAAATGTCGTTTATATTCGATTGATTTCTAGCCACCCATGCATTAGCACTGATTGAAATTTTATTATTATAGCTCATATAAGAAAAAAATAATTTAAGGCTCCGGCCCGAAAAGGAATATTTCAAAATGGATAAGTTAAATTCAGAAACCATTGATGCGCACAACAACTTACCAAAGTTTTATCGCAATCAGATGAATGGTATATTTAATATGCTTATTTCTTATCTAGATCAGTGATAAGTGCATTAAAGATGCTATTTGGCTATTTAGTTTTGCTAAATCAATTTAATTAAAAGGCATATTCTTATTAAAAATATTTTTAAATGTAGAGTTTTTACTAATTTAAAAATTTAAAAAAGTTTATTTTTGGAATAAATAAAAAGTACAAACTTATTAAATGTTAAAAATACAAAGCTAAATTAGTATTTAAGTTTAGCAATTTAAAAAGCAATCGATGCTATTTATTAATGTTACTTATAAGAAGGGGAATGTACATCATCAATTTTGTCACGCTCTTTTATTAAATCAGAGAACTTTTAGCTTTATCTATGTAGGCAATTCGCAATATGAAGTCATTTGTGTGATTATTTAGAACTAATTAATTTTAATTGTATTTCGCCTTATTGACAACGCGCTAAAGAACGCATTAACAACAACTGATGTTTAGGTTTTCCCGATAAATGTGATTACTGTGTATTTCTTTGATTATATTTTTTCTATTTCATTTTTTTTTCATAACTTTTAAACGCATATAAAATGCTTAAGATAGTTCGTTAGTTGTTTCTTTATATGTATTTGTAATTTATAATAATAATACTTAAACTTTTGCTAAAATAAAAGCGGAAATATAATATTTTTTGCTCATCTAAATTTATTCGATTTCCGTAAAATAATAGAAAATAACTGTTTGTTTTTAAGAGTCCGAACGTATCAAAATATTTTCGACTCTTTGGCGTTATGTCCCTATAGCTCATTCTTATATATATATATTACGCTTCTGGTGTGACTAGTGGACTGCTCTTCTCTAGAATTTGGTATTGAGAGTATATTACAAATAATTCTAAATGTTTGAAAGAAAGTGTGGCTCAATAATGAGTTCAATAGCGCGTAAAATATTATTCCCGATAACTACGTTAAATGATTTTTTTTAGAAATATAACGCATTGCGTTTGGCGTGTAATATTTTCGGTTTAAAAGTGGTTGGGAAATCAAAATATTTGATATAGTTCATTGGCGTGAAATAAAAAGTGTTCAGTGACGTATCATGTGGTGAAGGGGGTGTAGCGAAAATTGTGATTCTTAATTGTGCGTTACTTGAGTTATTATTTTGCCAAGTAACTTTAGGAGATGAGACGTTCATGCATTGCTGTCGCCAATGTATGACGGGCTATATCTAGTCATGTAAAATCAATCAATTAAAGATCTACCCCTTACCCCGTAGTGAAGCACAGGTATCTTTTCTAATAAAATAATAGGGCAACCCTAAATATTTGAATAAAATGTTGTAATTTTTTTTAAAATTAGGTGTGTTGTTGTTGGTTGTTTTGTGTAATAAATGTAATGGTATACTGGCGCTGGTATAGGGTCTGTGCATGCGTAAGCAAAATCTCTAAAGATCGACACCTCCCCCCACCCCCCCACCCCCCAAAAAAAAAACCCCCTTCAGTTCGTGCTACATATTTGTTGAAATTTGACTTGTGATAAAGAGAATTAAATGTAAAAATATATTCATTATCTTTAAATCGCTCGATTGGCTTTCAAAAAAAAAAAAAGCGAGAGGATGTGTGGGTTTTTTTTGGGGGGGGGGGATCGCTGGGTTAATACCACATCACCAGCCACAACAAAAACCTACTACGCAAAATTACCACAACACCATCCACATCAACTGCAATTATGCCGACATCTACGATTACAAAATGCACCAAAACAACAGCTACTGAAAACTACATCAATGGCAATTTTAAATTATATAACTTATTTAAAACGAAGCCTTGTTATGACGTCAACGTTGCCAGAATGCATGTTTTGAATTCAAAGACATTATACGAGCAATTAGAGCGTATGGCGTCTTTACAATTTCAATTTATTGGCCTAATAAAAGTTGCTACCAACACTGGGATATTATCTAAAGACATGTTGATTCGTTAGCAGTCCATGGGGTTAGAGGGGGTGGAGGGGTGGTTGTCTGCTACGGTCCGTGCTTTATTGCCTTATAATGTTGAGGAATTTCTCTCAAATGCATTGTGCATTCATTACGTCATATCTTTTAAACTTAAATAAATCGACGAACAAATCCAGTGTATTTTAATTCAACTGACTACAGATCACCAGATTCACAGCTCAGACATTAAAGTTAAGACACAGGTGAGCAGTTTGTATATATGGTTTCTTTCAGGCATACTTCAAGGGGGAGGGGGGGGGACACTGACCACACCCTCCCGGAGCAATTCAAGTGCCCCCGGGGAAAAATTGTGTAAATAAATTATAATTTTTAATTTAAAAAAACTACCGGTAATAAATGTTAATGTTTACAAACTTTTTAAAAAGTAAAAGAAATATATGCCTTTCATCGATTACAATTAATTGAACTAATAAAATATTGCTTTTTGTTCGATATATATTGATGACCGATATCGTTCAGGTTAATTTTGTTACAGGCTTACATAATTCGAATATAAATATCATATTATTTTGAAAATTGGCCGCTCCGAACCATAACCCAGAATCTTACGTTTTGTTTTTTGCATATATCTGTATTTATATTTATTTATATATTGCTGATTCACAGGTTGAAAGACTTTAATAACATTGTATTAAACTACCTTTATATTGATATAAAGGTCTATAAATTAAATATAGTTCTTGCTAAACTTTAAGCATGTGCAAACTGTTTCTAAATTATATTTCATCATAAAAGAATAATATCATCATGCTTTCAAAAAATTCGTTCTTAGCATAAATTTAAATGTACTCAAATCCATCCATGCATATTGAAATAGATAAAATTAAAAATGTATAAACAATGATATTTTAAAACAAAAATTTGAAATGTAATATTTGCATACAAATTTTGGACAGTTATCAGTTGTTATAAAATCGAGTGTCTTTATAATTGTGTAACACAATTTCGAGAGCAAAAAAGATAAAAATGATTTTTTAAAAAAAATACTTGGCCTATATTTAGTAAATCCCCAACGACTTTTTTCTTTTTAATATCAGAACAATAAACAATATTCCCAACTATTAGAACGCATTTTTTAAAAATTCATTTTGTAGATGATAATAAATAAAATAGAATTTCGATTATCTCGCAAATTCTTTTTTTGTTTTTGGTAGTAGCTCAAAATAAATTATATGGAATGGGTACAGGAATGTTTTAAAGTATATCGAAGACTATATTAAAGATCGGGGAAACATTTAAAAAATCCGTGCAAAAAAAAATATTTTTCATGTATTTAATTTGGGAGATATTTAAACCATATTAAGATATAATTCTACATTTCGAATATGTGAAAATATATATGCAATATAGTGTGTAATTCTATGTTCTTCTTATTTTTTGTTTGGTTAAGAGTACTTATTCTACTCATGTATTCTACACAAACATAATACAACTATTCTTTAAAACAGAAAAGGATTTCACATTACAGTGTATGATTTTTTGTGTTTTGAAGTTATAGTTTGAAAAATTTGAAAGTTTTAATACAACAAGAAGCTGAACTGTTTGAAAAAAAATACAATAAACGATTTAAATAAATAAAAATGTATGTCTTAACATATTTTTTTCCAAATTTTGTATCTTAAAACAATCGAATTTTTGTTGCTTATTGTTTTAAAACGTTTTATTGTTAAAGAATTTACAGAAAAAAACTATTTTAAAATATAGTTTTTTTAATATTCTAAATGTAAATGTGACGTAACATTATTTCTCGTACACAGACAGTCACAATGGGAACAACACACGTGGTTATCGTTTTATTTCTTGCATGTATAAATCTTCCAGCGGTGAGAAGTGGTGAGTTAAATGTATTTACACAAATGCAATTTATAAGTAAAACAAAACTGAAGGAGAGTTGTTCAAAAATATCAAAGTATGAAAATTAAAATATTTTTTGAAAAAAAAAACCTCAAACAAAAGCGAAAAAAAATAACAGAACCATGCAATGTATTAATGTATATTTATTATAATTATTTTTATTATTATTAATATTATACAATAAACACATTTCTTTTAGTGTTTTTAAACTGGTTTGTTAAAATACATCAAATGTATGGATTATTTTTTTTAGTAGATGTTGTTTTTGAATAACAATATATTGAATGAAATGTAAAATACAAATTGATTAAATATAGTTGCACAAGAGTTATATCACATGTATAATTTTAAATACATTGAACTAGAAAATGATTTTCCATTAAGTGTAAAATTTCTATTGTACGTTACATGTAAAATCTTTTCAAAGTATGTGTTTGTTTTTTTTGGAATTAAATATTTCCATAAAAATAATAAAACGGATGTTTTTATTCACTTTTCAAGATATGCTTATACATACACCATTATATATATATTTGTATATATATTGGCAAAGATAGAATACATATATTTTTATTCTTGCTAGTTGATATAATCACAATTTATATTCATTATCGTGTTAAATTGTACTAAAATGAACCACGTGACATGCATTTATTATAGTAACATGCTTGTGGCCTGGATCTGTTGTGTCTGAAGGCGCGTGTTTCCTTTACAATGATACTGCTGTTAATTATTCAGAAGCCAAGGTAATTATGCCGGTCTATTTGTTCATTGTATGCTTACATGCATATCTGTGTTCTTGTCAAGTGTATCGACTGCAGGGCATGGCCTACATTTCCTTGTGTCACTATGACATAAAACGTTCTAGTAGTTCTTGTTCGGGTCATAAGTGGAAAAAGTATAACATATTGACAACTAGGTTTAACATTTGTGGGTGAAATAAAAAATTTAATTAAAAAAGAAACAGATAAGTTTCGAGGATAACTAGTAAACTGTAGGCTTCTTACTCAACAGTTGTTTTGATTCCTATCCTGCTAGAAATGTATGACTCTTACGGGAGAGTCTTTTTTAATGCATTGCATGTAGACGGAGGGCTTATTTTTTAAGAGTAGTGTTAATATATATCTAGTACACTGTAAGCATCTTATATAAGAGTTTTGTTAATGCATAGCTGATAGACTTAAAGCTTGTTTTCTCGAGCGGGTTGTTAATGAATAAATAGTATACTGAAATCATCATAGTTTAGAGGTTTGTTATTGCATCTCTTTAGGATCGTAGTCTCTTTTTGTATTACTGAAGACATAAATGCCTTATTTGTACACTTTTTCATTCTTCCTCAACAAGGTTGTTAATATCTTATAAACATTAGGCTCCTTACACAAGAGGTTTGTTAATCCATAGGTAATAACAAGTAACCCTCTGTAGTGTGCTTTTGATTGATAACTAAGCTTCTTATTCAAGATGATTCGTTAAAAAAATTGAACGAAAGATTTACAAACGTTATTGTATGTCTTTTTATAGGAGACAAATTAACTATTTTATTATTTTACTATATCTGTGTGTTTTTTTTTTATTTTGCTTAATTTAAAAGTAAATATTTGCTGTAGCAGTTGTTGTTTTCGGAATGCAATCCCGTGCAACACCGAGTACATTGTCTAATAGCTAGCAAACTGCGGGTCTCCAACTCAGGTTAGTTTGCGTCTGTGCAGGACGTGTGTCTTGTATTAGGTTTATAATTGCAATTATAGTTTATGTGTACTGTATGAGTGCGCCGTATCCAGCTTTGATTTTGTTCGTGAAGCAAAAGATTGTCTTTAGTCTGGACTGTCTGTGAAAATTAGGGCTACTCAAGATTTAATCTGCCGTATTTACCAGTGTCAGACGTACATTCATTGTGAGTACATTTTTGACCGTGGTGGTCAGGCCTCTGAACTGCACACATTTGCAGTGGTACAAGCCGTAGCCCGTTATATGAAACGAATTTCCCTTAGCCAGCGTTTATTGGAAAATCGCGACGTCTACCTCCCATTCGCTGAGTAGCTTGGTGATTTACCCTCCCTTTTAACAAATTCCACAGACTTTCAGCTGTCATATCGTGTTGTTTGA
This sequence comes from Omphiscola glabra, assembly GCA_964017045.1. Taxonomy (NCBI): domain Eukaryota; kingdom Metazoa; phylum Mollusca; class Gastropoda; family Lymnaeidae; genus Omphiscola; species Omphiscola glabra. The sequence goes on along the minus strand of OZ024807.1, from coordinate 7,148,738 downwards.
GGGGGGTGGGGCTAACTTTGGCACCACCCCCCACCATGTACATTACCTTTTGCTTCTTTTACCCACCTACCTCTCTAGAGGGGATCGGCGCCCCTAAACTTAGTAGCAGTGCCTGCATTCTCCACTAGCCTGCCCCCAGACACTAATGAAAAAGAGCAGAGGCTTAGAGGCCAGCTCAACATCAGTGAATCTAATCGTACGGTCCGTAGTGCTCTCAGCCTGTACAGTTTAGCTTCCACCCCTTTATTGACCCTCTTTTGCGTGTCCTGCTTCCCTTGTTGAAGCAGACATTATGTTTTGGCAGGAGGCCGGGTACTTTAGCTTCGGGCTATGTGACCTTCGTCCCTATGCCGTACTAGTCCGATGCAACCTCTAGAGAAACTTTGCCCCTGGCTTCTTACTGAAGATGTTAGAAAATTCATATCTTTTAGACGTTATATCTCTTACTTAAGCGTGGTATTAATACTTTGCTATTAGACTGAAATCTTCTTATTTAATACGGTTCTTATTGCAGAGATAGTAAGCTGTAGGTTTCTTACTCAAGAAAGTGCGTACTGCTTAGATAGTATACTTTAGGATTTTTACCTAAAAGGTGTGTTAGTGCATAGCTAATAGACTGTAGACTTCTTACTCAAGACGGTTGTGTCTAATAGTTTTATGTCTTTAGTTTCGCAACGGGGGGGGGGGGGATCTTCTTGAGTAAGACGCCTGCAAATTTTAAGGTTATTTAATTAAAATGCGAATTAATCATTACAATATAAGTTATATTCACTTCAGAGTGCATGTCAATCGATTGGGGGAGTTCTGGCCAAGGTGAAGTCCAAGACGCAATTACTCGGGATAACGACAATGCCTAATGGTAAGCAAATGGAGACACGTTATTCTTATGTCTGCTTCTACAAGGGAGTCATTTAGGTGAGGTAAATTTGATGATCTGCCACAAGGTGTGAGACCTACTGAATCTTCATGTTGTTGTTATTTAAGGTTGTCTTTGACACAGAAGATGCACCACCGGTTTTGTCATTTAAGGTGTCTTTGACACAGCTAACCACTGAAATGGATGTCCAGTTTTTTCGCCACAACAGTCTAACGAAACATCAATAATATATTTGCTGATTTACTAATCTACCGAAAATGATTTCATTATTAGTCAAAATCACACTTTTTATTTTCCTTAAAGCCAATGTTTGCAAACAAATGACTTTAAAAATCGCCGTTTTCGTTCGTGAAATAACTTCAATTGTATTCCAACTTCCTCCATTTCCAGATAAACCTTATTTAAAACTGTATATTTATTATATTTTAAATAATAATTTTCAGTCGTTTCTCTTATCTACTCTTAAAAGTTTCAAATGAACAAAAGTTTTTTGACAAAATCTTCACAAACATAAATACATTACAGCAGATTTGTAACGCTTTACTATTCAACATGATCTTAGTCAACATTAACTAAAATTGTAAATTAGTCGGCAAAAATGTTTACGCTACCACTGCGACAAAAGTCGGATGTTTAAGAAAGTTTTAAAAAAAAAGAATTGGTTCAAAAAATAATAAAGCACACGCTGCCCCTTTTATTTCTTCTATTGCATACCTATAATGTTTCGTTGAATCTGCCCCTTTTATTTCTTCTATTGCATACCTATAATGTTTAGTTGAATCTGCCCCTTTTATTTCTTCTATTGCATACCTATAATGTTTCGTTGAATCTGCCCCTTTTATTTCTTCTATTGCATACCTATAATGTTTCGTTGAATCTGCCCCTTTTATTTCTTCTATTGCATACCTATAATGTTTAGTTGAATCTGCCCCTTTTATTTCTTCTATTGCATACCTATAATGTTTAGTTGAATTAGGCAATACGATATTGGCATAATAAGTTTTGTTAGACTTATCCAAGCAATCCATCATAACTTCTATCAGCTTTTGTTCCTGCATCGTCGGATGTGCTGATTTAAGAACATATTTTCAGTTTTATATTACACCATATTATTATTGTCCTGAATTCCACACCAACTCACAATTTCTCGTATGTATTGAAATTACAGGTTCAGGTTATTCCACGTGGATCGGTGCCAACGATATTAGAACAGAAGGAACCTGGGTTTGGGAAGTCGACGGTAGTGTTGCCACAGAGTTGTACGGGCTTTGGGCCAGGGGTCAACCATACAATGGCACGGGCGAAAACTGTGCCGATGTATACAAATCTGAGATTTGGGATGATCTCTGTAACGAATTCTATTCTTTTCTTTGTATGGAGAAAGGTACTTGATTTAAATACATTGTTACTTGTGTTTGATGGTTAAATTGTCAACGTTGAGGAAAGAATGAAACAAATACATCTCGACGCTTACATAAAACCACTTGCAGGATTGTTTCTATAATACGTTTACAATTGCTATTATTATCAAACGAATGTATCCAACTTATGTTATCATCTCACAAATTATTAGCCTTACGAAACAGTTTAAAATAAAGAAATCAGCCTTAAAGATATCACATTGGGAATAAAGCTATTCTGTAATATGAAACGTTATTTGTTGCTAGCATTAATGGACGTGGAGAAGCAATAAATCCAATGCTAACAATAAACAAAGACAAGGTCAGAATTTTTTAAAATATTGTTGGTTTTGTTAAAAGGTGTATGACACTTAATGTCTTATAACAAAAAAAAAATCTAGATTGTTATTTAAAAACTATTCCTATGTGAGGATTTAGAAAAATATTTTGTCAAATAGCGTTGGTTTATTTGAAACGTTGAGGAGTAGATGAGAGAAACGACTGAACAAGAATATTTAAAATATAATAAATATAAAGGTCTAACTAACGTTTGACTGAAAGTGGGGGAAGTTAAAATAAAATGGAATAGTTGTTTCACGCAGGAAAGTTAAAGATAGAAAAAAAGAAATGTACTTTTTTCAGCATAATCCCAAATCAAATGAACATAAAAACTTCTTTTGAAATCATTTACAGATCTGACCACAACTCCAGATCCAGTGACCTCGGCAAGCACAACAAACGATCTTGCTACCACCAACACTGCAGCATGTACAACCGACACTAGTGCTACCACCAACAATGCAGCATCCACAACCGACACTAGAGCTACCACCAACAATGCAGCATCCACAACCGACACTAGTGCTACCACCAACAATGCAGCATCCACATCCGACACTAGAGCTACCACCAACAATGCAGCATCCACAACCGACACTAGTGAAACCACCAACACAGCAGCTGCCACAACCGACACTAGTGCTACCACCAACACTGCAGCATCCACAACCGACACTAGTGCTACCACCAACAATGCAGCATCCACAACCGACACTAGAGCTACCACCAACAATGCAGCATCCACAACCGACACTAGTGCTACCACCAACACAGCAGCTTCCACAACCGACACTAGTGCTTCCACCAACACTGCAACTTCCACAACCGACACTAGTGCTACCACTGTAGCTAGATCTACCCCCGTGGCTTCCACAACACCGATAACAACTTCGAAGGAAAATGGCGCTAATGGCATCCATTTCAATGTTCTATTTATTGTTCACTTGTTTGCGTTCATTTATCTAGTAATTTGAATTTAAGTGGATAGTCTTTTGATATCTCTTCAATGGTATGCTATACTGCACTCAAATGTGTCTACATTTCTCAACACAAGTCGTTAATGTTTCTAACAATTTTTACTCTGCTTTTTAATAGGAAATATTGGTCGTGCTTCAGAATAAACTGTGTGATCGATATTTGTATATTTATTTTAGTGGATTTTAAATAATATAATTAAACATTTTCATTCGATTTTCTAAGTAAATATTGATTTTTTTTCTATTGAGTTCTTCGCGTTTCTGTTTTTATATGTGCATTATAAGTTGAAGAAACCTTGTGTATTTCTTGTGGTGTAGAATAAACATGAATAGATCTTTGTTTGTTTTATCGTAAACCATTGTTGTTTAAACAAAAAAAAATATTTGAAACTTTCCAAATAAAATTCTTTTTTTCAGCCAAGTTGTTTTTTATTATTTAATTTTTAATTTTTTTAAAATGTTTGATAATATACTAGAGTGTATGTAAAAAATAATTATTTTTTCAAGTAAGTATGTTGTTGAACCTTTTAATCATAATGTGCTATACCAAATAAATAAAAAGCTAAATCAATCCTTGCGATAAATTAAAGAAAATAATAACTTATAAATAACGTCGGATCGATACACTAAATTAATTTTAATGAACACTACAAAAGATGACACATACTTTCAATATGATTGGAGTGATATCTCTTCTTTCATCCCTGTCCCTTAATATCGGGTCAATGAGAATTTTTCGTCGTTAATCCCAAAATTACCATGCGAAGTCTGGAAGGCCCGAAACATAATATTATCGAAAGAATCAATCCCCTCTATCTCAAAGGTTTCAGAATCTATTAACCTTAACCTCACCCCATTAGGCAATGCCCTCCGTAAAGTAACAGCAATTCCCGTCCATCCTATAAGTTACCTTAACAACAATGGATCTTTGTCTTTTACACCCACCCAGGTCATTTGTGACAAACATACGGTGGACGAAATATTACTGCAATATTGCTACTACTGAGTATTATGTGAGAGATATCTAACGAGCTCCTTTGTAAAAAAAAACAAAATGGTAAAACTATGACGCTATATTCGAGATATAAATCTGCTACGTTTGGACTGTCAAAATTGCAGGATGATTGTTGTAGAATTTTTAAATAAATGTACGGGCTTTCTGCCGACCCCCCACCCCCACACACACACACTCATGTGACCCCCACCCCCCACACACAGACTCATGTGACCCCCACCCCCACACACAGACTCATGTGACCCCCACCCCCCCACACACACACTCATGTGACCCCCACCCACACACACAGACTCCTGTGACCCCCCACCCCCACACACACAGACTCCTGCATACGCAACCGCACGCAAAATCTCTAAACTCGACCATCACCCCTCCCCTCAGTGCGTATGTACTACATGGAAGGCCACTTGTCTTTGACCTTCTGCCAATCTACATATAACGTTTTGAAATTTGACTGGTGATAACAAAATGAAATGTGCAAAATATATTGATTATATTAAAGATATATGATTTGAATTCCAAGACATCATAGCAAAGAATTCAAAATGATTAGACTAGCGAGTACCCAGCATGCGTTGCAATGCCACTCAAAGAAAGAAACTGTTTGCGTTTTAATTATGTTTTTTTTAAAGCACTTTTAAATACGCAATGTTTTTTGTTTTTCCGTCTGGTTTGTACACGAATAAATCAGAAGGTTTTCCGACGTGACAGAAAGCCACAAACTTGTAGCGATTGTCCCTGTGCCTTGTTGGTGGTCATTGCAAATTCGAGTCAAATTCGAGTCGCACCGGAAACTGCAGACATTTGAATTCAAATGGCCTGTCTGTTGGAATCATTGGGATGCGTGGCAACAGCACATCTTCTCCTTTAAATTTTCCATTTAAAATAGTTGCTTCGATGATATTGTTCATCATGTTTCTCCCTGAAAGCTTGGTGCCGTTGCAAAGTCGTGATGGATTTATGTTTCGTAAACGAATGATAGGCACGCCAATTTTGAGTGTTTAAACGTGCGACGGGATGCCTTTTCAAGTCAAGTGAATTCAAGAATTCCGTTGGATAATTGACAACTTCGTCTTGATTCAATACACTATCGATGGACTTGTACGTTGTCGTTTCGCCTGCGATTTCATTATGAATGCTTAAGTTGATGGCATTGACATCGTTGTTTTTGGCTGCCAATATAGGAAATGCACTGAACCAACCACTGACGATTTTTTAAAAATTTTCTGCGATATTTAGAAAAAACTTTATGAATGAATTCGTTGGTGGTTGTTGGTGGTTGTTATAATTTTACAGAAGCTTGTTGGCAATGTGAAACATTGTGTGAATTTATCGATTGCCATTTTCCTATTCCCAATGTCCAACAGCTGTTTTTCGAAACGTTCAGCTGATGCGCCATTGTGTAGTTGTACACGCACAGTGGTCTTCAAAGTCAATTTCTGTACATGTCGCCATAAAACTGATGATTTGAGTCATGCATTTAATTCATCGGCAGCTGATGAACGTGGTATAACTGGTATAATTTGTCGCAAATCACCAGATAATAAAATAAGTGCGCAACCGAAGGGCTGTTAATGTCCTCTATAATCGTTTAGTGTACAATTAAGCGCTTCCAATTCTTTCTTGTGCGCCATAATACAATCGTCCCATATAATGAGTTGACAAGATTGGAGTACTTTACCCAGTCCAGAAGTTTTATTTATATTGCATGTTGGTGTCTCGGTTATTTGCATATTCAACTGCAATATTTTAGTGCTGAATGCGCTGTTCGTCCACCATCCAAAAGAGTTGCTGCAATTCCAGATGATGCGATTGCCATGTGCAATATTTTTTCGAGATCGTATGGTTGCCAAAATAATTGAAATTTGGAAAGCCTTGCCTGTGCCTAGGAAATATAATCCACCGTTTTGACTTGCAATTCATAGTTCCATCATACAATATGCGTTGTTCTGGAACCAATTTTGCAAGATTCATTTGAACAAATGTACCCAAATCGTCGATATCAAAGTGAAAGGGGTTGTTTGCAGATCGATTCGGAGCAGTCATTCCCACCTCTGCCAGTGATTTGTTGGCGATTGCCAAACACATGTCCTCAATCGAAATCAATGCCTCATTATACACGTTTGGTGTAAAATGAATGTCCGGATTTTGATTCGTTGCACGCAAACGATGTAGAATGTCTTCACTCGTGTTGTCTTTGTATTTCTCCCAAAGATCTTTTGGATTGGATGGCAAGCATGTTGTCAAAATGATTGAAAACAAAGTGCGTATTTGGTGGGGGTGAGCAATATTCGATGCATCAGAGAGCGAAGTGTCCCAATGAGCATCGTTTTCAAGCAGTTTTAATTCATGGTAATCTTCACGATAAGTGACACATACTTGACCGTTTACTGTTCTCAATTCTTGGAAGGATGTTGGTCCACGTACGTTGATTAACAGTAATCGCAAGTAAAAGCATTCTGCATTTTTTTGGGTGAACAGTGTACAGACGGCCTAATTCGTCTGTCAAATATGAATAGGTTTGTTCTTCAAATGCCTGAGCCTGTTTGCGACATCAGCAGAGGAACTGTTTTGGTTTTTTGTTATGGTGAAGGTGGGATTTTGAAGTTTCAGTTAGTTGACTGATAATTATAATATGTTGGTCTAAAGTAGGAGTTTCAATTCAAAGTTTATCAAATATTATGCGCACTAAAAAAATCGATTTGTAATTTGTAGTCTGGAACAAATATTGTGCGCTATTAGAGGTCTTGATCATATAATGGAAGTAGACAATGATGTCCGATGCAGTTGTATCTACAAAGATTGATAGGGTCATTTGAGTCAATCAATTTGATATTGATTTAACATATTTTTTCCGGTCTATTTAGATGCAGCTATTCGCCATGGAACACAAAGCTAAAACATAGTCCATACACATGTGAAACAACATTTTAGGACTTAAATTTAGTGGGACAGCGTGGTGAGTCCAGCCATAGGCTGGGGTACCAAGCTATAGAAAACTACCAATAATAATAATAATAATAATAGCAAAATGGTTCTATTACACTAAACGCAGACTAAACAATGTCTAGAAGGCAAACACGCCTGCTTGGGTTACAAAAGTTATATTATCTTCAGCGGATCACATGTCACATTTTCCACCCGTGACATTAGGAATTCTGTACGAATGGCAAGTGCTTTGTTGTAGATACAAATGAGACGGGCTTCCATGTCAAATACTTGATCGGATGTCAAGCAGCAAATATTTTGTTAATCAGAAGACGACTTTACAAAAGGCAAACGCATTTAGCGTCACTGGAAATATTTTTTTAATGTCAATTGCATTGTAGTATTACACAGAGAGTGTAGCAGACGACAAAAATCTATTGCGCTTCGTAGCCAAGGGGGATAATTCACATAGGAAACGGGAAACTGATCAAAGTTGATACAGAAACTAAAATGACTGGAACAAAAAAAACCTGCTTGGGTGACATCAAAAAACTAAATGATCCGATTAACCCTAGATGCATTATCTACAGCTTAATACGTGCAATATTTTCTAACCGTGACATTGGGTCACCCCCACGTCTAAAAGAAGCACTTACTTTGTTGTAGTTGCAAACGCAGCCGGCTGCTCTGTCAAAAACTGTAACGGTGTTCAGCTTTGAATCTTTGACCATTTTTACATTTTCAAATGATATATTTGATTTTTGAATACAATATTTTTTTTAAAATGCATTGCTGAAAAAAACTACAATTTTTTAAATGTTAAATTACAATTTACATCATGTGATTTTAAATAATACAACCGCGCATCGTGATTTGCTTTAGGTAGACTATGTTGCGTTTCTGCGTTCGACATTCTTTACTTTGTCAAGGCGAATATGACGTAGAATCTCACAATGCGAGCCATGCGCTATAGAAATCTTTTCGCCAATCGTCCATTTGTTACACTCTAGAAGTCTTTCCTTCGCACTGAAAAGGTAGATTTTCCATATTTACACTTCCATTCCCTACACGTTAGACGTCTATTCTCCAAACTTTAAACGTTAATTTCCCCATTTTTGAAGTCCATTTCCTAAACTTTTGAAGTCCATTTCCTAAACTTTTGAAGTCCATTTCCTAAACTTTAGAAGTCCATTTCCTTAACTTTAGAAGTCCATTTCCTAAACTTTAGAAGTCCATTTCCTAAACTTTAGAAGTCCATTTTCTAAACTTTAGAAGTCCATTTCCTAAACTTTAGAAGTCCATTTCCTAAACTTTAGAAGTCCATTTCCTAAACTTTAGAAGTCCATTTCCTAAACTTTAGAAGTCCATTTCTTAAACTTTAGAAGTCCATTTCCTAAACTTTTGAAGTCCATTCGACACATTTTTTGAAGTCTTTTCGCCACTCGCTAGTCGTCTGTACAACACACGTTAGAGATCCATTTTCCACACTTTTCAGTTGTGTTCGTAATACTTGAATGGACAATTCGTAAAACTTGAATGGACAATTCGTAATACTTGAATGGACAATTCGTAATACTTGAATGGACAATTCGTAATACTTGAATGGACAATTCGTAATACTTGAATGGACAAATCGTAATACTTGAATGGACAATTCGTAATACTTGAATGGACCAATTCGTAATACTTGAATGGACAATTCGTAATACTTGAATGGACCAATTCGTAATACTTGAATGGACAATTCGTAACGTTTTAGAAATTTAAAAAATATCAAAACGTGAAAGCACATTATCGTATTATTGGGTAACGAAAAGCTTGTTCAGAATTGTCGATGCCGTAGAAATAATTAGTACAAGCAGTACTCAAAAAGTTAACATTGAATATTTATACAATATTTCATTGATGCTACATCTGATGAAAGTTTGTGTTTAACAAATAATGCATTTTCGTTGTGAATGCATATGTTGTGTTTTTCATTTTGTATAATATCTATTGATTGCATTACTGTCTACGCGTAAAAAACGCAAAGCTATTGACTTTGCTTGCATTGCTGAGAGGAATTGGTGCCAAAAACTTTGTATAATGGAGCAGTGCTGTCTTGCTATAACGGACCATTCATTTGGCTCTGACTGGGTAGATTGCGTCCGAAATAATCGACTGACACTGGTTATACATTGCCATGCATCTGGTTAGAGGTGTTTACAGTACACAGTGGTTCAACCATGAACAACAATATTATCAAGATAAGATTTTCATCTAACTCTCTGTTCTAAAGCCATTTAAGTACGATTTTCATCGGCAGTTTTTACGTTTCATATTTATTATTAGTTCAAGGGCCAAAATAATATTATTAAAGATTTTTATAACTTGTATTTCATTTTTGAAAGTACAGATATATCTTAATTAGGAATTACAAACTAATCAAATAATAAAAATACCAGGACATAAATGAAACTAAGTGATGAACTGTGTGAGAACCCCTTTTCATGACACCATTTAATGATTCGGGAATGTTTAATTTTGTTTAGATACTTCGATTGGTGAAGAAGAACAGCTACCACTAACACAGGTTGACGTGAATTCACGCTTCATTTAACTTCCCCTGGTTACCATCTCTGCAAGACTCTATTATACGTACCATTGCCTAAGAACATTCACAAATGACACGCTACGTTCAATGATTTTCCCATGTGAAGATGCCCCATGTCAATGGCATAATGTTGACGATACGGAAATGAACTACGTCATTACCCGGTAGATGAGGTGAGCCAGTGATTCACAAACCGGTCTTGTCTACTAAAATATTGTTAACGAATACGAGAGATTAAAAATTAACCAGTAAGTCCATGTAAATCTCAACAGTGATAGAATTTTTAATAATATTCATTTACATAGTACATATTCATGATATATTTTCCTCAATATCAATGGATCAAACGTACTAAATTTTGTTTCTTTTAGCAATTGTTTTTTGCTAGTCAACTAATAATATCCGGATATCTTTAGTTGAATTTGGATGTAAATTAACATATGTTTGAATATAGAAATGTGCTTTTAAAATTAAAAAATATTATTTGATATTTTATTTGTAATAGAATTTTTTAAATTATTAATTCTGTCCAGTCCTTGCACAAAATAATGTATGCATTATAATAATGTCAACACTACTAGATTACAGTGATTAATTTTATTTTTTTTTGCCTCCACCCGCCCCCCCCCACACTTAAGTACGGATGTTCTCCTTATACCGGGGTAAACACTTCAAAGTTTGTTCTTGCGTGTGTCTTGGCCACTTGTGGTTCTCTCTTTGTTTCATCGATCTACCTTGCTATGGTCTCTTGGCCACTTGTGGTTCTCTCTTTGTTTCACAGATCTTACCGGCTATGGTCTCTTGGCCCCTTGTGGTTCTCTCTTTGTTTCACCGATCTTCCCGTCTATGGTACGTTTGCCCCTTGTGGTTCTCTCTTTGTTTCACTATCTTCCCGGCTATGGTCTCTTGGCCACTTGAAGTTCTCTCTTTGTTTTACCGATCTTCCCGGCTATGACCACATACAAAGCGAGCGAGATATTACGCTGGGTAATCTTACGAAGAAAAGATCCAACACTCAGGAAAGAAATGGGTTTTATAATTGTAATGTCAAGTGGTTGATTACGAATTATTTAGGTAGTGGGGGAGAGGTTTGTTGAGATGCAAGAGATGTATCCTTATGCTAATAAAGAGCAGCTAAAACTATACAATGCACGTCTAATTTCATGCAATAATTGAATCAAATTTCATTCTAAATTTAAACAAAAAGGACATTATTTGCCTGTTAGCAAGCTGTCAAACACTGCGATGACAAAAATGTGTGCAATACTTACAAAATTTCTACAGCAATATCTTAAAGACGCCCTATTATAGATTTGAGCTACATTATGTTTAAGTAAATGTTGCATTGCTGAGCTCTGGTCTACACAATTCAATTGAACACAATTTATAAAATGAAGTATCATTCAGTTGTATTAAACAGAAAGTAAACAATAAAATGCATGATTCAGCAATTCTTCTGAATGGTATTGACTTGAAATAGATTCGTTGCACTCCAATTTAAAGTGTATTAAGAATGGTGTATTAAGAATGGTATACAAAAAGGGTGAATTTAAATTGACATGTTTATGGTCTACCAGTCACGCATTTTCGAAACCTGCCAAGCCGCAGTCACTGTCAAAACCCGACTTCCTCCCATGACGGTAACATTTAAAAGATTGTTGCGTACAGACACATTGCGGATTGGTCAGATTCTAATAATAATAATAATAATAATAAAGTTTATTTCAAAATCACGCTTCATCACCATAGGCGCAAAGCGCGGTACAAAGTCAACCACATTAAAAGAGGAAATTAGTAAAACACAGTAAGGTTAAACCTGATAAAAGGAACGCAACAAAACAACGAACGTGTCGGCAGGAAGCCGTGTTTCTGTTTGTTCGCTGATGAAGGCTTCCTGCCGACACGTTCGTTGTTTTGTTGCGTTCCTTTTATCAGGTTTAACCTTACTGTGTTTTACTAATTTCCTATTGTGCTAACCTGATTGCAGTCTCCCCCATTATTACACATTAAAAGAGAAATGAAAACTATCTATATTTTAACACGTTGAAATACAAAATGCAACAATCCAAAACTAAATACGAGCATTACCCATTCAAAGTACTACATCACCTTGCAACAATAAACAACACAAGGCAATATACATCTAGGAGATAAAAGCTAGATGGAAAATATTTGGAAATTTCGTGTTATTCATATGTCAAGATTCACCTGGTAGCACCTGTTGTTAAATAGTAGTACAAAAAGAAACGGATCAAATTTGTTGAAAAATAATGGGATAGACCCTTACAATTGCTAGGTTTCCTTAAGTGTTGTATGTTGTGAACGGGGCGGACATTCAACAGTGTTTGTATAGAAGTTTATTATTTGAACCTTATTTCGGGTTTTTAATTTTATAAAAAAAGCTAGCTATCTATAATTAAACCTACACATCAAACCATATATCTATGTATATATCTATCAGTTGGAAGCTTCAAGTACCTCGGGGCAATAATTTCGGAAGAAGGCTCCAAGCCCGATTTGATGAGGAGGATTGCGAAGACCACAACAGCACTAAAGAGGCTCAAGAAAATATGAAACAACAAAAATATAGCCCCTTGCACCAAACTCAGGCCGATGCGATCAATAATCCTCTCCATTTATTATATGTCTGTGAGACCTGGACATTAACAACAGATCTTGAAAGGAAAATAAAGGCGATGGAGATGAAATATTTCAGAGGCATTCTTAACATCTGCTATAGTGACCATATCACCAATGAACAAGTGAAAGAAAGGATGCATCAATCAGTTGGGCAGTACTATGACCTCGTGGTGTCTGTAAAAAGCGCAAACTTGAGTGGTATGGCCACGTGACCAGAAAACAAGAGCTCGCCAAAGAGATCATGCAGCTAACAACTAGAGGAGGGAGAAGAAGACAGAGAAAAAGATGGGAAGATAACATCAAAGAGTGAACGGGATTAACATTAGGCGATGCTATGCGTTGTACAGAAGACCAAGAGGAATGAAGAAAGATAGTTTTCATGTCATCTGCGGCACCCCAACGGTCCAAGAACTAAGGGACTGATGTGATGATGATGATCTATTTATAATTTTTTCGACATATGTTACTGTCCAGTCTTCTATCTAGACTTAAATCTATGTTTATATATTTATATATCTTTCTATCAATCTGTACGCCTCTTGTTTGTATGTCCTTCCAAAAATCTATATATCTTATATATATATATATATATATATTTTTCTACGAAATACGTTTCATTGGGAAATGGCCCCTGTGGGCCTTCAAGCTTGAGAACTCAATGCCACACTGTACACCTCCAGACGGGCCAAACCCCAGATATCCCCGTCGCAAGATCGTGCAGCGGCCCGTTTCGAACATCCCTCCCCACGTTGCTCGGGGGAAGTCAGGTCGACAGAAAACGCTGCGCTTAAAGCGTTCGCAGCCGACTTCCCAGAAGGTTTGGGCGGGTTTGCTTCCCCTCCGGGGGAAATGATGTTGCGTTATCGCCCCCACCGTCCAATGAGTCTTTCGGTCGGGACGAAAAGCTGGGACGAAACGGTGGCCTTAGAGCATCTTTCTATTATCAATCTATTTATAAAATACATATGAGTTTGTACGCGTCACTTCGTGAATCCAATAATCTGAATGTATCAAGGTCTATCAGATTTTCATTTTGCGAGATAAATGTATTTTATTTTAAGATTTGACCAATGACAAAAAAAAAAAAAAAAAAAAAAAAAAAAAAAAAAATTGTTGAACACAAAACTCGTTTTTTTCGGTTTCATCGTCTAATTTGAGATTACTTTCAAAGTTTTAACATGCAATGTTACCAAGTCGTTATACATACAGGACCTAAAATAATTCCCCCGTTTGTATCGAGGAAAGTATTTCTAATAGAGGAATGAAAGGATGCTGAAATTAAACCATGTCAGTGCCGTAAAATTTTTCCACAACCTACAAGGAATAACCTTTTTATACACTTGTCGTTAAGGAAAAATCATATTGATATATATATATATTAATATATGGCACTTTATATGCAAAACATGTTTGAACAATCTAAATAATCTATTTTTTTAATAGTTGTGAGTAATGCTCTAGTGATTTATAATGAAAAGTGTCTTTAAAACTTCAAGATAATGCATGCTTCCACATATTCAGCTTATTGTATTAAAACAAGTATGTATATGTGGCAATGTAATAAAATTGTATCGAAATACGTATATAAACAAAGTGGACAACCGATAATGCATTAATAATCATTATCATCGCATGTCATTTCGTCTGGGTCATAGGCCACAAACAAAGTCTCTCCAGGCATCCCGGTCTTGGGCCAGACTTATAAGCTGTCCCCAGTTGTGAATACCTTTTTGGCGTCTGCCTCTAGTTCCCTTCTTTAAGACATTTTGGATCGACCTATTTTTCTCTTTCACTGGGGGTTTCAAGTGAGGGCTTGTTTCGTGATACTGGATGTGGGCTTTTGTGAGGGTGTGGCCAATCCATATCCAACTGTGATGGCAGACTAACTCTTCCACTGGTTCTTGTTGTGTGCGCCGCCAGAGATCCTCGTTGGGGATGACGTTGTGCCAGCGGATTCGTAGTATCATTCGGAGACATACGTTGATAAACGTTATCAAGCTGTTTCCATTGTGTCCACTGGATCCCATTTCTAATCTGCTTTATAGACCTTTTCATTATCCATTCATTGGTCAGAAGGAATTAGAATTGCGAGAGCAGACGCCCCTGTCTGACACGGCCTGTATCCCAAAAGCCGCAGTTGTTTTTTTGGCCATAAAAAATTCTACACGATAGTCCTTCGTAAGAACTTTAATTATGTCTCTAAATTTTTGTGGTTCCGCGTAGTGTCTCAGCAGCTTCCACGGAGTCTGTCTACACTATCAAAAGTCTTCTCATAGTCAATAAAGTTGATGTATAGTGGCGAGTTTCACTCCAGGGATTGTTCAACTATAATTCTTAGTTTTTCTTTACGGTCTGTGCAGGATCTGTCTTTTCTGAAACCTGCTAGTTGGTCCCTAAGATTGGTATCTATTGCCTCCCTCATTCTGTTTAGCAGCATTCTGTTGAATACTTTACTTGGGATAGATAGCAGCGTTATGCCTCTATAGTTAGAGCAAGAACTTAGGTCTCCTTTCTTCGGGACATTAATGAGGTGTCCTTTCCACTCAATCTGTATCTGTTCTTCCTCCCATATTTTCTTGAATAGTGTGTAGATTTCAGCGTTAAGCGTAATATCTGCTGTCAAGGCTTTCTGTCTGGACCTTTGACCTTGCCTTTCTTTGGTGTAATAAATGTTCTGCATATCTCTTGTTTTGTGGGTGTTATGCAGTCTATTTCTAGATCTTGTTCCGCTGTCTCTATGATGAGTGTGTGTTGTGGGGCTGGCCGGTTGAGGAGTTCTTCAAAATGCTCTACACATCTTGTTTTCTGACCCTCTTCATTGGTTATTGATCTCCCATCTTTAGTTTTAACTGGTCTCTCTGAATTGTTGAGCTCTCCCGATAACTTTTGATTGTACTGAAATATCTCATTAGGAAATGGCGTCAGCGGGTCGTCGAGCTTGCGCTCCTTATGCCCTCCCCGGCGCCCACCCACACCCGCCAGTCGCAGGGTTTCCCCGAAGGCCAGGCCGTGCGGAGGAACGCCAGAGACCTCCCCGGGCGTGAAGCGTCCCCACCAGCAACCGCTCGATCGGGTTTGCCGATGGAGACCCTCCAGCCCGGAGACATCCTGGTCGACCGAAGACGCTGTGTTTCAAGCGTCCGCAGTCCACTTTCCAAGGGGCCGGGACGGTAAATTAAAATCCTAATATCTCCCCAACCCGTCCCGGGGAAGCATCGGACGCCCACTAAGAGTGACTCTACAGTGGGTTTCCACCTCGCAACTAATTCGCGAAGTAGCGGGGACAAAACTGTTGCCTAGGAGCAGCTTTCTCAGGGCTGCGTATTTAGAATCATCGGCCATAGGCTTCCACCACAGCCCATCGCCTCATATCCCTTAACGGCAACTTGTAATCTTGATCCCTACACTGTGTTTGCCTTTTCTTCCCCCCTGTGAAATATCACAGGTGGCAGCCCTGTAGGAGCCGTTTATTCCAGCAACTACCATGCATGCCCCTGTCTGCCACGCGGGACACGCAATGGTGGTAATGTGCCCCGGGTTAACGCCGAGGGGGTCGGTGGCAAGCGCTTCCAAATCGGCAAGCCACTACAGACTTGTCGACCGGAACCCCGGGGGAGATTGTACTGAATAGTTCTCTTGTGCTTCCATGGTACGCTGCCCCTTCTGCTTCACTTGCTAATCCTTCAATGTAGTTTTTTTTAATCTGTCTTTGTACTACGTTTAACTTTAACGTCTTTATTTGCTTCTGCATAATCTGCTGATGCTCTGGTCTTTTCGGTTCTGGTAGGACTATTGTTTATTTAGCATTTATATTATTGAATTTATTATTACAATTCTACTTCTACGCCAGACAGGCGACATAACTAATTAAAATCATATTAGTCCCCAGTTTTATGATTATTATGTCCATTTGAAAACATATCCGACGTTTTCCATATGATTTATTATCCCAATATTTCTAGCCACGTCTAAAGTATTTTCTCAAACATGATTTGAAAGCCTGGAAGGTGTTACAGCAGAATATTGAATTGTTTTGCTGTCAGAGGGGTGAATAGACAGGAAGATGTTTGGTTACAAAGGAAGGGCAGACATCAGAGAAATAATGTATTTATAATTAGCGCATTGTTCATCTTCAAGTGATTCAGTTCAAATAGTTGTCAGCCGTGTGAGTGTTAGTATAAAAACACATATTATTTGTTTGAATAATTTTTTTCGAAGAGATTCTTGTTTAAAATTATTAATGGTAACAATACTTTTTAAAAAATGTTAAAACGTTTTCATTTTCAAATTTTTTCTTTTATTCTCTTAAATCGTTTTTTTTTTCAAAAATAATAATAATAATAATACAAACTTTGTGTTCGATATTTTTACATTTTATTTTAATGAGTTGACTTTAAAATATGTAAAACATTTTTATTCAGTTTTCAAAGCCAAGATGATTTTTTTTCAATATCTTTATTCAAAATTCTTTTTTTCTTTGTAAATTACAAGTTTAAGATCATTTCATACTTTTTGTGGAATAACATAATTTTTTATATGTACTTTAAAAATCATAATACAGTGTGTTATTTAAAATCAAAACATGTGAAATATTTTGAAACTAGACATTAACAAAAAATAAAGCATGACATTTTAAAAATACTTCATTATCAATGAATAAAAAAGAATGTGAAATTTAAAATAATTCTTTAACACTTTGTTTGAAACATTCGTGCCAAATTTTGATGCCATGACTTTATTGATGGGACATCTTAATTTGAGATTGTAAACAAGCTGTCCATTACTTCTTTTGAAACATATATATATATGTGTGTGTGTGTTTGCCAAACGAATTATACGAGCTGTAACTTGAGCCAGCAAATTAAATTAATTATAATTGAATTGTGTACATTGTAATTTCATGTATGGGACTTGTTATTTAGTCATAAGTTGCCGTGTAATGATTTATTAACAAACCAGTACATTTTCAGTTGGATCTCCAAATACATTTCTGCCCGTAGTTTATTTTTAAAAATCGTTCAATCATGTTCTAGATAATATGTAAACTGTATCGACTTCAATGTCCTGTTGTTTTTAAATCTGTGCTCGTTCATTTGTCTAGTAATCTGAATGTAAGTTGATTGTTATCTCTTTCATCATTGTTATGCTATAAAGGAACTCAATTTTTGCTTCTCATTTTAATTTTTAAACAATATTCTTTTAGGATAAGCGTGCAATTCAATTATCATCTTGTTTCTTATTACATGAAAGTGGTTCAGTATTCTTGCATGGCGTTGGTACACCGTTCACGTTTCACAGACATAGTAGAGCGTAAGGAGAACAGCTGTCGTCTATAGTTTCAGTTTAGTTTGAGTGCTGGTGGCTCTTGTGGTCCATACGATCTTGGACAATTGGAAATTGCTTGCACTGTTTCTCGCAATACAAAGGTTGACCTCGACATTGGTGGTCGCGCTTCGGGGCAGTGTCCTGCCGAGATAAGAAAAGCTTTTCACCCCCTTAAGTCTTTCGCCGCGCACTTGGATCTTGGGCTCAACACAAGGTCATTGAGGAGCTGGCTAGTATACGACTTTTTGTATGTTAATGGTAAGCCTGAAATGTGTGCAAGCATTGGAAAAAGTTTGAGAAACAGTGGTTCATATCCATCTTCTAATACAGCTTTTATAGCACAGTCGTCGGCAGAGGAGGTCCCTGATGGTGTCTGTGGCCATGATCTTCCAAAGGCCCTCTCCACTTCTTCTTCTTCTTATGCCTTTTTACCCCGTCTGGGGCATAGGCCGTCGACAAGAATTTTCCACTCATCCCGGTCCTGTGCTTTCCTTTCCAATTGCTTCCAGTTGTATCCCATATCCCTCTCCACTGGCAGTTTCTAAAGATTTGGTCAGGTCTACAAAGGTAGAATAGAAGTCAAAATTTGTTCGCTGCATTTTCCTTTAGCTGTCTGCCCGCAAGCACAATATCCATGGTATCGTTCCTTCCGGAAGCCACATTGTCCTTCTGGCAGTAAACCTTCTTCAAAATGCCTATAAAGACGGTCTCGCAAGATTCAAGCTAATATCTTTGCCTGCATTTGAGAGCAGTGACATTCCACGCTTGTTGTCGCACAATTAACGTTTTCTCTTACACTTGTACAAGTCAACAATAGATGCATTTTTGAATTCCTGAGGAAGTGTCTTATGCTGCCACATAAGTATGAACAGCTGGTGAAGCTTTTCTGACAGAGCAGCTGTGTTCACTTCTTTGTATACTTAAGACGGTATTAAGTCATCACCTGGTGCTTTGGCGCCTGAGAGAAGGCTTATAGCATGTTGAGTCTAAATTAGGGTAGGGGTGTCTTCCAATTCTTGATTAAATAGAACTTGTACGAGACGAATTATGACTTTATCATTGATCGCTGAAGGTCGATTCAGGATTTTTTTCAAAGCGTTCAACCCAGCGTTCAATAATGTTTTCCTTCTGTATGGTTAGAGATTTATCTTTAGAACTCAGAAGTGGGGATGATCCTGTGGGGCCGTAGACTTTTCCCAGAGTCGAGTAGAAAATGTTTAGGTGATATCGGTCCGCATATCCTTAGATTTCTTCGGCCTTGTCGATCAACCATTTATTCTGCTTTAGACAAAGTTTGTGCTGTCTTTCTTCCTGTAGAGTGAACACACTCCGTGCAACTAATGCTAGTGGGATTGTTTTGTTCTTTGAATTTCGACTACATAGATAGGCCCCCCTACAACTACGGTAGGGAAAACTAGATAAGGAAGATTGGAGCAGAAAATGTTTAGGGCACCTTGTCTAGCCCATTTCTCACTCCATTGAGGTCAGCAGTATGTTTTTAAAGAGGACTGCTCAGTCGCTCATGGTGCTGAATGACCCTACAACCTGAGCCACCTATGTGCAAGTTTGTGACTACGGCTTGTATCCACAATTGCCACTTCACTGTTTTCCCATCGCAAAAGACTTGTTGATGAAAACGTCAATGAAATTAGTGATGATTAAGTGACACGCGCTGTGAGTTGGGTGTATGTGAGGAATAGTTGCATGAGTCGTCGGCCTCACTCTCACGCACAATACTATCTTCATCGAGCAACAAGACAATTTCGAGACGGCTTAGGGTGAGATTGGGTGCAATGAATTACAATGGCGTTCTACGTGTCTGGCGATGCTCTCAACGATTCACATCACTTTAATGTATCCAACTTTTGTCCATTGACCTAGTAGTGGTTTCTTCACACAGTTTGACAAATTCAGTCTTATACATGCTACGGGGGACAAGCCCTTTTTACTGAAGGATCTATGCCCTTCGGCAACACTCAAACTGGTTTTGAGGATAGTCGAAACCATTGTCCGGGGTGTGGCCTCTGTGCATGTTACAGCGTCTTGGAGCCACAAGTGAGAGCTTATTACAGTGTAGGGACCAAAAATTGATTAGCTACTCCAAAGTGGTACAACTGCTGCTCAATCTGAGGTACTACACCCCCAGACGTACCCCATACAGCCCAAATGCAGCATTAATACTAAGTGCGCCACTAGGCAGTGTATCTATCAACACCAAAATTGTCTATCCATATTCATTGGGAAATATGCCATAAGGAATCCCTGAAAGAAACACTGCCAGTGACCCAACAACACCACTTAACATCGTACAAATTCACAACGTGTCTATCGGCCACACAGATTTGAATGGTACCGTCATGCATTGAGGTCGTGTTGTGCCAGTGAATGGCGCCTTGCAGGTGTCGAAAATGTAAGATTGAAAACCATGAACATGTTAATATAAATGCACCAATCTTCTATACATTAGAATACACATTAAACACTGGGTTAAATGAAGTGCAACAAATCTCTTTAAGGTCTACACCGTTCAGGCGGGTCTCTGAATAAAACATGTATTCTTATCAATACAATTAGACGACACTCCATTTTTCAGGTCATAATTTTAATTTAGACAAAAACATTTTGCAGCTTAAATTTCAAGTGACGCGTAATAAATGTATTGCTGTACATGTAATTTTAGTATTGGACACATTTGTGTTGCAACGTGTTTGACAGCTTGGTAGGAAGCCAATAATGTAATTTTCGTATCCAAACGATTGTCTCATGTTAACATGCTTTCATAATATACCCTATGGGGTTTCCACTTCTTGGAGACATTCTCGCAGCTCAACTGAAATTATGTCGCGGCACACCCGTGTCCTGCGACACACTGGTTGCAAAACTCAGGTCTAAGACATGGAAACCACATACATGCATTTGACAGGTATCAGGATGAGGCTAAAAGAAATTAGAATGCAATTTGATTTAATTCTTGGAATTATTGGTTATTTTAAGAGTTTTAGCTTTACACTGTAAGTAAAAAGAAGCTTCTCATACATCTTAGAACCAACAGACACGAAAGTATTACGTAATCCACCCCTTGACTCTTCGTTCGTCTATTCCATACCACTACTGACTGTAATACCCTTTTCAACGCAAGGTTACCAAACCTGTTTGGGCGGCTTGTGATATTTCGCTCTGGTCATAACCGGGAAGATCAGTGGAATAATGAGAGAACAACAAGGCCAAGTGGCAGGCATGGAAAGACTTTAAAGGGATTACCTGGTATAAGATTTGAAGCAAGTAGAATGTAGTCTTCTTATCTCAAGAGAGGTTGCCAGAATGTAGTCTTCTTATTTCAAGAGAGGTTGCCAGAATGTAGTCTTCTTATCTCAAGAGAGGTTGCTAGAATGTAGTCTTCTTATCTCAAAAGAGGTTGCCATAATGTAGTCTTCTTATCTCAAAAGAGGTTGCCAGAATGTAGTCTTCTTATCTCAAAAGAGGTTGCCATAATGTAGTCTTCTTATCTCAAAAGAGGTTGCCAGAATGTAGTCTTCTTATCTCAAAAGAGGTTGCCATAATGTAGTCTTCTTATCTCAAAAGAGGTTGCCATAATGTAGTCTTCTTATCTCAAAAGAGGTTGCCATAATGTAGTCTTCTTATCTCAAAAGAGGTTGCCAGGGGATGTCCAAAGAATCATAATGCGCTGTTTTAATCCACTAGTGTGAACATTCTTATGATTTATAAATGATTTTGTGCCAGTGCTGGGCAGCAGTGAAAATAAATACGTCCTAATAAAAGCAAAACATATTTTATTAATTTTAAAAGCAAATTTCAATATACCAGTGTATCTTTATTTACTTATTTATTTATGTCACGCTCAACAAATGATAAGCGGATATTATTTATTGAAAACAGGAGATAATGTGAACGTAAATACTACGTTTGATCTTTTTATTAAAAAAATCTACCAAGGCTATATACTATTGGTATGGTATGGCATCTTTCCGTCTACGAGAGACGATATACTATTATATGTGTAATATTTATTATGAACGCTCTTTTGGTTTTACCTTAAACTTACTGTTTAATTTATACATTATCGTATTCAAAAAATAATTTGTGGTAGTCGCAATATTAGCGCCTAATAGAACCCGTGTCTGAACCCATGGTTCGCCTCCTCTACAGGGCCATGACGTAGTTTATTTTCATGGCATTATGCAATTCGCCTAGAAAATCTTCAGTGATGGTTGATAAAATATGATCCAAAGTAGAGAGTCATTTGCAATTTTTTAGGCAATGGCGGGCAGCGTATGATAGAGTGTTGCAGAAATGATTACCAGGGAAGTTAAAATGAAGCATGAATTTATGTTCAACCTGTAGTGGTAGCCATTCTTCAGTACCAATCGAATTATCCAAGCAAAAGTAAATGTTACTGAATATCAAAGGGTCATTAAAAAGGGGTTCTCACACAGTTCATCACTGAGTTATCTTTACGTCCTGGTATTTTCACTTGTTATTATTTGATTAGTCAGTATTTCTTAGATAACCTGTATCTTTACTTTCAAAAATCAAGTAAAAGTTTTTTTTAAAATAATTAAAATTCCAATTTTGTAGAATTTTTATTTAACAATAGTATAAATAATACATGTAATTATACTAGGTAATTTTGACACGTTATACTTTTTTTGTGTGGAAAACTAGTAAAATTCATTTTTCTAAAATTATTTTGGACTCTTCGCTAATAAAAATATTAAACATAACTAATGGCGAATAGAATTCTTAAGTATGAGGCTCGCTATATAAGATTCTACAAGATTGACGCGTTGCCGAGGTAAAATAATTCAAACGTGAAATTTCAACATGCTCTAACTAAAATAAATCGCTATGCGATTTCAATTTTTTTTAATCACATCAGTAAATTGCAATGAACATTTTTTTAAAAAATGTTTTAATAGTTCAGTGAAGCTAAATGTGTTTTCTAAAAATTGTTTTCAACAAATTACTATAATTTGTATATGTCAAGTTCCATAATGATTAACCAAAGATTTAACGTTAAACATCTGTTAAAGTTTTTGACACAGATGCCCGATTCATTTGTATCTACAGCAAAGTACATGCTTCTTTCAGACGTGAAGATTTCCAAAATGTCCCGTTTAACAAGTAGTGCACGTAATCAGCTACAGATAATGGATCTAGTGTTGATTGGATCAATTTATTGTTGGGTGCAACCCAAGCAGGTTTGTTTGCCCCGTTCATTTTAATTCATGCATAGACGTTGCTTAGTTCTTGTTTAGTGGATTAGAAACATGTCATTTATTACCCTTGGCTACGAAGTGTATTTCGGCATCTGACTTACTCTTTGTGTAAACTTTGTTGTTCATGTTACTAGCATTATCAAACACGGCATTTTAAGTATGGCTGCTTTGGAAAGAGCGTGGACACATTTAGATATTACAAACAATTTCCCAAACATTAAAACAATTAAGTCTATCTCAAAATTTTTTTTTTTTATTCCTACCTGCGAGGACTTGTTGAGTGCGTTAACGTTGTAGCAATATCAAATGTTCTCTTGGTCAGTATAGTTATTAAATATTTAGTACTATATATATGGAGTAAACCGAATTCTTTCTTTCAAGGATGAACAAGTATATGTATATACCGTTAAATACTGACATGGAAACTATTTTGTTCGGTCAATTGAACCTGACATCTTAAAAAACATCAAATTTAACTACGGTGACATTTACGGTTCATTACTCGATTAAATGTAATATTATTATTATTATTATAAGAAGTTTTTTTATATAGTAGCACCCCAACCCAGGGCTGGTCTCAGCACGCTGTACATAAAATTGAACAAAGTTAATTATGAACTTAAACATTAATATACATTATTCCCCTAAATACAAACAGATAAAATTTATGGCGGATTTTAGTCAAGTATGTAAATCTAGTAGATAAGGCTCTTTATTAATCTTTTAGAGTAATGTCAACTTCAACATTTATACCGAAACAAGGCGTTTTGCGCCAAAATCGTTCTTTGAATGTTTTTGGTTAAAATGGAACAAATCCAACTTGCAGCACTATATGACAGACATTTATTTATTTTATTTTTATTTTACGCTTTACAAATAGACCGCTAAACACAAAATTTTTATTGTAGATAGACTGATAAATTTATAAAGACGAATAGAGACAAAGACAGGGCAACAAACATCCATTTGGCCTGATGGATAGATAAACATATGGGTGGATGAATGTGTGGATAGATGGATAGCTTGCCAGTATAAACTCGCTAGAGAAGCACGACTCATTGGCATGGCCACCCCGTTCATCACGCAATCAAACCTAACAATTATTAAACGTCTGTCCCACTACATGTCAAGCCTAAAAATTGATTCGTATCTCTATAGACTGCGTTTGAGCTTTGTGTTAGCAAGAGTAAACCTGCATCTGAATATATCTAGTCAATAATGTTAAATCAATATCATACATGCGTATTCTTGAATCACTCCTGCTGTGACTATCATTCAGTTTAATACTGAGCTGGAAAATTTTTTGTTCGGTCATTGAATCAAATAAACCCGTCGATCTTTGTTGACACAACTGCATCAGACGTCTCTTCATTTCCTACCTGTCCTATGGGTTTGATTACAACCGACGCATACCCCCAGGTAACGCATCATAAGACATGTCCAGGAATTGCGCAATCGACCTGTTTACGATGAAGTGTTACATTCATATTTCCGTATTGTCAATTACAATAAGTATCCCGTCTTTGCTGATATAATAACCACATTGAACTTAATTAGGAAAAAATAACAACTAAACAATTTTCTTTTAAAAAGATCCCTCATAATTCTTGATTAAAAGAATGCGTTTATTGATTTTCTGAAATAGAACGGGACATAAGGAAACACGCAGTCATGACAGAGTTTCTGTGTAAATAGTGTAAAGAGGGGAATTAAATAAGATGAAGCAATTGCAAAATATTCTTTGGTAAGATTATGATAAGGAAATATTTGCCAAGAACAAGAGAAAGATTTGGATGAAGGAATTGACATGCCATCACATAAACAGTTTAAAAAATTCCTTGGATTCAGACTCTTTGACAGGTGTTTGCCCATAGGGTTCGAGTCCCCTTTAAACTTGTAAAAGATGCATGGATGTGACAGAAACTTACTCAAGGAATGTAGGACTTCGTCTTTAAGTTTAAAACTAAACTTTTAATTCCTGTAATTTAGCTAAATCACATTTAAAATGATTATTAATCTAAAAGGAAAGTAGCTTTATTCAAGAAAGTTTCCTTGAGGGGACAAAGTGCTTGTGCTTTTGCCGATAAAAGGTCAGCAACTAAAGTCTAGCTAATTTAGTTCTGGAGACGTTGAGTCCTCACTTAATGACTTTCAGTATATCATATTTATTCCAGATCATATAGAAAAAAAACCTAGTTATATCTCATGAAAATATTAGAAGAATATGTTGAAAGAAATTGTGATAATTATTGCACATTCCCAGATAATTTTTACACAATCTCAACCGTAACATCCGTACTTAGAGAATCTTTAGTACGATATCCATCTAAGCAACTCGACTTTCACTATTGCCATTTCCAGCTCGGATGCTTGCGTTTCTTTTCAAAGAAGTACAAGTTTTTTAAAAAAATGAGTGACATGAACATTCTTGTACATTGTATCAGAGCTGCCCTTTGGGCGATTTTAAAAGTCGAGATGATTCTCTTTTGATTGAACCTAAAATCATGAAAAACTGGAATTTTTTTATTTTAACACAATCATTGATCTAATACAGACTTTATCTTGAGTCGTAACAGTTAGTTAATATGCAGTATGCTGGCATGTTTTATGCCTTTAAATATACTCGTTATGATTACCCAAGTTAAAGCATTTCTCTTTGTAATTTGAAAAACGGACCAAATATTCAACCTGGTTAAAACTGCAATATAGTATAGCAAATGTTTCCTAGTAGACATATAGTATAATGAAAAATAAACGTGATCAAAACTTTGATACATTTAATTCTATTTCATTCACATAATGGGATCCCCTAACATGTTTGCATTTCAAACCGATAGAACCAGTTATGTTAATCAATTGTATACTATTTGAAACTTTTAGGAGTAGATGAGAGAAACGTCTGAAAAAGAATATTTGAAATATAATCAATATAAAGGTCTAACTAACGTTTCACTGGAAGTGGAGGAAGCTAAAATAAAATGGAAGTTATTTCACGAAGGAAAGTTTTTACAGCATGATCCCCAAATCAAATGAACATTTAACACTTCTTTTCAAATCATTGACAGATCTTATCACAATTCCAGATCCAGTGGTCTCGGCAAGCACAACAAACGATCTTGTTACCACCAACACTGCAGCTTGCCCAACCGACACTAATGCTACAACTGTAGCGACATCTACCCCCCTGGCTTCCACAACACCGATAGCTACTTTGAAGGAAAATGGCGCAAATGACATCCATTTCAATGTTCTATTTATTTTTCAATTGTTTGAGTTCATATATCTAGTAGTTTGAATATAAGTGGATAGTTTTTGATTTCTTCAATTCTATGCTATACTGGACTCAATGTGTTTACGTTTCTCAACACTAGTCGTTTATGTTTTTAATCATTTTTACTCTGTTTTTTAATATGAAACATAAGTCGCGCTTCAGAATAAACTGTGTGATCGATATTTTATATTTATTTTAGTGGATTGTTACTTAAATAATTAAAGATTTTTATTCGATTTTCTAAATAAAGATTGATTGTATTTCTATTAAGATCTTATCCTTTCTATTTTTATATACGCATTACATGCTTAGGATCCTTTTGTATTTCTTGTGGTGTAATATAAACATGAATAGTTATTTATTTGTTTTATCGTAAACTATTGTTTTTTAAACAAAAAATTATTTGAAACTTTTCAAATAAATTTCTATTTTCAGCCAACGTTGTTTTTTAGTATTTTTTTTTTCATTATTACTTTTTAAAATTTTTATTAATTTGTTTTTAATGTTTAAAATTTACTAGATTATATGCAAAAATTAAATATTTTTTTCAAGCAAATACTTTGTTTAACCTTTAAATCATATACAAGACAATATATTATAAAAAAAACTAAATCATTCCTTCAGATAAATTAAAGGAACTAATAACTTATAAATTACGTCTTATCGATACCCTAAATTAATTTGAATGAAAACTACAAAAGATGACACATACATTCAATATGATAATAATCTCTTGAAACTTTATGGATTTACGTCACATTGGAGCGATATCTCTTCTTTCATTCCTGTCCCCTAATTTCAGGTAAATTAGAATTTTTCGTCCTTAGTCCCAAAATTACCATGCGAATTACGGAAGGTCCAAAACATAATATTATGGAAAGGAACAATCCCCTCTATCTCAAAGGTTTCAGAATCTATTAACCTTAACCTCACCCCCTTAGGCAATGCCCTCCGTAAAGTAACAGCAATTTCCGTCCATCCTATACGTTACCTTAACAACAATGGAGCTCTGTCCTTTACGCCCGCCCCCGTCATTTGTGACAAACATACGGTGGACGAAATATTACTGTAATATTGCTACTACTGAGTATTATTTGAGCGACATCTAACGAGTTCTGATGTAAAAAAAACAAAACAAGGAGGTAAAATTATGACGATACATTCGAGATATAAATATGCTATGTTTGAACTGTCAAAACTGCAATATGATTGTTGTAGAATTTTTTTAATATATGTACTTACTTTCTGCCGACCCCTCACCCCCCACCCCCCACACACACAGACTCCTGCATGCGCAACAGTTTGCAAAATCTCTAAACTCGACCATCACCTCTCCCCCCTCAGTGCGTATGTACTAAATGGAAGGCCACTTGTCATTCACCTTCTGTCAATCTACGTGTAACGTTTTGAAATTTGACTTGCGATGGCAAAATGAAATGTCTAAAATATATTGATCATATTAAAAAATATATGATTTGAATTCAAATACCTCATAGCAAAGAATTCAAAACAATTAGAGCTTTATTGTCGTCTTTACGATTTAAATTTTAAAGGCCTAATAAAAACTGATATTAACTTATTGGTCAATGGTTGGATTGGGGTGGGCGGGGGGGGGGGGGGCGTTGACAATCAAAATAAAAGTTGTGTCAGGAAATTCAATTAGAAGCCTAGCTGCTTATATAAGTTAAGATAAACAAACAATTTGAAATGTATAAGTTATTGTTCTCCGATTTGTTGAAGGCTTTCGTTCTTATCCGTTTGCTTACGGTGTCAATGCAAAAATTGAGTTAACGATTTGCTGAAAATACTCAAACTATTTACTTTTTATTAAAAACAATTAAAGAAATCAAACATACTCCCGAACCGAAGCTTTTTTAGGTTGTCGTGTGTGATTTTTAAGAGAATGTCAGGCACATAGAGGAGCTTGGCAGATGTGCTTCACCGGGAAGTTAAATAATGCATGGTTTCCTGTCAGGCTGTATTAGTGGTAAACATTAATCATTACGTATCCAAACAAAATAAATAATCCTGCCTCATTAAAGTTGTATCCTTAAAGATGGACTAAGTTCATCAATGGCTACCAAAAATTCATCAATGGCTACCACAAAGTTCATCAATGTCTCCCACAAAGTTCATCAATGGCTCCCACAAAGTTCATCAATGGCTCTCACAAAGTTCATAAATGGCTCCCACAAAGCTCATCAATACCTACCACAAAGTTCATCAATGGCTCTCACAAAGTTCATCAATGGCTCCCACAAAGCTCATCAATACCTACCACAAAGTTCATCAATGATAAATCGATGTCTGCAATTTGGCGAAATGACCATTAGTGTGTGGCGAATGAAATCTAGATTGACACAGACTGACCTCTAAAGTGTGGGAAATAGGCATCCAAGTGTATTCTAGAGTGTAACGAATAGACCTCTAAAATGTGGCGAATGGAATATATGTTAGTGTGACGCGTACACTATAATCCTCTACGTCATTGACGCTTTGACAGAGTGCAAAAGTCGAACGTAGAAACTCATCAGCTTCTGACTTAGTTATCTGCCTTAGATATCTGCCTTAGAGATCTGCCTTACATATCTGCCTTAGATATCTGATTAGATATCTTCCTTAGATATCAGCCTTAGATATCTGATACAGTAAAACACAACGCAATATTATATTTAAAACCATAGAAGTCTACATTGCAATCAACATTTTTTTAATAATTTATTTCAATAAGGCTAAATGTTTTTGTATATTTTTTTTCAATACATTAATATAATTTGTAAATTTCAAGAGGTCTACTGATTTACCAAAGATTTAATGCTGAACATCAGTTGACATAGAAGCCCGGCTCATTTGTATCTACTACAAAGTAGTTGCTTCTTTCAGACAACAATGTTTCCAAATTTCACGTCTTGAAAACATTGCATGTTATATGCTGCCGATACTGGATCTATTGTTGAAATGATCAACTTATATTTGAGTGAACCCCTTGCAGGCTTTTTGTTCCAGTCATTTTAACACGAAAGTCTAAATATGGCGTCTTGGAAAGGGCGTGGCTACATGTAAATTGCTATATGACACACGCCCCATGTAGTCCATTAAGCTCAAACGCACCGTGAAAGAAAAACAGCAAATGCGCAATAGAATTCCAAATGACATGTCAAAACGTGAGGTTGGCTTAACACAATGTTACGAACTCCTAATAACATAGGCAGTTACATTACCAAGTTGTAGTTAAAGGGGTTAAGAATTTTCGTCAAAATTAAAAGCAATCATCAACAACACCAAGTTGAATACGTCAAAATGTTTTTTCATTCACAGAGCTGCTCTCCTTGGCCTCTTCATTCATCTCTCTCTCTCTCCCTCTCTCTGTTTCTCTATATGCTTACCAACGGAAAAAGTTCTAAAAGCAAAATCGTCATCTCTCATAACACAAAAAACGTCACCAACACAAACTACATAGCAACTACTACAAATTTAATCTCTACACCTAATACGCTCACTAACAAATACCTCTTCACCAACGACCGACACACTACCCACGTCTATATAGTATAGATGATGTAGTACATGCAAGTAATTTTGATTTACTTAAATTTTATTTAGTTTGGTTAATTCTTTGACATGCTTTTCGTACAATAAGATATTTGCTATTCTCAACTTATTTTTGGCTTATACAATGTGTACATTGCTTTAAATCATAAAAATCACCCTTGAAATTAAATTTAATTCTGCTCAAATTCAACAGTCCCTAGTATTTTCTGGAATGTAATTAGGTGTAATGGATGATACATCCCATAAAAAGTAGATGAAAATGGATAGGTTCGTTATTGCTTATCTCATTTGGGTGATAATAATTTTTAAAAAATACTATAATTGTGAGGCTGTCTCTCAGTACTTGATGAAAACTTTTCATATTTTATTGCTACTATAAAGTTGCTCAATTGAAATGTTGCTGCATCTATAACTTCGTCAATATAAAAGATTACCACTAATATTTAATCTAATTTGTAATTTTGTTTGATTTTTCAGTTACAAACATTATCACCCCTAATTAGTTTAAAGCTCTTTGCACCAAAAAATTAAAACATTGTTGAAAATTATTTAATATTCACTCTTGGAGTAGTTACGCGTTCTGATATTGTAAGCTTAATTATTACTCTGGAGTGGCGCACATATATATTTCAGTTTTATCAAAAGTATACAAAAATTAAAACTTCACTTTAATTATGCTGTGTAAAATTTCATATACAATATTATACGTTGATTAATTTTACCCTACATATGTCTTGTTACCGACATGTTCGTCTTTCTAGTTTGTTGTTTTTTCGTCTGTATTTCATGTTTTTCGCTACGCTTTCTTTTATTTCCGATATTAAACCGATTCAAAAAAGATGTCGGACATATGCATAATAAAAGAAATTAATATGTCACATTGGAAAATGGCGTCGGCGGGCGGGTCGAGCGTGAGCTCTTAATGCCCTCCCCGACGCACCTCAACACAGCCCAGAAACCAGGCCTCCCTGACGCCGGTCCATGCGTCGGCACGCCCGAGACCTGGATCACCCCCACCCGCAACCGCTCTATCAGATTTGCAGATGGAGGCTTTCACAGCCCGGGGACGTGCGGTCGACCGAAAACGCTGCGTTTAAAGCATTCGCAGCCGACTCTTCCAGGAAGTTTGCAGGTTACATTAACGTCCTAATATCTTCCCCCAACCATCCCGGGGAAGCGTCGAACGCCCTCTAATAGGGCTTCTACTTTAGGTTTCCACCCCGCAACCAGTTTGCGAATTAGCAGGGACAAAACGGTTGCCTAGAAGCAGGTTTCTCAGGGCTTAGCCTCTCACCTTATATCCATTAACGGCAACTCGTAATCATGATCCATACACTGTCTCGGCCTTTTCTTCCAACTGTAAAACGTCACAGCTGGCAGCCCTGTAGGTGCTATTTTAATTCCGACAGGACAGGACCATGCATGTCCTTTGCCTGCCCACGCAGCGACTTTGGTTTTTGTTCCCCGGGTAACGCCGAAGGGGTCCGGTGGCTGCCGCCTCCTAATCGGCAAGCCACCACAGACTTGTAAAACGGAGCCCCGAGGGGATAAGAAATTAATCAAGATTCAACTTGGCTTACTCTTCAATGTAGCCGTGCATTGATTTTTGTAGATATTTAGCATAATGCTTATTAATTTTGACCAACTATTCAAATTCTTAATTACATAGAGAAATACAATGGGATCCATCTAATATTTTTTCATTACAAGCCGATACGGACAGTAAGATTCATTCAATGCATTTTATATAAGAAGCAATCACCTGAGACCAGTGGAGTATATTATTAATGATTTTTTTTTTATTAAAGTCGATGAAATGACTTGATTGATTCTCTAAGAGTAGTACATAAAGAAAAGAAGGCATCAGATCAAACTGTTCATTTGTCAACCAATTTGCTTTATCTCAAGGCAAGCCTAGGTCGACATAACACTGATGTACAGAAAGGGGCTGACAAAAGTAAATCTATATTGCTGTCTCGTCAATTACAATGTGTTATTAGCTTACTGATGACATTTAAAAGGCACTGAAATGGAAAACGACATATTATTAGGTGCTCGCATTGAAGAGCAACATTTTAATGCCAATCACATAACGTCTGTAACTTTGCAACTACTGCGGGCACTGAATAGCAACATTTTAATGCCAATCATATAAAATCTGTAACTTTGCAACTACTGCTTGGTTTGCATTCAGCTTTTCTGTCACAAATGCCCCCGTTTGACAGCGCTTTCTCTCAGAGAAACATTTTTTTGGGGGTGGGGGGACTTCTGACAAATCGCGTCTGTAAGTAACCACTGTGAGAGATCTTTTGATTTTCAGCCTAACATTCACCTTACATGATATCAATTTTTTAACACGGTTCTTGAGAAAAGATTTGATAAAAACGATTCACGGTTCGGCAAAATATTCACAGTAGTTTCTAACAAAATAATGAACAAAAGGATATTAAATAACACGCACAACCACCCTCCCCCCTTCTCTCCCCAAAGGCTAAGCTTCCTTTTGCTGTGAGCCTTTGTGTCCATTCTTGGCATAAAAAAAAATCGGGTAAGCTTAGTTGGTTGAGATTTTTTTAAATTCCCCGTTATATTTAAGAGTGTAAAATAGCGTATAAGTGAGAATGTAGAGTAGATTGTAGGTGAGAGTGTAGACTAGCGAGTTTTTGATAACGTGCAAGTAAGAGTAGAGGATAGGGCGTAGTTGATGGCGTAGAATAGCTTTTGTTTATCTGGTTAATAGTGATAGTAGCAAATTATGCAAATAAACTGATCTAAGGTGTGTTACTAGTTAAATAATCTTTTTACAATCAAAGGACTGCGGCTCACATGTTGCCCGTTGGTATGTTGTTGTTGTTTTTTTTGTATTGAGTGTCTATTGTCCTTATATATCTGCATATTCAAAACACTTAATGCTTCAAAAAGTTCATGATTACATGTGTTTTAAAATGTGAGTTTGATCAATTTGACATTTTAAATAACAACAAGACGCTGAACTGTTTGTCAAAAATACAATTAATTTTTGTCTTTATTATATGCATTACCATTTCTTTATACATTTGAAATCTCAAAGATATCGGGGGGGGGGGGGGGTGTTGTTAAAATTTTTTTAACACAGTTAACGAAACGATTTTTTAAATTCGTATTTTTACGTTCTAAATTTCATGGTGACGTAACGTTATTTCTCGTCCACAGACACTCGCAATGGGAACAACACACGTGGTTATCGTTTTATTTCTTGCATGTATAAATCTTCCAGCGGTGAGAAGTGGTGAGTCAAATGTATTTACACAAATGCAATTTATAAGTTAAACAAAACTGAAGGAGACTTGTTTAAAAAGATCGAAGTATGAAAATTAAAATATTTAAAAAAAAAAAAAGTTCAATTACCAAATGCTTTTGCCCCTTTAATATAATTATTAACAAACCGTCCACTCTAATTGGACGGCTTTTCAAAAATCAAGTATGCACGCAGAGGGGATTTGCAATGCTTCTGTGCCTGGTGTTGATGAGGGGATTTGCAATGCTTCTGTGCCTGGTGTTGATGAGGGGATTTGCAATGCTTCTGTGCCTGGTGTTGATGAGGGGATTTGCAATGCTTCTGTGCCTGGTGTTGATGAGGGGATTTGCATTGCTTCTGTGCCTGGTGTTGATGAGGGGATTTGCAATGCTTCTGTGCCTGGTGTTGATGAGGGGATTTGCAATGCTTCTGTGCCTGGTGTTGATGAGGGGATTTGCAATGCTTCTGTGCCTGGTGTTGATGAGGGGATTTGCAATGCTTCTGTGCCTGGTGTTGATGAGGGGATTTGCAATGCTTCTGTGCCTGGTGTTGATGAGGGGATTTCACTGGTTTCAAGGGCTACTAGGGGGAGGGGGGGTATCATGCACTGGGGGTTGGAAAGCCTTTGGGAATAGACGCAAATGTGTCAAGTGTTGTCGCCTCAACTGTTCCTTTTGAAAGAGTGCTCCAGTCACTGAGTGTCTTTGGCGGGAATGAGCTGTTCCTATACTGGCTTCTCGCTGGTATGAGCCGGAAATGCCTGTCTTGGTCTCGTCACTGTCTACTGGGTAGAGGTACGAGTTTCTGATTAATGCTGGAGAAGTGGACCAGCCCATTATTTATCTTGCACATCATGGAGAGCATGGGTATTCGTCGTAGTTCCTCCAATCGTGACCAGCCTAGTGTTTCAAGCACGTTACAAACACTAGAGGTATTCCTGTAGCGGTTCAGGACAAAGCGTGCTGCCCGTTGCAGAAGACAGAAACATGGACTGAGATGATGATAGAGAAAAAAATTACAGATGACAAACCAAACGCACTTAACTACAAAATAGCCCCCTTCTCCAATACTACAACAAAAATATATGAAGATTAAATCAAATGCAAATAAAAGATGTGTTTTTGTAATTGAAACCTATCGATGCTCTTCAGAGTAAATGGATCTCAGACTGAAGATGCATAGTGTAAAAGTGGCCGTACAAAGGCATCATAGGCTCTTTCTTTTAGACTGGAGCTTATTATCTTTAGATTACGCCTTAAGAACCCCATGGTCTTGTTTGCCTGGTAGCATACAATGTTAATATGCTCGTCCCAGCGTACCTCTCTTTGAACTAGGTACCTTTCGGAGGAAACTGGCTCAAGTATATGGCCATGCGGATTCTAGATGAGACTCTATCATGTCTTCTTTCAAAGTAATATCGTTCAAATCCGATTTATAAGAAATACCACTTTTGATAGCGCATATAAATGTGTAGGCCTTTCTTTAAGACAGTTCTGGTTCTGATTCTGGTTCGGTACGTTGCTGCATCCATATACTGACATATGTGCAACGGTTGGGGAAGCGATGTTGCCATTCTAACGGCTCCTAGCAGATGCCAGGGCAGCCTTGAAGCTTTCGATCGTTGTCGAGTTCACGGCGGTATTGTCCAGGTTGTTCCAAGCAATTATGGTGCGTGGAAAGAATGACTGCTTATGTTGCACTGTGTTACTCCGAGGCACAGTGAAGCATTTGTTATTGTTTCGGGTGTAATTTCTCATGGGGTTGTCAGATGTTAAGTCAGTGTTAAGTGACTGTTTGGCTCTAATTAATCGGCCTGGCTACTCCTTGTTCTTTTGTTGTTTTTTTCTTCTTTTGAGACTTGTAAAACTGAGAAATATTCAGCTAAGCTTATTATTACACGTAAGTTGGTTAGTATACGTTTTTTTTTTTCTTTTGCTTTCAAGATATAAAATGATTTTAGCAGTACTTATTTGTGATGTAAACATGTTCTAAAAATTCATTGATTAAATATGTAGATACATACATGCATACATACATAAATTCATTTAAATATATATATATATATATATATATATATTTAAATGAATTTATGTATGTATGCATGTATGTATCTTTGTATGTCTCGTATGCGCTCCTACACCGTTCATGCGATTTCGACAAAACTTTGGTGAATTGTTGTTCACATACCCGGACATTTCACTGAGTCATTACAACCCTTTTAAAATGTTTTGTTTTAGACTGTTGGCCCTTAATTCGTTTTTTTTTCTAATACGATTCTTATCTGAGCTTAGTAAAAAGTAATTTCCAAAGTGTTTTTTTTTTAAATAGGAGCTTTGTAAAAAGGTAATTTCCTACATAATTTATCAGAATGCGATAAAACTTCAGTCAGGTGTTGTCCGCACGCCCGCAAAGGTTTTTGAATCATTAGAACCATTTTGAAATATTCCGCTGTGAGCCAAGGGCCCTATGTTGGTTTTTTTTTCAATGGGCTATAGAAATATAATTTCAAACTGAGCTAATGCATAGGTGGATATAATTTTAATCAAATACAAAATACATTAAATTTTGTGTGTGACATAATATGTCGGTTTCTGAAATAATAAAATCATTATAACATATTCTGTTTGTTGCCGGGGCCAAAAATACATTTTCCCCCTATTATTAGCTATATAAATATAATTTCCGTTTGTGTTCCTATACCATTCATCCGATTGCGATAAAACTTTGATGAATTGATATGCGCACTCACGTAAAGTTTTCTAAAATAGTAATACCATTTTAAAACATCCGTTTAGACCGTCGGCGCTTACTTCGTTTTTACTTATTTGAACAAATTAAATACAATTTCAAAAATAACTAATGAATTGAAGGATGTTAATCAAATACAAGCAGCGAAATTTCAATTTTTGTGTGACATAAGTAGGTTTCTCAATTACGATAACCATTTTACATTATTCTTTTTGTGGTCGGGTACCCTAAATTTTTTTTTTTTTTAATAAAGGAGTTTTAAAAATATAATTTTAATCAGAACTTATTCACGCATGAATAAAATTGAATCAAATACAAACAGCGATATTTCCATTTCTGTATGACATAATTTAGTAGGTTTCTGAATTTGTACAACCATTTTGCAAAATTCAGTTTTGGACCGGGGGCCTTAAATTATTTTTTTCTGTTATGAGCTATTTAAATATAATGTCCATTTGCGTTCCTATACCATTCATACGATTGCGATAAAGCTTTGGTGAGATGTTATGTGCGCGCCCTCAAAGGGTTTCTGAATAAGTACTAATATTTTACAATATTCCGTTTTGGGCCCTAAATTCGTTTTTATTTCTTATATGAGCCATGTAAATATAATTTTAAACAATGCTATTGCATGAGTCTGGATCAACGCTACTACTGTGTGGACTACATTTTGAACATCCAAGCTTCTCACATGGAAAGTAGTGGGTCCTGCTCACGCTTCGAAAAACCTACTAATTTATTAAAGTCTCACCAGACTGTGAAAACAAGAAAAACAAATAATAGTGTGTATATAAAAAGTACTTTAAAAACGTAAATAAAAACACTTTTTTCATTTGAGCGACATTGCAACGCATGCCGGGTACTCGCTAGTTAGTAAAATAAAAAAAAATATTTGCATAACACAAGCAGATAAAACGGAGCCGTCGCTCGACCATTCCAATCCCCTTTGGCAACTTTTTTTTTCTCCCCCACATTGCATTAAAAAGGGAAATTTAAGAAAATATCCACATCACATATTTAAGCCCTTAAAACATCTGAGGCCCACTGCAGTCGCAGGGTTTGCTCGACTCACACGTTGTTTCTAAGGTTAAGTGAAATCATTATTTTTTTTATACAGCACCTCTTCCGTTGCTCTCCAAGCTTAGAATGCTGCAAAACTAAATTAAAGTATTTCCTATAATGCATTCTTGTCTTTTTAATTTTCACAATCTTCTTTGGGGACTACACAGATTTAATAGGATATATTAAGTTAGGGATAATGCATACCTTCAAGGGCACCACAACTGGAATGAATTTAGAGCATGTCCACAGATAAAGATGTCTTTGATCATTATTATGGTTAATTTTAGCGCTTTCCACACGAACGTTTAAAATGTCTATTAAAAATTATCCAAAAGAAACACATAATTCAAGTATGCGTCAAAATTCACCTTTATTTTATGAATTTGAGTGACTGTCTTCAGCATCCTCAATTTCTACACCTTTTCCTTAAGGCTGGTGAATGTTACATTATGAGGTTGAATATAATCTTATAACGATTGATTATCATACGGCACGCCACAATTAAAGGTAAAGAACATGATCAAGTCACTCCCCAACTTCAGTCACTTCATTTGCTCCCTATACAGGCACGCATTGATTACAAGCTGTCTGTTCTCTGTCACAACTTTTTATCTGGTTCCTGCCCTTCCTATCATACTGAACTTCTTTCTTTCTATTCACCCCTTAGATAGATAGATAGATAGATAGATAGATAGATAGATAGATAGATAGATAGATAGATAGATAGATAGATAGATAGATAGATAGATAGATAGATAGATAGATAGATAGATAGATAGATAGATAGATAGATAGATAGATAGATAGATAGATAGATAGATAGATAGATAGATAGATAGATAGATAGATAGATAGATAGATAGATAGATAGATAGATAGATAGATAGATAGATAGATAGATAGATAGATAGATAGATAGATAGATAGATAGATAGATAGATAGACAGATATACTTTAAATTGTAATAAAATGACACAAATTTCACGCATACATTTTAGCAACATGCAGATGGGATGAATCAATTCAGTCTCAAGAAGCATGTTTCCTTTACAACAGCACCCAACTTTCCTACCCAGATGCAAAGGTAAATATGAAAGGTTTTTTATTGTATGCACACGTAGGTATCTGTGTTATTGTCAATTGTA
This sequence comes from Omphiscola glabra, assembly GCA_964017045.1. Lineage (NCBI taxonomy): Eukaryota > Metazoa > Mollusca > Gastropoda > Lymnaeidae > Omphiscola > Omphiscola glabra. The sequence goes on along the minus strand of OZ024807.1, from coordinate 7,110,349 downwards.
TCGACTGCAGAAAAAGACATATATATCTTAGGGACAATTTCGATATAAATATTTTAATATCGTCTTCTAGACATGCTTGTTAGAGTAATTTTAACTTAAAATATTACTATTCGATAAGTAGATGATTGTTACTGCATAGCTTGTAAACTGTTTGCTTATGAAATTATTACTCAAGCGATTGTTTACTAGATAACCAGTAGACTAAAATCGTCTTAATCAATAGGTTTCTTGATGCATCATTATTAGACTGGGCTGATATGTAGTTGTGTGGCCATGGCGTCATTTGCGTGGATTCACTCCCTTTATTTTTTAAATATTTTTTAAATAGAGTTACATTTTCATTAATATGACGGTGGCACATTTTTATTGGTTGATTAATTATAATTTTTAAAAATTTCATTGGTTGGCCTATTAAATATGTTAATAAGCTCCGCCATTTTTTAAGATAATCTTAGAGGGTGACCACGCTGTGTTTCATTAATTTTTGGATATTCTTCTCATTGGAACCCGAAATAAAGTGTGTAAAAGTGTATGTATTCCATGAAAATGTAAGTTGGGTTTATTGTCATTTGAATGAGTTTGCAGCATTTTGGCGTTTTACTGTAGTCTTGTTATCAAAGATGTTTGTTAATGCATAGCTATTACACTGTAGGCTTGTTACTCAAGAGGTTTGTTTATACATTGTTAGTAGACTGTAGGCCTTATGTTTATTGATCAAGTAAACAAATAAACCCAAACCAATCAACTTAATAATCAACTAAACAACAAATAAACTTTAAAAATCATCTAAACAAATCAACTAAAAATCATCTAAACAAATCAACTAAAAATCATCTAAACAAATCAACTGAAAAATCATCTAAACAAATCAACTGAACAAATCAACTAAAAAAATCATCTAAACAAATCAACTAAAAATCATCTAAACAAATCAACAGAAAAATCATCTAAATAAATCAACTATAAAATCATCTAAACAATTCAACTGAACAAATCAAATAAAAATAATCTAAACAAATCAACTAAAAATCATCTAAACAAATCAACTAAAAATCATCTAAACAAATCAACTTAAAAATAATCTAAACAAATCAACTGAACAAATGAATTAAAAAATCATCTAAACAAATTGTCAAAACATTCTTGAGTAAAACGCCTAAAACACAAAGTCTATTTTATTTTAAATACCAATTTATACTATAAAATATATCCATATCAGATTGCATGTCAATCAAAAGGTGGAGTTCTGGCAAAGTGGACGTCCAAGACGCAATTACAGGGGATAACGACACTAGACACCAGTAAGTAAAAAGAGTTATGTTCTTCTCATGTCTGTTTCTACCAGGGAGGCGTTCGGGCGAGGTAAAGTTGGTGAACTACCACAAGATGTGAGACCTACTGAATTTTCATGTTTTTGTCATTTAATACGCCTTTACCACAGTAAATGAACAACATAATGTGTCATTCACTGGCCCTGACATTGGAGTATCTGCTATTGTAAGCTTTCTTTGCAGGATGCTCGGCTGGACAATCCAATTTGTTTTCTCTTTAAGGCAATATAATGTTTGATTAATATGGCATGAAATGGTTCGAATGTAGTAGCTGTTGACCTTAAAAATATTTGTTCGTATTTGAAAAGTTTTACCTTCAGACTTTATAAGAGCCAGACTGATCAATACATGGATCGTGGGCCCTCAAAATATAGAAGAAGAACCCTTAGCATTGCAGTAGTTAAGTTTGAAATAAAAACCTGTTTTATTAGCATATGATTTGATCTAAACACATTTTTATTTTTGTACTATTATAGAGGATTGGGGGGGGGGGGCTATTTTGCAGCTGCGTACATTTGCCATCTGCACTTGTTTCCCTCCTTATCCCTGTTTTCGTCGTTATCATAAAATCTTTCCAAACATTTTATCTTAGTGTCGACAAACAGCTGACCAGTGAAATGTATGTCCAGTTTTCTGGGGCACGACCTACTTACATAACATCTAATTTTCTAATTTACCGAATATGATGTCATTATTATTCAAATTACACACTTTTTAATTTTTCCTCCACCATTTGATAAGAGATTTCATCAAATAGCCCTTTTCCATTTTATCCTTACTTTCTCAATTTCCAGTAAATGTATTTTTAGACTTTTATAACTATTACATTTCTAAATAACCATGTACAATCATTTCTCTCATCCCCTCTTCTAAATTTCAATTAGACTTAGGTCATTCAGCAATATCTTTACAAACTTTAAAATATTCCAACAGTTTTTAACTTTTTACGAAAAAAAAAATGTGTGATGAGCCATGCACTTAACATTATTCAACACGGTTAATTAGTTTCTCGTGTGAATCTCTTCCCACGTTGGCGACAATGTTTACACTACCACTATGACAAAATCCGCATATTTCCGAAATAATTTTTTGTTTGAAACAAAAAATATAGCAATCCATATCCTCGCACCTTTAAATCCTCATACTTCTTATATACTGTGTTTAATAGAATTGGACAATACGAAATTGAAATAAAAAGTCTTTTTAGACTTATCCTACTAATCTGCTCCCCCCCCCCCACACATTTTTTGTACACAAACACACACACTATCGTCTTTTTTTCCTGCGTCGTCAGGTGTGTTGTTTTATGAACATATTTTAGGTTTTATATTAACTCACTAGAGTTATCCTCCTAAATTCCACAACAAATCATAACGCACATAAATTATTTTATCATTCACATTGCAGTTAGGCACGTGTGGATCGGCGCCAACGATGTTAAAAATGTGGGAACCTGGGTTTGGGAAGACGACGGTACTGTTGCCACAGAGCTGACCCAGCTTTGGGCCTTTCTTCGTCCATCCAACGAAATGGGAAGTAACTGTGCCTGCTTATACTATTTTGAGACTTATGATTCACCCTGTAGCATCCTCCTTCCTTTTCTTTGTATGGAGAAAGGTACTTCATTTAAATGCTATGTTACTTCTGTTTGGTTGTTAAATTATCGACGTGAAGTAAAGAATGAAACAAAAGCTCCACGACTCTTACATAAAATCAATTACAGCATTGTTTTTATTATGAGATTACATTTTTTATAATATGAAACTAATGTAATCCAAAATTAAGTTATCATATGATAATTTATTAGCCTTACAATAGAGTTTAAAATAAATAAATAAACTATAAAGATATCAAATAGGACAATAGCTATTCTATATTAAAAACTTTAACTTATTGCTAGCATAAATTATAGACTTGTACAAGCAAACAAATAAAATGCAAATAATGAGCAAAGAAAAATAAGATTAACCTAATGCTTTTATGATAGCATAAAAGTTCACCCTTTTAAATAGAATGTTTGTTATGCTAAGCATTGTATGACACTTTACACTGTATTATATGGTCTTACAAAACACTAGTCTGATATTTAAAAACTATTCCTGTGTGTTAGTTTAAATGAGATGATCTAAGTTCAAGATAGAAAAGGTGTCAGGTACATTTAAGCAAGGCCTCAATCAAATAAACCTTTGAGCTAATTTTCATATATATATAACAGATCTGATCACAACTCAAGATCCGGTGGCTTCGACAAGCGCAAAAAACAACACTGCTACCACCGACGCTGAAGCACCCACAACCGATTCTAAAGCTATCACTCTGGCGACGACACCAATAACTTCTTTCATGAAATGTAACGCAAATTACATCGATCTTAATGCTCTTTTACCCGTACAATTGTGCGTGTTCTTTTATCTAGTCATTTCAATGAAAGTGGATTGTTTTTTAGTTCTTTATTTTTAAGCTATACTCATTATTTTCCTTTGCCTCGATATTAAAACACATTTTCTAAACATCACAAAGCACCATTATTGTGTATGCATTCAATTATATGATAATTTGAATTTAATTATATTGTTTTCTTCCTCGTAATATATTATACAAAAATATTTTTTTTTTGGTTTGGAAAAAAGTCTTACATCTACAACGAAAAAAAAAATGCTTTGTATAAGGAAACCATAATGTCTATAATGGCTTATAGGTAGCGCATTGTTAATCTTTAAGTATTTTACTTCAAATGATTAATTTTGGACATTACAGTCACCCTTCACACTGACAACCTACTCACCTCAGCCAAATTTAAACTCACTGACAGCCACAGCTATCTACTCTACTCTTCCTCCCACCCTAAATCCTGTAAAGACTCTATTTCTTTCTCTCAATTACTTCGTCTTCATCGTCTTTGTCGATGATGACTTTTGGGACAAAGTACTTGAGATAATAGAATATTTCCGATGTAGGTCCTACCCTGTGACAGTACTTTTAGCCCCTCAAAGGGTTAAGAATATTGCCCGTGATGATGATGTCAGGTCACGTCCGAGCGAAAATGTTGACATGACCAAACTTAGTATCTCTTATCACCCTCACAATCTAATAGCTAAACGTGTTTTCATTTTAAACCTTGCTATACTCCTCGCGGACACTGAAACACGAAACATTTTCTCTTCCTCGCCTTTCATTGTGCTCTAGTAATTTGAATTTAAGGGGATATTTTTTTAAATTTCTTTAATATTATTTTATACATCAACTCCCTTTATGCATTGTCTGAATTTTAAGTCATATTTTCTTTAATGTGTCTGTGTTAAATTATATAATAATTTGAATTTAATTGTATCGTTAAAAAAAATATTATTCGTTAATATTTAAATTGCTGCATCGAATATTAACGAAAAATGGATAAATAAATTGCTGCATCGTTTATCCATTTTTGGGGGTTTGCAAACGAAATTAAAATTTTCCAAAGTCAAAAGTTAAAAAAATTCCTTATATTAGAAAACAATAAAGTCAAATTTTTTATAGGTTGCCCATTTTGTTAATCTTTAAGTGATTCACTTCAAATGCTGGAGAGCCATGTGCGAGCTAGTTAATGAAAGAATTACTACAAAAATACATTTTATAAAAAGCGTACATTTTTCCAACCGCTTTTTTTTTCAATTCTATTTTGAAAAAGTATATTTTTAAATAATAATAATACTACACAAAAATTTGAAGTTATAATATCGATATTTAACAATGTATTAATGAGTTAATATATGGGCTCTAAATGCCAGAATTTAAAACAATATTGTCTAAGGAACAGAAAATACTTTAGTGTATGTGCATTCAGTTATCTAATTGTATTGCTTTTTTCATTCTTCCGTATTATACAATACAAAATTATTTTTATTAAAATTGATTGGAAAGATTAAAAAAAAAAAAAAACAATTCTTAAGACTAAAGTGGAAAAAATGCTTTTAACAATTTTTGTTATCATTTTCAATGTGAAAAACCAATGATCCCAAAAGTTAATGGACTCATCGTATCCATGCCCAGACGTCTTACCGATGTTCGAGCTGAGAAAGAGAACAGTAATCTACCAGGTGCACTCTCGCTTACCACCTCGAAAACTTTTTGAAACCATAAAAACCGTTGCCACTGACAAACAGATGCCAGCTCGCTTACGCCAGAAATTTTTCGAACCGACAAGCAAAGGAAATGTCAATAGAAGTAGGAGGAAATGTGTTGTTGTTGCTGCCTAGACAAACCAATAAACGTTAGATCTGATGGCAAGGACCACTCGTGGCGACACAAAAACAGTCAGGCACGAGCTATAGGATAAAGGTTAAAAGAAAGGAGAAGATTTATCACATTTATTCCTCAAAAAGGTATTTATTGAGACCAACTCCAGATTCCATTCATTCGCTCGTAGCGGTAGCCATCGCAGAGGATGTAATGGATCGACATGTACAAATGAACATTTCCTGGTTTAAAAGAGGAAAATAACCCAATGACTTGATCAAATGCCCCGAAACAACAGCAAAAGCTATTGCATAATTGTTCGACAGATTTACTGATTATATGAGAAAAAACCTGGATGGACAAGCTTTGTGCTTTTTACTAGGAAGCTCAATGATGATAAGCCAGTCTTCACGAGAGTGTATCCCCTTTAACGCGGGAACTTGAAAGTGTCGTAAAAGAAATTACCGAACTTCCTAAAAATCTTACCTTTATTGTCGAGATACAACGCACCGCCGATCACCTGTTGTGAAATCCAGACGGAACACATCGTCGCTGTATAAATTTCAGAAAACTCAGTGCAGAAGTAGATTTTCAAATCGAATCTCTACCTGCTCCATAAAAGATGTTTGGAAATCTCAGTAAAGCCCACTATATTAATAAATTTGATCTTAGTAGTGGATATTACCAGATAGAAGTGGGACCGGTCATTATATATTTTAACCATTCTTTTTGGACACCATAACGCATTCTGCGTATTTACTTCAATGATGCGAAAGTTTGCTAAAACTGATAATCCGACCAGGTTTAATAAATTTTATTGATGAAATTTTGATAGCCACAGAGTCCGGAAAATAACATTTGGAAAAGTTCACATTGCTACTCACACTTTGGGGAAGACTGGATTAACTGAACAACCACCTAAGTGCTTGATAGAATTTCCACAATTAAAGTTTTTCGGTGACTTTATCAAGGATAACTCACTCATGCCAGATGATAAGAAAATCGTCGACCGTCTTCTTGAAGCACGACGAACTTGCAACAAGTCGAATATACGTTCGCTGCAAAGAATGTGGGGATATTAAGACAAATTGACATAAAAGATTTAACCAGTTTTCAGAGGTGCGTTAAAATCCTAACGAAAAAGAACAGCGATAAAAGGTTAATTTAAAATCGCTTTCTAGCCTTTTATACCTCGAGCTGACTCCAGTTGATTTGGCCTCGGCGCTGTCTTGCTACAGTCTCATCAACCTTATAACCATATGACTACGCCGGCAGAAAAAAATCAAAATATGAGACACATTACGTTGCTGTAGAACTGGAATGACTAGCACTGAAATCGGCCGTGGTAAGTTGCAACCATATGATGATGCTGATTGATTACTTGTAAAGCGCCATTAATCCATGCCAGTGTAATATAATCAAAGCGCTCTGATTTCATAAAATATATTTAAAGAAAAATGTTTTAAATTTTTCTTACATGATTTTTTATCATTTTTAATTTACCCCAAAGATTGCGGCATAAGAAGGACTTTTGTGTGTTCATCCACACTGGAAATTCTCAGTAGGGACTTTGATACAGATCGCAGGACCTTTAAGAATACATGTCAGGAAATAAGTTTTTTCAGATAGGTGCAGTGCCTTCCATACAGCTGTACGCCAAGGACATAACTATATGGTTAATGCGCTCAATCAAAGAAAGCCAAGGGATATCTTTAAGAAATGTGGTGATGTGGTCAGGTTTCTTTATCCGCGATAAAATGCGTGTTGCTGTATTTTGCACATTCTTGAGTCGCTGAATTTTACGGCAATTGGCTTCTCTCTTATTAATTTGAGGACGCAGCTGACCCAGTGTGCGTAAATGACAGAAATAAACCCTGACTACAGAACTGATATGAGGGACCATTTTGTTTACTGTCAGTGTAGAAGCCAGAGGTATTAACAGTTTTGGGCAAAGGCATCTCAGAAGCACCAACTTTTATTGATGCGATGGCAACTTTCCGAAGATTTGCATGAGAAACTCAAAATAAATTGATCATAAATTTAATTTAAGTCTATTTAATAATGCCTTCCATGATTTCACCACAAGACAGCTGGCCTCGACAGCCTGAAAAGCTGCACATACCAAAGGATCAGGATGGACACACTTGTATAGTTTTGTGCCATTCGCAAATAATTTGTAGCATATACCATTACTTTCACTAATTCTGCTAAGGAGTGCTGTCTCAAAGCTGTGTCCAGGACGAGATGCAGATTGAAACCTTTCTTAAGAATTTTAGATACAAAGGGGCCGACCTATGTGGTTGTCAAATATTCTGTGGGCCATGTCAACTATTATCGTTGTTTAGGCCTTTTTGCTTCTGTCAATTACTTCACCTGGTCTATTTCATTCCACTTCACAATAACTGTCTCTCTCTGAGAAGAAAAAGCAACACCGTCCAAAGTACAATAACTATACTTTATTCCAGATGCTGTATAAATCACACCAATCCTCTGACATTGGATAATGTGTACACGACTAATTCCGATGCAAAAGAAGTAGATATTCACAGGCTTGCAATACAAAAAATCACCTACCAATCAGTCAATCCATTTGCGAGCCGAAATCCCACACGACCTCTCATCACTCGCACTATCAAGATAGTTCACTCTCACCTCAGTGAACGTAAAACATCCCCCGCTAAAGAAGTAGCCTCCCCTTTTTATCCCCTCAACATCTCATGTACTCGTGATATGAAAATCGCTCAAATTCGTTCATGTAACACAACGAGTTAACGGTACTAAGTCACATGACTGTATTATTTATTTCTATTCACGATGGCGTAGTGATTTAATCATATGATGAGAATCAGGAGAACTAATTTTTGTGGCGAATGAGGAAGTCATGATTTTTTGTGAGCGAGAGTGTGCACGGTCTTTGGTCAGAGAGAGATGGGCGCCATATTTCAATGTGATGTTAATTGATGGATAGAATAATATTAAAGTGTGTCATATTTCTTATGTTGTAGTAACTTTATCAGTTACATGGATGTAACCACTTCAAGGACCATATTTGTATCAATTATTTGAATAATAAAGAACAGTGTGATGAATCTAATTGGACCTATTTAATTCTTGAGATAACATGTCATGGCACAACAACATAATCAGTGATGGCAGTGTGAGTGCATATATATATATATATATATATATATATATATATATATATATATTATTAAAGTAGATAACATACTGATGGTACAAGAACATTCAGCTATATTACAGTTCACAAGCCCCATTTGTCACCTAAATCAAAACACACAAACTGTCACTAATTTCATGACATTGACAGTGGTAAACAAGTTACCCCTTCAACCTGATCAACGTCCAAAATAATACTTTTAATCTGCAAAGAACTCGAACGCTAGACTTATGAGATGGCCTTTACTTCTTCAACCGTGTTCTTTCCAGATATAACATACACCATGAAAAATCTAATTTTCCTCCGTCTTTTTAAGCCATATCTCTTTTCTGCCGCTAAAACCAAGTCAGATAGCATTATCTCTCAGAGTTGAAGCCCCTGAATTCATACCATTATGATATGATACCTAAGGTCGTTTCTGGAATTCGTTAATATCCGAGACACTGATTTGTTTATGCAATCCCACTATTGTAAATACAAACTTCTATACAACCATTTTACTGCCAGCAACATATTATTTTTTCTAACAATTCAACATTTTACAAATTGTCTTTCAGACCGAATCAGGCTGAAAATTCCAATTCCAATTCCAATAATTAAATATTCAGAACACCATATTAGAAATCCCAATAAAAGACAATAACTGATGGATTGCATTCAAATTGCATGTAAATGAAATATAAGAACAAAGTAGGCTTAGCTTTAATAACTTTGTTCTTATATTTTATAGAATTGCTAACCATCTTTATAGTTTACTTTGAGTTATTGCCCCTGCTTTCATAGTGCACAACGCAGTTAGAGCTGTAGTAAACCGTGTCACGAACTGCGAGGTAAAAAAAATACTCCACCCCTATGTAACCAGTGAGTCATTTTTAACTTTTGAATGCGCTTTTAGAGACTCGCTACATTGGTCTTGATCAGCGCACGATTGAAGTCAGCCAATGACCAATTAGATTAAACTAACTATAAATATCGAGGTAAAATCTAAGAAAACTTTCTAGATCTTCACGCCACATCAACCACCTCGTTATTTTTTGTTAGTCTGAAGTCGGCAAAAGTGATTAGTTTAAGAATGCATAGTTCAATTCTTTTATTTAGATACATTTTGTCACCATGTATTTAAACTGTGTTTAATGATGTTAATGTGTGATCATTCTCATACGAATGCGTATGAGTAAATTATTGTTTTTGTATATTTAACTCTATATCCCCCATGCGTCTCCAACCTGAGACTCGCGTTGGCCATTTTGACATTTAGTTAAGACTTCATCTCATCTTAAGGACGAGTGGGTGGGGGTTGCTTTTAGATATGTGTTGTAGTAAATTAATACGTGCATTATTTTATAATTCATTGCGTGATTGTTTTTGAGAAGATCCTGTGCCCAACGTGGAATGCTAGCCGAAAATATGCCCACCGACTAAAAAGATGCTTTTTACGGTCTTCTTTCGTTGTCTAATACCTACGATGGCGACTTTTTGATGTCTGAGCTTAAGTCAGACCTGTTTGATTAATGCTCGTCTCTCTTTTGGTCAAGTAACTCAATCGCTGAATGGTTCATTGTAAATTCTGTATTTATTTCCATGGACTAAAACATCTACTTGGTACATAAATATATCTGGCAGAGAAATATCCGCAGGCAACAAGCCCCACAGCGAACCTAACATAAATACTCTCTCTCTCTCTCTCTGCTCGACTCTTGATTACTCTAACGATCTACACTGGACTCTCGACTCTCTCACTACTCGACTCTTGACTGCTCTAAAGATCTACTCTGGACTCTCACTACTCGACTCTTGACTGCTCTAACGATCTACTCTGGACTCTCACTACTCGACTCTTGACTGCTCTAAAGATCTACTCTGGACTCTCACTACTCGACTCTTGACTGCTCTAAAGATCTACTTTGGACTCTCACTACTCGACTCTTGACTGCTCTAAAGATCTACTCTGGACTCTCACTACTCGACTCTTGACTGCTCTAACGATCTACTCTGGACTCTCGACTCTCACAAACCTCGATGATCTCACTTCTCTAACTCCCTCTCATCGGCTCATCTCACGACTAACTAACACACTGCCCTTTTATATTATTCCAACAAATACTCAGCATACAACTAAAGCTCAACACCAAGAACCAACTTCACGCTCTGACCTCACGACTTACAACTTACAGAAACACTCTCACGATTAACCACGCCCCCGCTACCAAACATTCACAATAATCTAGTCCACAACAACGCTGGATGATTGTATTCAAAGATCTTGTCTCCTTCACTACCTCCATCTGACTTCGCTGTTGTTGTAAAGGGATCTGTCAGCTTAGGACCGTTGGCAAATATACTATCTCCCTTTTTTCTTATATCATTTTACTTACAGGCCTGGTTGCCACATTGCCATACTGCCGTTTTGTTATATCGCCGTATTGCCATATTGCCGTATTGTAACTTTACCATATTGCCGTATTGCCACATTGCTATATTGCCGTATTGCCTTAATGCCATATGGCCATTTTTCAATATTGCCGCATTGCCTTATTGCCACATTGCATATTGCAGTATTGCCGAATTGCCATAATGCTATATTGTCATATTGCGACATTGACATATTGCCATATTGCCGTATTGCCGCATTGCCCTATTGCCACATTACCATATTGCCGTATTGTCATATCACCATATTTCCATAATGCCGTAATGCCGTAGTGCAAGAAATCACCATTCCTTGACAGCTGAAGATACATTTATGGATTTTAGGATGTCCATAACACGATCAAATACCTTCAAACCAAAAGAGAGCTAAATCTACTTACTGTATTCATACTCATATACAAAAACATGAAGTCTCTAGACCCTTCTCCCAAATTCTTAAACCTCGTCTTCTCTGCCCTGTATTTCCTGCTGACCCAGACGCCAAAAAGTTAATCTTGTTCCCTCGACCTTTAGTCTTCAGAGGGGACATGTCCCTTTAAACTGGAAGACAAAAAGGTATATAGCTTTCCCAAGGATACTTTTACCATCGAAGACGGATTCACTTGCATTAGTGGTAACATTAATAATGTGATTTTTGCAGTAGACTCCATTATCTAATAGTTTCTGACAATTTGTTTTTGAGACATCTTAAAAGGCAAATTATCCACTGGATCACCTCTCAAACGCAAAGACGCATTTAATGTATCTATCACGCCTTTCATTTCCCACCCTTATACACCAGAGAGAGAGAGTGAAGAATAAAAAAAAAATTAATTCAGATCTTCAATACCTTATCACCATGTAGAACAAAACAATTACTCACTTACTGGTCGTGCTCATAAATTACTTTGAATTCATCTCTGTCAACGCTTGCCTATATTTCTCTAAGTTGAGATACATATGAAACAGAATCTACTCTGCACTAAAAGTGCAACTTATAAGTAACTTTATGAATTAATTATATTTTATTTTTGCTTTGGGATCGAGTGACATACTGTTAGAAAAAAACACACAATGTAAACAGGATTTAAAAATATAACAGGTCTCAGGCTAGACCCAAGGTAAGTCAAAAAAATTCGGATCGTCACATTTTCCCTATGAAACTCTTGAGTGTGGCAAATTTGGTTCTATCGAATTATGTGTTTTTAAAAAATGTAAATCTTTATTTACAGTTAACATGTATTCTTAAAATATCAAAGTGCATTAAAGCTATATGTTATTCAATATCAAGCAGCCGGTGAGACAAGATTGAATTTAAATATATAGGCATACTTTTTTAAAGGCAAAATACAGTTCCCAAATACAGGTCCCGAACGGCTGAATGGGAATTGCGGGGCTGAGATCAACAGTGAATGATAGCAAGAATTGCAAAATGGTTTTGCACTATTAAGGAAAGGGAATGTAAAAATGTTTGTGTACTATTGTTCCGTTATGGATAATTAAATAAATTAATAAATAATTAAATAAATGCATATGTTTTCATTCATTTGTATTTAGTATTATTATTTCATGATTTATAAATAGTATGGAGAATTTAACTTTTCTTTCGTCAAAGCAATTGCTTTTTTTAAAATGGGTTTCAAAAAATCTAGCCCTACTCTCAGTACAAAAAACAACAACAAACATTTAGCTGGCTCTCAGCACGAACATAGCTAGCCGGGCTCTATGCACATACATAGCTGACCAGGCTCTCTGCACGAAGTTAGCTAGGCAGGCTGTCTGCACGAACATAGCTGGCCAGGCTCTCTCCACGAACATAGCTGGTCAGGCTCTCTGCACTACTGACAATAAAAGTGATTGAATCAGCGGTCTGAAAGTTGATATTTGCATGACAACGATGCAAATATCAGTTTATGACTGTATGGTTTTTTACAAAATCATCCACCTGAAGGCAATAGATTTATATGTGTTTGGACGATTTGTTTCTAGAAATATAATTTATTAATTTTCTTAATGTATTTTGCTTATTTATTTATTATTCTTTTGATGTTGCAACGATTGATCCAAACAAGACTCTTCATTATTTTCCGGTTTTGTCGTATTTAATATATAACAACAAATCTACATGGCGGTACATAAATCCACCATTTATCGCCCCCTTAATTTACCCCCATGCCAACGACTTTTTGTTACTTTAAAAAAGATATACTTTTGTTGTAAACGAACAAGTTATTACGTTGTTGTACTTTACAACCCCTGGAAGCATGCTGAGTGGCCGAGTGGTCTAAACTGACTCAAATCAAAAGCTGGTGGTCTGAAATTTAATCCCCAGAGTGTTGGCCTTGGTAGGCAACTCATTTAAGAGAAGGCAAACTCTGAAACCAGGAACCAGAATGATCAATAAATTGGTCATGGGTCCTCAAATATAAAAAGAAGAAACCTTCGGAACTTCAGTATTTCCTGCTGGTGTAAGAATTCATGAAAATGTATATGTCATAAAAAAAAATATCCCTTACTTTGTATCTTATCGTATCTTTGTCTGATTTGTGTTCATATCAAGATTGAGAATATACTTCAGATGTGGATGGAATTATTGGGAAAATAACCCATATGGAAAGCTTCCGTTGTTTTATCAAAGGGACATAAAAATCATGCACCTGGGGATTTATTTGATTTTCATCAGTTATGTCCCGTGCCGGGCGGACATGTTACTGGCGTGAATTATTATAATGGAATCAATACCTGTGGATCATTTCTTTTTTGTTACGTATTTCGATAGAATTATGTTACATTGCCACATAAACAGATATTTTTATTTTGCAATATTCGCAACGCACTAAAATACACACTAAGAATAACATATGTTTAGTTTTTCCCGATAAATGTGATTAAGATGCAATTCTTAGATCATACTTTTTTTATTAATAATTTTATTCATAACTTTTACATTCGGATAAAATGCTTAAAATAGTTCATTAGTCGTTACATTATATATATGTGTAATTTATAATAATACTAATTAAATTAATTTATTCGATTTCCGTAAAATAATAGAAAATAACTATGATTGTTTTTGAGAGTCCGAAAATATCAAAATATTTTCGGTTCTTTAGAGTTATGTAAGCATAGCTCATTCTTATATATATTACTCAATCATTCCTATTCAAAAAAACACGTTTACAATGTCATATCCGATTCTAAAATACGTCACAAAATTCAAGTTTATTTATAAAAAAAACAAAAATACTCTCTACACTAAACATGCAACAATGTGTTTTCTCTGCTCTTACTACAAATTTGCTGTCTGTTGGCATTTGTTCACTGGTTGTTGTTTTCATAGCTCTGTTTGAAATTATATTGATGAATCTCATTTAAGAAAACAAAACGAATCTAAAGCCCCCGGCCCAAACGATATATTGTAAAATGGTTGCATTAATTCAGAAACCTACTTATTATGTAACACACAAACTGAAATGTCGTTATTTGTATTTGATTCAATTTCATCCACCCATGAAATAGCTCTGTTTGAAATTATATTTTTATAGTTCAATTAAGAAAAAATGGAATTTGGAGCCCCCGACCCCAAACGGAATATTGTGAAATGGTTGTAATAAATTAGAAACATTTGCAGGCATGCGCACAACAACTCGCCAACTTCTTATCGTAATGGAATGTATGGTATAGGGACGCAAACGGAAATTATATTTTTATAACACCAATGCACTGATACCCACTCAAAAACGGAATATTGAACAATGGTTGAACTAATCTAGAACCTACTGACTATGTAACATACAAACTGAAATATCACTCTTTGTATTTGATTAAATTCGATCCACCTATGGAATAGCTCTGTATGATATTATAGTTATAAAGCTCTTATCAGAAAAAAAAACGAATTGCGGGCCCCTGGCCCAAACGGAATTTTGTAAAATGTTGTTCTAATTTAGAAACATTTGCGAGAGTGCGCATGTCAATTCACCAAAGTTTTATCGCAATCGGATTAATGGTACAGGAATGCATAAGATAATTATAAAGACAATAAAAGGGTGGCAAACGCATGTAGGGCCCCGGCCACAAACGGAATATTGTAGCAATGGTTGTATTACTTCAGAAACCTACTTACTATGTCACACACACAATTTAATATCGCTATTTGTATTTGATTAAAAATCTATCCATCCATGCATTAGATCTGTTTGAAATTATATTTGTATAGCTCATATAGGAAAAATAGAACATAGGGCCCCTGGCTCAAAACGGAATATTTTTAAACGGTTGTAATAATTCAAAAAGCTTTGCGGGCGTGGGAAAAACATCTTACTAAGGAATATTGTGAAATATTTGTACTAATTCAGAAACCTATTTATTAAGTCACATATACAAAATGAAATGTCACAGTTAATATTTAAGTTATTTCCACCCACCTATTCAATAGCTCTGTTTGACATTATATTTACATAGCCCATATAAGAAAAAAAAGAATTTAAGGCCCCCGGCCCAAAGCGGAATATTGTAAAAGGGTTTTAGTTTTACTTATTTAGAAACCTAATGCAGGCCTGCACACTACAATTCACTGAGGTTTATCGCATTCAGATGAATGGTATAATAACGCATACGGAAGTTATATTTAAATAGCTCACATTAGAAAAAAAACTACTATAAGGCTCCCGGTCCAAAACTGGTTATTTTTTGTAAATTGAATGGGTTGTAATATCCATGGATATACTTTTGTAAATGTATTTACGTTTTCTTAACGTCATTGATTTTCTTAAGTGGTAAAATGAGAATATAGCATCTATTTTTCACAACTGTAATATTGGATTTAAAGAAATTGTCATCCACGTAACATTTCCTAACCCTCATATATATGTACCCTAAGAAGGTTAATTATTTGTCAAATTCATTCTGAGACGTATAGTGTGCTGCCTTGCGCAAATGAAACTATCGTATTATATCTTTCCCATCCCCAAACAGAGTTTTAAAGAAATTAATAAAATCATCCATATATATGTTCTTATATGTGCCTTAGTGAATTCATTTTGCATATGTAATTTCGCTGCACTGATTGCATTAAACGGCATTTTCGTATTAAAAGTGTATTTAAAGGGTAAGTTTTTTACTACTTAATATATATAAGAATGGGCTATAGGGACATAACGCCAAAGAGCCGAAAATATTTTGATACATTCGGACTCTTAAAAACAATCATAGTTATTTTCTATTATTTTAATGAAATCGAATAAATTTACATGCGCAAAAAATATTATATTTCCGTTTTTATTTTAGCAAAAGTTTAAGTATTATTATTATAAATTACAATTACATATAAAGAAACAATTAAGGAACTATCTTAAGCATTTTATATGCGATTAAAAGTTATGAATAAAAAATTAAATAGAAAAAATATGATCAAAGAAATACACAGTAATCACATTTATCGGGAAAACCTAAACATCAGTTGTTGTTAGTGCGTTCTTTAGCGCGTTGTCAATAAGGCGAAATAAAATTAAAATTAATTAGTTCTAAATAATCACACAAATGACGTCATAGTGCGAATTGCCTATTTAGCCAAAGCTAAAAGTTATCTGATTTAAGAAAAGAGCGTGACAAAACTGATGATGTACATTCCCCTTCTTATAAGTACAATTAATAAATAGCATTGATTGCTTTTTAAATTGCTAAACTTAAATACTAATTTAGCTTTGTATTTTTAACATTTAATAACTTTTTACTTTTTATTCATTCCAAAAATAAACTTTTATGAAATTTATAAATTAGTAAAAACTGTACATCTAAAAATAATTTTAATAAGAATATGACGTTTAAGTAAATTGGTGCAGCAAAACTACGTAGCCAAATAGCATTTTTAGTGCACTTATCTCTTATCTAAATAAGAACAAAGCATATTAAATGCAAAAAAAAAATAATCTTTTTTGGTAAGTAAGGCGGCTACAATACAGTGGATGATTAAATTTTTTAAAACTCTGTTGGGGGGGGGGGGGAAAATTAATACAATAGATTCATTTTGCCCGATGCAGCACAAGATTAGCCTCAGAATGAATTTGATATATAGTTAACTTTCTTCGATACACATATATTTGGGGGTAGGAAATTGAGTTTATATATTTTTACTTGGATGACAATATCTTTCAATCCAATGACATTACAGCTGTAAAAAAAAGAAGCTATACTTTCAATTTACATATGAACATATGTTTACCAATTAAGAAAATCAATGAAGTTAACAAAACGTATATACATTTACATAATTATATCCATGAATAACAAAACCCAATCATTTTACACAAGTTAAAATTTAATTTTCAAAATAGAGATTTTATTAGATAGAGAGATAGACAGAAAGACAGACATACAGACAAATAGACAGATAGATGAAAGATAGATAGATTGATATGTAGATAGATATATTGACGAATGGATGGATTAATGGATGAAAGGATGGATGGATAAAAGAGTGGGTGAGTGGATGAATGGATGGACAGATATGTAGATAGGTAGGTATATAGACAAACAGACAGACAGATAGAAAGGCAGACAGAGAGACAGACAGACGGAGAGACAAACAGACAGAGAGAAAAACAGAGAGAAAGACAGAGAGAAAGATATACAGAGAGACAGACATACAGACAGAGAAACAGGCAGACAGACAGAGAGACATATAGAGAGACAGACATAATGACAAAGAGACAGAAAGAGCGACAGAAATAGAGACAGACAGAGAGACAGACAGAGAGATCGACAGAGACAAAGACAGAGAGACAGACAGAGAGAAAGGCAGACAGAGAGATATTCAGAGAGACAGGCAGAGAAACAGACAGAGAGACATGCAGAGAGAAAGCGAGACAGACAGACAGAGAGAGAGACAGACAGACAGACAGACAGAGATACAGAGAGACAGACAGACAGTCAGAGAGACAGACAGAGAGACAGAGGAGAGACATACAGAAAGACAAACAGAGAGACAGAGAGATACAGAGAGACAGAGAGGGAGACAGAAAGACTTACTGAGAGACATACAGAGAGACAGACAGAGAGACAGACAGAGAGACAGACAGAGAGACAGACAAAGAGACAGACAGAGAGAAGGAGAGACATTGAGAGACAGAAAAAGAGAGAGAGACATACAGACAGAGAGACCGATATAAATACAAGAAGACAGACAGACAGAGACAGACAGACAGAGAGAGAGAGACAGACATACAGACAAAGAGACAGGCAGACAGATCATCCTTGAATAGTTGCGAAAAAGTTATCTTTATTCGGTAAACTATATATATACATATATAAAAATTAATGTATGTATGTATGTCCCGTATGTGCTTCTATACCATTTATCCAAAGAGATGAACATTTTGTGAATTGTTGTACACACGCCCGCAAATGTTTCTGAATTGTTACACATATTTTACAATATTCCGTTTTGGGACCGGGGCCCTAAATTGTTTTTTGACCCCTTTTATGAGCTAAATATAATTGTCGTATGCTTTCATCCGATTTCGATAAAAATATGGTAAGTTGTGCGCAGCAAAGGTTTCTGAATTAGCTTATCCATTTTGAAATATTCCTTTTAGGGCCTAGGCCCTAAATAATTTTTTGTTATATGAGCTATACAAATATAATTTCAATCAGTGATATTGCATTGTTGGATAGAAATCAATCAAATACAAACGACATTTAAGTTTGTGTGTGACATAAGTACAACCATTTTACAATTTAGCGTATGGGGCCGAGGGCCTTATTTTTAAAATAATAAATATTTGAGCTATATAAATATAATTTAAAACAGAGCTACTGCGTGAGTGGATCAATCGCTACAAGTGTAAACTAAAATTTGAAAATCCATTCTTCTTATTTGAACAGCTGTATGTTGCCTGCTCACGTGTCGAAAAAACTTCTAATTTATTTGTGTACGCACTGGACCGAAAAAAACAACAACAAATATTGTCCAGTAAAAAATTACTTTAAAACGTAATTAAAACACACAATTTTTTTTTTCATCGAGTGGCATTGCAACGCAAGCCGGGTTCTCGCCTGTTCTAAATGTTTGAAAGAAAGTATGGTTCAATAATGACTTCAATAGCGCGTTAAATATAATTTCCGATAACTACGCGAAATGATTTTTTTTAAATCATTGCGTTTTGCGTTTAATATTTTCTTTCCTGAAAATGAAATCGTCTCAAATTAAGTGGTGCGTAGAATATATCCGGTTTAAAAATGGTTAGGACATCAAAATTTTTAATATAGTTCATGGGCGTGAAATAAAAAGTGTTCAGTGACGTATCATGGAGTGAAGGGGGTGTAGCGAAAATTTTGATTCTTAATTGTGCGTTACTTGAGTTCATGTTTTGCCAAATACCTTTAGTAGATGAGAAGTTCACGTGTATGACGGGCTATATCTAGTCATGAAAAAATCAATCAATTAAAGATCTATCCCTAACTCGTAGTGAGACCAATGTATCTTTTCTAAAAAAAAAAATGATATGACAACACTAAAACATGTGAATAAAACGTTGTAATTTTTTTTTTAATTTGGTGTGTTTTTTGTTTTGTATGTATTGAATGTAATGGTATAATGGAATATTATTACATTCATTATTGGGAGCCATGTTGACGCTGTTATACGGTCTGTGCTAGCACCTTACAGGCGTACAGCATCTGCGATAATATTACGTCCATTGGTTTCAAGGGGATCAATCTATATTGTATAAATCATACAATGTATGGATGCGTTAATCCGCATTATTATGATTTACCAACAGACCGGTTTATATAGTGTCATAATTAAAAGATCTAAAAGCACAGAAAGATGTCTTTCAAATATATTTGGTTTGTTATAAACGTTCTTTCTTCAATAAAAAAAAAACTGTAATATTAATGTGACAAGATTTACAACAAAAATGTGAAGTTCATAGTTCAACAATGATAATAAATTAAATTAGTAATTTAGAAAGAAAAATATTTAAGAAAAAATAAATAAAAAACACGTGTAAATTATTAAAAATCATATTCACCTAATATCCCCAAAAATACATACTCTTATCAATATATTATGAATATTCCCTTTTCATTCCATAAATATTAAATTGCACCATAAATATGCACTTCGCCATTATCAAAAACCACAGAAACCAAAGAATCATTCAGAACAGTAAATTCAATGATGATATTTAGCATTGTTATCTTGATTATTATTATTATTGTTATTATTATTATAAGAAGTTTTTTAAAGCGTAGTACCGTACCTCAACCTAGGGCTGGGCACATCATGATGTAAATACAAATTAACAAACATGATCATGAACTTAAAAATTAATATACATTAATTAAATAAAACAAAACCAAAGGAGTATTCGCCCAACCATTCCGTAACTTTTTAAATCTCAAGCCATGGACGGCACCCTGTAGTATCGTCTATCGGTCAAAATGGGGGGGGGGGGGGGAATCAGTCAGTAGGGTTTAAAGCAGTGGTTCTCAACCTTCGTAATGCCGCAACACCTTAATACAGTTCCTCATATTGTGGCGACCCCAAGCAACAAAATTATTTTTGTTTCTACTTCATAACTGTAGAGTATATGGGTTTTGAGATGGTCTTAGACGACCCCTGGGAAAGGGTCGCGTGACCCCCCAAATGGGTCGCGACTCACAGGTTGGGAACCGCTGGTTTAAAGAGATGTGTTTTGAGTTCAGTTTTGAAGTGTTGGCAAAGAAATATTTTTTTACCCTTCTCTCCACTGAGGCTAACGTCTTTTTACCAATGCGAAGGTACAATGATCTTTCGAGCTGCCCACACACACAGACCCACACAAAACACCCACGAAATCAAATTATTTATAGATAACTGTGACCGCACAGAAATTGTTCACGGGTTCACATCGCCCACTATTTGGCTAGGACCATGGTCCCAATAATGTACGCGTAGCGCTGGGTGCTACTTCCCTCATGTAGAGCCATGACAATGGGGCAAAGTCAGCATTCACACCAGGCGCAAACATCATGGGGTGCCAAAATAGTCTATAGATAATATGTCAATAGTGATTTAACACATACTATCTCATTTGCTTCAGAAAGACAAGGGGCGCCAAACATCGTCTTTCTGTTTGTCCTTCCAGGCGGGGGCATTTTTTTATATATACATTAAGTGGTGCCACGTTCCGGGATTTGCACCCACAAGCCGCAGTTCTTTTGCTTTGCCCAGTCCAGGGTTTCTTCGGCTCCCTTACAGGGGCGCCGTGAATTATTACACATATGATAATTTTATGTTTACTTTAACTCCAATGTAACTTCTAGCGGTCGGGTTGCAAACACTTGACCAACTATTGTTTACATCTACTGAATTTTGAACCAACTCTTTACTTTATTTTGTTGGGTTATTTAATAGTTCGATTTGTACTTGTTATAATTTAACAAAGGACGCCCGATGAAAAGCTAAAGTGAGCACAGGTGCTAGGGATGTATAAAAAATCTAGGATCCACACTTTAGCCAAGGGTGGAGGATACGTCACACGCACGTTGAACATACGGTGAACGAATATTACTGTAATACTGCTACTACTGAGTGTTATCTGAGCGATGTTTAGCGAGTTCATTTGAGAAAAAACAAAACAAAATGTAACATTTTGACGCTACAGTCCAGATATAAATATGCTAAGTTTGGACTATCAAAATTGCAAGATGATTGTTGTAGCAATTTTTTAAGAAGTGTATGTACTTTCTGCCGATCCCACACCCTACCCAAGCATGCGCATGCGTAAGCAAAATCTTTAAAGATCAACACCCCCCTCTCCCCTCCTCCCCCTTTTTCAGTTGGTCCTACATATGTTTTGAAATTTGGCTTGTGATAAATAGAATTAAATGTAAAAATATATTCATTATCTTTAAATCGCTCGATTGGCTTTCAAAAAAAAAAAAGTGAGAGGATGTGGGGGTGTGGGGGGTCGCTGCGGGGTCAACGTTGCCAGAATGTATGTTTTGAATTCAAAGACATTATACGAGCAATGAGAGCGTATGGCGTCTTTACACTTTCAATTGATTGGCCTAATAAAAGTCGCTACCAACACTGGGATATTATCTAAAGACATGTTGATTCGTTAGCAGTCCATGGGGTTAGAGGGGGTGTGTTGTCTGCTACGATACGTGCTTTATTGCCTTATAATGTTAAGGAATTTGTTTCCAATGAATTGTATATTCGTGACGTCACATCTCTTACACTTAAATAAATGGACGAACAAATCCAGTGTATTTTAATTCAACTGACTACAGATCATCAGAGTCACAGCTCAGACATTAAAGTTAAGAAACAGGTGAGCAGTCTGTATATATGGTTTCTTTCAGGCATACTTCAGGGGGGAGGGGGGACACTGACCCACCCCCTCCCGGAGCAATTCAAGTGCCCCCGGGGAAAAATTGTGTAAATAAATTATAATTTTTAATTTAAAAAAAACTAACGGTACTAAATTTTAATGTTTACAAACTTTTAAAAAGTAAAAGAAATATATGCGTTTCATCGATTACAATTAATTGAACCAATAAAATATTGCATTTTCTTCGATATATATTGATGACAGATATAGTTCAGGTTAATTTTGTTAAAGGCTTTAATAATTCGATTATAAATATCGTATTATTTTGAAAATTGGCCGCTCCTGACCATAAGCCAGAATCTTACTTTTTGTTATTCGCATATATCTGTATTTATATTTATTTATATTTTGCTGATTCACAAGTTGAAAGACTTTAATAACACTGTCTTAAGCTACCTTTATATCGATATAAAGGTCTATAAATTAACTATAGTTCTTGCTAAACTTTAAGCATGTGCAATCTGTTTTTAAATTACATTTCATCATAAAAGCATAATAGCATCATGCTTTCAAAAAATTCGTTCTTAGCATAACTTTTAGTGTACTTTTAGTGTACTCGATTCCATCCGTGCATATTGAAATAGATAAAATGAAAAATGTATAAACAATGATATTTTAAAACAAAAATTTGGAATGTAATGTTTGCTTTCAAATATTGGACGGTTATCAGTTGTTATTAAATCGAGTGTCTTTATAATTGTGTAACACAATTTCTAGAACAAAAGAGTAAGAAGATTTTTTAAAAAAATACTTGGTCTATATTTAGTAAATCCCCAACGACTTTTTTCTTTTTAATATCAGAACAATAAACAATATTCCCAACTATTGGAACGCATTTTTAATAAATTCATTTTGTAGATGATAATCCAGTAGAAAGAATATATATATATATATAAACAATTTTGTAAAATAAAATAGCATTTCGATTATCTCGCAAACTCCTTTTTTTTTGGGTAGTTGATCAAAAAAAAAATATATGGAATTAATACAATAATGTTTTAAAGTATATCGAAGAGGCATTTTGTAATTGATCCAGAGCAACTTATAGTAGTTTGGAAATCTAAACCAACATTTCAATCAACGGAATATTGGGAATTTGCACTTTATTTTTAGAAGATTTCCCTCACGTAAAATCATACATTAATTAATAAATATATGATATCTTTTGTAAACAGCCCACGCCTTCTTAACACAAATATACCGGTTATATACGATTTATAAAGAAATATGAAGTTTGAAAATCCGTAAAAAATAGGTAGCCCTTTCTACAAAAGATTGTGTTTTTTTTTCTTTTTGTCTTGGTAAAACTTGGAAATATTTAGAAATGAACGTACGCTTTTGGGTTTCTCTTTTTCGTCCTATATGTAAAATAAAATAATTAACTTTTCATATTTGTGATGGATTCCTTTTTTAAAAGGATTTTTGTTTCCTTGATAAACATTTTTTGTTAGTGAATTCATTTATTTTTTAAGAACTTTATCCCAAAACTTTTTAAAAAAACATTACAATATAGTGATATAAGAAAATATATATTCGTATAACACATGGGCAAACACAGTTGACACTTTACTTTTTGTGCCACTTCTCCCCCCCCCCCCCCTGTTACTTTTCAGTGTTTTCTTTCCTTGCCTAGCATTAAATTTTGATAATTAAATGTGTTTACATTCCTTAAAATATACGAGGCCCCAGCAAGCTGTAAGGGTTCCAGATCCAACACGATAACTCGGAGGTCATGTGGCACCTAAAATTTTAACTAGCAACTCTCAGGCTTCTCTCCTCTCAAGTGTATAATGATGCAAAACTAAATTTAACTATGGACAAAAAATGCGTTTATGCATTTTGAAATTGTCCAAAAAATTTCCGTGGACTATAAAGATTGAAGGGGGGAGACTAAGCAACGCGGGTGGAAGAGCTAGAGATGTCACTGTTATTATGGCTATTTTTAGCGCTTCCCACCCAAAAGTCTGAAATGTCTTCATCAGTGGCGCCACATCTCATGTAGGGCCCTGACTTGCTCCACCTCGTCATTCCATTCGGTTCGATCATGTCTTTCCATTCAGATCGATCTAGTCATTCCATTCAGATCGATCATGTCTTTCCATTCAGATCGATCATGTCTTTCCATTCGGATCGATCACGTCTTTCCATTCAGATCGATCATGTCATTCCCTTCAGATCGATCATGTCTTTCCATTCAGATCGATCTTGTCTTTCCATTAAGATCGATCATGTCTTTCCATTCAGATCGATCATGTCTTTCCATTCAGATCGATCATGTCTTTCCATTCAGATCGAACATTTCTTTCCATTCAGATCGATCATGTCTTTCCCTTCAGATCGATCATGTCTTTCTATTCAGATCGATCACGTCTTTTCATTCAGATCGATCACGTCTTCCATTCAGATCGATCACGTCTTTCCATTCAGATCCATCACGTCTTTCCATTCAGATCGATCATGTCTTTCCATTCAGATCTATCACGTCTTTCCATTCAGATCGATCACGTCTCTCCGCCCCATCTGCGGAATATCCGCTGGTTTAAGACGATCCATCCTGGCTTTCTGTCTGTAGATGGGTTTTTTTTGCTGCTCTACAATCCGGCATCCTGTCAATGAGCCCCGACCAGTGCAGTCGGCCTTTTGTTTATCGTTGCGCCCATTGGAGGGTTTAGGTGCAACTGATATAGCTCTTGATATGAACGGATTTCCCCCAAATGTTGGCAAACACCGGGCCATATATTTTCATGAACATTTTTTCCGTTTCGATGTATTGAGCAGGTTCTGTGCTTGTCTCCTTAAGGATCATGTCTTGCTGGTGTAAGTTACAACTGGTTTTATCATAGGGGTATATATTGCCGTTTTTTCGTTCCCCTAGGGAGGTTTTTGCTTCCTAATAACTTTTGTAGGCTGAAATAAGAACGTCTGTCAGCTGTTATCGTTTCTTCCACCTCTGATATTATTTCCTTGGGCTTATTTATAGATCTTTGGAAGTAGCTAGTCTTTCACAGGTGCAGATGTTTATAAATTGATGTTGTCATCAGTGTGCGTGTTTCGTGACATCATCATATATTTTGTCTTCACTTCATGCACCTGAATACCAGCTTTGTTGAGGACATCTTAAAGGTTCCCTGAATGCTTTAATTATATCATAGCTACCAAGTATGTGTGTGCCTGTATTTATTAAATTCCCAACGGCTTTTGTATTTTTAATATTAGAATAATACAACAGAACTGCCTAATTTTTTAGCACGGATTTTTTAAATGTTTCCCCCGACCTTTAAAACTTTCTTTTATCTGATCAAAAAGTCTAATAGATAATTGATTTCAACTCTACTCCAAAATGATCCTCTTGATTTTAATTATTTTTTTTAAACTCTGAGGAAAAGGCTTCTTAGACACTTCCACTCCTCAAGGTTCAAATTACTTTCGTTTCTATTCCTTTTCCCGGTCTGTGAAATATGGCGTCTACGATAATTTTTCATTCATCTCAATCCTGTGCTTTTCTTTCCAGATGCTGCGAGGTGTGACCAATAATTTGTGCATCTGCCTCTAGCTGGGATCACCATTTATTTTTAGGGCGTCCTCTCTTTCCTTTTCCCTGTGGATTTCATGTTATGGATTGTCTGAAGATGTTATCTAGGAGTTTCCGGAGAGTGTGACCCATACCCCGACATCTTCTTTTCTTTATGATATCTTTAATAACAGGCTCCTGGTATGACTTTTCTAATAAGTCTTTGTTGGTGATAATGTTTTGCCATTTGATATTCAGGATGTTTCTTAGGCAAGTGTTTCTTTCCAACTCGGTCCTGTGCTTTCTTTTCCAGTTGCTTTATATATAATGCTTGCTGTTGTGCTACAAGTCTCGTTCCCATAAAGTAGAAATATTTTAAAATCTGTGCTGAAAATTCTGACTTTGGTTTGAATAGTCAGCTCCTCTGACTTCTATAATTTTATTTAAAGGCACAAATGCTGAGCAATCCTTTCCAATTCTAGCACTGACATCCCCTTCGGATCCACCATTTAAGTCAATTGTGCTGCGTAAGTATTTTAGGTATCCACTTCTTCCAGTGTATATCCTACGAGAGAGATATCCTCTTGTTTGGCTGAGTTTAACTTTAAGAAATGCTTCTTGTTTTTATTTCTATAAATAAAGCGAGATTCATCGGCGCCCTCGATACTACCCTACACGGCGATGAAAATGATCGCAAATTTTGGTGACGATCGATACGCTGCCTATTGCTGTAGCTAGTATTAAGGCAACAATGGGCGGCCAAATATTTGTACCACTCGACCCTTCACGATACAAACTCTGCAGTTGTCCGTAAATGCCACACCCCCTTTAAAGAAAAAGTGACACCTGGGTAAACAAACTCACCCTACATTTTTTTAAGTCCCTGGAGTTAGTAGCTAGAGTGAGTAGTGTCCGAAAATCTGAAATGCCAGCGTGGGAAAATGTTTGAAAGAAACACTGGTTAATCCATATACTGCTATATATTAATCTTATATAATCGTTGATTTCTTTAATAATATAGATAATATCTTGTTATTTTTTAAGTATTCTCAGTGTAATAAATATGTTAATATTTTTTTTTACTGCAAACTATTTAGCTATAAAAGTATATCATAAGAATGATAATAGCGATCAGTATCTTTGTAAGCACATTTTACAATTATTTTAAACAGAAGATTTTTATACATGTATTATTGTTATTTGAGCGTCGTTGTCTTGAAATGAATGTTAATTTCATGAAAAACACAGTGACAAATAAACGTATTTAATTACATTAGCAATTCGTGTATTTAATTTGGGAGATATTTAAACCATATTAAGATATAATTTTACATTTCGAATATGTTAAAATATATATGCAATATAGTGTGTAATTCTATTAACTTATCGTTTTTTGTAAAGAGTACATATTCTACTCATGTATCTACACAAGCATAATACAACTATTCTTTAAAACAGAAAAGGATTTCACATTACAGTGTATGATTTTTTGTGTTTTGAAGTTATAGTTTGAAAAATTTGAAAGTTTTAATACAAGACGTTGAACTGTTTGAAAAAAAAATTACAACAAACGATTTAAATAAATAAAAATGTATATATTAACATTTGTTTTTTCAAATTTGGTATCTGAAAAAAAATGAAATTTTTGTTGCTTATTGTTTTAAAACGTTTTATTGTTAAAGAATTTACAGAAAAAACTATTTTAAAATATATTTTTTTTTAATATTCTAAATGTAAATGTGACGTAAAATTATTTCTCGTACACAGACAGTCACAATGGGAACAACACACGTGGTTATCGTTTTATTTCTTGCATGTATAAATCTTCCAATGGTGAGAAGTGGTGAGTTAAATGTATTTACACAAATGTAATTTATAAGTAAAACAAAACTGAAGGAGGGTTGTTCAAAAATATCAAAGTATGAAAATTAAAATATTTTTTGAAGAAAAATAACCTAAAAAAAACGAACAAAATAACAGACCCATACAGTGTATTAATATATATTATTATTATTATTTTTATTATTATACAATAAACACATTTCTTTTAGTGTTTTTAAACTGGTTTGTTAAAATACATCAAATGTATGGATTATTTTTTTTAGTAAATGTTGTTTTTGACTAACAATATATTGAATGAAATGTAAAATACAAATTGATTAAATATAGTTGCACAAGAGTATATCAAATGTATAATTTTAAATACATTGAACTAGAAAATGATTTTCCATTAAGTGTAAAATTTCTATTGTACGTTACATGTAAAATCTTTTCAAAGTATGTGGGTTTTTTGCAATTAAATATTTCCATAAAAATAATAAAACGGATGTTTTTGTTCACTTTTCAAGATATGCTTATACATACACCATTTATATATATATATATATATTTATATATATATACATATATTGGCAAAGATAGAATGAATATAGTTTTATTCTTGCTAGTTGATATAATCACAATTTATATTCATTATCGTGTTAAATTTGTTCTTAAATGAAACACATGTCATTCATCTATTATAGTAACATGCTTGTGGCCTGGGTCTGTTGAGTCTGAAGGTGCATGTTTCCTTTACAATAATACTGCTGTTACTTATTCAGAAGCCAAGGTAATTATGCCGGTCTATATGTTCATTGTAAGCTTACATGTATATCTGTGTTCTGGTCAAGTGTATCGACGGCAGGGCATGACCTATATTTGCTTGTGTCACTATGACAGAAAACGTTCTAGTAGTTCTTGTTCGGGTCATAAGTGGAAAAAGTATAACATATTGACAACTAGGTTTAACATTTGTGGGTGAAATAAACAATTTAATTAAAAAAGAAACAGATAAGTTTCGAGGATAACTAGTAAACTGTAGGATTCTTACTCAATAGTTGTTTTGATTAGTATCCTGCTAGAAATGTACGACTCTTACTGGAGAGTGTTTTTTAATGCATTGCATGTAGACGGAGGGCTTATTTTTTAAGAGTAGTGTTAATATATATCTAGTACACTGTAAGCATCTTATATAAGAGTTTTGTTAATGCATAGCTGGTAGACTTAAAGCTTGTTTTCTCGAGCGGGTTGTTAATGAATAAATAGTATACTGAAATCATCATAGTTTAGAGGTTTGTTAGTGCATCTCTTTAGGATCGTAGTCTCTTTTTTTTATTACTGAAGACATAAATGCCTTATTTGTACACTTTTTCCTTCTTCCTCAAAAAGGTTGTTAATATCTTCTAAACATTAGGCTTCTTACACAAGAGGTTTGTTAATTCATAGGTAATAACAAGTAACCCTCTGTAATGTGCTTTTGATTGATAACTAGTAGATTGTAAGCTCTTTATTCAAGATGATTCGTTAACGAAATTGACAGCAAATACTCCTACATGAAAAATTGGATCATGACCGAACTTGGCACACATACACTTGATTATCCATTGTCAAATACAAAAGGGTAATTAACTCATAATTTCCACTCCTTTTGGGGCTGGAAGGCCCCAATTCATTTTTCCTTTTGAGCTATATAAATATTCATAGACTTAGACAATGCTATAGGTTCTATGTGAATTGACGGATCTAGTGGTAGCTTTGTAGCAATACCCTTTATGGTCAGTACTGAAATTTTGGTGGATTTAAAATAGATAATTTCAAAACTATTTAGGGCCGGTCTAGAAGTTTCTAGAAAGTTAGATAATTTAAAAAAAAAAAAGCTATTTCTATGACATTTTCAAACCGATTTCAACGGGAAAACTTTTAACAATGATATTTATCTGACTGATTTTATAGCTACCACCCCCCACCCCCAATCCCCGGCAAAACTAAATCGGTAAAATAATGGAATGGGCCCCCGTTGGACCTCTCTTAAAACTTAAATAAACTATAGTTATAATAGTACCAAAAAAATTGTATAATTTTTCGGATTCGAAAACTAATAACGTAGCAATCTAATGTTTTAAACGTTTAGCGAGGGTATTAAATTTCCTCCAGAATGTTCCAGAACGTTCTATTTTGTTATAAAGGGTTTTTTAATGGGATCTGAAAGCTTCTTAAAATGTTAGGGAAACGGGATCTCGTCGGAGAAGAGTATGTCATCGGGAATCGGGAACCAACAAGAAAACGGTATCTCACTGGTATCGGAATCCCAACAGGACCGGAATCCCATCGATAAACAGGCTCCCACTGGGATTGTATCCAAAGTGATCGGAATCCCACCGGTATCGGGATCCCTCCGACACTTTCGGGAAAAAAATCGCTTAATTTAAAAGTAAATATTTGTTGTAGCAGTTGTTTTCGGAATGCAATCCCATGCAACACCGAGTACATTGTCTAATAGCTAGCAAACTGCGGGTCTCCAACTCAGGTTAGTTTGCGTCTGTGCAGGACGTGTGTCTTGTATTAGGTTTATAATTGCAATTATAGTTTTATGTGTACTGTACAAGTGCGCCGTATCCATCTTTGATTTTGTTCGTGAAGCAAAAGATTGTCTTTAGTCTGGACTGTCTGTGAAAATTAGGGCTACTCAAGATTTAAGCTGCCGTATTTATCAGTGTCCGGCGTACATCCATTGTGAGTACATTTTTGACCGTGGTGGTCAGGCCTCTGAACTGCACACATTTGCAGTGGTACAAGCAGTAGCCCGTTATATGAAACGAATTTCCCTTAGCCAGCGTTTATTGGAAAATCGCTACGTCTACCTCCCATTCGCTGAGTAACTTGGTGATTTACCCTCCCTTTTAACAAATTGCACAGACTTTCAGATGCCATATCGTGTTGTTTGAGGGGGGGGGCTAACTTTGGCACCACCCCCCACCATGTACATTACCTTTTGCTTCTTTTACCCACCTACCTCTCGAGAGGGGATCGGCGCCCCTAAACTTAGTAGCAGTGCCTGCATTATCCACTAGCCTGCCCCCAGACACTAATGAAAAAGAGCAGAGGCTTAGAGGCCAGCTCAACATCAGTGAATCTAATCGTACGGTCCGTAGTGCTCTCAGCCTGTACAGTTTAGCTTCCACACCTTTATTGACTCTCTTTTGCGTGTCCTGCTTCCCTTGTTGAAGCAGACATTATGTTTTTGGCAGGAGGCCGGGTACTTTAGCTTCGGGCTATGTGAGCTACGTCCCTATGCGGTACTAGTCCGATGCAACCTCTAGAGAAACTTTGCGCCTGGCTTCTTACTGAAGATGTTAGAAAATTCATATCGTTTAGACGTTATATCTCTTAGTTAAGCGTGGTATTAATACTTAGATATTAGACTGAAATCTTCTTATTTAATACGGTTCTTATTGCAGAGATAGTAAGCTGTAGGTTTCTTACTCAAGAAAGTGCGTACTGCTTAGATAGTATACTTTAGGATTCTTACCTAAAAGTTGTGTTAGTGCATAGCTACTAGACTGTAGACTTCTTACTCAAGACGGTTGTGTCTAATAGTTTTATGTCTTTAGTTTCGCACCCCGGGGAGGGGGAATCTTCTTGAGTAAGACGCCTGCAAATTTTAAGGTTATTTAATTAAAATGCGAATGAATCATTACAATATAAGTTATATCCACTTCAGAGTGCATGTCAATCGATTGGGGGAGTTCTGGCCAAGGTGAAGTCCAGGACGCAATTACTCGGGATAACGACATTGCCTAAGGGTAAGCACACGGAGACACGTTAGTCTTATGTCTGCTTCTACAAGGGAGTCATTTAGGTGAGGTAAATTTGATGATCTGCCACAAGGTGTGAGACCTACTGAGTGTTCATGATGTTGTTATTTAAGGTTGTCTTTGACACAGAAGATGCACCACCGGTTTTGTCATTTAAGGTGTCTTTGACACAGCTAACCACTGAAATGGATGTCCAGTTTTTTCGCCACAACAGTCTAACGAAACATCAATAATATATTTGCTGATTTACTAATCTACCGAAAATGATTTCATTATTAGTCGAAATCACACTTTTTATTTTCCTTAAAGCCAATGTTTGCAAACAAATGACTTTAAAAATCGCCGTTTTCGTTCGTGAAATAACTTCAATTTTATTCCAACTTCTTCCATTTCCAGCTAAACCTTATTTAAAACTGTATATTTATTATATTTTAAATAATAATTTTCAGTCGTTTCTCTTATCTACTCTTAAAAGTTTCAAATTAACAAAAGTTTTTTGACAAAATCTTCACAAACATAAATTTACAGCAGATTTGTAAAGCTTTACTATTTAACGTGATCTTAGTCAACATTAACAAAAATTGTAAATTAGTCGGCAAAAATGTTTACGCTACCACTGCGACAAAAGTCGGATGTTTAAGAAAGTTAAAAAAAAAAAAAATTGGTTCAAAAAATAATAAAGCACACGCTGCCCCTTTTATTTCTTCTATTGCATACCTATAATGTTTCGTTGAATCTGTCCCTTTTATTTCTTCTATTGCATACCTATAATGTTTAGTTGAATCTGTCCCTTTTATTTCTTCTATTGCATACCTATAATGTTTAGTTGAATCTGTCCCTTTTATTTCTTCTATTGCATACCTATAATGTTTAGTTGAATCTGCCCCTTTTATTTCTTCTATTGCATACCTATAATGTTTCGTTGAATCTGTCCCTTTTATTTCTTCTATTGCATACCTATAATGTTTAGTTGAATCTGCCCCTTTTATTTCTTCTATTGCATACCTATAATGTTTCGTTGAATCTGCCCCTTTTATTTCTTCTATTGCATACCTATAATGTTTCGTTGAATCTGCCCCTTTTATTTCTTCTATTGCATACCTATAATGTTTCGTTGAATCTGTCCCTTTTATTTCTTCTATTGCATACCTATAATGTTTAGTTGAATCTGCCCCTTTTATTTCTTCTATTGCATACCTATAATGTTTCGTTGAATCTGTCCCTTTTATTTCTTCTATTGCATACCTATAATGTTTCGTTGAATCTGTCCCTTTTATTTCTTCTATTGCATACCTATAATGTTTAGTTGAATCTGTCCCTTTTATTTCTTCTATTGCATACCTATAATGTTTCGTTGAATCTGTCCCTTTTATTTCTTCTATTGCATACCTATAATGTTTAGTTGAATCTGCCCCTTTTATTTCTTCTATTGCATACCTATAATGTTTAGTTGAATCTGTCCCTTTTATTTCTTCTATTGCATACCCATAATGTTTAGTTGAATCTGTCCCTTTTATTTCTTCTATTGCATACCTATAATGTTTAGTTGAATCTGCCCCTTTTATTTCTTCTATTGCATACATAATATGTTTCGTTGAATCTGCCCCTTTTATTTCTTCTATTGCATACCTATAATGTTTAGTTGAAGTAGGCAATACGATATTGGCATAATAAGTTTTGTTAGACTTATCCAAGCAATCCATCATAACTTCTATCAGCTTTTGTTCCTGCGTCGTCGGATGTGCTGATTTAAGAACATATTTTCAGTTTTATATTACACCATATTATTATTATTCCGAATTCCATACCAACTCACAATTTCTTGTATGTATTGAAATTACAGATGATTCCGTGTGGATCGGTGCCAACGATATTAGAACAGAAGGAACCTGGGTTTGGGAAGTCGACGGTAGTGTTGCCACAGAGTTGTACGGGCTTTGGGCCAGGGGTCAACCATACAATGGCACGGGCGAAAACTGTGCCGATGTATACAAATCTGAGATATGGGATGATCTCTGTAACCAATTCTATTATTTTCTTTGTATGGAGAAAGGTACTTGATTTAAATACATTGTTACGTGTGTTTGATGGTTAAATTGTCAACGTTGAGGAAAGAATGAAACAAATACATCTCGACGCTTACATAAAACCACTTGCAGGATTGTTTCTATAATATGTTTACAATTGCTATTATTATCAAACGAATTTATCCAACTTATGTTATCATCTCACAAATTATTAGCCTTACGAAACAGTTTAAAATAAAGAAATCAGCCTTAAAGATATCACATTGGGAATAAAGCTATTCTATAATATGAAACGTTATTTGTTGCTAGCATTAATGGACGTGGAGAAGCAATAAATCCAATGCTAACAATAAACAAAGACAAGCTCAGAATAACGTACATATCTCTGATCAGTTAAAAGTGCCTCGTTTTTAAAAGATTGTTGGTTTTGTTAAAAGGTGTATGACACTTAATGTCTTATAACAAAAAAAAAATCTAGATTGTTATTTAAAAACTATTTCTATGTGAGGATTTAAAAAAAAGATTTTGTCAAATAGCGTTGGTTAATTTGAAACGTTGAGGAGTAGATGAGAGAAACGACTGAACAAGAATATTTAAAATATAATAAATATAAAGGTCTAACTAACGTTTGACTGGAAGTGGGGGAAGTTAAAATAAAATGGAATAGTTGTTTCACGCAGGAAAGTTAAAGATAGAAAAAAAGAAATGTACTTTTTTCAGCATAATCCCAAATCAAATGAACATAAAAACTTCTTTTGAAATCATTTACAGATCTGACCACAACTCCAGATCCAGTGACCTCGGCATGCACAACAAACGATCTTGCTACCACCAACACTGCAGAATGTACAACCGACACTAGTGCTACCACCAACAATGCAGCATCCACAACCGACACTAGAGCTACCACCAACAATGCAGCATCCACAACCGACACTAGTGCTACCACCAACAATGCAGCATCCACAACCGACACTAGAGCTACCACCAACACTGCAGCATCCACAACCGACACTAGTGCTACCACCAACAATGCAGCATCCACAACCGACACTAGTGCTACCACCAACACAGCAGCTGCCACAACCGACACTAGTGCTACAACCAACACTGCAGCATCCACAACCGACACTAGAGCTACCATCAACAATGCAGCATCCACAACCGACACTAGTGCTTCCACCAACACTGCAGCTTCCACAACCGCCACTAGGGCTACCACCAACACTGCAGCTTCCACAACCGACACTAGTGCTTCCACCAACACTGCAGCTTCCACAACCGGCACAACTGTAGCGAGATCTACCCCACAGGCTTCCACAACACCGATAACTACTTCGAAGGAAAATGGCGCTAATGGCATCCATTTCAATGTTCTATTTATTGTTCACTTTTTCGCGTTCATTTATCTAGTAATTTGAATTTATGTGGATAGTCTTTTGATATCTCTTCAATGGTATGCTATACTGCACTCAAATGTGTCTACATTTCTCAACACAAGTCGTTTATGTTTCTAACAATTTTTACTCTGTTTTTTAATAGGAAATATTGGTCGTGCTTCAGAATAAACCGTGTGATCGATATTTTTGTATTTATTTTAGTGGATTTTAAATGAAATAATTAAACATTTTCATTCGATTTTCTAAGTAAATATTGATTTTTTTTTCTATTGAGTTCTTCGCGTTTCTGTTTTTATATGTGCATTATAAGTTGAAGAAACCTTGTGTATTTCTTTTGGTGTAGAATAAACAAAGATCTATTCATATTTGTTTTATCGTAAACCATTGTTGTTGAAACAAAAAAAAATATTTGAAACTTTCCAAATAAATATATTTTTTCAGCCAAGTTGTTTTTTATTATTTAATTTTTAAAATTTTTTTAATGTTTGATAATTTTTTTTTCAAGTAAGTATGTTGTTGAACCTTTTAATCATAATGTGCTATACGAAATAAATAAAAAGCTAAATCATTCCTTACGATAAATTAAAGAAAATAATAACTTATAAATAACGTCGGATCGATACACTAAATTAATTTTAATGAACACTACAAAAGATGACACATACTTTCCATATGATTGGAGTGATATCTCTTCTTTCATCCCTGTCCCTTAATATCGGGTCAATGAGAATTTTTCGTCGTTAATCCCAAAATTACCATGCGAAGTCTGGAAGGCCCGAAACGTAATATTATCGAAAGAAACAATCCCCTCTATCTCAAAGGTGCGAGAATCTATTAACCTTAACCTCACCCCATTAGGCAATGCCCTCCGTAAAATAACAGCAATGCCCGTCCATCCTATAAGTTATCTTAACAAACAATGGAGCTCTGTCTTTTACACCCACCCAGGTCATTTGTGACAAACATACGGTGGACGAAATATTACTGCAATATTGCTACTACTGAGTATTATGTGAGAGATATCTAACGAGCTCCTTTGTAAAAAAAAACAAAATGGTAAAACTATGACGCTATATTCGAGATATAAATCTGCTACGTTTGGACTGTCAAAATTGCAGGATGATTG
Organism: Omphiscola glabra; assembly: GCA_964017045.1. Taxonomy (NCBI): domain Eukaryota; kingdom Metazoa; phylum Mollusca; class Gastropoda; family Lymnaeidae; genus Omphiscola; species Omphiscola glabra. The sequence continues at coordinate 7,074,132 of OZ024807.1, read as the reverse complement.
TTGTAGAATTTTTGAATAAATGTACGGGCTTTCTGCCGACCCCCCACCCCCACACACACACACTCATGTGACCCCCACCCCCCACACACAGACTCATGTGACCCTTACCCCCACACACAGACTCATGTGACCCCCACCCCCCACACACACACTCATGTGACCCCCACCCACACACACAGACTCCTGTGACCCCCCACCCCCACACACACAGACTCCTGCATACGCAACCGCATGCAAAATCTCTAAACTCGACCATCACCCCTCCCCTCAGTGCGTATGTACTACATGGAAGGCCACTTGTCTTTGACCTTCTGCCAATCTACATATAACGTTTTGAAATTTGACTGGTGATAACAAAATGAAAGGTGCAAAATATATTGATTATATTAAAGATATATAATTTGAATTCAAAGACATCATAGCAAAGAATTCAAAATGATTAGACTAGCGAGTACCCGGCATGCGTTGCAATGCCACTCAAATAAAGAAACTGTTTGCGTTTTAATTATGTTTTTTTTAAAGCACTTTTAAATACGCAATGTTTTTTTGTTTTTCCGTCTGGTTTGTACACGAATAAATCAGAAGGTTTTCCGACGTGACAGCAAGCCACAAACTTGTAGCGATTGTCCCTGTGCCTTGTTGGTGGTCATTGCAAATTCGAGTCAAATTCGAGTCGCACCGGAAACTGCAGACGTTTGAATTCAAATGGCCTGTCTGTTGAAATCATTGGGATGCGTGGCAACAGTACATCTTCTCCTTTAAATTTTCCATTTAAAATAGTTGCTTCGATGATATTGTTTATCATGTTTCTCCCTGAAAGCTTGGTGCCGTTGCAAAGTCGTGATGGATTTATATTTCGTAAACGAATGATAGGCACGCCAATTTTGAGTGTTTAAACGTGCGACGGGATGCCTGGCAAGTCAAGTGAATTCAAGAATTCCGATGGATAATTGACAAACTCGTCTTGATTCAATACAGTATCGATGGACTTGTACGTTGTCGTTTCGCCTGCGATTTCATTTTGAATGCTTAAGTTGATGGCATTGACATCGTTGTTTTTGGCTGCCAATATAGCACGTGCACTGAGCCACTGATGATTTTTGTAATTTTGCGCGATATTCGGAAAAACACTATGAATCAATTCGAAGATGGTTGCTGTAAATTTACAGAAACTTGTAGGCAATGTTTAACATTGTGTGGATTCATCGATTGCCATTTTCCCATTTCCAATGTCCAACAACTGTTTTGCGAAACGTTCAGCGGATGCATCATTGTGTAGTTGCATATGAATATTGGTTTTCAAAGTCAATTTCTGTACATGTCGCCATAAAACTGATGATTTGAGACATGCATTTAATTCATCGGCAGCTGTTGAACGTGCTATAACTGGTAGAGTTTGTCGAAAATCACCAGATAATAAATTAAGTGCGCCACCAAAGAGCTGTTCATTTCCTTTCACATCTTTAAGTGTACGATGAAGTGCTTCCAATGCTTTTTTGTGCGCCATAGTACATTCGTCCCATATAATGAGTTGACATGATTTAAGTACTTTACCCATTTCAGAATGTTTATTTATATTGCATTTTGTTGTCTCGGCTATTTGCATATTCAATGTCAATTTCCGTGCTGAAGCCGCTGTTCGTCCACCATCCAAAAGAGTTGCTGCAATTCCAGATGATACGATTGCCAGTGCTACATTCTTTCGAGATCGTATGGTTGCCAAAATAAGTGAAATTAGGAAAGTTTTGCCTGTGCCTCAGGGAGCATCTAGGAAATATAATCCACCGCTTTGACTTGCAATTGCATTCATAATTATATCATACACCATGCGTTGCTCTGGAACCAATTTCGGAAGATTAATTTGAACAAATGTACCCAATTAGTCGATATCAAAGTGTGTTTCTCGATGCAAATCTCGATGGAAAAGGTTGTTTGCAGATCGATTCGGAGAAGTCATTCCAAACTCTACCAGTGCTTTGTTAGCGATTGCCAAACACTTGTCTTCAATCGAAATCAATGCCTCATTATACACGTTTGGTGTAAATTGAGTCTCCGGATTTTGATTCGTTGCACGCTAACGGTGTAGAATGTCTTCACTCATGTAGTCTTTGTACTTATCCCAAAGATCTTTTGGATTGGATGGGAAGCATGTTGTCAATATGATTACAAACAAAGTGCGTATTTGCTGTGGTTGAGCAATATTCGATGCATCAGAAAGCGAAGTGTCCCAATGAGCATCGTTTTCCAGAAGTTTTAATTCTTGGCAAGCTTCACGATGAGTGGCACATACTTGACCGTTTACTGTTCTTTTTTGTCGTCATATTTAAATTTATTTGATTTCCTAAAAATATTAGAACATGCCTATTGGTGTCTGTAAAAAGAAAGCGCAAACTTTAGTGGTAGGGCCACGCGACAAGAAAACAATGGCTCGCCAAAGAAATCATGCAGGGCACAACTAGTGGAGGGAGAAGAAGATGAAGACATAGTAAAAGATGGGAAGATAACATCAAAGAGTGGACGGGATTAAAACTAGTCGATGCTATGTGTAATGCAGAAGACAGAGAGGAATGGAGAAGGACAGTTTTCATGTCATCTGTGGCGCCCCAACGGTCCAAGGACTAAGGGACATGATGATGATTGTTGTTTTTAATATTTTGAAGGTATTTGAATCGATTCGTTTTTTTTAAAGCGTTGTATGGTCAGCCTAGCTCATTTTTATATACTAGAATATATGACTCGATGTTATCGGGATAATAATGATAGGTTCTTTGCGATAATTTCCACTTTCTTTTACAAAAACTCATCATAATCTCTTTATCTCATTTTAATGAAAATTCCTACACTTGCAGTCAACTGAGCGATGACTGATGCTAGTGCTAGAGTGTGTAAAATAGCATAAAGTATAAAGACAAAGTAAGCCTATTCCATTTTCATCAATTTAAATACCAGCTCAGGGTAATCTGTTACATTTAATTTATAACACGCTGAATGATAATGACATTAAGAAAGTATAAATTTGATATAATTTATTACAGTATCATTGGTTCATTACACCAACAGTACAAGATATTGGTGAACACTGCTTGGCTTAAGATTTTTTTTTTTTTTTTTATTGATTTTTTAAATTATTTTTTTTTATATCAAAATTTAGTTTTCTTTCAGCCACAACTGGTTTTACTGTTAAAAGATGTCACTTAATTTGACTTAGTGATGAAGTAGACAAGTGTTGGCCTTTTAAAAGCCATAAAAGATAGTTTAATTAGAAAATTTCCATTTTCATTGGGAAAAGCAGACAAGTCACAATGTTTGGTCAGCCCGGTAAAAACCGGTAAAAACCAGTAAAAATGTAGTAAATAGCCACAAAATACATTGTAACTGATATATTTTGAAAGTAAAATGGTATCACTAAATACAAACAAAATTAAAGAATTTTATCTTTACAGGTGAAAATATTGGACACTTTCAAACTTTAAAATCCACTTTTCTCAAAATCTTCAAAATGTGACATGTCTGGTTTTTCCACTGTTCTTTTTTTTTTTTTTTTTTAAATTGGAAGCTATAACGAAATTTAAGCTTTTATCTTTTCCATTTAATAGCTTGTAAATTTTCATCCCAGAAGTTTATGAAATTTGTTAAATTTTAAAAGTAAAAAAGTTGGTTCTTAGCGTTGAAAAATAATTAAGATACGAAACTGCTGATTAAGGACTTAGGGGGCGTCAACAAAATAGGGGGGGGGGTAGGGGGTTTGGAAAGGTTTGACAGTTGTTGACAAGGGAGAGGGAAGGTTAGATTAGTTGACGTCAATAATTATATTTTTTCTATTAAAATTTTAATCTTAAAAATTGACTGGTTCTTACATTATTTTAAACAATTTAATGAATGCAAATAGTCATATAAGTTTAGGCTTTTAACAATATAATATTTATTTAATGTATGTCTATCTGTGCACTGCAGATGGCTGGTCAGAAGGTTAGCACACTTTGTTAGTGCAAGAGAAGTCAAAAGTTGGCATCTCTTCAACTGTCATTTTTTTCTGTATCCGCTCCCTAGAATGATAAACACATCATTGAACACGGTGTTCAAATAAAAAAAAAAAAAAACCAAGTCATTGGTGTTCAATAACAACTATACCAACTCAGAGACAAAGAGAGCTTATGTCAACTATTGCTCACCAACTCAGAGAAAGTGAGAGCTTATGTCAACTTTTTCTCACCAACTCAGAGACAGAGAGAGACAGTCGGCTATATTGACAATAATCACATTTACACTTCCACAAACAATGATATTTATTCTTAGTCTTTAACACCCTTTTAATTCATTCTGCATTATAAAATTTAAGTGTGCAAACTTTCTAACTTGTTGATTAACAAGCTAAAGATGTTATAAAATGTTTTTCCTACAATTTTGTGTGATTAAAAAGACAGCACAAAGTAAACGTATTTATAAATTTATTTATATTATAATTCATTTTTTGTTTTTGGGGGGGGGGGGTTATAAAATGTTGACATAATTAAATGGGGGGGGGGTCGTGGAATATTTGACAATTGTTGACAAGGGGGGAGGGAGGGTGTAAATATTGCGTTGAAATTGTTGACGTAATTAATGTACGACCCTTTACGCTTTAAATCAATTTTTCCAAACCCGATTAAGTCCCAGGCTGTAATTTGGTAATAAATTTAAGTTCAAAAAATTGTATAAAAAAAATTAAATAAGAAAATATATATTGCGCGGCAAAAGGGGTTTGTACATTAAAATATTAAGTCACAGATGTGAATATATGGGAGACAAGTAAAATGGTAGTAATTACGTATATAATGTGCAGAGTTTTGGGGCTTGAGAAAGCTGACCAATCAGAATGACAGCAAGGAGTGAAACAGTGGAAGGCGTGTAACAAAGATGGGACACGATTCATGTCGTTTGTTTGGAGAAGTTCGAACAGTCTATAGTGTGTTGATGCATTATTACACTTAAGACGTAAAGACGATTATCAAGAAGCTAGTCATTGAAGTAATAAGATTAATATGAGGCTATTTCACACTATTAGTGCCTAGCGTAATTGTTTAGGATTTCAGGTTAGGTTTAGGGGTATATTTTTTAGAGGTTTAGGGATAGATTTAGGGTTCAGGTTAGGTTTAGGGATAGATTTAGGGTTCAGGTTAGGTTTAGGGATATGTTTCGGACATTTTGTCATTGTTTTTTAACGTTTTATTCTTAATTTTACGGGTCGCGGCTACCAAGATGGCGGCCGTGTGAGACATCGCTGAACTAATTCTTGGAATTTACCTTAATATGATATGAGTTCCAAGTATGTTCGGATGTTCATGAGATGCATTTCGTATTGTGATTGTGACACTAATACAGATGAGGGTGGGGCCAAAAATGCGTGATGGTGGTGGTACTTAGGGGGTACTAACTATCGCACGACATGGTTATTCCTACTCTAAATATTGCACCACATGGTTAGTCCTACTCTAACTATCGCACGACATGGCAAGTCCTACTCTAACTATTGCACGACAGGGTAAGTCCTACTCTAACTATCGCACGACGTGGTTTGTCCTACTCTAACTATAGCACAACATAAAAAGTCCTACTCTAACTACCGCCCGACATAATGTGTCCTACTCTAACTATAGCACAACATAAAAAGTCCTACTCTAACTATTTCACGACATTGTTAGTCCTACTCTAACTATCGATAGAAAAATAGAGTGTCATTTGTGAATATTCTTAGGCAATGACTGGCGTATAATAGAGTCTTGCAGAGATGATTACCAGGGGAAGATAAATGAAGCATGATTTCATGTCAACATGTATTAGTGGTATAAACATGCTTCTTTACCAATCGAAGCATCCAGCGGTGGTCTGGAGCCGGTTTGGTCAGGTTCGTGCGAACCGTTAGTTCAAAATAATAATCACCTAATCGTAATTTGACTGACTGTGGCGGTGATCGATTTGGCATAAGGGGGTCATACTAACTGCGAACCCTTTGTTACGAATTTGGCGATACACCGCTTGAAGCATCCAAACAAAAATAAACATTCCTGAATCATCAAATTGTGTCATTAAAAGGGGTTCTCCCACACTTTATCACTGAGTTTTCTTTAGGTCCTGTTTTTTAAAAATGTTTTTTATTATTTGATTAGTCAGTATTTCCTAGTTAACATCTATCAGAACTTTCAAAAATTAACTACAAGTTTAAAAACAAAAACACGCTTATTTTAAATTATATAATTATTTTTTAAAATTCCAATTTTGTAGCATTTATTTTTTTTTAAATTTTTATAAATTTTTTAATTTGTCTTGAAAAATTTGTTTGCTAAGAAAGAGGGGGAAAAAAACTTACGAAATCCATAACATTTAATTGCTATTTATTATTATTGAAGTTGGGTTTTTAAATTTATTTTACAAGTTTAAAAAATGGAAGGGGCTAATGATTACGCTTTCAATGGACAAAAAAATATTTTTTATTTGTATTATTTTGAAGGATGTATAATTTAAGGATTTGTATATGTTTATATCCTTTATGTCAATGTATTTGTATAAACTGTTTAACATATAAATCACAAGAATTAAGCGTAAAAACAGTTATCGGTCGTTTTCAAACTTTCTTGTCAGGATTAACAAAGATGCTAAGTCAGGATTAACAAAATTCTTATGTCAGGATTAACAAAGATGTCAGGATTAACAAACATGTTCAGTCAGGATTAACAGAAAATGTTAGTCAGGATTAACAAAGATGTTATGTCAGGATTAACACAGATGTTATGTCAGGATTAACAAAGATGTTATGTCAAGAATAACACAGATTTTTATGTCAGGATTAACAAAGATGTTATGTCAGGATTAACAAAGTTTTTGTGTCAGGATTAACAGACGATGACATGTAAGGATTAACAAAGATGTTATATCAGGATTAACAAAGATGTTATGTCAGGATTAACAAAGATGTTATGTCAGGATTAACAAAGATTTTGTGTCAGGATTAACAGACGATGACATGTCAGGATTAACAAAGATGTTATATCAGGATTAACAAAGATGTTATATCAGGATTAACAAAGATGTTATGTCAGGATTAACAAAGATGTTATATCAGGATTAACAAAGATGTTGTGTCAGTATTAACAGAAAATGTCAGTCAGGATCATCAAAGCCATCATGAAATGTAAAGTCTAGGCCAAGGTCATGGTTTTAAGATGTTAAGAGTACTCGTAGCAAGATTAAAACTGCTTTAACCCACTACACAACACCACTGGCGTAGCAAGGGTGGGGCGGAAGGGGCAATCCACCCAGACCTGTCCATTTTTTTTGCCATATATATTCAGAGGTGGCATTTCTTATCAATCCAGATGCAACAAACAAAAAATGTCACTCTCATCGGGTGTCACAAACCCTGGCGACGCCGATGGAGCCCACAATTTTTAATATCAGAGATCAAAATTTGAAATTGTGTTTAGAAACGAGCGACTCTCCTGCACGAACCAAGGTATTACCTACAACCCTAATCCTCAGTCCACATTCAAATACGTGTTACAATGATAAAGAAAAAAATAATAATACAAATTTTTTTTAAAAAACTAGCATAGATAATGTATTTTTTCGGTGACATTCTCAGATCTACTTCAACTTTGGATTCAAATAATTTAGAATTTGATTTTAAAATTTCTATTATTATTTCTATATTTCATCTATTTTTTTTTATTTTTGGCCTTGAGGAAGGCAAGGGGGAGGCAGCGTCTTAGTAAAAAATTATATATTTAACCCAGGGGCAGCATCTAATTTAAAAAAGTATATCATTAACCCAGCGGCAGCATCTAATTTAAAAATGTATATCATTAACCCAGGGGCAGCATCTAATTTAAAAAAATACATCATTAACTCAGGTGCAAAGTCTAAGTAACAAATTATGTCATCAAATCAGAGACAGAAGTGTAGTAAGAGAAGCGGAGGGGAGGTCCGCCCCCAGGTGGCACTTCGTTCTGAATAAAGAGTGACGTCAGATTTGTCCAAAAGTAGATATTTTTTTAGTAAAAAGGGACAGCAAAAATCTAGGCCCGCCCCTGGCGGCACAACCCTAGCCACCCCATCGTTCTTATTATAAGCAGGAGTTTGATCCCCGGAGTCGTCTGACCAATGACTCGGCTATGTCCATAAATACGCTGGTCAATTATCAGTGGGGTAATCCAGCAGTGTTAGCCTACATATCGATTGCGTCATTCGTGAAATCGATCGCATTACTCCATGAACTCATCACATTTCTAAGCATTAGTCCCGTAGAAAAAAAAGGGGGGGGGGGGGAAGAAGCGTATCACATGATGGGAGAAATTTTCTTTTCTAAACCGCAAACGGAGTGACTCATTTGTGCGTGCTACTCATTTTCATCGATATACAAAAATATATTTCAGTGCTTCTCAGCCACACGGACTCAGACTGAAATTGCTTTGTTTATTTGTTTTGTTGTTGTTTTTTTTGTGTTGTTGTTGTTGTTGTTGTTTTATCTTATAAGAGGTTTGCATGAAGTAATATTTATAAATGACTTAGTTTTTGTGTGCCCGTTAGTTCACAGCGCAATCTCTACCGAAATCATATTAAACATCAACTTGCACTCTAATAATACTTTAAGTGAAAAGTTCAGCTGCGTGAGGGGACCTCCTTCACCCCTCCCCTCCGCCACAGTTACGCTTCTTCGCCTGCGACTTAAGTTAGGACAGCCACGTCCGAAAGGCTCTGGTTCACTTTTTGCTTCAGGTAAGAAACTGCGCATGTCATTTCTAAGAAACGACGGAAATACAGTCATAACAACAACAAAAAAAAAAAAACAACAACAACACAGCTTTCGAAAACACGTGGATGGTTTTGTCAACAAACCGACATTTTAAAATATTTTCTAGGTCAGGATCTATATATAGATTACAATGAAATCACCCCACCTCACAAACAACAGCTGTGAGGTGTCTGGGGACTTTGGATTATTAATAAGACGTTCACTTATTGCTTATGTCTTGTAATGATTTTGGGTACGTCACACCCTCTGTCAGGGCTGTAAATGGGGAAAAGAAACCGGATGAGATGGGGTTTGGGGGGGGGGGGTCACGATTTAATGGTGTTAGTTCAGGGCCGTGCAGACGCCGAGGCAACTGAGTAAATCATCTGGGGGCACTTCCCAAATGGAGCACCCCCCCCCCACACACACACAAGTAATTTATTTTAAAAAAATATTCCCTCTTTGAAATTGTTCGGGGCCCAAAAATCCTCTGCACGGCCCTATATCCAGTCCTTTTTTTTTTCAAAAAATGGGATCTATTTTTTTTATTAACAATGTCCTTGTCATGGAATGTCCTATTTTTAGGTGTCGTCACCCGTCCTTCCCCCCCCCCCCTATTTTTTCCCCAAAATAAAATGTTAAAAATGTTAATGTACCTTTTTAGAAACTCGATTAATCCAACATCTCAGATAGCCGAAGTACAATTAAGCGGATCGTTGATGCACGTTGACGGACGTATTGCGTATAAAACTAGTGGAAGGTTTCTGAATACCATCAATCATCACCATCTTGCAGTACAAGGACGAACCGTCTGAGAGTTAGCGTTGAATCCAGTGGTGTAAAATTTCTACCAATTCAAACAGTAATAAATAAGGTAATTAACTCCATACTTGTCCACTAATGTCGACACTTTTTCTTTCATACACCTTCTGTTTCTCAGATTTCTTTTGCCGTTCTTTTTTTTTATTAAACCATGTTACCATACCTTCCTCACTTTCACCACTCAATCGCTCCCTGTTCATCCATGTGTCTATCGTTCCAGCCATCCATCATCTATCCTTCCACTCATCCATCTGTCATTCCACCTATCCATCAATCTATAATTCCACCCACCCATCCATCAATCTATCATTCCACCAATCCATCTGTCATTCCACCCATCCATCAATATATAATTCCACCCATCCATCAATATATCATTCCACCAATCCATCTGCCACTCCACCCATCCATCAATCTGTAATTCCACCAATCCACCAATATATCATTCCACCCATCCACCAATCTATCATTCCACTCTTCCATCAAACTATCATTCGGTCCCTCCATCCATCTCACCTAGCCTACCAGTATATGTATCTCTGCTGCGGACCTACCAAAACGTGGAGTGGCATGTTGAGGCTGTATATAATGGTACACTGTTCCTTGCCACAGGTTGCATTACGCCGTGAGGCAAAGTGACTCATCTCGTTGTCTCGTCAAGCGTTCAATAACAATTCGAATAGTAACCCATTAGAAACGAAGATGTGACCAGACTTTCTGACTATTTATAGCATTGTCTGCATCATATTCAAATAAGTTGTTGTTGTTTTAATGCACACTTACATAAAAGTAAACATTAAGTCTTGCATTAACTGATTTTTTTTTAAATTAAAAAGTTTGGTAGAGAAAAATGAAAGTCAAGAGAAAACAGCAATCCAATTCATTTTTTTAAACGAATCTTAAATAAGGTGAATCACGTGACATGCAGAAGAACGAACAACTGGTAAAGAATGTACAAAGTTGAGATAAAGGAAAGTTTTCCTAAAATGAAAAACATCAATAGGTTCATGGCTGAATGTGGTCGTCTGAAAAAGTAGACCAAAGTTTATTTGGATAAGCCCGCATCTGCGTTTGACCAAGTTTTAGAATGGTTTAGGAAGTAATAGTTATTGCTATTCGGGTATTCTTAAAACGTTTGCAGCATCGCACCCCTTACTGAATTCAAAACATTTCCGGCAACACCCCCCCCCCCCAAAACGTTAAACATGATTTCCTTGGATTCCTCGCACCCCTGGACACTGCCTTCAGAACCCCCAGGGTGGGCGGGCATCCCTGGTCAAGAACCCCCAGGGTGGGCGGGCATCCCTTGTCAAGAACCCCCATGGTGGGTGGGCATCCCTGGTCAAGAACCCCCAGGGTGGGTGGGCATCACTGGTCAAGAACCCCTACTATAAAAGAGATGCTTTTGTTGTATCAGCTTTCCTTATTAAGCTTCTCATTTCTTTCATTCATCAATTTCATTCATCGTTGGCTCACACAGTGGCGTAGCTAGGATGGTTAGTTCTAGATCTAGACCCCCCCCCCCACCCTCCAATCTTACACGAAATAAATCTGTAGTTTCCTGTATAAAGCCGCCCTGTATATAAAAGGAAAAAAAGGGCCGCCAGGGGCAAACCGCACCCCTTATCTCTGCGCCTGAGGCTCACATACTCCTCTATTTGGCTCACTACTCCGCTAGTTGGCTCACATACTCCTCTATTTGGCTCACTACTCCGCTAGTTGTCTCACATACTGCTCTAGAAGCTTACATACTCCGCTAGTTGGCTCACATACTCCTCTAGCTGGCTCACATACTCCTCTAGCTGGCTCACATACTCTTCTAGTTGGCTTAATTTTGAGGTGGCAATTCAGTATTTTAATGGATTCTAAAACTTCAATTTGTTTTAAATTCAGGGGCGTAGGAAGGGGTCGGAGGTAGCGGTCCGCTAATGGTGGTAGTGTTTTTATTTATTTTATTTTTTTGAGGGGTCATATTTTCGGCTAGCTGTAGAGTTGTTTTTTTTTTTGTGGAAGGGGAGGCAGAAATCATGACCCGCCATGGGCGTCACTTATCCTAGCTACGCCACTGCATAAATGATTTGAAAAACAAAATTTTAAAAATGATATGCTTATTAATCATTGGCCCTTCATAATTTTTAATGTCATTTCCAAATGTCCAGATGTCTGACCTGACTTACTACATCGACAACAACATGGACGAATATGACTTCATGAGCATGGATGTCCACAAACACGTGAGGTCATCACACAGTGGGAAAGGGAGGAGTAAGGTGAGTCCAGGCATTCTCTCATTTGTTGGGTAAGTGGGATGGGAGATAATCCGGGTTTGAAAATTCTCAAGGGGCGAAACTGATTTATTTTATTATTATTATTATTAGTATGATTATTATTATTAGTATCATTATTAGTATTATTATTATTTGAAAAAATTACATTTTCCCACATAATTCATTGTCGCAGGAAATTTTAAAAAATAAAGATATGATTGCATTTATAAATTTATTTTGTAAGAAAGGGGCGCATTAATACATAGGTGTTCAATGAATGGTTTGTAGAGTGACACGAATAAGTTAATTTGGTAGCAAAGTATAATCCAAATCTTTCCGTCATTCCCACGAAGCCACATTCCGTTGAGACAACTGTAGTCCCAGTTTAACGCTAAATCATTTATTTAAATGACACTACTAAGTTGTTGACTCGACCACAGTTTGCTATTTGCGTCTTCTAATGATGTCTCAATCTCTCATTTAAATAGAAAGAGGCCACCGCCAACACAAACAGGTTTGATCAGAGCGGGCACTGCAGGAAGACAGTACAAAAATTAATGAACAACATTCATAAAAGGTATGTTGAAAAGCACTTTTGCTGAAAAGCACTTTGTTGAAAATTGTACACATTTAAATAAAAAACCATAATTATAAATAACTGCAGAATATTTTTTTGGTTCCACATTCATTGAAAACTGAAAATAAAGGGAGACAAGCCAATGCATTAAGGTAGATAATCCAAGGGGAAAAAATAAAAAGAAAAGAAAATCATCAAAACTAAATTTTAATCACTATTAGAAAATAGTTAACCGATAGTATGAGTTTACTTCTACCATTCAGTCTCGCTTAACATTCTAGAATAAATATTGAAACTTACTTTCAGAAAATAATCTCACTGCCTTGAAGAAGTTCAACTGATGCTATTGATAAATGTGCCACATTGAATTTTGAACTGATGTTATCGATGAATCTTCCCCATTGAATAACTGTTCTGATGAATGTTCCCCATTGACCTGATGAATGTTCCCCATTGAACTGATATTACCTATGAATGTTCCCCATTGCAATGGTGTTACCAATAAATGTTTCACATTTTTAAATTTTATATTTTTTTTACTGTGAAATTTTTTATTTTTTTTATAATGACACCTTTAGTGCAATGAGTTGTTTCTTTTTAATGCAAAAAATAAAATGTTTATTTATAAACTACTAATAATTATAAATCTTGACTTGATTGAATCATTAAACATGTCATCGTTTATTCATTAAGTTATCATGAATTAATTATGTCTACTTAAATTGTCTGTAGGGAAGGACTTTCACCCCTCAAAGCTCCCACTTTTGTCCTTCATTGTGGTTTTAAATTTCTGTGGCTTTCCTGCCCAGTGCTGTCCTGATGTGTGAGCTTACTGACACTCTCTATTGACGCTCCTGTATGTTTGTGTATGTGATTGTTATGTCTCTTGATCTGCTAGAGATGTTACATATTCACAAACTGAAAATGGTTTTTTATCCAATTTTAATCTCCCAACTTTAAAAATTTGATCCATCAATCCAGTTTCGAAAATCCCAAATCTCACTACCACACGGATAACTTCACAGGTCATCTTTCATGGGGCAGATCTCATCTAGGATACAATGGTGTTTTTGTTTTTTTTTTAAATTTTTTAGAGGGTGTGGGAGAGGAGGCATAATTAAATAATTTAATTTTAATCCATGCATGTTATAAATATCTATGTCACAATCAGATTTTGGTCATTAAATTTTATGACTGAGTAAATTAAAAAAAAAAAAAAATAACAATTGATAAGACAAATTATTTTCTTTTCATTTACAAGACAATCATTATAAGATTGAATTACATCTGACCCATGAGTTGTCAGCAACACTCGGAACAGGCTCCAGCAGGGGGATTTCTCTTTATTTTTTTAACAACACATTCAAGGTTGGGATCTAATGATATTTGATGAATTACAGAAGCTTAATATTGCTATAGATATTTTCACTTGGTGACCTACCTATATGGCTGTATCTGATTAATAAAATATACAATTAGATTAATGAAATGCAATTATGGGGATAGCACTCTTTTTTTTTTTTTTGCAGTTCTAAGACAAATAATTTGTTTTTCATTTACATGACAATCATTGTTAGATTGAAATACATTTAACCCATGCGTTGTCAACAACAGTTTCCAATAACTCATGAGTTGGTTCCATCAGAGTGACTTTTCTTCTTTTTTTACAACACATTCAAGTTTGAGAGCTAATTAAATGTGAATCAGAGAAGCATTACAAAATATAGCTACACAGCTATACATTTTTTCTCTCTGTAATAATAATAATAGTTCTAATGATATGGCTGTATCTGATGAATAAAATACTATTATGGAACACTTCTTTTTATCACAATTCTAATAAATATTCTGGCAAGGAATAAAAAAATTACATTATATAACAAGTCTCTCCTAAAAATAAATCTTCTTATTATACACATTAAGGGCCCAAGATCAATGTATTGTTCATTCTTTCTCCTACGTATGTAGAGGGGCTCTATGATGACACACACAATTGTAGGCCGTTTCTTTAAAAGCTACACTTCAAACTCACGTATCTAAAGATCATTCCACCCTAAATCAGCTACTCTTTATTTTAACATCATCAAAATTACAAACGATCACAAATGATCGAAACTACTTATGCAATTGAAAGACAGAAGACATGTTTTTGGCTGTGCTTGAATCTAAGAGTTATTTTTTTTAAGATACATTTTTGTAAGTTAAGTATGAATTAAATTTCTTTCAGATATTTTGGTAATCGTACATTTCTAGCCAGCTTTACAAGCCTAGCTATTGAGTATAAAATACAGTTATATATTTAATGTACTTACAAATTTGGATTCTATCTTTAAGTAACATTCTTTAAGTATTTACTAAAGACATCTTAAGGATGGAAATATAAAAAGAATTTCATGTTATAAATAGAATAAGGAGAATGCTGCATATTTATAAAACTATATTTATGTATCCTATTTCTTAAAATGGAGTATCAGTTTTCCAAAGTTATTCAAAAAAATGTATAACCTTAATTCAAATGTTATAATGTAGGTTTCATGAAAAACTGAACAGGAACTTAAATTACAATCCAAATCAATACAAATTTATGAAATACATGGAGGTGTCTAATTCTTTCTACATGCATATTGTAGTATGAACAAAACAAAAAGGTAGAAAGACTCAAAAAGGTTCATAAGTATTTTACAAATAGGATGAATGGTGTTAAAAAAAATATTTCTTTTTATACAATAAACAATACTTTATAAAAATATTTTACACTATTTATCAAATGATTCCATCAGACCGGTGGTTCTCAACCTTCCTAATGCCGTGACCCTTTAATAGAGTCCCTCATGCTGTGGCGACCCCCAACCACAAAATTATTTTCGTTGCTTCTTCACAACTGTTAGTATATGTGTTTTCCTCTGGTCTTAGGCGACCCCCTGGGGAAAGGGTCATTCGACCCCCAAAGGCGTCGCGACCCACACGTTGAGAACCGCTGCATCAGACAACGATTAAATTTGTTGATGTCTTGGCTTTAAGGCCTGAGGCAGCAGATTTGTAGCTTCTGATGATACTGATGATGAGGGCATCTCACTGAACCTCCTGGCACTGTGGTACCCGACTCCACTGCTGTGAATAGCTCCAGGACTCCCAAACATTTTAGCAAAACTGACCCCGCCGTGACCACTGTAGCTGCTGAGTCTCCTGGTCCCAAAGTTGCCGTAATGGGGAGCTGAGCTCTCCCCTTGAGAGTCGCTGTGAGAGTTTCTCTGCGGGGGAATTTTCGGGGACGGCTTTGGCATTGGCGTGGGCCTTGGCTTTGGAGTTGGCGACGGTGTTGGTGATGTGGTTTCATAGCTGAAGATTTTGACCATTCCGTCTGACTGAACCACGACAAGTTTATTGCTTTGTGTGATGGCCAATGCTACTGGTCGTCGCAGTCCACTGTCTTGGCCAAGCACAAACCTGGGAGGCAGGGGGTTGGAGGAAAACAAAATTTTAAATTTATATCAAAAGATGCATCGGAATTAAAAGATACAACACAATTAAAAGATACAACACAATTGAAAATGTTGCATAAGAGATGGAGTCGGTGGGCCGTCGAGCGCGAGCTCTTAATGCCCCCCCCCCCCCGGCGCTCCCCCACACAAGCCAGAGCACTGAAGGACTTAACCCGACTCCAGCCCGTGCGGGAGGGCGCCGGGAACCTCCCCCTTGACCTAAGGGAGGCCCGGTCGACCGAGGACGCTGCGTTTAAAGCGTCCGCAGTTAACTCTCTGTGGGTCAGGACGGCTTTGCTTCCACTCCGGGGGTTGGTGTTGCGTTACCACTCCCCACCGCCCAGGGAGTCTTTCGGTCGGGACGTTTGTAGTGGCGGGACGAAACGGTTGCCTAGGAGCGGCTTTCTCACGGCCACGTAGCTAAAATCATCAACATGGGTTTTATTGACCACCCAAGTTTCATATCCATTAACAGCAACTAGTAATCATGTTAGATACAACACAATTAAAAGATACATCACAATTAAAAGATACAACACAATTTGTCCTGCTTGTGAAATAGACTAATTCAATATATTTGAGCTTTTAAATTAATTTGCAATTAAATTCATGAATTGAGAATTACAATAGGTTTACAGCTCCAAATAGTTTTGATAGCGGCCTTTAAAATGAATAGAAATAAAACTTAATGTGATTATATTTATTTGACATTAGCAGAATAAAAATGAAACTGAAATATCTCAGTGAGCTTTACAACAGCCATCTCAGTAAGCTTCACAACAACTATCTCAGTAAGCTTCACAACAACTATCTCAGTAAGCTTCACAACAACTATCTCAGTAAGTTTCACAACAACTATCTCAGTAAGTTTCACAACAACTATCTCAGTAAGCTTCACAACAATTTTATCAGTAAGCTTCACAACAACGATCTCAGTAAGCTTCACAACAACTATCTCAGTAAGTTTCACAACAACTATCTCAGTAAGCTTCACAACAATTTTATCAGTAAGCTTCACAACAACGATCTCAGTAAGCTTCACAACAATTTTATCAGTAAGCTTCACAACAACTATCTCAGTAAGCTTCACAACAACTATCTCAGTAAGCTTCACAACAACTATCTCAGTAAGCTTCACAACAACTATCTCAGTAAGCTTCACAACTATCTCAGTAAGCTTCACAACTATCTCAGTAAGCTTCAAAACTATCTCAGTAAGCTTCACAACTATCTCAGTAAGCTTCACAACTATCTCAGTAAGCTTCACAACTATCTCAGTAAGCTTCGCAACAACTATCTCAGTAAGCTTCACAACAACTATCTCAGTAAGCTTCACAACAACTATCTCAGTAAGCTTCACAACAACTATCTCAGTAAGCTTCACAACAACTATCTCAGTAAGTTTCACAACAACTATCTCAGTAAGCTTCACAACAACTATCTCAGTAAGCTTCACAACAACTATCTCAGTAAGCTTCACAACAACTATCTCAGTAAGTTTCACAACAACTATCTCAGTAACCTTCACAACAACTATCTCAGTTAGCTTCACAACAACTATCTCAGTAACCTTCACAACAACTATCTCAGTAAGTTTCACAACAACTATCTCAGTAAGCTTCACAACAACTATCTCAGTAACCTTCACAACAACTATCTCAGTAAGTTTCACAACAACTATCTCAGTAAGTTTCACAACAACTATCTCAGTAAGCTTCACAACAACTATCTCAGTAAGTTTCACAACAACTATCTCAGTAAGTTTCACAACAACTATCTCAGTAAGCTTCACAACAACTATCTCAGTAAGTTTCACAACAACTATCTCAGTAAGCTTCACAACAACTATCTCAGTAAGCTTCACAACAACTATCTCAGTAAGCTTCACAACAACTATCTCAGTAACCTTCACAACAACTATCTCAGTAAGCTTCACAACAACTATCTCAGTAAGCTTCACAACAACTATCTCAGTAAGCTTCACAACAACTATCTCAGTAAGCTTCACAACAACTATCTCAGTAAGCTTCGCAACAACTATCTCAGTAAGCTTCACAACAACTATCTCAGTAAGCTTCACAACAACTATCTCAGTAAGTTTCGCAACAACTATCTCAGTAAGCTTCACAACAACTATCTCAGTAAGCTTCACAACAACTATCTCAGTAAGTTTCACAACAACTATCTCAGTAACCTTCACAACAACTATCTCAGTAAGTTTCGCAACAACTATCTCAGTAAGTTTCGCAACAACTATCTCAGTAAGCTTCACAACAACTATCTCAGTAAGTTTCGCAACAACTATCTCAGTAAGTTTCGCAACAACTATCTCAGTAAGCTTCACAACAACTATCTCAGTAAGCTTCGCAACAACTATCTCAGTAAGCTTCACAACAACTATCTCAGTAAGCTTCGCAACAACTATCTCAGTAAGCTTCGCAACAACTATCTCAGTAAGCTTCACAACAACTATCTCAGTAAGCTTCACAACAACTATCTCAGTAAGTTTCACAACAACTATCTCAGTAACCTTCACAACAACTATCTCAGTAAGTTTCGCAACAACTATCTCAGTAAGTTTCGCAACAACTATCTCAGTAAGCTTCACAACAACTATCTCAGTAAGTTTCGCAACAACTATCTCAGTAAGTTTCGCAACAACTATCTCAGTAAGCTTCACAACAACTATCTCAGTAAGCTTCGCAACAACTATCTCAGTAAGCTTCACAACAACTATCTCAGTAAGCTTCGCAACAACTATCTCAGTAAGCTTCACAACAACTATCTCAGTAAGTTTCACAACAACTATCTCAGTAAGCTTCACAACAACTATCTCAGTAAGCTTCGCAACAACTATCTCAGTAAGCTTCACAACAACTATCTCAGTAAGCTTCACAACAACTATCTCAGTAAGCTTCACAACAACTATCTCAGTAAGCTTCACAACAACTATCTCAGTAAGTTTCACAACAACTATCTCAGTAAGCTTCACAACAACTATCTCAGTAAGTTTCACAACAACTATCTCAGTAAGCTTCACAACAACTATCTCAGTAAGCTTCACAACAACTAGCTCAGTAAGCTTCACAACAACTATCTCAGTAAGCTTCACAACAACTATCTCAGTAAGCTTCACAACAACTATCTCAGTAAGCTTCACAACAACTATCTCAGTAAGCTTCACAACAACTATCTCAGTAAGCTTCACAACAACTATCTCAGTAAGCTTCACAACAACTATCTCAGTAAGCTTCACAACAACTATCTCAGTAAGCTTCACAACAACTATCTCAGTAAGTTTCACAACAACTATCTCAGTAAGTTTCACAACAACTATCTCAGTAAGTTTCACAACAACTATCTCAGTAAGCTTCACAACTATCTCAGTAAGCTTCACAACAACTATCTCAGTAAGCTTCGCAACAACTATCTCAGTAAGCTTCACAACAACTATCTCAGTAAGCTTCACAACAACTATCTCAGTAAGCTTCACAACAACTATCTCAGTAAGCTTCACAACAACTATCTCAGTAAGTTTCACAACAACTATCTCAGTAAGCTTCACAACAACTATCTCAGTAAGCTTCACAACAACTATCTCAGTAAGTTTCACAACAACTATCTCAGTAAGCTTCACAACAACTATCTCAGTAAGCTTCGCAACAACTATCTCAGTAAGCTTCACAACAACTATCTCAGTAAGCTTCACAACAACTATCTCAGTAAGTTTCACAACAACTATCTCAGTAAGTTTCACAACAACTATCTCAGTAAGTTTCACAACAACTATCTCAGTAAGCTTCACAACAACTATCTCAGTAAGCTTCACAACAACTATCTCAGTAAGCTTCACAACAACTATCTCAGTTAGCTTCACAACAACTATCTCAGTAAGCTTCACAACAACTATCTCAGTAAGCTTCACAACAACTATCTCACCAATCCTGAATTTGCAGCCTTAGAAATAAATTGATGCATTTTAAAGAAACTGTCATCATAAGCCTGATGATATGACGATTCACACTAACAAATATCTTTCTCTATCCTTTCATACATAATTAGGTCATTTAAATCATAAAATAAAACTTTAATTGTTTGACAAAGAGGCTAACCCAAATTCTCTTTGCAGTCTGGCAAACAAGGACCCCTCGTTAAGTTTTTTTTTTTTTAAATATTGTGCAGCATAAGTTAAATAAAATGTAATTGCAGATATAGTGCAAAATGCATAGTTTAGTGTTATCTTGAAAATTATAATGTTCATCTCAAGTAATGATGTTAGTCTTAATATGCATTTAACTTAGTTTTTGCAAAACTCATGTTGGTATATACATTTTGCCTTTTATTTTATATGCCTGGGAATATTTCTAAGATATTATTTCTCAATTTTACTTAAGACTTAAGTCACATGCTTGCAGGCCAACAACTTGCCTCTGAAATTGCCCATCGGGTGTGAGAAGGTGAACTCGGCTGTTTGAATAGTCAGCAACAAACAGATTCCCAATTTTATCACAGCAGACACCCTGAGCTTTCTTCAGCTCATTGGCTTCAGTGGAGGAATAAGTGCAGAGAAGGCGGCCATCTTGTGACACACAAACCACTGAATTGTTGGCAGCGTCACTGTGACAGGAAAGAAACATGAAAAAGATAAATGAAAGGCAATTTATTTAAAACTTTAAAATTTCAAGGCTAAGAAACAATTATAGGAATTTTCCACATATTTTTTTAAAATAATATTATCCCATTAGTAAAATCGCTAAAACAGTTCTGACATCAGCTTCTATTAACTACTCACTCCTTTATTTAATATCAACTAAATCTCTCCGCTTACTTTAACTCACAGTTTAAGCATCAAAGAATATAACAATAACTAATTCCTTTTAAAAACATTTTTAATATTTTCTGATCGACATTTTTTTTGTTAGACCATGAAAAGAATATGTTTATATTCCAAAAACTGTAAGCTCTTTACCTAACAACATAAAAATTGTCTCTTGAAACAGCCACATATCTTGGGACAAGAAACAGTGACTCCTCAGTTCTTGGATTAAATTTGAATGTTTTAGTAACCTCCCCTTGCCTCGAGACCAATTCGATGCACCTTTCCTCGATAGAGCTGACTACAAAGCATCGAATGTTGGAAGAGTATGCGATGCCATCGTACTGTCTGACAGTTTCTATCTTCCTTTTCACCACCAGGTTATTTATCACTGCAAAAATGAAAATCTGTTTCTTCATGACCGTAATAGCCACATCCTCTTCACCAAAACTTGAAATGTCTCTGGGATCTTCATTAAGGATAACGTGATCCATGAGATCACCAGCACTTGAAAACTTCTGAACTCTTCGGTTCCTAGTGAACATTAAATGCAAACCAATTATTACTTTTGAAAAAAAAAATTATTTTATAGACACTTTTAGCTTGTCTGTTAACTTTAATTAATTTTTTTGTTTAAATTTTTTGTTATTTAATTATTTTTAAACTTTTTCTTTTATTAATTTTTTTATTAGCTTAAAAAAAATGTTTGCTTAGCTTTTAAAATTATTAAAGTGTATTTCACTGATGAAAACACACTTTCTCTAACCTCTAATACTTCTTTTTATTCTATTTGAATTTTTTCAAATCTATATAAATACATCTATCATATTTATATGAACAATAAACAGATTTTACAGTGAAATAATAATTCAGTTGATAAGATTCCACTTTTATCACTTATTTCTCACTTCATTTACACAAATTAATTTAACTACACCCCCATTGAGAATAAAGAAATACCTGCAGTCAACAACAATAATTTCCTCCCTTGATGTCACAGTTACTCCCCATGATGACAGACCATTGTCACAGTTGCAGTCTTCAACTCTGATTTCTCCAAGTTTGTCAAACTCACGACCGAACACCTTGACAGTCTCATCAGTGTCAAAATGTACCTTGAGCCTAGGCTACAGGTTTTGGAAGGACAAATAATTGTTTTAGCGTTAAATTTGTCTTGCAATAAGTGCCTTTGAAAATGGTGTTATTAATAAGTGGATTAAAATAACAAACATTTTTAAACACACACCAGGCCATTATCTTTAAACATTAAGATAAAAAGGTGGCACATTTAAATACCCACCCTTCTAATATCTTTAAACATTACCATAGAACTATGGCACATCTAACATTCTATAATTTTTAAAAAGTACATAATCCCACCAAAAGAAAATTGTATTTGAAAATAGTATCCATAAAGTAATTAGCTTGATCAGAGTAGATAATAACTGAATTTTTTTTTTAATGCTTACCTCATTATCGATGTCAGAATCTGTTGTTCTTGTCCCTTCTACCTTTGCTAAAATATCTTTGATTTTGTGAAAGACATCAAGGACCTCTCCATCACTGCCGTACTTAAGGAGAGCATCCAATCTCTCTTGAGCAGATGTCAGGACCTTCATATTCTCCTCCTGAGAGGAGGGTGAGGCTTTTGAATCTGAAACCTGAACCACCATATGTAGGTAAAAAAAAATGATTTTGTTTGTAAAGCAAATGACAAGCCATTTTGTATTAATTCCCTGTCTTTGTTAACTATTAATTTCAATTTATCAAAATTTTATTACACACAAATGCACCTCCAGCCTAAATGCATCTTTTGTACCCTAAGATAAACTTAACTAGACTTGTAGTCTATTCATATGTGTTTATAAAAGCATTGGTTTCCAACTTTGTCCAAATATTCCCCTTTATTTCCTCCTTACGTGTTCAATAGGAAATGAGTAAAACACAGTAACCTTAAACCTGAAAAAAAGGAACGCAACAGAACAGCGAACGTGTCGGCACAAAGTCTTCTTCAGCGAACAAACAAAACAACGAATGAGATTTAAAAATATCAAAAAATTATAATATAACACTTAGCTGAGAAGTAGTGTCCAAGAGGGCAGCGAAACATTTGTGACAGAAAGTAAGTAGAAGAAAGGTTAAATAGGGAAGAGCGAAAGAAAAGAGGAGAAGTAAGTCCACTGCCATAGGTCGTTTTCAACCACTTTGTTGTATTTTAATTTAAGAAAAAATTATAAAATATATTATATTAACTTTGTTGTAGATATGCATAAGTTATGTATTATGTTTACGGTGGATATACAGACGTTATTTAAAATTAAAGATGCTAGCTAGCAGTTGATTGTAGAAAATTGCTAAGTACCTTTTTATTTTAAAAATTAATATCCTTCATATTAAAAAAAAATATTAAAAAAATAAAAATAAATAAACTTTAAGAATTCTGAATTATCTACCTTATCCCGTAGGTGTCTTCCGGCTGAATGTAGCTCTTCCAATAAAGAACTTTCTGCTGCGTCAATTTTCTTTCTCAGTTCAGTGGCCAAAGATCTGTCATGAGAGATGAAGTTGTAGAGTCAAACATCATTTTAAACCCATGAAAATTAGAGTTAGAAAAGAAATGTGTTTGTACATAGTTATATGGTATACTAGCCAGCCAATATAAATGGCTTGGTTTGGGTTTGTATTAGGAAAAAAATCTCATGAAGCATAACAAAAAAAAACATGAATTCTTAAACGTTTCGCTAAAGTAACTATCGAAATAATTATTATCTCCTATAAATGCCAAATTTATAATAACAATTGTAAACATTGAATTTGGGGCCCAGCGCATTTCAGTTATATTCCTGAAACCAGTGTGATTGCCATTGAATGCTTGCAATGCAGGTTTCTTGACAGGTGTTCTGACCATGTGTTCTGTCTGACAAGGTGTTCTGACCAGATGTTCTGACCAGGTGTTCTGACCAGGTGTTCTTTCTGACCAGCTGTTCTGACCAAGAGATCAAACCAATTAATTTGTTGTAAAGCCATACACTGGCTGATTGGGATGGCACCAACCCCATATCTTATTTCCAGAATGTGAGACCACTTTTTTTTTTGCCAGCATCTCGCCTTAAAGATCTCATCTTGCGCGCTATTATTTTTCTCCCCATTCAGAGACACTTAACACTGCCATGTGATTATCGATGGTCATTAATAACATTTAGACAAAATCTTGCTTAATCTGGCATTTAAGAAGCTTACAACAATTGTACAACATATCAGTACAACATGTCAGTACAAAATGTCAGTACAACATGTCAGTACAACATGTCAGTACAACATGTCAGTACAACATGTCAGTACATGTCAGTAGTTTAACTTAAGAAGTGTAATCTAATAAGACTAAAATAGATATGTGTGTAACAAATGATGCCATTCACACATTGCTATCATACAAATGATGCCATTCACACATTGCTATCATACAAATGATGCCATTCACACATTGCTATCATACAAATGATGCCATTCACAAAATGCTATTATACAAATGATGCCATTCACACATTGCTATCATACAAATGATGCCATTCACACATTGTTATCATACAAATGATGCCATTCACACATTGCTATCATACAAATGATGCCATTCACACATTGCTATCATACAAATGATGCCATTCACACATTGCTGTCATACAAATGATGCCCTTCACAAATTGTTATCATACAAATGTTGCCTTTGACACATTGCCATCATACAAATGATGCCTCTGACGCATTGCTATCATACAAAATGATGCCTTTGACGCATTGCCATCATACAAATGTTGCCTCTGACACATTGCCATCATACAAATGTTGCCTTTGACACATTGCTATCATACAAATGATGCCTTTGACACATTGCTATCATACAAATGATGCCTTTGACACATTGCTATCATACAAATGATGCCATTCACACATTGTTATCAAACAAATGTTGCCTTTGACACATTGTTATCATACAAATGAAGCCTTTGACACATTGCTATCATACAAATGATGCCTTTGATGCATTGCCATCATACAAATGATGCCATTCACACATTGCTGTCATACAAATGATGCCTTTCACACATTGCCATCATACAAATGATGCCTTTCACACATTGCCATCATACAAATGATGCCTTTGACACATTGCTGTCATACAAATGATGCCTTTGACACATTTCAATCATAAATATGATGCCTTTGACACATTGCTATCATACAAATGATGCCTTTGACACATTTCCATCATACAAATGATGCCTTTGACGCATTGCCATCATACAAATGATGCCTTTCACACATTGCTGTCATACAAATGATGCCATTCACACATTGCCATCATACAAGTGATGCCTTTCACACATTGCTGTCATACAAATGATGCCTTTGACACATTGTTGTCATAAAAATGATCCCATTCACACATTGCTGTCATACAAATGATGCCTTTCACACATTGCCATCATACAAATGATGCCTTTGATGCATTGCCATCATACAAATGATGCCTTTCACACATTGCTGTCATACAAATGATGCCTTTGACGCATTGCCATCATACAAATGATGCCATTCACACATTGCTGTCATACAAATGATGCCTTTCACACATTGCCATCATACAAATGATGCCTTTCATACATTGCCGTCATACAAATGATGCCTTTGACACGTTGCTATCATACAAATGATGCCTTTGACACATTGCCGTCATACAAATGATGCCTTTGACACATTGCTGTCATACAAATGATGCCTTTCACACATTGCTGTCATACAAAGGATGCCTTTCACACATTGCTATCAAACAAATGATGCCTTTGACACATTGCCGTCATACAAATGATGCCTTTGACACATTGCCGTCATACAAATGATGCCTTTGACACATTGCCGTCATACAAATGATGCCTTTGACACATTGCCATAATACAAATGATGTCTTTGACACATTGCCATCATACAAATGATGTCTTTGACACATTGCCATCATACAAAGGATGTCTTTGACACATTGCCGTCATACAAATGATGTCTTTTACACATTGCCGTCATACAAATGATGCCTCTGACACATTGCTATCCTCATAAAATGCACCAACCCATATGTTGGCTAAACGCTGCTTGGGGCTAAAGCTCAGACCTTAATACACTCCTCCCAAAACAGGCCATTTTAGTTATCCCTTAATTAGGGGAACTATTAAAATCATTGAGATAAATAATTCAAATTAATCTTTCAAATTAATCCCATTACAATTGGAAGGAATTTGAAAAATGTTTGCCTTTTAAACTTTTACTATTAGGGACCAAGGTGTCAAAAGAACTGTATCTTTTATATTTTACATTAGTAAGTATTTTAGTTTGTATAACAAACAAAGTTTATTTTTAATATTGTCCCATAAAAATTGTCCCATCAAAATTGTCCCATTAAAATTGTCCCATTAAAATTGTCCCATTAAAATTGATTGAAAAAAGCAAAAGATCAATTGTTTTATTAAAACTAAAATTGCTTCCCCCCCCCCCACCCACACACACTTCTGCACAAAACAATGTGGTTATTATTAGTTTGAAATCCATGGATATTTTACACCGACCTTTACATAGTAGATAAATGGGAGGCCATATTTTATCATGTGCAGACCATAGGTTGCCTTAGTATTGTTTAATTTTGATGAAACTTTTATAAACAGTCACTAACTTTTAATTTCTGTTCTGTCTACATATTGAACTTGAGAATGGGAGTTATATTTACTGACGCACTCATTAATTGTTACTTTCAAGGGGATTAACTCTTATTAACTAGCATCTGGTATGTGCAATGTTAGCTTTATAAGTTAAGTGGTAGGCCTTGGGAAATAGGGGTCATAACTTAGTGATGAGGTCTTACACTGGATGTTTAAATTTTGTGACGTGTGTGGGGAAAAAAGGGGGTGGGGTGTGGTGAAATGGGTAAAAATAAAAGAAAATATACTTCAAATTTAACATCTTAGAAAGAATATTACACTTAAAATACTCTCTGTGTCAATGAAATCACAAAAAATATAATATAAATATATATTGTTAAATAATATTATGAAAATTTTATTTAAAAAAGGTAAAAAAAAAAATTCTTCACATAAGTAGGAATTTTATTCTGCTCAAATTATAATTTCAATTTTACAGATTTAATTATTAATAATAAGTTCTTTCAAAACAAATCAAGATCTCAAATACCTTATTTCAGCTTCCGTTTTTTTCAGTGACTCCTCTAACATCTCCTCCCCTGTCTCAAATGTTGGGACTGTGTCTGAGCCCTCCTCCCTGATGTTCCGAAGCCTCACCATCACCTCGGCCACATCCTTGTCAAGTGATTTCACAGCTTCTGATACAAGGACACAGTTCTCACATTTCCTGTGTGTTGCAGCGAAACACTAGAGCAAAAACAAAGGAGATTTTAAATTCACCATTTCTTAAAAAATAGCATTAATAGATAATTGGTCTCAACTAATTCAGAGTGGCATGTATGTGAGAGGGGAAATTTTCAATACCTTCAGCATTAAATTATTTTTTATTAACCCAAATGCGTTAGGTGAACTATGTGTGGATGCATGAAATGTATAACAGAAAACAAAGTTGACAAATTAATCCCCCGAGTATTCCTAAACAAATAATTTACGTCTTTTTATTTGAATCTGCAAAGTTTTACTTTTTCACACCCGCTTACATCAACACAGACAGGCTCCCTGCAATTGAGACAGTACATCTTGATGTCTTCACCATGCTGAACACATTTGCTGGCGACATTGCGTTTCATGACATTCTCAATGGACAGTTTGCGTAACTCTCCAAGGGAGAGAACCATGTGACCCGACGTAGTTTTCCCGCATAAGTGCACCTGGAAGTAAAATGTAAGATGCACCCCAAGTTGTGGTGCTCATGGAATACAGCAACATGCAAATCTTTCAAAGACTATTTAATTAGAGATGTAGACCAACATATATAATCATCATCAATATGGTGGTGGTCTATTAATACAATTCAAAATATGTGCACAACTTTAAAGAAAGAAAAAAAGGATACAGCTTGTAATTTTAAGTAGCCAACAAAAAAAACAAAAAAAACCCACATAGCAAACATTTTCCATTAAGCATTTTGCAAATAGGACATATAGTTCTGGAAGAACACATGTTGCCACATCTAGAGGTTTATCCCTAGGTGAGATGACTCACTTTCAAACAGCCCTCACATATAGCATCAAAACAATCCATGCACCAATCAGTTGCAGGCAGAGTTACATCCCTTCTTTTACAAATGTCACATGATTTATCCTCCCTGGAATTAAATAGATGTCAATTTCTAAACCAAAATCCAAGCTTAAAATTAGAATACTGATAGCTGGGTATAAAAATAAGACTAACATATTTTTATTTCTAGAATAGGGGTGGGCGAACTATGGCTCACGAGCCAATTGTGGCTCACGCCTCCATTTTGAATGGTTCACGCACCCTTTAAAAAAAAAAATCAGAAAAATGAAAAGAAAATCAGACAAATGAAAAAAAATAATTTAAAGAGCATTTAATTAAAATTTTCCATTGCAGATGTAGTTACTATATGGAGTTGTCTCGCTTTTCTGGTGAAATAAGAAATTCCATTTATTTCAGATAAAATGACCCCCCCCCCTTTTTTTGCCCGATTTCCCCCCCCCCCCCCCCCAAACGTTTGAACCATTTATGACCCCCTGCGCCTGTGTTACCTCCTTGAATCCTTTGACCACCTCTGCTCTAGAGCTTCAAAAAACAAAACAAAATTTTAACCATGACATGAAATATAATTTCAAACTTACTTTTAATTAATAACATAATATTCCACTAAAGCAGCAGTTACTCCCCATTTAAATGTATGACTACCATAGCAGTGTATGTTAATTTACATGTTGCCATTTAAAACAGTATATTTTGTGATTTAAAGGAAAGAGCGGGAAGAGCTAAAATCCTTTGAGAGAAACAAAAGTTAAAATAATTTATAAAATAGGCATGTTCATCAATTGTTTAAAAGTTTGTTTACAAACAATTTAAATAGGATTA
Organism: Omphiscola glabra; assembly: GCA_964017045.1. Taxonomy (NCBI): domain Eukaryota; kingdom Metazoa; phylum Mollusca; class Gastropoda; family Lymnaeidae; genus Omphiscola; species Omphiscola glabra. The sequence continues at coordinate 7,045,317 of OZ024807.1, read as the reverse complement.
TTTTCCCAACTTGCATAATTTACAGCAACAACTTTGAAACTAACCTAAAGCATTTAGACAAATAATGCAATATATTTGAGGCAATAATGCATTTCTTTTAAATGATGACAACGATGGAAAAAACAGTTAATTATAGGTTATAATTATTTGATTTCATATTTTATAATTTTCAATAATTTTTAAACAGCTGACAAAAATAGTCACATTAAAATATGCATATCTGAATGCTATCATTGAAAAAAATTTATTTAAATTGTTGTCATCAGAAAACCACTTCCGATTTAATTTTAAAAAATCACACCTAACTCATGCTTCACATTCAGCATTGTTCACACCTAACTCATGCTCCACATTTAGTATTGTTCACACCTAACTCATACTTCACATTTGGCATCGTTCACACCTAACTCATGCTCCACATTTAGTATTGTTCACACCTAACTCATGCTTCACATTCAGCATTGTTCACACCTAACTCATGCTCCACATTTAGTATTGTTCACACCTAACTCATGCTTCACATTCAGCATTGTTCACACCTAACTCATGCTCCACATTTAGTATTGTTCACACCTAACTCATGCTTCACATTCAGCATTGTTCACACCTAACTCATGCTTCACATACAGCATTGTTCACACCTAACTCATGCTTCACATTTAGCATCGTTCACACCTAACTCATGCTTCACATTTAGCATCGTTCACACCTAACTCATACTTCACATTTAACAGTGTTCACACCTAACTCATGCTTCACATTTAGCATCGTTCACACCTAACTCATGCTTCACATTTAGCATCGTTCACACCTAACTCATACTTCACATTTGGCATCGTTCACACCTAACTCATGCTTCACATTTAGCATTGTACACACCTAACTCATGCTTCACATTCAGCATTGTACACACCTAACTCATGCTTCACATTCAGCATTGTTCACACCTAATTTATGCTTCACATTTAGCATTGTTCACACCTAACTCATGCTTCACATTTAGCATTTTTCACACCTAACTGAACTATTTAATTATAATTGTATTTATAAACTGCATGTTTGTCCGTTTTTGAAAGTTGGTTGCATTAAAAAACAAAAACTATATCAAATTATATCACAATATTTCCTTTGTGAAAGGGTTACATAATCTTGCTGACCTAAATGCACCGATGACCTCTGTGAGTTTGGCAGCAAATGAATCAGATTTGAAACCTTCAGTCAGTTTGACCACTCCTGGTGGTACAATGATCTGCCTTGAACATTTCGGACATGGAAAACTCCTCTGTCCATTTTCTGACACCTGACACGAAATATTTTTTTTAAAAATCAATCAAACTGGATATTTTTAAAAAATAAAAAAAACTTTAAAATATAATTTTTACTAGTAATGTAACAATCAAACAAAAAATGAAATATTTTAAGATGAAGTTAAAACATGTTTAAATTATTTGACAGAAACTTTAGATCACGAAGACAAGGTAAACGCACTCTGGCCCCATTTTTTTATGCCTTGAACTATTAACCTGTAACATAAATAAACTACCAAATTACTTCTTGCTTACCTATATTCTAAACCTCACCATTTCATAAATTGATTTCTGTCCCTTTAAGATACGCTAGCCGTCAGCTTATCAGGTTTTTATCAATGATTAATTACATATTGTGATTGGCTCGAGCACTTGTCACAGCTAACTGTCAGGCAGTTCAGGGAGGATTCTTATGATTAATGATCCAGGATATTTAATTTGACTGAAAGTTTATAAATATCTAGTAACCAAATAATTTAAACACGAGACAACCTTTGTTGACTTAGGAAGTAAATCATATCTACTTGCTTCAGTTTAAAAGTTCGATAATTTTTTTTTTTTTTTTTTTAATAATACCCTGGAAATGTCCAGAAAACAAAACAAAATTTATTTTTTTTTAAATCACTTGAAATGTCTTTGATAATAAAGTTGTATTTTTTTTTTATTTATTAAAATTCAAGAAAAGGTTTCAGTGCGTCGACGATTTATGAAGAGGTAAAAGTAAATGCGTCACTACAATAGACTTCAGAAGGAAATAAAAAAAAAACAAGGTTGTCGCCACTTTGTGTATTTAGTAATGTGTCATACGCAATATGTCAACGCTACCAGGATGTTGCGCGACAATCAATTTGAAATGTTTCGATAGCTTTCCAATAAATGAAATGGTAAATGTTTCAGTAGAAATTTTATTTATTTCAATGCCGATAATTGTGTTAGCAAATAAACCATGGTTTGGGAAATGCTAGCAAGTGTTACTTCGTGATTATAAAAATTGTAAAACAAGAGATCCAATTTTTGTTTGCATGAGCAGGATACAAAAACATTTTGAGTTAAATTTTATTTTAAAGTTATTAATGTTCATTCATTTACTACCTGGTTGGTATTGGGGGGGGGGGGGGAGGGGGGGGGATTTGCTAAATTACCTTTTCTGCTGCGTACTTTTCCAAGCAAGTCGTACAGAAAGAATGGAAGCAAGGCAAAACCCTGGGGACTTGCAGGGTTCCTTGACATAGGCTGCATGAGCAAAGTGAGCTCAACAAATTCACGAGTCTGTCAAAATAGTTTGTAAAGTTTTAAATGAATGTTAGCGGTCTAATTTTGTCCGATTGTGACAACTTGTGGACTTATTTCTTTTGATTCGCCCCCCCCCCCCAACCCAGCTTTTTCGTTAGATCAAATGTTTTTAAAGAAATATTACATTTTTTTAAAAATTTTGTACTGCAATCATCGTTTGCCGGCCAGGACGACCTTGACCTAGTAAGTTTATCAATGCCATGCTAATTTTTGCTTTTGTTTCTATATTGTGTCAGGGAGAAAGGGAAAAGGCTGTCCGTGTGTATCCGTGACGTCATTCATGGAACCAATGTAAGTTTTTCGTTTCGTTTTGTTGCTGCTTTTAATGTAAAAAAAAAAAAAATTCTAAAATTACTTTTCTACTTGAAAATGGTTTCTAAGTAAACATTCCCCCCCCCCCCCCCCCCGCCCTTCGTAGATACTAGACGTGAATCCTGTGTAAATCCCCCCCCCCCCCCCCACCAAAAAAAAAAAAAAGCATCAATCAGAAAGCATGCAAAGAATTATTTCTTCAATGAAAACTATCTAATTTATATTAGGACCATTTCAAAAAGAATGGTTTGTAGGCTATTAACTATATGTTAATTCAATGTGATTTCTTTCTATAGGTAAGCTATTACCAGTGGCGCCATAAGGGTGTAGGGCCGCACTGGGTGACATCCTGACGAAAAGTGTACTTTTAGGATAGCTCACTCGAGGTTGTTGTTTATAACATATCCAATTTAAATGTAAGAGCAGTAGGCGCATCGCTCACGCCCACGAACAACGCACAGTGAGAAAAAAAGAATCGCCTCCAGAATCTACGACCCCCCCCCCCCAGGACACGTGTAACCTACGGGCGGGAACGCTTTCCAGGCACAAATGGGACCGGCAGGCCACTCTGCGTGTTCACCGGTCGAATATATCCATGGTTACCTTCGCATGCCAAAGACGGACAAGAACACATATGAAGCCCAGTGCATCCATACATCATGAAATGGCAAAACGACATCTCACCTGTCATCATCAGCCATGGTTGTAATCACATCATACAATCATACAAGATGGCGCTCTCCACTCCTGCAAATCTCAGGGTTCACCGCTTGAAACTGAAATGAGAAAAGGGGGGGGGAGTTACAAATAGTTAAAAAATATAACAGAGCTGCACACTGAGTCACTGCGTATCTATTAAACACTGCTTGCAAAACACCACTTTCATTTAGCACCACGTTCATTTAACTCCACTTACATGACCTTTTACTGCGCTTCGAGCCTTTGGGGATGAGGCCTGATTTTTCAAATGATCGTTAATTATTATTATTATTATTATGTAACACCACCTACATTTAACACCATTTACATTTAACACCACTTACATTTAACACCACTTACATTTAACACCACTTGCATTTAACACCACTCACATTTAACACCACTCACATTTAACACCACTCCTATTTAACACCACTTACATTTAACACCAGAATGGTAAATCCTTTTGGTTTTAATCACAATAAAAACTATATGAAACGTCACACACGCATACAAACAAACAGCAGGTTTAACCTTACTGTGTTTTACTAATTTCCTTCTGTGCTAACCTGATTGCAGTCTCCCCCATTATTACCTTATTTTAATGGCATGGATTTAAAATTTAAAAAAACAACTCATGACCCCAAAACTGGAAAGGGACTTATCTTATTCGTGATAAAAAGAGATGATGCGTTTCTGAAGAATAAAATTAGCGTCGATTTTCCAACTAATTGGGTCAGGTGGAGGAAGGGGTCGGATAATCTATTTTTATGATAATTTAAGACTCCAAGGGATATTGCTTTAACGTAAGTCAGTGCATAGAATACAATATTATGTTACAATGTAGTCATGCCCCTATGGGTCTATCTTGTGTACTGTATACTAACCATAACACACGCTGTACCGGGGTCAGCTGATGACCAAAAAAAAACAACAACCGAAGAATACACACAAAAAATTCAGAGCAGAGATACCATTTCCCCCTAAAAATCGGCGACTTGCCCTTCGAATAAAATCCAAGGTGACTTTGTCCTTGTCGGCGTGTAATCTGCAATGTATATTAACTTAAATGTCACCAGAACGCCATATCACAGCCTCGTCACTGCATATACCATTGGTTTACCCTGGATTGTGCGACAGTGGTGGGAATCTTTTTTCGTTGTATGATTTCCAACGCTCCATGTTATGTGCAATGCGTACGATAAGATATATTTTTTTTAAAGATACAGTTCGGATAAACGACGATTCGGATAAGGGGCGTCGGAAAATTGACCCTCTGGTGTATATTGTATGTGTTCGAATTTTGTATCAGTCATGTTTTGTATCAGTCATGTTTTCTATCAGTCATGTTTTGTATCACTCATGTTTTGTATCAGTCATGTTTTGTATCACTCATGTTTTGTATCAGTCATGTTTTATATCAGTCATGTTTTGTATCACTCATGTTTTGTATCAGTCGAGTTTTGTATCAGTCATATTACATTATCAGCTTTCAACCATTTTAATGATTCAGGAACATACACACACACCAATGAAAAGGGAGTTCTGCAAATCGGATGATGAAAAAAGAACACTTCAATACAGGGCAAAGTAATCGATACCCAACACTTCAATACAGGGCAAAGTAATCGATACCCGGGATCAACAAGAAATCAAATGTCAACAAACGGGAAGCTCACAGTTACTACTGACGTCGACTACTGGCGGGTATCGGAATCGATTTCCTTTCACCAGGAACCCATCTAAACTAGTTTTGTTCATTTATGTCTCGCATCACGCATGCAACTACTGGACTCGATATCAAACTTTGCCTAATCAATCAAACAGTGATCGAGTGTGAATATCAAGCTAATGGACATTTCCGATAGCGAAACCATTTTAAAAATAAAATGCAACATTAGGATTTTTTGGGGAGGGGGGGGGGCGCGTGTTCGTGAAATAATATATTTTTGTGATACTTTAATGCAAGGTCTTTAAAAATCTCTCCCCTTCCATATTTTTATCTAACTATCCTACACCAAGATAGAGAAGATGTGATTGAAACAGCACAGCTTCAACCAGCTCCTCCCCCACGCCATGTATTACGTCCGCACTGAGCTGACTTGGGAGATTTTGGCGTACGGGTGCTTGTGGCCCGGAGAGTGGTGTGTGGGGGTGGGGGAGTGTTTCACAGCTAAATGTGTAAGTCCATTCATGTACACAATTCTGCAATAATGATCTTGAAATTCTGACTGTAATGAAAAAGCCTATGTCACAACTTTAGTTGATTGTACGCCTTTGTATGTTTCCGCGCGTGTTGCGTAATGTATGATGCACTTACATTGTTCGGCTGATTGTATTCGCCACGTCAAACAGACAGCGGGGGTAGCACCGTGGCCTAAAATTGAACCCTGTTTGGGTGACTCCGTTTAATTATCGTGCACACGCAACTCTGTTGTTTTTCTTTCTATAAATCTTTCGGTTGGGGCGGAAAGGGGGGGGGGGGCATTGTACGTAAGCATATAGAAATACACACAAGATAGAGGAAAACCCGAAGAAGGACTATACAGAAAAGAGTGCTCTTGCTTGTCTTGAATAATGTTGCGTAGGTGTTCACTGAACCTATCAGCCAGTCGTCACCCCTGTCTTTTGCCCACATAACATTTTTTGCATCGTTTACATACTATTGTGTAAACGACATTACGGCTGATACAGAAAAAAAACCGACTTTTATTCGAAAAGAATACTTAGGAAAGTCAATGTGTTGAGTTTGAATAGTAAACGAGCAGGTCTTACAGCGGCTACGACCACATCACTTAGTTTAAAAATTGGAGGGGTTGGTTCGGAGGTGAACATAGGGAGGCTGTCAAAATTTGTAAGGAGGTAACCACTGGAGGGTTACATAAAATCATACTCTTTTTGAGTACTTGTGTCATATGGATGACATTTAATTCAAACCTTAAGTGTGCCTGGGATTGGTGCAATTTTATTCTCGATGACATTCGTCGATGTCATTCGTCGATGTCATTCGTCGATGTCATTCAAGGTGTCGTTCGTCGATGTCATTCAAGGTGTCATTCGTCGATGTCATTCAAGGTGTCACTCCTCAATGTCATTCAAGGTGTCACTCCTCGTTGTCATTCAAGGTGTCATTCGTGATGTCACGCTTCGATGCCACTTATAACCGAGTCCCACTTGGTAATCGCAACATTTCTGGGCGCTACATTATATTGGTTACAGGTCGCTTGATATCTTCCGATCCGTTTCGATACCAGAACCGCATAAACTTCACCCAATCTGCAGAAGAGCTCCCCGATCATATATCCATCTATTCAATCAATTCGCGAGTGTCGGGCCCGACATAAAAAAAGTCGCTTCAAAGCTTATCGAGGACTTAAAAGTTATGGAACCCATAAATCAAGCACACGTCATTGGCACCCGTGTCTGTCGTGTCACGTGTCATGGTTTGAACATATTGTTTATTAAACGGCTCATAGAATATTCCTAAGGAAGGATCGGGGATTCTTACGTTTTAGAAAAAGGGTCTCAAACTGAAGAACCCGATCAGCAGCATGAAATCGATATCGATTTGCGTAAGGACCGCGACGGCTATGTTTATCTCCTCGTTTGTCTACCTGTTTATCTCCTCGTTTGTCTACCTGTTTATTTCCTCGTTTGTCTACCTGTTTATCTCCTCGTTTGTCTACCTGTTTATTTCCTCGTTTGTCTACCTGTTTATCTCCTCGTTGGTCTACCTGTTTATCTCCTCGTTCGTCTACCTGTTTATCTCCTCGTTCGTCTACCTGTTTATCTCCTCGTTTGTCTACCTGTTTATCTCGTCGTTGGTCTACCTGTTTATCTCCTCGTTCGTCTACCTGTTTATCTCCTCGTTCGTCTACCTGTTTATCTCCTCGTTTGTCTACCTGTTTCCCCACTAGTTCACCTTCCTGTTTGCCTACCTGTTTACTTAAATGGGCAATCTCTCGTGCCCCGATACTGTTGCCCATCCATCCAAGTCTTCCCATTCCCTTCAAAGAAATCCTTGTTTTTTCCATGCTAACAAATTCTCTATAATTTATCAACTAGAGAATTAGATAATAGACTGTTAAAGGGCGCGAACCAAAGTACTGCATCAAAGTTCCAAAGCTGAAAGTCTTGTTTGATTGCGCAAGGCGGCGCCAAGTGCTGCGGTGCTAAGAGCTGCGGAATCAAATACTTCATAAGGAAGCAGTTGGCTTATCAAATAATCCAGTCTGTTAGATATCAAACAGTGCGCACATTTCTCTCTGAAACCTTACAATTGAATGACAGAGTCATTTCAAATCTATAGCCATTACTCTAGTTTTTAAAGGAACTTTTTTTTTAAAAAGTGTTTCAAGTTTTTACACCAAAGATTGAAGTTTTACACCAGTTATTTGAGTAATACCCCAAAGATTGAAAGCTTTCCACTTAAGATTGAAGTTTTACACCCGAGATTGTAGTAATACACCAGAGATTGAAGTCTTACATCTTAGATTGAAGTTTTACACCAGAGATTGGAGTTTTACGCCAGAGATTGAAGTTTAACACTTAAGATTGAAGTTTAACGACAAAGATTGGAGTTGTACACCAGAGATTGACATTTTCCTCCGTTACAAAGATAAGAGTTCAATAAATTTTAGCAGCCATTGAAAAAGTATAGCTTCTAGCATTGAATTTAAACGACAATGATCGATAGCGTCCTTTCGCATTGGCTGGTCGCCGATTAAAAAAAAAGATTTTACGACATACTTAGTGTCAAATATAAAGTTAAAAATTCATAAATCTGGCACAGGTCCAATGCGAGAACTTAACGAAAGGTCCGCCAAAATCAACAGTTTGGGAACCACTGCTCTACAACCCTCTTTCGAGTACATGTAACATATGACATATGATGATACATTGTATGATCAGCATATAATAATAGGTACAAGCGAGTACACAAGCCATTTGAAAATATACATGAATATCTAGACGAAATAATTATATCATTTTAAAAAAGTATAGTTTACACAGTCCCCCTCCCCGCGCCCCAACTGTTTCACTTCTCACTGATTCCGCCACTGCCTGTATTTGCAAGTGCTTACAAATGTTGACCAAATGTTCTAAATTAAACCAAATGTTAAAATAAATCTTTCAGTGATCAAAGTTATTGACAGCAGTGGTTGGTGGACCATTCAAAAACAACACAATCATTGGTCTGTATACGGAATACTCTCACCCCCCCCCCCAACACAACCGACGTAGGTGTAGCACCACCACCACCACACACACGTTAATGTGCCGCGCATATACTGGTAACAGTTGGAAGATTTACAAAGACGCACACACTCAACAACAACTTACTAATAAATTCTGATTTAGTCTATCACGCTCGAACTAAAAATAAATCCCTGCGCCCCCCCCCCCCCATTTTCTTATAGAAAAATATAAATTGTAAACAAAAATCGTATAAAAACATTCCAGAGAATCAATACCCCGAGAATGCGAGCATTTCACTCGCCATTATGCCTGCTGGCTATTTACCCGCGACTGAGTTCTATCGCGTTCGATCTACCGTTGTCAACTATTGATACGTTATCAAAGGGCGACATTTTTCCTAACACGATTATTGTGGGGGCGGAGGGGGGACAGGGGAGCCTTTCAAAGTCGCACTTTCTCTATCAAACGGAGGTAGATATTTTTAAACACCGTTGGAGCACTGGTTAAGTGGAATCGAGTGTATTGATATTGTATCGATAAGTGCAAAGTATCGTTATCTTGCAGAAAAACAGGAAACGAAGTCGTCTGCCTCAACACGCCGATACAACACGGCTGCGCCAATTTCGGTCTGCCGTGTGGCGTGTTAGTGAGGAGGTCGACGAAGTCTTATGTCAAACTCCTGCTTATACTAGATTGGTTATTTCATCAAGTTCTTCTACACGTTGTAATACGTCGTTCTAGCACTGAATCAACTCAAGTCCTTCTTCATAATAAATACAACTTTAATATATAATGTAATTTTACAGACTATAAATTCCATAATCACTTGCATACAGCGCAGCTCGCTATTAGACAGAAATAAAAGACAACATACGTCCACAAATCTCCATTCACGACTCCCAGACGAACAAAACGTACGTCACAAAACAGACGAGACAATACGTCATAATGAGCATAAAAATACGTCACCAAGTCAAGCGTGGGAAGAGCGTTCACTAACTAATTAATCTCTCAAACACACACACTGCCGTAAGCAAGCATAATATCCTGCCACAACAACTATTAATGAACTCCCCCACTCGTCATCTGTGATAGCTTTGTTTAGAGCAGTGGTTCTCAACCTTCCTAATGCCGCGAACCTTTAATAAGGTTCCTCATGTTGTGGCGACCCCCCAGACACAAAATTAGTTTTGTTTCTACTTCATAGCTTTAGAGTATATGTGTTTTCAGGAGGTATTAGGCGACCCCTGGAATAGGGTCGCGCGACCCACAGGTTGAGAACCGCTGGTTTAGAGGGACATACCCCCATATATCAGTCATGATGTCCAGATGTAATGTATTGCTACCACGCAGAATCCTTTGGACACTTAGGTTTTGAGAAGTGAATGAGGAAATTTGGACTTCCATTTCGTCAATACAGCTTGAGTTTTTTTGTTTTAGCAATGGAAAAGTCAGATTCGGTGAAGTGCAAGAACTTGAATTAGAATGGTTTCAGGGGAAGTGCAAGAACTTGAATTAGAACGGTTTCAGGGGAAGTGCAAGAACTTGAATTAGAACGGTTTCAGAGGAAGTGCAAGAACTTGAATTAGAACGGTTTCAGGGGAAGTGCAAGAACTTGAATTTGAATGGCTTCGGAGGAAGTGCAAGAACTTGAATTTGAATGGCTTCGGAGGAAGTGCAAGAACTTGATTTTGAATGGCTTCAGAGGAAGTGCAAGAACTTGAATTTGAATGGATTCAGAGGAAGTTCAAGAACTTGAATTTGAATGGCTTCAGAGGAAGTTCAAGAACTTGAATTTGAATGGCTTCAGAGGAAGTGCAAGAACTTGAATTTGAATGGCTTCGGAGGAAGTGCAAGAACTTGAATTTGAATGGCTTCAGAGGACGTGCAAGAACTTGAATTTGAATGGCTTCAGAGGATGTGCAAGAACTTGAATTTGAATGGCTTCAGAGGAAGTGCAAGAACTTGAATTTGAATGGCGTCAGCTGTTGTTTAAAAGAAAAGTAAATTTCTGACTACATTACAGTTTTAATCCGATCAACCAAATGTCTAGATTTGTTACTTTGTCTTAATTTAATTTATTTTTGTTGTTATGGGCATTTTGTGATTGTATGATTTTTCGTTTCTGTACTAGACACCTAAAACCTACATAAATGGTTCCATACTCATGTCTTCAGCCCCTTTGATTCCGCCGCTGTCGCCACCGATGGTATCTCTGCGCCTTTGTCATGATTCTTGTTGAATTTGTTCTATTGTTTGACTCTATGTTCAGTTCCGCCCAACACTCGCTGAATGACGAGCGCTACAAAAGTACAAGAACTCTAGCCAACGAGTCTGCGATCGTCTGCCCTTCATTGTTGGCCATGACTTGTGTAGATACAACATACGAAATTGACAATGGGGGAACATACTCGGTTTGACGGTTCTTTGTCATAAACTAAAGGCACTAAAGGGATGACACGAACAGAGGCGAACTATAAAGAAGTTTGACAATTGTTTAGATTTTACGCGCGTACCGGTACTCTATATTGTAACAAGTTGGGAAATGCCAAAAATAGTAATTTAAAAAAAATAATTCTTTGTTACTTGTCACTTATATATTATATATTCTGGTTTCCATACCCAAAAAAAAAAAACACAAACGAATTGTATGTTAAAATATTTGACAACTGTTGTTTAATTTACGGGATATTTTTTGGCATGCGCGGGCTACAAGATCAATAACTTTATTGTCTAGCTACACTGAGTTCAGAGTTCAAAGGTCAAGGGTTGTCCCAAATCCGTTGATATATAGTGAATGTAAATTAAACAAACAAAAAAAAATATGTTCAGAGTACGTCTCAAGGCCTGCTCCAAACAACTTAAGACCAAGACAATGGCAGACGTTTGTAATTGTATACAAAGTCTTTGAGTACGAAGCACAGCGGTTCTCAAACCTCTGGAGACCGTTGTTATTCTTTAAAATTGTGTTTTAGGTTTCCTGTAAAATTTGGTTACAAAGCATGCCCACAACTCATTGAGGTCATTTGGTTTAGTTATTAACAGGGCAGACAGTGTACCACCCTCAGAAGTATGGATGAACGCTCGCGTACGCACGGTTGACCAATGGCGAATGGTCGACGGTCGAACCGTGACGGATGGACCACCCCTGGCGTGTGGGCGACCTCTGGCGTGTGGGCGACCTCTGGTGTGTGGGCGACATCTGGCGTATGGTTTCACGAAACACTGAAATAACCTCTTCCTGATAGCACAGTCGTTCTTAGGATTTTGGGGGCCCTAGGCCTTGAGCTTAGGTAGGGGGTCCCGGAAGGGGGGGGGGTCCGGGGGCGGAACTACCCGGAGCTTAGGAGCAAACACCACCCACCACTGCGGCATCTCTACTCTGCCGTCGCCACTGTCTCCTATTTGCCCTCGTGCTCGTGTAACCACTAACCATATTGATAATTCTTCCACTCGAGAAAATGTGTACTTCTGAAATACACGGATTTGCAAGTTGTAGGCTAAAAAATAGCACCCGTCGGGGCCCCCCTATTGCCTATGCATAAGAACGGCTCTGCTGATAGGGTAGCAGTTAAGACAGAGTCGAGTGTAGAATAAGGAAGTGAAAGGTGTGATCAACTCCAATCTGACAGTCGGGGGAGTAAATTAACGTTGTGTTCACACAAGATCAATATAAATTGACATGGTCTTGTGTTGGTAGACAGTTTTTCAGTCCGGAGTTGAAGATTCAGAAACAAATTATCTTTATTCCCGTGTCTACGACTACAATTTGATGCCAACAGGCCAAGAGCGAGCGATAAGAACATTTCCTGATAGCCTCAAATCCAAAGAAATAAAGCAAAGCGCTTACGTCGTTCGTCTATTCCAATGACGTCAATTTGTAAGCTTCCGTTCGACCAATAGGACTACAATATTTATTGATACACGCATAGCAAATAGAAATAAGAATATAAATATTATTCAATAGGGTTTGTCATTTCTGAGAGCGGCAAACGTCATATCGTAATGTTACTATTTTTTAGACAATGTTTTCGTAAAACATAGTTTCTAACAATATATTTCCATATAGCAGTAACAATTTTTTTAATAAAAATCTTTCGTAAAGTAAAGTTGTAAACACGTTTTAGTTTAGGTTAAGACCCACTTTGCTGGCTCACATTAACGTAAAAGTACCGAAAACCTGTTGAGAGATTTGCAAAGAAAGTGGAGGTTAGCAATGGACTACGATTTATTGATTGTTTTGTCACGTGATAAGCGTAAGTACGAGTAAGACTTCCGGTAGGCTGTCTGCAACACACTAGTCGCTCACAAATTTTTCTTCAAACAACTTTCTTCCTTTAATCACAACTGAATTATAATTATTGTCACATTTAATGAATGTCATTTAAAGAAACGCGTGTATTCAAGAATATTTTGAAAAGTAAAATTTTTAATTAACACTGGGGAAGCGCTGATGTAGACAAACATTGTGCTTTAAAATTAATTATAATGGCTGATCAGCTGTTATCTGTTGTTATGTGTTGTTATGTGTTGTTATGTGTAGCAGAAAGCCTACCAATGGCTGGTACGTATCACGTGGCAAAACAAGGAAGTGACTCATCGTAGTCCATTGAATGGCCATCAATGTAAACTATATGTTGCATACAAGTAGAGCTGTCACCTGACTTTATGGGGCCCCCTGACACTTCTCGGCGGTGTGAAACCCTGTATGTAAGTTGATAGGCCTAGTTTACTTTTTCTCGCCACATCACAAATTTGGAGCCCTTAAATCTCCAACTTAGCCCCCCCCCCCCACCAACCACTTGCAGCTTGAAGTGCCCACGCCATGGCCCTGTGTGCTCTCAGTGCTCTGCTCAAAACCTTAAAACCTAATGGTGGAGAAAGCGGGTTTAAAATATGTTAAGACAATCATGGATGAGCTCGGACGTGGGGTGGGGGGGGGAAGTGTGGGGTGGGGGGGGAAGTGGGTATGTTAAGTCAGACTACGCAAGTCTCACTTATTATTATTGATTTATTTTACTTTCTATTTATTTGTTATTATTAAAAAATATTTTTTATCGTTTTCTTTTCTTTGTCTACATGACACTCTTCCTATGTGACGTCAAAGCCCTTGGTCACTCAGTAGTGGTCAGAGACTCAGTCCAAGGGTAATTCTTTGTTCTAATCCTGGTTGTGTCTTTGAGGAGATCCATTTTTTGTCATCTTTCAGTCCGCCTTCCCCAAAAATTTCGTTTCATTTTTCCGAAAGACCCCACCAGGAGCGGGGAAGGGGGGGGGGGAATACGGGGCGGCGAAGTGAGGACCAAATTCTTCTATTGACTTCTTGTAGTCGTAAAATTGGGTAAAAGGGGTAAGGGAGCCAACAACGGTAGTGAGAGAATAATAAACTTACTGATCCTAAAGCCCTCTTATAACAATGAACTATCGTATTACAACGGGTCAAGGTCGGTCACAAAGTGTCTCCATATTCCATTCAACTTTCTTTGATAAGAAAGAACAGTGTCTATTTTCATGGACGATGGCAAATTTATTTGTTAACACTGTCGGTTACTGTAGACAATGTAGCTTATTGTTAACACCTGTAGGTTACTGTAGATTAGTGATTCCCAAAGTGGGCGATACGCCCCTTGGGCGACGCTGGAACGATCCGGGGGGGGGGGGAATTATCAACTCCCTGTACACTGACTGGCCGAGGTGGGGGCCCCGCGGTCTGGACCCCCCCCCCCCCATGCTGGCGTCAAAGATGTTTATGTTTTATAAAGCATTAAAGCACAGAAGTATATATTGCTTAAAGGATGGCTAAGGTTGAACCCATATTGTCAACATATTGCGACACGCCCTTGTATAAAACATACACGATTTTAGTAGCACTTATTTATGTCGTCAGCTAGTTTAGGAATGTCAAGGTCAACTGTAAGTGCAAGCTAGCAATAAATAAAAAGAACCGACAGGCTAAAATGTACATTTAGAAATGTAGTAAAGAGAACGGTTTTCAAACATCGATGGTAGAGGTTTGCTGTATTGTAACGTACATAAAGCTCATAGACAAAACCTTAGAGCAGTGGTTCTCAACCTTCCTAATGCCGCAACCTTTTAATACAGTTCTTCGAGTTGTGGTGACCCCCAACCATAAAATTATTTTCGTTTTTAATTCATACATAAGTGTTTTCCGATGATCTTAGGCGACCCCTGTGTAAGTGTCGTTCAAACCCCAAATGGGGTCGCGACCCACAGGTTGAGAACCGCTGCCTTAGAGAATCATAGAACATCCGAATCTTCAGGCGATTTGGGGGGGGGGGGAGACAACGACAAAGGCAAGTTTCCATAAGGCAAGTTTCCATACGTCAGTGAATACAAATTAACTAAACAATGAGTCGGGACTCAGCAATATCTGCACAGAACAGGGCATGACGTAGTAAGGTATAGATGACGTAGTAAGATATAGATCACGTAGTTAGGTATAGATCACAAAGTTAGGTATAGATCACGTAGCAGGCTATAGATGACGTAGTAAAGTATAGATGACTTAGTTAGATATAGATGACGTAGTTAGGTATAGATCACGTAGCAGGCTATAGATGACGTAGTTAGGTATAGATCACGTAGCAGGCTATAGATGACGTAGTTAGGTATAGATCACGTAGCAGGCTATAGATGATGTGGTAAGGTATAGATCACGGGGTACGCTATAGATGACGTAGTAAGGTATAGATCACATATCAGGCTATAGATGACGTAGTAATTTATAGACGACGCAGTAAGCTATAGATGACGTAGTAATTTATAGACGACGCAGTAAGCTATAGATGACGTAGTAATTTATAGACGACGCAGTAAGCTATAGATGACGTAGTAATTTATAGACGACGCAGTAAGCTATAGATGACGAAGTAAGTCTTAGATACATCTAAAGCTTTTTTTTTGTCCTTTCATGAAAATTCCTGAAAATTATGAACCAGCCTACTCTAAAGCTTCTTGAAACAAAACCGTAATCAAACATTGAGCCAAACACTTTTTAACGAACTCCAAAACTCCAAAACACCGGAAGTAACAAAAGGGGGTCAACGTACCGTTGTCCTGAACTTGGTAAAAAAAAAAGTTAACTTCCGGACTCCGCGGGACCGCTGGTCAGTCTTGAATCTGAAAAATCTTTAATCCTGAAACACCTTGTTGAAAATATTGTTGATTACTAGCCTAAGTTGATTACACGCCTAAGTTGATTACACAATTGCACAACTGTTGATTACTTTTTAGAGTTGATTTATCAATACATAATTTATATCTATTTATACGATGCTATAGGTTGTCTTTAAAAAAAATACACTTCACAAAGAAGTACAAGTTTTCAAACAGCCACCGGTGATTTTGAAGCACAGGTCCTATAGCCACTGTCACACAAAATATCACTACAATTCTTGAATCGGTTTACTGGCTGGCACCGGTGCTCTGACTATATATAGCCTGCCAGCTTAGTATACCAACACTGGTGTATTGACTGTCGCACAAGTTGCTTTGTTGGCTAAAACTTGTACGGTTGGTGGTGGTGTAAGGCAGTGTCGTTCAAGCAGCCGAGTGAAGCAGTTTAAAAATAAGTGTAGCGTTAAATACACGTGTGCCGTTACTTAAGCAATTGGCTCAGGGCAAGGGCTCTCAAAGTTTTCTTTTAGATGGAACCCTTTGCCAGGCAAATGGAAGCCAGTGATCTCTTTTATTAAATGCATACAACGAAATAACAAATAAAATACAGCTGATGATACCTTGTCAGGACGCACCCGACGTTCATGGACCACAGGTTGAGAGCCCCTGTCCTAGAGCCATTAATCACCGCCTGAAATTTAGGAGCTATGGAAAGAATTTATTTCACATTTGTGGACCCCCCTCCATGACGTAATATTTAAATATCGGGTGCATTTATTTTATGTCCATGACTCCCTTGTGTCAGTATAAATTTATATTTATTTCATTTTTTTATACTAATGTGTATGTATGTGTAGTAGAGAAAGACCGAATGTGATTATCGTGTTTCGGCCGAGAACGAAACATAAACGATATTGAAAACATACTTTCGACCGAAACCAATAGCTTAATGAGACTTTCGTCCGAAACCGACAGATGTGGATATTTAGAAGCTCGATCGCGCATACGTTCTGCGCACGTCAAAAAAAAATGATGTGGGCAAGTATCGATATTTGTATTCTATTTTATTAAAATTAAGATCATCGTTAATTCTACTAGATAGAAGATCCGAAGAATACTTTGGCTTTTAAAAGTAATTGAAAGCTTTAAAAAATACATTTCAAAGTAACACGGTAAGTGATAATTTTGACTTGGGGTTGAGGGGACAAATTCATGCAAAATAGAACCGTAGGCACCCTTTACTTTTATAGTATAATTGCAACGCTGCTTAGGCATATTTGAAATACATCGAAAGCTTGGCCGATCTATTGTTTAACGGTATGGCCCACTAAATTGTTCCGCCAGCCCATGCTCGTTCGCTGCTTATTGGTCGATGTTGGAGTTTTTCGTTTATCCGCAATTATCATTTTTATTGGCTAACTTTGACCTTGACCCTTACTAAACGAAAGTTGAACGAATGTTGAGCTACCTTTAGTATGAGGCTACCGTAGGCTTACTGCATACTTATTGTACGAAACGGTGATACATGCAAACGGCCGTTTTATGCCTAATGATACACAATTTAAATAAACAATTATATTTTTAAGTATTACTAAAGGTTTCTTTATTGTCTTTCTCTACGTTTGTGTCCAGGGGGGATATTTTAACATTTCACTCGGTCACTGACAATGTTAATCAGCCTTATAATGATGGATGCCAATGAATGAATGAATTAAATAAGTTACCTAATTAAAAAAAAAATAACAATAATAATTTAAAACGAAAATAATAATGGAAACGTTACCATTCCCAAGGATTTTTATTCATATTACTATTCACCTTTGTCTATGACAGCGGTTCTCAACCTGTGGGTCGCGACCCCTTGGGAGGTCGAATGACCTTTTCCCAGTGGTCGCCTAAGACCATCGTAAAACACATATACTAACAGTTATGAAGTAGAAACGAAAATAATTTTATGGTTGGAGGTCGCCACAGCATGAGGGACACTATTAAAGGGTCACGGCATTAGGAAGGTTGAGAACCACTGGTCTATGGCAAAATTTATTAGCATGGCTATGAAATCAAAATGAATGTCGCGAGTGAATAAATTGATAAATCCTAGAGTTAAAAAAAATATTATTTTTTAATTGCAACAGAAATAATAATATAAAATAGTATTATTTCCTTAATACTTTTTTTGTTCCACATAACAATTATCTTTGCCTCAGCCTAATTGCAATTTTATTTTGGGAATTTTTGGACAAGTGCCGGTAGGTCATCAAGCAGTGAGCACTGATCGCAGAGGATTTGTCATATATCATACGATGGCAGCAAACGTCTGGCAACAAGGAATATCGGATTGCCGGCCGACAGGGCGACAGTCTGGTTTCTGGTAGATAGCCGAAAGCCTCGATTACTTTCGGCCGAAATCGATACTCAACCGACAGTTAACTTTCCTGTTTCCACCGAAACCGAAACTACGCCTAAAGTGATCAAAAGGCAACTTTTGGCGTCGAAACCGAAATTCGATCGGCCTGTGAACTGTACTCTGCAAATACACCGAGTCGTCGCGTGGCCCATCAAGCCTCGCGATATTTAAGGGTTCCAAAGTTGTGATGAGCTAAAATTTAAACAATCCACTTTGAATGCAGGGGGGGCACCAAACCAAAAATGTGCAAGGGTGGAGGGGGTGGGGCTTTATAAAGCCACGCAATGGCTCTACATGCATTTTATGTTTTGCGTACACCCCCTCAAATCATGTCATCACCTTGCATAACCTCACTGCATTATTTTGTCTTTGCTTTTTCAAATGTATTCAGACTGTGGAAAACGAATGTCGATGTGACACTTATGATTACACCCCGACACGGCGACCTGACGTTACACGCAATGGCGGACATTAACTACTACTTCTCTTTTCCTTCTGTCCGCTTTTACCGATGAGGCGTCGCGAGGCGGCATAGTTTGACGGATAGACGCAAGATGTGAGGCCTTTCTGAGGCCACTGTCCATCCAATGACGCCGTGGTCTTCCTCTTGACCCTGAAACCGGAGTGCCCGCGGCTTGTAATGCAGGTTGGATGACAGGTATGCAGGCCAGGTGGCCGAACCAGTTAATTTGTTGTTGGGCAATATACCGGCTGATTGGGGCGACACCAACCATTTGTCTTATTCCCTGGAACCGAATATGGCCCCGTCTTGTGTTGCCGGCTGTTAAACATACCGATGGTGAAAAGTTTTCTTTTCAGACTTTTATTCAGAGCCAAGTTTTGACACGGGAAATTATGGGTTGGAATAAAGACAGCGTTGATTAGCCTCGCTTTGGACTCCATCTTTATTCTTGGGTGTCGTATTTTTATACTATTTAACACCCAATCAACATGCAGTGCCTTGATGAGACACGTTTTATCTAAACCTTTGGACCATATAAACAAATATTAAGAAATCTTATAAAAACAAATATAACGTTATTGATACCAGGAGGTCCATCAAATAAATCAACAGGTAATCGATATTCTGCATCGGCTAATGCAAATATAATCGATTTCTCGACACTTCTTCGTGCATTTTGCTATTTTTAAATCTAACGAAACATTTCTCTACCTGCTCAGTGACAGACAGAGAGTGGGGGTAGTTGAAAGATCAGTACGGAGAACTAGACACATTTATTGGTTATTTTAATTAAAACTAATTATTTAGATCGTCAGGCGATGAAAACGATATTGCAGAATAATTAACAACAAGCAGTGGCGAGGCTGGGGTTAGTTCTGCTTGGGGCGAGCCACCATATTTACCCCGACCCCCCCTCACGATAAAACTACGCAGTTAGGCTATAATGCCACCCATCCATATAAAGGCAAAAAGTGCCGCCCGGGCTGGCCCGCGAACCGCGCCTGCGCCTCCCACCTATACCTATAATAGAAAAATTAAACCAAAAAGGTTTATTGAACAGTTTTGTTGTTTGTTCAGAGAATACACTTATACTTATTTAAAAATATACAAATTAATGCGACAAAATAAAGATAAACTGACTTGGCATGAAACAAAGAGATTTCTCAGACAAATGTTTCACTTCAAATTTTGGAGGAATGATTTTTTCATCCCAAGTGATGATGCTCTGAGTATGTAACGTACGTAGCTGTAGAGTTGTGTTCAACAGGCGCGCAAAATAAAAGTACAAGAAGTTGGCACTAATTGGAATGCATGTTTTAGCGAGTAAGTTTAGGAGTTGGGAGAGTTCACGCATTGCCACCGCCCATTGTTTGGTCAGTTATAGTTTTTATGAAATGATATCAATATTTTGAGATCGATATCTAATACTGTCTTCGCGGCTCAATAATTGATTTCTCTGCTTTGATTTGTATGTTTAGTAATGTGGAAAAGCCTTGTTCCCAAAGGTGGACTATAAAGAAAGGCAACAACAATAGACGGCCCTCCTCGTGTGCAATTTTGATAGTTTATGCAGCTCTTGACGTTTTGATCATAAGCAATGAGATGAGTTAAGATAAGATGAGATAAAATAAGATTACTTCTTATCTAAATGTACATCTTCATTTTCAGCACAGAAATAAATACACATTTTAACCAAGACAACGTTTTACAATTTTAACAATTTAATTTGAATACAAGACACCTAAAGTATTTCTGTAACATACCGGTAGAAATCAGCCATCAATGAACTCCTTTAGTCACAATAATGACTTAATTGGTGATCATTTAGATTTGGTAATTTGGGGGAACATGCTGATAAATTCGTACAGACTGGGGAATAAAAAAAAAATATATATATATTTCGGTTCTAACTTTAAGATAAAGAATTCGCCCTGATCGAACTGATCTTAGGTATCTGTGATGAAGTGATTGGGATGTGATCTTAGGTATCCGTGATGAAGTGATTGGGATGTGATCTTAGGTATATGTCATGAAGTGATTGGGATGTGATCTTAGGTATCCGTGATGAAGTGAGTGGGTTGTGATCTTAGGTATCTGTGGTGAAGTGAGTGGGTTGTGATCTTAGGTATCCGTGATGAAGTGATTGGGATGTGATCTTAGGTATCCGTGATGACGTGATTGGGATGTGATCTTAGGTATCCGTGATGAAGTGATTGGGATGTGACCTTAGGTATCCGTGATGAAGTGATTGGGGTATGATCTTAGGTATCTGTGATGAAGTGATTGGGATGTGATCTTAGGTATCTGTGGTGAAGTGATTGGGATGTGATCTTAGGTATCCGTGATGAAGAGATTGGGATGTGATCTTAGGTATCTGTGATGAAGTTGTTGGGATAGATCTTGGGTATCTGTGATGAAGTGATTGGGGTGTGATCTTAGGTATCTGTGATGAAGTGATTGAGATGTGATCTTAGGTATCTGTGGTGAAGTGATTGGGATGTGATCTTAAGTATCTGTGATGAAGTGATTGAGATGTGATCTTAGGTATCTGTGGTGAAGTGATTGGGATGTGATCTTAGGTATCTGTGATGAAGTGATTGGGATGTGATCTTAGGTATCTGTGGTGAAGTGATTGGGATGTGATCTCAGGTATCCGTGATGAAGTGATTGGGATGTGATCTTAGGTATCCGTGATGAAGTGATTGGGATGTGATCTTAGGTATCTGTGATGAAGTGATTGGGATGTGATCTTAGGTATCCGTGATGAAGTGAGTGGGTTGTGATCTTAGGTATATGTGATGAAGTGAGTGGGTTGTGATCTTAGGTATCCGTGATGAAGTGATTTGGATGTGATCTTAGGTATCCGTGATGACGTGATTGGGATGTGATCTTAGGTATCCGTGATGAAGTGATTGGGATGTGACCTTAGGGATCCGTGATGAAGTGATTGGGGTATGATCTTAGGTATCTGTGATGAAGTGATTGGGATGTGATCTTAGGTATCTGTGGTGAAGTGATTGGGATGTGATCTTAGGTATCCGTGATGAAGAGATTGGGATGTGATCTTAGGTATCTGTGATGAAGTTGTTGGGATAGATCTTGGGTATCTGTGATGAAGTGATTGGGGTGTGATCTTAGGTATCTGTGATGAAGTGATTGAGATGTGATCTTAGGTATCTGTGGTGAAGTGATTGGGATGTGATCTTAAGTATCTGTGATGAAGTGATTGAGATGTGATCTTAGGTATCTGTGGTGAAGTGATTGGGATGTGATCTTAGGTATCTGTGATGAAGTGATTGGGATGTGATCTTAGGTATCTGTGGTGAAGTGATTGGGATGTGATCTCAGGTATCCGTGATGAAGTGATTGGGATGTGATCTTAGGTATCCGTGATGAAGTGATTGGGATGTGATCTTAGGTATCTGTGATGAAGTGATTGGGATGTGATCTCAGGTATCCGTGATGAAATGATTGGGATGTGATCTTAGGTATCCGTGATGAAGTGATTGGGATGTGATCTTAGGTATCCGTGATGAAGTGATTGGGATGTGATCTTAGGTATCCGTGATGAAGTGATTTGGATGTGATCTTAGGTATCCGTGATGACGTGATTGGGATGTGATCTTAGGTATCCGTGATGAAGTGATTGGGATGTGATCTTAGGTATCTGTGATGAAGTGATTGGGATGGATCTTAGGTATCCGTGATGAAGTGATTGGGATGTGATCTTAGGTATCCTTGATGAAGTGATTGGGGTGTGATCTTAGGTATCTGTGATGAAGTTGTTGGGATAGATCTTGGGTATCTGTGATGAAGTGATTGGGATGTGATCTTAGGTATCCGTGATGAAGTGATTGGGATGTGATCTTAGGTATCTGTGGTGAAGTTATTGGGATGTGATCTTAGGTATCCGTGATGAAGTGATTGGGAAGTGATCTTAGGTATCTGTGATGAAGTGATTGGGATATGATCTTAGGTATCTGTGATGAAGTGATAGGGATGTGATCTTAGGTATCTGTGGTGAAGTGATTGGGATGTGATCTTAGGTATCCGTGATGAAGTGATTGGGATGTGATCTTAGGTATCTGTGATGAATTGATTGGGATGTGATCTTAGTTATCTATGATGAAGTGATTGGGATGTGATCTTAGGTATATGTGATGAAGTGATTGGGATGTGATCTTAGGTTTCTGTGATGAAGTGATTGAGATGTGATCTTAGGTATCTGTGGTGAAGTGATTGGGATGTGATCTTAAGTATCTGTGATGAAGTGATTGAGATGTGATCTTAGGTATCTGTTAAGAAGTGATTGGGATGTGATCTTAGGTATCTGTGATGAAGTGATTGGGATGTGATCTCAGGTATCCGTGATGAAGTGATTGGGATGTGATCTTAGGTATCTGTGGTGAAGTTATTGGGATGTGATCTTAGGTATCCGTGATGAAGTGATTGGGAAGTGATCTTAGGTATCTGTGATGAAGTGATAGGGATGGGATCTTAGGTATCTGTGGTGAAGTGATTGGGATGTGATCTTAGGTATCCGTGATGAAGTGATTGGGATGTGATCTTAGGTATCTGTGATGAATTGATTGGGATGTGATCTTAGGTATCTATGATGAAGTGATTGGGATGTGATCTTAGGTATATGTGATGAAGTGATTGGGATGTGATCTTAGGTTTCTGTGATGAAGTGATTGAGATGTGATCTTAGGTATCTGTGGTGAAGTGATTGGGATGTGATCTTAAGTATCTGTGATGAAGTGATTGAGATGTGATCTTAGGTATCTGTTAAGAAGTGATTGGGATGTGATCTTAGGTATCTGTGATGAAGTGATTGGGATGTGATCTCAGGTATCCGTGATGAAGTGATTGGGATGTGATCTTAGGTATCTGTGGTGAAGTTATTGGGATGTGATCTTAGGTATCCGTGATGAAGTGATTGGGAAGTGATCTTAGGTATCTGTGATGAAGTGATTGGGATATGATCTTAGGTATCTGTGATGAAGTGATAGGGATGGGATCTTAGGTATCTGTGGTGAAGTGATTGGGATGTGATCTTAGGTATCCGTGATGAAGTGATTGGGATGTGATCTTAGGTATCTGTGATGAATTGATTGGGATGTGATCTTAGGTATCTATGATGAAGTGATTGGGATGTGATCTTAGGTATATGTGATGAAGTGATTGGGATGTGATCTTAGGTTTCTGTGATGAAGTGATTGAGATGTGATCTTAGGTATCTGTGGTGAAGTGATTGGGATGTGATCTTAAGTATCTGTGATGAAGTGATTGAGATGTGATCTTAGGTATCTGTTAAGAAGTGATTGGGATGTGATCTTAGGTATCTGTGATGAAGTGATTGGGATGTGATCTCAGGTATCCGTGATGAAGTGATTGGGATGTATCATGCAAAATGTTATTAGTTTTAAAACAGCATATGGTTCTTCAATTAAGTATGCTTAGTTAGTTTGATATAACCTATACCTTTATTGATTAGTCTATTGAATCGGTGTTTGATGTCAGACAATGAATTAAAAATTGTCATTTTTAAACAATTTTAAAAAGCATAGTAACTGGTTCCTCTAACCGTTTACAATTACTGGAATTTATGAAATATCGCTAGGATCGATATATTAATTTGATGATCCGTATATTTAAGGCTAATCTTGTTATACTATTCGGTTATAAATATCGTAAGGCCACTTCAGTCTTACTTCCTGTTGTTCTCATATAGCGCGATTTTTATAGATTTTTTTATGTTGCAACTTCACAAGTTTAAAGACAATTTATTCACATACAAAGACATGCTTATAAAGGTCCACAATTTCAATAATAGTCAGTCAAGTCTAAAAAAATCTCCAACCTGTTTTTAAATTATAGCTCATCGTAAAAGCATGAATTTTAAAGTCGGGACAGGTGTTCATTATCAATTGTATGATGGCATCATGCTTTTTTTTCTAATTTAGAATTTTAAGGGCGCATAAAAATAGTGTAAATTTAATCAATTATTATTAAATCGAAAGTTTTTTATTTTTTCTTTAAATGTGCTACTTTTGTTACAGAGTTTCACGACTAACAGATTTTAAAAAAAAATCTACTTTGCCTATATTTATTAGAATTAACTTCCCAACTGCTTTTCTCTTTTGAAAAACAGAACAATAAACAAACTGTCCTATCTATGTGCCCTCATTTTTATATTATTAAATTTATTTTAGATGAGATTCCAGTGGAAAGCTAAGAAAAAAAGTTTTTGTGAACTAGTATTTCGATTATAATGCCAATTTCAGTTTGAGTTTGTACGACTGTCTTTAGCTCCCTAAATTTCTGCACCCTTTCCTTCATGCTGATCAATATTACAGTATGGGGTTGAAAATAAGCTTCTGCTAAATGATTACCCGGGACACGCTACAAACGGAGTGAATTCAGTTTATGTATGGACATGGGCGCCATAACGATTGCCACAAAAAATTAGAAATGTTTCCCCGTTCAAAAAGTTTAATAGAAACATTGAATTCAAGTATACTAAAAAATACAAAAATAGATTTTAAAATATATAAAAAAATTCTAGGGAGTGTACTCCCCAGACCCCTCCACCGATAAAGATTCATCAGCGCCCTCAATTTCCGCCCTACTTCCCGATGAAAATGATCGCCAATTTTGATGTCGATAGATATCCTGCCTAGTGGCATAGCTACTATTTGTGCCGCCAGGGGCGGCCACATTTTTTTGCCGCCCTCCATTTCATGATACAAACTCTGGAGTTGTCAGAAAATGCCACACTTGGATAAAACGAAGAAGTGACACCTGGGTGGACTACCCCATGGGCCCTATTTTGAAGCCACTAGCAGGGGTGTATTTAGAGTGGCATCGGGGGACAAGATTCAATTTTACGCCCCCCCCCCCCAAACTAAACTCTGAAACCAATTATTTTCAACCATTAAATACCATCAAAGTCCATTTTGTCCGCCCACCCCCCCCCCCCCCCGCTAGTCTGGCGATCAGGGACGTATGTCCCATCTGCGAGGGGAATGTCTGAAAGAAACACTGGGAGGTAATACGATTGTTGCACTGTAGATTAAGTTAATAAATTGTTCTTTTACGCCGAAATTGTAAAATTGTATCACTCAGAAACGTCTTTGGTTGACTGTTATAAATAGAATATGTCCGTGTTCATGCCATGTCAGCTTATTATTAATGGTGACACCTATATGTACTTGGATGTCTTCACTTGCTCCATACTGTGATTATTGCAAGATCTGCATTTTGGTGATCTCCCCTCCGGAAATCGTCAACAATTTCTTTTTTTTTTTTTAATATTACAAATTTAACTGCGGACATTTTTCAGCGCACCAAATGACAAGGCTTGTAACTAGTTTTCTGTACAAGTTTCTCCTTCCGATATCAAACCAACGATGCTGGCGTCATCATAATTGAAATATTGTTGCTCCGGATATGTTCGGTATATATCATTGTGTACAGGACAGGGGAGAGAATGGAACCTTCTGGCGCTCCGGTACTTTTGATCTCTAGTTAATATATTGAGGTGGATTTGTTGAAGAGTTCAGTGCCCACTCTTGAATATTTGAATTTGCGCACAACGAAGAAAGCTTTCAAGTCTTAAGGTGTGGTTGATTAGTATTAAATGCTGATGGGAAGTCTAGGAATGGCAGCTTTGCATGTTTTTGTCAGGGTTGTCTAGGTGATGTTAAAGTATTTCAATAATAGTAAGATGGCATCCTCAGCACTTCTGGTAGATTTATGATCAAATTGGTGGGGGCGGAGGGGGGTGAAGGGTTTTCAAGTTTTTGCCGTGCTTCATTCAAAATTTGTCTGAGGATAAGTTTCTCAAAAAACATTTCATTACAGGACGTAAGTCTTAATTGCAAGTGGCTTTATTTTTTTGAAATTGTTCTAACTTTTAAAGTTTTCCATACCTTTGGCATAATATGAGTTTCATAAGATTTATTAAATACGTAACAAAAAATGCATGGGAGCTGCTCTGATCAGATTTTAACAGGCAATTCACTTAATTTGTCTTCCCCCCCCCCCCCCCCCCCCCCGAGGCCTTGGCTTCATTCGCTTGTTTAAATAACGACATCACGTCCGGTTCAGTGAACAATGTGTACTACTGCTAGCGTTAAATGAATTCATCATGTCATTTTGGCATCAATAGCGTCAATAGGGGCGTTCGATATATGCGGACCACACCGTGTGACGACCTGACATGGGGTGACAACCAAATGAAAAATAGTCAGTTTGACAGAGCTCTATCAAGTCGTTTTCATAACTGATCAAAGTTATTTACTAGAACAGGGTACCGTAACAAAAGGGTGCCACCAGAGTAGGGTACTGCCGTAGCTGGCAGGCTTGGAGGACTTTGTCACACCAAACCCAGTGATGCCACCGACTATAAGACAAAAGATAAGATACAAGCAGGGCCCAGTGCGCCCCCCCCCCCGCCCCCCAACTCCGCTGTCATACATACAGAAGAAGCTGCTGTCATAAGTATGGTACACAACAACAATTAACTCAACAAAAAATAATTTAATATAGAAAAAGCACAGATATTTATTCTTTTACATGTTAAAATTTAAACAATACAAAAATTAAAACGAAAAAACAAAAAAACCTCAACAACTTTTGATAGACTTAAGTTTTTGTAAACACAGTGAGTTACACAGTGCTGTGTTCTGACAATAAGACTTGACAAATGGAGCCAATGGTCTCATTCAATTAGCTGCTATACAGTTTTGAAGTTTAAAAAAAAAAAACAACTTAGATTTGATCATCTTCAGTCGATCTAAATAATTTAATCTAAGTCACAACTCTAGCATGTCATGCCTTGACACTGCCGAGTCATCAAGCAAGACATCATAGTTTGAGATGGGAGGGAAGGGGGGGCGGGGCGCTGATGGCACTTGCCAAAATGGCTGCTGGATGTGTATCTTGTGATTGCCGGGGGGGGGGGGGGGGGCTTACACTGCTCCCACCCCCAACCCCTTTTGACTCCTAAGTTCAAGATGAGAACATTGGGGAAATAAATTCTCATGTTCCAATCACCTTAAAAACATAAAAGTATTTTCTTCTCTGGTTAGGGGGCAACTTCCCCCACGGACCTGGTTAGGGGGCAACTCCCCCCACGGACCTGGTTAGGGGGCAACTCCCCCCCACGGACTATGACAGCACCCTAAAACAAAGTGAAAATAAACTCTAGGGTCAATTTAACTTATAACTAAATACACTGATATGTACACACAATAAATTAAATTACCTAAGTGCCAGAACATGAGTTTAGTTTGGAATGTGATACATCAGTCTTCTTCCTGTAATGGGTTGTTCAAAAAAAAAAAAGCTATACATATTAACATAAATACATATACAAGAAAGCAATTATCAGGAATAGCCATCAACTTATTTATTCATTCTTTTCAATATTATTTTTTTTTTAAATTCAGCAAAACAAGAAATCGGAATATTCATGAACTATTTTTGGCTTGCCTTTGACCTTTCTTCATGAATACTTAATGAATATTGAGAATGTAAATGGCACAAGGCCTACTTATTTTAACCTCTTTTTTAAACAAAAGTTTGTAAGAATCCTTGAATGATGTTAGAACCCTTGTCTTCATAGCATGGCACTCAATGATTGTGTGACTCAATGGTCTTAACTCTCTGAACTCACTGCTCCATGCCAACTTACTTACAGAAAGAATTTTTTTTTTTTTTAAAGTTATGGACAAACTTTTTTTTTTTTTTTTTTTTTAAAACATTTTTAAAATGGTCAGTGGTAGAATATTTTGATTTGTTGTTAAACAAAGAAACAAACAAACAAAACCAAAAATTCTAAATGGCGTGATAGAGCAAGATGAAATAACTTTAAAGTATAAGGGAAAACCTTTTCAAGATGATGACAGCAAAATTATTTTAGTGCTATTAGTGCAAACTAAATTATTTGAAGAAAAAAAAAACGAAATTAATTCAGAAAAATATATTAAATTATATTATTAGGTGCAGCATCAACGAACAGAAACAAAAAAAAGTTATCTGAAAGCTTACCTTTAAAGAAAAAAAAAAAATTAAAAGTATTGATACAAGCATTTTTTTAATGCATCTTTGTGTGTAAAAAAAATACATGTAAAAATCAGTTCAATCAGAGAATTTAATTTTCTTACTTTCATGAAAGAGCGAAAAAGAAACTGTCTGCATTATTGACAATGTTTCACTATACTGTGAAAGAAATATGAATCTTGTGTTCTTTCATCAAGTGCAACAAACTAGCCCTCAGCTGTAAAGAGGGCTATTGACAAAGATTGTTCATCCCTTCATTTACAAATGAAATGCTTCATTTTATGGAATACTTTAATACTTGCGAAAAAAAATTTTTTTTAAGAAATCAAAAACAAAAATATATTACATTAAAATAAGCTATCACTTTTTTTTGTTGTTGTTATTTAAAACAGATTATTTTTAAAGTGTATATGGAATTAATTTGAGAACCACTGACTCGAACAATATCATCAAAATATACAGTTTATTAAATGTGTTGATATTCTTTTAACTGTTGTCTGCACCGGGAAGATTTAATTCTTTACAATAATTTTTGTTCAAAACCTAATTTTTCTAACTAGGATTTGAGTTCTTGTTTTTGAAGAAACCATCCAAGAAAAGAAAAACAAATATCAAATAAATCTATTTATAGCATCTGTTTTTAAAAAAAAAAACATTTTTCAATAATCCATACAAATAACACCCAAATAAATATTGAACTGAACAAGAATTACCGTATTTTACGGACTATAAGACGCTACAAACTATAAGACGCACCTTAATTTTTAAGCAATTTTTTTTAAAAATAACATTTTTACTATTAGATTGCAAAGCCAGTATAAAAAAAAATTCTTATTTTATAAAACCGAACTGACCTTTTAAATGCCAGTTGAATCCAATGTTTCCTGATATATGTTGAATCTATCCCCATTTTTGAGACCGGACGGGAATTTTAAATCAAACACTGGACATTTTTATATTAATTTCGAGTAAAAGAAGTGTCTGAACTTTGGAGGCAATTTTTCTAAGAAAAAAGTAAGTCTTATGGTCCATAAAATACAGTGGTATAGATTTAAGTAACTATTGAACTGAACAAGAATTAGTATAGATTTATGTAACTAACTGCATTGTTATTATGCTTCTGTCATGTAAACCAACTGAATTCCACAGGCTACAGGTCTGAGAAAGCAATTACTACAGTCTCTAATACTATTGTCTGATTTTAAACTTTACAATAAAAGAATTAAACAATGCTAAGAAATGATCAACAAGAGCTTATTATGAATTATGAACAAAAAAAACAAAATTATTGGCAAATAATGTGAATCAACAACAATGTTTTAAAGACTTTGTTTCCCTTCAACTATTTATCAATCCATTGTGTTCCTTTTTCATTACAGATATAAATAAATAAATAACATTCAGGTGGTCCCGTAACAGCAAATCAGGTAAGTGTAATGTGCATCATGCATTCCAACTGAATTAAATTACAGGCTATCCCCCCCCCCCCGCCCCCTCAATGATTATGAATTCACACCATAAAAAAAAGTCAGTTCAGTTAATTTATGAATACATCCTAGCATGATAAGACATCTGTACTCCATCTATATGGCAGTGATAAATTTTAGTGCTCTGCTGAAAACGGCGCAAGATATCAATAAAAAAAAATGAACACATAGATATCATGGGGGGGGGGGGGGGAGGAGGACTGGTTTTGGACATAAAGAAATTTAAAAAAAAAAAGTTTTACCAAAGACCTCTTTGGCCGATCTCATCTACCATGGGTCTTCTCTGGCACTTTGGGACTGGACACCCATGGGAGTGTGTTTTGCAAAGGGTCGAGCACGGTGGCCTCCCTCTTTACACAAAGGCTCCATTCAATATGGCGGCTGCAGAGCAAAAGGTTAACTCTGCACCTGGACGGTGTCCCATCAATTCCCTGCACTTGCTGCACAAGAAAGTTTCATGCAAGAATCGGTCTCGGCAGCAATCTGCGCACCAAGTTCACAGCTAGCTTGATGGTTAAAATGGTCATGGATGATACGACTGACAAAACTAGATACGACTGACAAAACTAGATACGACTGACAAAACTAGATACGACTGACAAACTATATGTAGTCAAGCAGTGAGGCTCAATGAACCCTGTGTTTTATTTAAGTTGACAGCAACAAGTTTTCTTTAACATGAAAAGTGAC
This sequence comes from Omphiscola glabra, assembly GCA_964017045.1. Taxonomy (NCBI): domain Eukaryota; kingdom Metazoa; phylum Mollusca; class Gastropoda; family Lymnaeidae; genus Omphiscola; species Omphiscola glabra. The sequence goes on along the minus strand of OZ024807.1, from coordinate 7,014,255 downwards.
AATTGTCATAAGTGAAATTGGGAACCTCGGTTAAAGGTTTTAGAACCCTCACTCAATATTCTCCTGCCAATCTGATTAACCCCCCCCCCACAAAAAAATATTCTTTTCATTTTAACTTATCGTGATGGTAGGCCTAAGCATCACTAGTAAAGAGCTACAATTTAACATTTATAACTCATCACTAGGAAAGGGCTAACGAAACAAAATGTTTGAAGAGAAATTTAAATTTAAAAACATTGAGCTAAATTTTGCTGACTAAGCGTCAGTTCACACGATAAAATTTCGCTTCAAATTGTTGTACGAGCGCACTATTTTGTGCATGGTTTCTTTTTTGGGGAATTTGATCAAATAGTAATTTGAAAATTGTGACAAGGCTTCACACACAAATTGCATCAAATGCTTGAAGGAAAATTTGATAGTGTGAACCGACCCTTAAGCTAGCCACCAAACCAACAAGTAAACAAGACCTTCTATCTATCATCTCAGCTAGCTTTTGCTGTCTTTTTGCTAGCCACTAAACACACAAGAAAACAAGACCTCTTATGGACCATCTCAGCTAGCTTTTGCTGTCTTTTTGCTAGCCACTAAACACACAAGAAAACAAGACCTCCTATGGACCATCTCAGCTAGCCTTTTGCTGTCTTTTTGCTAGCCACTAAACACACAAGAAAACAAGACCTCCTATGGACCATATGTCTTCACTGACAAACAAAACACAGCTGCTGTGTGACATTGACCCAGCAATAGTTATATTCTAAACAATGATACAGCAGGCTTTAAAACAAGGGGTGGGGTAAAAGACAGTGTAGCAAAGAAGGTACAACAGAGAGTGATACACATGAATTTTAACAGCTAAATAATAATTCATTACTTTAATAGCAAATTTCATACATGCAGAAGGTAATTAGATGATACACGCCTCATGTTTTTTTAAAAAAAGAAATTGATCTCCGCATAATTTGATGCAGACATCAACTTCATCAACTCTGTCCAGACAAAAAACAACAAGAAATTCACTTCATGATATTACATACACAAATGTGTTAGTATTATGTTGTCGAGGCCGGGGGGGGGGGGGGGGGGGTCCTGCATCTGACAGGTGTGCCTAGAACTTCCATTCTGGCATCTTCTTCTAGCAAATAAACCAGAATTCAATGGGTACATCAATGGTAACAATGTATTTAAAAAAAATAAAAAAATGATAAGCTCATTGTCAAAGTTTCACCAAAGAACAACAAATATTAACAGTACATGGGTCATTGACACAGTGGTTTGAAAGTTTTTAAAAAATCACAACTCTTCATTGTGTTCCGTGAACTGGCTTTGCTAAAAGTCAATTTTAAAAATATTTTGTTTAATATAAATATTTCTAAATATTCAAATAAATTTTGTAAAAAACTTTGTTTAGGGATGTAGAATTTTGAAGTTTTTTTTCTTATAACTTATATGGAGTGTTCCAAAAAATGAATTGTTTAATTTAAAACTTGTTCTGATTCCTGAATCTATGGGATGGCAGGGAAAAAGAGCCAAAATAACTTCAGACAAAATGACTATCCACAAAGTCAGTTTCATGGAACAATTGACAAGGGCATTAATACATTTAAAACAGGTATAATATATTGAATGGTCACCCTTCTCAAAAGGAGGACCCAGCTTAGAGACTCAGTCATCAAATTGAATTTTTAAACAAATTTCTAAGTTAACCAAACAGCTCTTAAGACATAGTTGTGTTGGGCCAGTGGTGGATACTTAGAGTTTCAGATTAAACCTGAATCAGCAAACCCATTGGCCCTGCTACTATGACCACACGCTCGTCAGAATATAGATCCATTGTCCCTGCTACTATGACCACATACTCATCAGAATATAGATCCATTGCCCCTGCTACTATGACCACATACTCATGAGAACATAGAGCCATTGGCCCTGCTACTACGACCACACACTCTTCAGACCATAGAGTATAAAATATTTATAACAAAGGAAAAACTCTACATTCAGACAGTGTAAAAAAAGAAATCTATGATGAAGTCCTGAACAACGAGGAGGTGCCTTTCAAGACTCAGATACCACTACTGACGTTCAAATTAGAGAAAGGGACAATACTTTCTTTGGAAGGGGAAGAGCATTTTGAGAAGGGTGTTCATTGTGTGGCAGTTAATTTGTATTTGGATCAGTTGTGCTTCATTTCAATGTAGTGTCCACACACCCCCCCCCCCCCCCCCCCCCAAGCTGAATACATCTATTTAAAGGTGACAACTGATCCAGAGAGAAAATGTTGTCAGCTTCTTTTTTTTTTAAAATCTTGTACCAGCTTCAGTTCAGCGTTTTGTTTCCCTCTTGAGTTATCAATAAATGCACTCCAACTTATTGGAGATATGTCAAAAAATAGATTCTCCGTTACTGCTAGTTTCCTTGGGTACCAAAGGGCTCAAATGACCTGGCATTAGGTAACATCAACATGATACCAATGTTTTGATTGATGAAACAAAAATGCTTTTTGTAAACAAGGGATGTGTTTTAAATATATATATATATATGGATATATGTGAACATTTTTATTTCTCTTTATGATAGATTTGGTAATGTGCACATTTTTTTGCTTGTTTATTTCACTTGATTATGGTGGAGCATCCTATTAATTATTAACCGTCCCGTCCTCCCCACCCCCGCCTCGCTACATTGGACCAGGTAACTCAATGCATGAGCTGATGTAGAGCGATGAAAGGAATCAACAAGCAAAACCAGCCCGAGGGGTGAATCTTACATGTGAAAACAAAACAACCAACAACAACCCCCACATCGCACAGGTGGATTGGTGATTGTACAGCAACCCCCACACCGCACAGGTGGGTTGGTGATTGTACAGCAACCCCCACACCGCACAGGTGGATTGGTGATTGTGCAGCAACCCCCACACCGCACAGGTGGGTTGGTGATTGTACAGCAACCCCCACAACGCACAGGTGGGTTGGTGATTGTGGGTGTGCCTGTTGGATGGGGTTTCTAGCCTCATCAACACAGGACAAGCCACTGCAGCCTCATCCCACCAAGCCCTGGGTGCTTCAGTCTGCTTCCATTGCACTCAGTATACATAAATAAGGGGGGAAATGTTAACAGTTTGTTACCATGGAAACCTGTTCTACACATCAACAGATTAAAAACTATAAAAAAAAATGTATATTTTGGAATGGTCAATGGTTCTTCAGAGACTTATTTATATAACATGATAATTGAATCAACAATCCCTAGAACACAAATGAAACAACTTCTTTTTTGTTAGAAAACAATTATTACCAAATTGTGCGACAACACTGGACTTTTTGTATCATGCACAATAAAACATAGTTTGATATAAAAAAAATTTAAAATCCTACGAATGTCTCACAACATCTCACTATCCATTGGATAGAGCGGTTCACCGTTCTGACCAATGGGCAATGCTGATGCTGCAGTTGGGGGTGGACGCATCTCTTCAGACGGGTGATGCTGGTGCTGTTGGTACTGTTTGAACTCCTCCCTCAATTTCTCAAATCTCTTGTCTGCGTTCGGGTATCGGCTTGGTTTGCTTGGCGGCGGCATGGGGACATCATCACCCTCATCGCCTTGTCCATACCCACGACCCCCACTCCCTCCGCTCAGCCGCGAATACCTCCTCAGGTCATCGATGATGTCGTTCTCCAGTGCGTTCAGAGAGTCAAATTCGTAGTTTTCATCACCTGAGGTGTCCCGCCGGTGACTGGGAATTCCCCCAGCATGGCTTATATCTAAGCTCAAATCTGGATCCTGTGCTGAGCTGAATGATGCACTGCCTTTTCCAGCACTACCTCTTCGAGGATGGAGCGATCCAGTGCTCTGAGATGTATTGCGACTGCCTATGCCACTGCTGTGGCTCACTGTGTCATGGGCTGTCGGGTCTTCCCCGTATCGATGGACGGGGTAGTCTCTGTACTGTCCACTAGGGTCAGTGTATCCAGGCTGTTGAGCTGTGTATCTTAAAGGCAGAGCATCCCTGGGATCAAATGTGCTGCCTTCGATGGGGTGGGCTTTGTGATGGTATGATGGTGGGTTTGGTTGCTGGCGCTGAGGTGGTAGAGGTGGGGGACGCCTGTGCTCCCCTAGTGGTCTCTGTGTGGTATCATAAGCCTGGGGTCTCTGCCCATCATAATAACCCGGGACTGGCGCATACTGATCCCTGCCAGACCTGCCTGCTTCACTGCGGGGCAAGGACGACACATCTGGGTAGGATGCTGAATTGTGGGATGGCCTCACACCAAGATCTGCATCTCCTGGGGGTGGCCTGCTCTTGTAATAGTCATCATCACCATCATAGTTTGTCATGCCTCTAAACCTCTGACTGCCTTCGCTGAGAGCCCTTTGCCTGGATGGCTCAGCTGTTGGGTAAGGATCCTGCACGACATCCGGTACATAACGAGGTGGTTTTCTGTGTCGTAAGTTGTCCATGTCATTCCCCGCCACATTGTAATAACTGGGATACTGCAAGCTTGAATGTGATTTCGACATCTGAGGCGGCACATTCAGGTTGCCACGGCTTTGAGGGAAAGGGTCAGAATAACCAGAGACATTAGCTTGCCGGGATGGGCCGGGCATGTGAGGCCTTGGGCCCTCTCGCAGCCGCTGAACCACACCATGCAAGTGATCCCTTGTGTACCCTAATGGTCTCCCACTGCTGTTATTGCTTTCATTATCACTGGGGCCCCTGGGCTTCTGGGAAGGGGTGACCATTGCGAATGGCCGGTCGCTGTCTCCGGTGTTGACATAGTATCCTGCGGGAGGAATGTTGCTGCTGTCGTCGTAGCCGAGTCCGTTCAAAGGATGGCTCGACGGGGACATGGAATGGTTGGGGTGAGCTTGGGAAGGCTGTTCTGAGTATGGCTCCAGCACTGAGCTTATGTCTTCGATTGTCAGATGTGGACCGCTGGTGGGCTGATCATTGACCCCTGTGTCTGTCAAGTAGGTTGTCTGGCTCGGTTTCATTGAGCTGTGGCGGGGTAGGCTGGGGACGACATTTTTGTAGCCAGACGGATGTGTCCCAAAGACATCATCGTCATCGCTGTGGAAACTTGGATACTGAGCATCAAAGCTGACTGTAGGGTTATCTCTTGTCGATGAAACCATGCGGCTGGGTTGTGGGTAAGGCTGTGATGAGAGGTGAGCCGACTGGCTGGGGTGTTGGACAGAAACCGGTGGGAACGCCACAAAATGGCCTGGATGGTGTGATGGAAATGAATGTGATTTTGATAGTGTAGGGTGGTCTCTTGTTGATGAAGGATGCTGGACATGCTGGGGCTGGACAAAGGTGTGTGGGTGAGCTTGATGTGTGGGGTAGCTATCCTTGGGGAGTCTGGCGTAGCTTGGGGGCAAAGATCTTGGCTGCAGGCCGATCTGTTTTTCTGAAGGCAGGTCAGGCCAGGTTGAGTTTCTATGGTCTGGCCTTGACCTGCCTGACCCGGCCTGCGACCTGTCACTCATAAAACTGATCTCATTAGTTAAAGGCACCTGTCGACCAGCACCCTGGTCATACCCCTCCCTAAAGGTGGCGTTTCGACCATAGCTGCGCTTCCGAGCATCTTGTTGATTGTTAAGAAGCGAAGCCCTCATGTCAGCGGACTGGTCAAGCGAGCGGGTTTGGGGTAGAAAGAAAATACTGTCTGTATTGTCCAGTGATGTCACAACGTCTCCTCTTCCATCGTGCTGCCAGCGATCCCGTTTTGTCGGAGGTTCACTGCAGTAAGAAAATTAAAAGTTACCAACTGTTGGCTTTCTCATGGTTGTGTTTATTAGATAGATGAAAAAGAGTTGATTAATTTTTATAAAGGACATTACATAAAATTATGGGAAGGATTAGATTGATGGATGAAGAGATAAGGTTCAAGTTTAACAGAGACTAGATACAAAAATAACTTATTAAGCCCAAAGAGAGAGAGTATTATTTTCTTCTTTTAAAAGATGGTACCATCCACCACAGCAGTATTTCAAATGGTCTTTTTAAAAGATGGTACCATCCCACCACAGCCATATGTCAAATGGTCTTTTTAAAAGATGGTACCATCCCACCACAGCCATATGTCAAATGGTCTTTTTAAATGACAAGCTACACTTTTCTTTTCACCTCTCTGCGGCCTTTGAGTGGTTCTCAAACTTTTATCATCAGGAGCAATCATGAAAATATATATTTTTAAACTTTAGAAGTTCACATATTGTGCTTTCCATGTAATAAAACAAGTATTTAATGGGTGATGTATGTTTATGCACTGGTCCTTGTGTGTGTGTGCATGGGTCATTGTGTTTGTGAACACACGAGTCTTTACATTAGTGGATGTGTGTGTGTGTGGGGGGGAGGGGGAGGGTTTGATGATTTAGACTTGCTTTAATTCCATATTGGTCAATATTTTATCTATTAATGACAGCTAAAGTTATTATGAAAAACTGTCCATATTTCAACCATTTGAAAAGCAATAGAACTTTTATATTAAACTTAAAATTAGCTCTGTCTAGATCCCATTAGTACATGTTAAAAAGATTTTCACACACACAAGAAAAAAAAAAAAAAAAAAAAAAAAAAAATGATCTTAGACATGTGAGAAGCATGTAAAACAATTGAGTTGCTGAGGCAGGTTGATGTGTACCGACATTATTTGAGGAAATATTAATTTCAGGCAGGATCCTAAAAATTATTTACATTTCTAAAGTTATTATTTTTTTTTAAAATGCAAAATTCCAGTAATCTCAATGCAAACACATAAATAAATATATACTAAGACAAGTACACAACTGCATTATTCACTCACAGGAAATAAAAGTCTTAGCATCAACCTTCGACTCAATTTAAAAAAAAAAATTATTATTTTCTTATTCAGAATAAAAATCAAAATTTTTACGTCATTTTAAAACCATCTTGGCCATTTAACTGGAGGCGGTATAAAGTAAAATTTAAATAATTTCCCCAGAAAATAAAATGAAAAAAAAAATATATATCTGATCCATTGGGTAAACACAAGAATTAGTTTATTATGTAAGTCAACTAAATGACACTTATTTTCAATAAATGAGTTAATCATTTTAGGTTAACCATTAACTAAATGACAACTTTATTTTCAATACATGAGTCAAGCTATTGTGGTAAATCAATTAATGAAATTGATTGTGGTCAATACATGAAACCATTGTAAATAAAAACAAATCTATCTGATGAGAGAAGGGAGCAAATGAAACATGGTTAAATCAAAGTCACATGCAGTCTGCACAATGCCCTCCCTTAGTTGACAGACACAACATTACCTTTCCTAGTCCTTTCCAAGAAAGATTGTAAAGAGAAAGGAGACATACAAAATTATGGATATGAGTGAAGGGCTTCACATTATGTAAATCTAAACTTGTATTTTTAAAAAATTCTCTTGCATTGAAAGTTTCAAAGAAACGTCTGCTAATTAACTCACAGGTAGCCCCAGACTAGCTCAGTGCAACTCAAGGAGTTCTACAATCAGAATAATACATTAAAAACATCTTTAGAAAATGTAATCAGTAATTAAAGCAATGCTGTCCTGTTGCACTTCTGCTGGACAAGTGTTTTTATTTTGTAAAGCATTTCTCAGGCTAGGGCTACCTGTAAAAATCTTATACTTATAGCTTCTATATTGGTACAAAATATGTTTTATTGAAAGTACCATCCACTCTGAAAACTATAAGGTACACACACACATATATATGTATATACACTGTGTCTGGGCAAGAGGGAACCCTTTTTATAATGATGAAAAAGAAAGGTAAATATTTATCAGTTTTTAAAAATTCCAAAACTCATTTTAATTCTGACTTAATCTTAATTCCAAAACCTATTTTAATTCTGACTTAATCTTAATTCCAAAACCCATTTTAATTCTGACTTAATCTTGATTCCAAACCCCATTTTAATTCTGACTTAATCTTAATTCCAAAACTCATTTTAATTCTGACTTAATCTTAAATTTTATCAGGGACCTTTCATTATTTTTGGTAATTTTTTCAGAACTAAAATGAGTTTGATTTGTAATACTGATCATTACTTACTGGTGTTTTTCATGATTATCAAAGGGGTCCCCATTTTTCCCGGTCACACTGTACATATAGAATATAAATATATTTTACCCATGACGTCATATGTACAAAATATTTAATTGCTGCAGCATTTCTTTAGCAAAGATTATTCTACAATATCATAACAGTTTTGGAGCATTGACTTCAAAAAAAAATAATCAGGAAACACACAAAAAAATATAAAGGTATTGATTTTTAGATTTTAGAATAGAGCAAATTTTTAATCTGTGCTTCTCAAGATATTAAATGAGTCAGCTGATCAACCGCTGGCGAATTGACTTTTAAAAAAAAAATTTTTATTGAAGCACTTACTGTCGTCCATTCATTTCATCAGGTTTTCCATAATTAACATCATCTGTTAAGGAGAAGTGGGAAAGAAAATATATTATCCTATGTATATATATTACTGTCACAGTGACATTATTTTGAATCACTGATAAATGACTTGGAAATAGAATGTTTAAAAAAAAATAATTAAATTTATTTACAGTCTTTTAAATATAAATATAATGAAAACTTTTAATGTATCTATTTCTATCTTAGTGTTTATATATATATATATGCATCTTTTAATCATGTAAATATAACATCATAATACAAAGGCACAACATTTCTTCACTCACTGTATTTTGCCTTTGCTTTTCTATCCTTTTTCCTGCTGTGGAAGATGGCAACTAGGGCAAGAAGTACAGCAACCAGTAGAAAGAGTACACCTCCTATGATCCCACCAATCAGAGCCTCTGGTAGGACGAGGTCATCTAAAACAGCAAATGTTTTATTGGTTTACTCTGAGTGGGGTTGAAATTCTTTCAGGTCATTTTACAATACTAAACGGCTTCTCTAATGTATGGAACACTGTTTGTCCTATTTAAAAAAACTATCCTATTGTATTATTGGGTGTAATGAAAAATAAGCACTTATATGAAATATGACATATTTTATTTTGAACACAAATTAAAATTTATTTTATATTTTTAAAAGCCATTTATCAAAATAGTTCATAAGGCTCAGCTAAGTCTAAATAAATGCAAATAAAAAATAAAAAAAATTGTGCATGCTTGAACACACAGATGCAATACTAAGACAGAAGAAATGAAATTGTAACGTGTATTTTTCTACGTCTGCCACACTGAAAGCAAAATTGTAATAAAAAATTAAATATTTTAAACCCCCCCCCCCCCTTTTTTTTTTTACAGCTGTCAGTTTGAGAAGAAAAAAATTCATTTGATTAAAATTTAAAAAAAAATTTCTTGTAAAATATTAAAGTTTTAATCTGGTGTGAAAAATGTTTACTCTATTAAATAAGCTTGGCCCTTCCAGTAGGTGGAAGTTGATTTACGATTTGTCTAAACTAGATCTGCCAGCATGCAAACCTCAGTTACCACAGTCTTGGTTGTCCTTTCATTCAGGACAAACTTGGTATTGGTTGATCCCTTCCAGCAACTGGCATGTAAGTTAATTATAATGATCCTGAGCAAATTAGTATAGATATCTTCCTTTCAATGCCATGGTCTCTAAACTCTGGATATGTTAAGTCAGTCAGACATTTAAGGCATCACATTTATTGTTGAAGGCAGCTGTTGTAAACGATTATCATTATTATTTTTTACTTTAAAACGCTTATAGAAACTTAAATATTTTTAAAGATGGATTAAATAAGTTTTAGTCATATATCAACTTTTAACATGGCATTGACTGATACATAACAAAGTCATTCTATGACATCCTAAAGTTTAGAGAACTAGTATTTAGAGTAGGGGTTCTTAACGTGTGGTCCAGTGGCCCCCTTGAAAAGATGTCAGAGTGCTGCATTTTTTTTTTATTACATGCATTTAAAAACTGTATTATAAGAAGGGGCCTGTGGCCTTCATCTGACCAGCAAAAGGGGCCATGGAACAAATAGGTTAAGAACCCCTGATTTAGAGCAAGTGACTAATGATCATTTGAGGTGGGAATGGGAACATGAATGCAAAATATGGATATTGATATTGGGACTATAACCAGCATGCAGAGGTGACAAAATAAAATAGATGAAATTTTTAAAAATTCTTACACAGACATACATGACTACCTATTTTTACATTAGTTGAATTATAGAAGGCAAACAGGAGCTGAAATTGATTTTTACAGTTGGGACAACTCCCTTGACAGTTTGCATTCAGTTAAATATTCCTTCCCCACAAATCAATGCATAATTTGCCTTGTTGACCTACGTTGCCTGGTTCAAAGTTTAAACAAAAGTCATGACAAAAATAATGAAATACTTTCCTCCAATATTCTGGTAATAACACCTGAGGCAGTAGGTTGTACACTAACAGAAACATCATATTAGGAGGCTGATTTGTAATTAAAACAGTTAAATAAATAAATTCGTGTCAGGACCAAAACCTGGAACTCATGTGGTGAGTGAGGCTCAATTAAGGCCTTTTGGGGGCCCTCGGAGAAGGCAACAAATGGGCCCATAGCTATGCACAATACCGTCTGTGAAAAACAGAAGATTTGATAGATGCTCCCTGAAGCCTTTTGTGCTTTAGGCACATTGTTCACCTTGTCCCATGAAACAGTCCAGCACTGTCTATGGTCCATAAATTCGCAGATAATATAACATAATGTTATGAAATTAATCGTAGATCATAGGTTGCTTTAATTGTGACACAGATGGAAACCTGTCGTATGCACTCACGTCAACCTCCTATTACATTTTAAAAAAGTAACACGTCAAATAATTCAAATAGCGTGGAAAGTTGGCTTCATTCAGGATCTCTCAAGATGAGATATGAGGTCCCTACAATGTTGATGTGACACATGGTTTGAACTTGGCAAGCAGACCAATTGTGGTCCCTCAAATCTTACTTCAATCATGGAATCGTGTATTGTTAAACTTGGACCTTCTTTTAACCAAAATGTTATAACTGGTGTTATGCTGGCAAAGTGTGCTGAACAAAATTTTTATGCAGGAAAAAGAAAAGGTTTAAACCGCTGTGTTAATGAAAGATCAAATGGCAATATTTTTCATCAACTTTGCTGCCCCCCCCCCCCTTTCCGCTAATCTAGTGTAGAGATGGTGGCTAAATGAAAGATCAAATGGCAATATTTTTCATCAACTTTGCTGCCCCCCCCTCTTTTTTCCGCTAATCTATTGTACAGATGGTGGCTAAATGAAAGATCAAATGGCAATATTTTTCATCAACTTTGCTGCCCCCCCCCCCCCACTCCTTTTCCGCTACTCTCGTGTAGAGATGGTGGCCCAATGTCCTATCTAAGGAACAGATTGACAGGTACATGTACATTTGACATATATACAGTTGACAGGTATGTGTTTTTTAATAAGTCACTCAGTGATATCAGGTAAAGTTGCTGGAGCCAAAGAAAAGTTTGTTAGCCCATAGCATGAGACTGGTAGATGTAAGTATGGTCCACTCTATTATATGCAAACTTTCACCAGTTTTAATACATCTAGTGTCACTTGACAGAGAATATTATTGGATTGGAACCAAATTGGTAGCGCAGAAGACATTTAGTACCGAAAAATTAATGAAACCAAGTATATATACATGTATAAATATAAAATACAGAAAATAGAAAGCCTTTTAGTTCTTTGTTTAGATCTGAGTGGATTAAAATAAAATACAGCAAAAACCATTCAGTGAGGGGAGGTAACTATACCCGACGATGAAGATGCATCAGGAGTTCCAGGAGGTTTTGGCTTCCCTTTGAAGGCAGTAATGTAAAGTGAATACAGAAGGTAAAGGTGGTTGTATGTTTTATATGGTTCATGGCATGTATGTCAACCTATTGAGTTAATGATGAAATCACTTACCATATTTGCCCACGATTAATGCATGTTTACACAGTGTGTTCAATTTTTTTAATATTACAAGGATTTTATGTTGCAGTTTAAGGCACATGTCAGCAAAGACTTTAGGAGCATGACCATAACAAGGAGAGGGACATTTTTAAAAATTTTAATAGATATTTATTTTTGTTAACCCTTTCGCTACCGATGACGTCGACACGACATCACGATCACCCACTTTCAATTACCATGGATGTCACATTGTCGTCATAACAATGAGGCAAAGAACTTTTCTGAAATACCAAGGACGTCACGTCGGCATCATATTTCAATGCTAGATATTTCTGTATTCGTTAATCTATGGAGAAGTTAAAAAGCAAATTGGACAGAGAATGAAAAATACCGAAATTTTCTTTCTTTCTTTTTAATTGCCGAGTCAGCAAAAATCAATGCCCCCCAAAAACCAGCGGTAATGAAAGGGTTAAGATCATTCAAGTAAATTGACAAATAATCTTTAAATAAGCAGTTTTCCCAGTTCCAAGTCAACTTTGTAAACACATCAAAAAGTTGAGGTGAACATAATTTGAAAGGCATTTTACTGGGTAAACAATTAACCCCCCCCCCCCTTCCCCCCCAGCACGAGTGGACTTTTACAGCATTTATTACAATTAAACTGTGAACTCAAACAGTGAATACACACACACACATGAGTATATTTGTGTTCTTATAGGAATGTTAGCCCCCTTTCTGAACCAACTTAATTGATAAGTAATTAAAATTAAATTAACCAATTTTGGGACGAAATTAGTTTCAGCTTTTTAAGACTCATTTCTACATCTGAAATTTAAAAGATATGAATTGTGGACCTCAAAGAACTATTTTATTCTATAACCTGAACGTAAACAGGAAATTTTTTTATTCACATTAAATCTGGGAGCCCTTGTAATTTTTGACTACTGTAATCAGATAGGCCGAAATTCACAGTCCCACTGCCGCAATTAAAACTTTATAGAATAACCTGAACGTGATTCTCTGAACAAGAGGCATAACAGTGACGAACAAGGACATACCAGATGAGACGGTGACCCGGACAGTGTTGGATGGGGCGCTGATGGCCATGACGCCGTGCGCCCTGAGCCTCAGGTCGTACACCCCACTGGGCATCTCCCTCATCTCAGCATGACTGGTGCTGCCATCGATCACCCTGTTGGGGTAGATGGCCCACCTGTCCATGCTCTCATGCTGGTAATCAATCTTGTAACTGTCAGAGTAGAAAACAAGTTGTTTTACCAATGCAACATCTTCATAAATTTAAAAAAAAAACAACTTTATAGATTATTTGAAAAAAATTAAATTTAAATTATATCTTCAATAACTTGTAATGAGGCCTAAAAAGGACCCTGGCCAATGAACTTACGAGAATATAGGCACAGGTGACACCAGTGGCACCTTCCAGTCCAATAAAATATCTCTGTTTCTGACCTGGGCCGTTAGGTTGCTGGGAGATGCAGGCAGTGGTCCTGTACGAATGAAAGTGAAAGTTAATAAAAAGTTTATTCTCTACATAACCTCCCACATAAAGTTCTAGATAAAAATCAATTCATGGACATTCAGTTTGTTTTATTCATGCCACAGGTGCAGCTTGTGTCTGGTGCTTTGCTTCATGCCACAGGTGCTGCTTGTGTCTGGTGCTTTTCTCCATGCCACAGATGCAACTTGTGTATGGTGCAACAATATGTCATTGACCAATATTTTATTGGGGTTTTTTTTTGGTGCCAAAATGGTCCAGCATATTTGAGTTAAGCACAGTACACTATTTGACAGTACTTATTCTCTACCGTGAGCCTGTTGACCAGTCCAAACCCTGGGAGCCAGAAAATATACTGTATGCAGAATGTTTACTTTGTTTGCATAAGAGTTATATGGATGGCCCCTATACATAGATTGCCCTTATTTATGGATGGCCCCTATCTATGGATGGCCCCATGTCAAAGGAGTATTTGAAATAAAAAGATTTACCAATATTCTTGGTGATCTCTGGATAGTATGTGAGCCCACTGCCGTTGACTGGGAGCCTCATTACATCATTAGGGTTGTAGCCTGTGAATAGAAACAATGAGACCTCCCTATATAATACATAAAAACAGAGTCAGCATTTGGTGGGGCAAAGGTTAAACTGTGCAACTCTTTTGTTTTCTTTGGAAACTTCCAAGCAGAGAGCACATTCGAAGGGTTTTATGATTTCAGTTACTCACATAGAGAGCCAATGCAACAAATGAGTTACACAGTTTATAAAGAGCCAAAGGGAGAAAAAATACAAAATGATTTATTTTTTTTGTTGATCTGTACAATGACTAGAGTATTGATATCACCAGTGTAAACCCTTGGCTGAAACTTTAACTGAATGAACTTGAGCACCACCTTTGCTACAGCGGGTGTGAAATAGTTGCAATGACCATTGCAAGATTGAAAAACAATTGTTACGGGTCTACCCTTCAACAACTTAGCAAAGACTATGTCTGAATGGGATTCTGACACACAAGAAAGAACATTAATGTCAGTGCAGTTACTTAATCACCCTGCTAGTGATGTGAATTCATTAACATCTATGAGTGCAGTTACTTAATCACCCTGCTAGTGATGTGAATTCATTAACATCTATGAGTGCAGTTACTTAATCACCCTGCTAGTGATGTGAATTCATTAACATCTATGAGTGCAGTTACTTAATCACCCTGCTAGTGATGTGAATTCATTAACATCTATGAGTGCAGTTACTTAATCACCCTGCTAGTGATGTGAATTCATTAACATCTATGAGTGCAGTTACTTAATCACCCTGCTAGTGATGTGAATTCATTAACATATATAAAGCTGATGCCGAGGTTTCATGGAAGATTATTTTAAGATCCATCACAATTCTTACTGACATTAACACAAAACATTTATATCAGTATCAGATGTAGCCTGCCAAACAATGGCGGCAGCAATGTGTGAACTTCCCATCAACTAATGTTACTTGACAAAAACGCATTCAATTAATGAACTTTATTATAAAATTCCCCAATTGTTGCTACCCCTCTCCCCAGATGAGCCACAGATCCTTATATTCATAGTCTAATGTCCCACCGCAGATTCATTACACCAGCTATTTCTGTAAAACAAAATAAAATATTACACACCAAACACACTAATTGTTTCATTTTTAATAATCTCTTTTAGTGCCGTTATTGGTAAGTTCATTTAATGAAATCAGCGCCACCTGGTAGCGTTAGTGACATTGCTACATAGAGAATTTGTTGCCTTTTTTTTTTTTTTTTGATGAGAAGAGCAGACTTATCTTGAACTTGAAGGTTGTTCCTTTTTTTATTTCCTTGAGCAAATGAATGTTAAATACAATATCTGTATCTCATGTCTCTATCTTATGTCTCTATCTCATGTCTATATCTCATGTCTATCTCTCATGTCCATATCTCATGTCCCTATCTCATGTCTATAACTCATTTCCATATCTCATGTTTATATCTAACAGCATTTTTTAAAATTTTAAATTAAAAATCAGAAGTTGATTAATCTCTTCCAAGGGGAGATAAAATGTTGGAAGCACTCAGTTTAAAGCAGACTTGAATGGCTCTAAAATCACTCGAGTAGCAAAACCAATCCATCAATGCTGCATAAGCCATATTACTTTAATGAATATTCTCTTAAGCAAGCATACCATTACCATAGCAATGCAGTTCTTGATATCTATCTCTAATTTACTTAATAAATAAACAATGGTATTTTTTTTACAGCTTGCATGTAAATTAAAAAATCAGTGTGTTATTCAATTAATCAATATTGTGCAATGACTCTCTTACAACAACTAAATGAGAATATTTAAAGGAGTAGCTTATATGGAACTAATCATGATTGGTCACAACAGTTTGTTTTTTTTTAAATAATTTAAAAAACATGCAACGACAAGCATAGAAATAATGTAGTTTTCAAACAAAGAGACGGAGCGCATGTGAAATTCTTACATAAAGTATCTTTGAGCATGAGCATTCAACTTCTTGCGACAATACAAGATTTTCCCGTAAAGAGGTCAATTCCTTTAACTTACTTTTAAAAAAAAAAATAATAATTGTGACAAGACTTTATTTCCACTTAGTGTTAAAACGTTTATGTATGGGTACAGCATTACTACAGAAACTAGTTTTAAAAACGTATTTTCCTATTGTAGACAATGTTTGCCAGTTCAAATTTTTTTTTAAAGACCCCATGCATGTATTTTAGGAAAAGTCCATTTTAGGAAAAGTTCATCTAGGAGAAATCCATCTAGGAGAAATCCATTTAGATGAAATCGAAATCCATTTAAATGGATTTCATCTAAATGGATTTCTCCTAGATGGATTTTTCTTAGATCAACTTTTCCTAAAATGGACTTTTCCTAAATGGACTTCTAAATTGACTTTTCCTAAATGGACTTCTCCTAAATGGTTTACTTTTAAATGGATTTCTCAAGAATGGATTTCTCCTAAATGATTTACTTCTAAATGGATTTCTTCAAACCCGTCCATTCTGATTTCAAAACAAAGCTTTTAAAAAATTTAAGTGATAAAAATAAATCAGAACATGCAAAGAAAATTGTTGGTTGAATGAAAGCCACAAGAGCATCAAAAACATGAAGTGTTGGAAACTGAGAGAACAAATAACAACACACAGATCTTTGAAAAAATTAAACTCACATGCAGTAATGGTAAAAGGGAGGGGGGACAAAGAGGAACAAAAACCAAATAGGCCATCCCAAACCAAGTTGACAACACAGAGAAAAAATAGCAAGCTGATTGAACAGAAGGTACAAAGCTCATGAAATGAGGAGAATAACTTTAAAAAATAACATCATTATAAAAAATTCAAAATAGTTTAAAGCACATACAAAAAGCTCATTCAGTCAACTGCCATAAATAGAGATCATTAAGTGAATTAAATTACGCTTTAATTTTTTTTACCTTAAAAAAATTCTTTGGCTCTTTAATCGATAAATTTACTTTAAAAAGAATAATGATTAAACATTATTTATTTTTAAATCATGCACAAAGAAATTATTTTTTGTTTCAGTTTTGGTTTTACTTGGCGAGTTAAAACTATTTTAAAATTTAAAAACATCCTTCCATTTTAAAGAATAACTATTTTTTTAAACCAAATGCCAATATTTATTGGGCAGTCAGGAGCACAATGTTTAAACTAAAGATTTGAATATGACTAGTAGCTGAACAAAATTATACAAAATAATACTGTTAAACATAGTAGCAAATGAAAGAGAAAAAGAAAAGGGAAATAAAACCTTTCTGGGATAAAAAAAAATAATTTAAAAAAAAAAAGGTTGGTTTGTGGGGAGGTGGTCTAAATGCAAATTGTACCCATAAGCGGAGGAGTGGTTTCACGCTTGCTTGCGCTGCTTGGTTCTGAGTACTGAGCTGCAGTTGTAATACAATCAAATAGTGATGAAGATATGAAAAAAGTTTTTGTGAGAACATACAACACATGTGAATAAAGAAGACAGCAATTTGTAAGAAGAAATACATCCTACACCATTCAGATTGAAAGAACAATAAAAAAGCGGATCAAATAGTTTTCTCTTCCAGCTTAAAAAAATATCGAGGTGCTGAATAGTGCTTAGATGGGAAAATAAAATAAAATTTTATGTTAAAATTGAATCAGGATATGATACATATGTAGGGGTTAGTTAAACAATGGTTATTAAACAATTGTACATCCGTGATTAGAAAGTTGAAGTGAAAACAAAGCTTAATTTCAAAAAGGTTAAACAGTTGAATATTGTGACAGTGACTGTGCTGTTAAATTTGTAACTAGAAAGAATTTAAAAAAAATAAGGGGTGGAAAAAGTCCCATATTTTTATTTGGTCATGCAAATAGACATAATACAGAAAATTGTTTAAAATGTTATTTTATTTTAACCTGAATTTCAAATAAAATTGTTTTTAAAAAACCATTAAAATTTAAATTAAAAAAATGCTTGGAAATAATATTAATTTCCCATATTATGTGATACATCAAAAAAAAAAAAAGAAAAGTTTATTGTCTTTCCCTTTTGTTTGTTACTGAAAACTGATGCTGATTTAACCCCGCGATCAAACTTGCCCCTGAGCAAGACACAACACTTAACACCCGGCCCCCTAGCTCCCCCCCCCCCCCCTCTTGTGCACAAAAATGGACACAAATTTAAAAAATAAATAACTATGTTAAAATAGCAGGCTTCAACAAGACTAACATCAGTCTAAAGTAGGACAACAGAGCAATGAAGCTATGCACTCTAAGGATGAAGATGTTTGTGTTAACAACATTGAGCGCCGTCACATTCTCTGGCAGATTAAGGAAAGATACCGACGCAAGTGATGAAGCCAATACATTTGTTCACTTATATCTCTGTGATTGAGAACCCCTTTCAGGGGGTAATTGAAACAATAAGCCACTCACATCTAATTTAAGAGTTTTGAGCACCATTTTTATTTTTTTCAAACAGAACCCGTGCAAATAATAGAAAACTATTTTACTATATTTTTTCCATGACAATGAAGAGATCATGTAAAAATATTTAGACACCTTAACCCACGAACTGTTGTGGCAGCCTAAGTACCAACCCTAACGGGTGCTTCTGTGATGTTACGTTACGGCCCACTTAGTGCGACTCCACTAAAAAATATTTTCAATTGTGAATCAGACGTTTTATGGTATTTTCAAAAGGGGATAACTCTTAGAATGACTTCCTATTTATAGAACACTAAGGGAAATGTTTTCATGTGTTCATATATTGTTTTTTAAATTTTGAATCGAGCTGAAATTTTCAAATCTGATTTTTTTTGGTGTAAAAACTAACTTGCAGGACTCGGATGTAGGCCATGCAAAACAAAAGCCTAATTTATTTGAACAGTTTCTTCTTTACGAAAGTGTTTTTGAAGATTGTATTGTTGGCATTTGTCAGGGTGGCGATAATTACAATAGCGGATCTAGCATCAGTTGCAGTTTAAGTTACAATGGTGGAATGAAATGGAAAATAGGGTACTAATGAATTTAATTGGCATTACAAATTAACTACAGAAATATATAGGTTATCAATGAATATATATTTTTTTTAAATTTAATTTCTATAAACCCAAATAACTATATTTTCTAAACTGAAAAGAAAAAAAAAAGTTCGTTTTATTTGTCTGAAAAGCTTATTTAGATGATAAAAAGGATCAAACAGTCAGTGTGGGTGTCACAAAGTAGTGCAACTGCATTCAGTGCTGAAAGGTCAAGGCCATGTCCATTTCGCATAGCTCACTGAATTCTTAAATTCACTCTCAGAATATCTACACTTTACATGGGTCCATAGATTCATTTTCCATAAGTTTTGGACATTTCACTGATACATATCAAAATTACAACAACAACAAAAAAATGACAACACATCATGGGTTTCATTTGACAGTTCGTGGGTTAAAATTGTTTTGTGTCACGTTACAGCTTAGGAAATCAGCTGACTTTTCACAGTAGCACATATTCATAAGATATTGAACTACACAAAAATAGGGGGTGGGGGTTTGGATCCTGTCCTTAAAATGTTTACTGTTAGGACACCCTTGAATGACATCTTTAAAAAATTGTCATTCATTTTTTATGGTTGAAAGTTAACCCTATTATGTATATGTTTAAGATTTGCACTAAACAGACCCCAAGTCAATGCTGACACATCCTCTTGACAACATTTGTAAGCACTGCATTCTTATTGAACTTAGACACCAACATGAAAGTAAGAGGTTAGAACTCTCTAGTATGGGATCTTGCCGCAATCCTGGTTATAATTGGTTAGTAAAAAAAAGAAAAAAAGAAACAAATCATAAAAGGAACTCTCTGAACCAAAAGACCGTGAGGCCGCCAACTAAAAAAAAGGGCAGCGGCTTTAAAAAAAAATTTACCCAATGTGCGCTGCCTCACAACAGAGCTGTACGATCCATCTCCTAAAGCATTTCGAGACAAAATTTTAAATTCATATTCTGTGTCTGGCTGAAGGCTATAAAGGTTAAAGAATGTTGCAGACTTCCCAGGCACTTCCATGGTGATCCACTGAGAGTCTATAACTGGACGGAACCTGAAAGTCATCAAGAGTATCATTTGAAAAATGCAGATGGACATTGTGTGAATAGACAGTTAAATTGCATGACCGAACATTACATACAAAAGAACAGATAAAAAATAAAAGTGTTTGTGTGCTGATTTCATTATTAAATATCAGTGTTTCTGCACAATTGAACACCAGATATTTTTTTGGTTTAAAAGGTTTGACCTATTTCTCCATTCCTTGTCCACTGAACTGTATCAGAGTTTCCACAAAGTGAAGAGCAAAATGCCATGATCATCTGGTGTAAGGCAAGGTGATTAAAATAACAGATGAGCCACTGACTTTTAAGCTGTGACCTAAATTGTTATAAATATCCATATACTTCTTTATGTCTTCATTTATTATATACGTTATGTGATATATCACAAGTTTATTTTCTTAGGTCTACAGTTCTCTCTGAAATTCAATTTAAAAATAAATTTGTAGTCCATTTTATTCTCCGAATTTCAAAAGCGTTGCTGCTTTGATAGTGGTGTGAGACTTTTCAAAACAACTCTTAGGCGGTGCAGAATTTGGAAAAGGGTTGGGGGAAACTAAACTATACAATGACCGAGCCACATGCTGTTGTGTCTGCTATGGTTAAATCATAATTTTTATAAGCTGATTGACTAGGATTGACCTCGCCATTCAAGAATGTATACCACTTCTTGTCTAAAGGTGGAAATGAATTTCGTAGCCACTTGGACAAAAGATATTTTCTCTTCTTCTTGCCAGAAAAAGCCATATCGAACATAACCCAACATATTTTAACGCAGACATTACTCTGTGGCTGGTTTATAATGTTACTTTAGGCAGTCTGCCGATTTTATCTTTTTTTTAAATAGGCGTAGAAATGTGTGTATTTATAGAAAAATATGAAGCAAGAAGTCACTGTAAACTGTGTGAAGAATTCAGGTCATAAGTTTAAAGGCATTTTCTTTTGACTAGAGCTTGGTACATTGTGGATCTGAGGGATTGTGGAACTGAGTGATTGTGGATCTGAGTGGTTGTGGATCTGAGTGATTGTGGATCTGAGTGGTTGTGGATCTGAGTGGTTGTGGATCTGAGTGGTTGTGGATCTGAGTGGTTGTGGATCTGAGTGATTGTGGATCTGAGTGATTGTGGATCTGAGTGATTGTGGATCTGAGTGATTGTGGATCTGAGTGACTGAATAAACAAACTTTTTTATTTCAGATTTAAAAGAAACGTTTAAACGTTTACTGCCAGTGCTGACAGGAGGCAAGAACGGTGAATATGGAAAAAATCTTTTTGTCATCAGAATTTAACTAATGGAGCCCGGGCTTATGAAGTTTCCACTGTAAGTGGAATTTTCAAACTCAACTGAGAAAATTGATTTTTAATTTTTTTTTATTTAAAGAGGTAGCAAAATTTTAAAGAAAAACTATGCTAATTAAATTGACAACATACTAACACGTATGATAAACATACATGAAAATTGTCATTGATCCCCATATTAGTACATTTACCTTTATAAGTTTATGTATGTACCTATCTATAACGGTTTATATATATATGTCTTGATATAGGTTTATTATGTACCAACAATAACAGGTTACATGTCTGTAGATATTGGACTATGTATGTACCTACATATACTGGTCTATATATGTGCCCAGATATGGGTCTCTATATATCTATAAATCTAAGCATGTCTACTTATACATATTATGAAGCCGAGTCTCTATTATAGATACATTTACAGTACTATGAAAACTTCAGATACAATCCCTTTTTTAAGTAGTAGATTTTCTTGCTAATCACAATTAAGCATTAAAGTAGATATAATAAGTATAATCCTTAAATAGCAGATATAATTATGAGCAGATCACATTTAGTTTTGGTCAACTGAAGCAAAAGCATAACCAAGGAAGACTATTGACCAACATATTACGGTCAAAGGGAACCATTTATCCCCTGGCCCACTGTGTCTTTAACATTGTTACAAGGAAAAGAGCCTTATGATAACCAATAAAGTTTTCAAAGGGACCATATATCCTTTGGCCCACTGTCTATCTAAAATTGGGACAGTGCAAATCTTCCTACCATAAAAAATAATACTGTGGAGTGCCCCCATCATAGGCTGGCTCCCAGGACACAGTGACATTGAAAACTCCAGCTGTCACTGTCACATTGTAAGGTGCATGTGGGGTTGTATCTGTGAACAAACAGGATGACATGACATCAGTCTGCAGACTTGGAATAAGTTGGCATCAAATACATTTCTATCCAACAGTCAACACACAGCAATGACACACTGACAACCAACACACAGCACTGACAAAATAGCAGCCAACACACAGCACTGACATGCCACCAGTAAACACACAGCACTGACATGCCACCAGTCAACGAACAGCACTGACACACTGACAACAACACACAGTACTGACTAAATAACAACCAACACACAGTACTGACATGCCACCAGTCAACACACATCACTGACATGCCACCAGTCAACACACATCACAGACATGCCACTAGTCAACACACATCACTGACATGCCACCAGTCAACACACAGCACTGACTCGCCACCAGTCAACACACAGCACTGACATGCCACAAGTCAACACACAGCACTGACATGCCAAAAGTCAACACACAGCACTGACATGCCAAAAGTCAACACACAGCACTGACATGCCAAAAATCAACACACAGCACTGACTCACCACCAGCAAACACACAGCAATGACACACTGACAACCAACACACAGCACTGACAAAATAGCAGCCAACACACAGCACTGACACACTGACAACAACACACAGTACTGACTAAATAACAACCAACACACAGTACTGACATGCCACCAGTCAACACACATCACTGACATGCCACCAGTCAACACACATCACAGACATGCCACCAGTCAACACACATCACTGACATGCCACCAGTCAACACACAGCACTGACATGCCAAAAGTCAACACACAGCACTGACATGCCAAAAGTCAACACACGACACTGACATGCCAAAAGTCAACACACATCACCGACATGCCAAAAGTCAACACACAGCACTGACATGCCACAAG
Source organism: Omphiscola glabra (assembly GCA_964017045.1). NCBI lineage: Eukaryota > Metazoa > Mollusca > Gastropoda > Lymnaeidae > Omphiscola > Omphiscola glabra. The sequence goes on along the minus strand of OZ024807.1, from coordinate 6,991,152 downwards.
TCAACACACAGCACTGACATGCCAAAAGTCAACACACATCACTGACTCGCCACCAGCAAACACACAGCACTGACACACTGAAAAAAAAAAGAGTGCCCATCCCACCATGTCAACGCACACAGCACTTACTGTCAATGCGCAGCTCTGTCACACTGACGACGGTGGCAATCTGGTTGATGGCTTTACATTCATATTTCCCATGGTCGTCTTTGGTGAGATTTTTTATTTCCAAAAACTTATCGTTTATGGTGACCCTTTCGTCACCCTCCAGCCTGCTGCCAACCTGTGAGGGGAAACGACAGTCACCATTGATAAAATATTGTTATTTATGAGATATAATTCTGTACTATCAGTTACTTGCACGTGATCTCATGATATCATGTGATAGTTATTTATAAATTTGACTTGCAAAAACTTTTTTTTTTAAACTGAATTTTGTTTTCTAAGAGTGTAATTTCAAAGAAATGTGTACAAAAGTTTGCGTACACAAACCTTAATCCACTGCAATGAAACGGCTGGTGTCCCCGTGGCCTCACATCTCATCTGCACAGTGTCTCCCACATTCCTGATGTACAGAGTCTGGGGGCTCACTGTTATCTGAGGGGGGTCTGGACGGAGGGTAGAAAAGTTGATCTTATCATCTTAACTAACAGCTCACGTTTGGGGAAAGGGGTATTTCATTCTCACCCACCCCCCTCCCCGGAATGTCCCTTCTCTATCAAACAAGCTGCCAAACATTTAGCCAGCAACAATGAATTGATAGACAAATTTGCTCAGATGAAACATCCCTCCGTTCTTGATATCGTAGGTGGATAAAACACAATTACCACCTAATATCACCGACAACATGCGATGAAGTTTTTTTTGTTGTTTTTTTTCCCAGTTAAAACACTTAAAATACACACATTTCCGGTATTTGATGATTGCCAACATTTTAAGAGAAGAGGAACGTGTTAAGGAATTTGGCATGGGATGGGTGCAAAAAAAAATATTTTAAAAAAAATGATGTACTTTGATGATAAAAAAAAAACCATTGAACCTTCTTTCTCATTCACCAACATACAATTTCAGATGGGCACAAGTAACCAGAACAATCAAGTATCCCCGGGGTTAGAGCACTCTAAGGTTGTCATCAGTGTAAGTATTCTGGCATTGGCAGATCTAATTAAAGTTAATTCAATAAGTACAGGCTTCATCATTCACACCATAACATTAAAAAACTGATTTGACAAGGAAAAAAGGACACCAAAACTCTATACCACATATTATGAGTACTTAACAAACTATATGCCAACGGAGTGTAGCAACAACAAAAATTATTTCTATTTAAACTCCCACCCAAGAGGTAAAATGTGCTGATCAAAATGTATTTCATATAAAAGTAAAGAAACATATAAAAAAATTATATTAAAAAAAAAAAAAAGACAGGTAAAATAAAAAACCCAGGTAAAAAAATAATTAAGCTGTATGACACCTTAAGAACAAACATATTCTCACCTGGTTTGTCTGAGCCCAGGTAAAGCAAGCAGGTAATAGAAGAAAATTCATATGGCATATAATTGAAAGAAACATCAAATAGCCACCGAGCCCCGCTGGTTACATAATGGTGAGCAAGTGCATTTTTTTTTAATGGCTCAAATATTTTAGTATTTGACTACCCTCGTGTGTTATTACCAGATCTCAAACCTAAAACCAGACACAAACACTAAAAAAAAAATAATAATAATCTTTGCGCAGCTCTGTGAAAAGTGGCTTATTTTAACTTGCCCGCGTGTATAAAACCATCCATCCACTAAAACCAGATGGGTGGTTTCAAACCAATGGCCTGGCCTAAAATTCTTCAAATAAGATCTCTTTGACTTCTGGTGAAAAGAGACATTACTATACCATACATAAAAATCAAAATTGTCTATCAACATGGAGCAAAGCTTGAGCCGGATGGGAACTTGAAAACACACTAAAGCACTCACAATTCTAAAATGGCGTGGTGTGCAAACATGGATGCTGTGCTTCACAGGTGCTTCTTTCCCAAGGTGTGGGGGAAAAAAAGACTTTGTACAATAGAGATGTGATCCATTCAGTTAATAGAAAACAACCCCATTTCAAGAAAGGGAAATATTCAATATATATATATTTATATATTTAAAAATGCACACATCATGACTCAGAGAGGTTTAGACAAAGCTACTGGCACGATTCATGATGGAGAAAAGGGACAACATTGAGTGCATGAATTATCAACACAAACAAAAAAAGAACATGATCGCAGAGGTTTCACTTGGGACTTGATGGTGCTAACTTATCACTTGTTCGAGATTTTTAACAAAATTTGTTTACTACATAAGAATGTGAACAGGCAAAAAAAAAAAAAAAGATACTAAAGAGAGATGAAAATGCAGACATGCAGATCTACTGGTTGAATCTAAACCATGCTGCTGAGATGATGAAAGTCTTCACTTTTAAAAGCTGGATAACATTAAAAAAAAAAAAAAAAAATTGTGATACTTTGCAGTTATTAAGTCCTCATGATTTAACCACAAAAAAAAAATTAAATTTTTTTTTTTATCTAAGGTAACTTTTTAAAAGCTATTTCATTACAAGTAATAAAATGTTTCCACATTTTTCATAATTAATCTATTAGGAAATTCAAGAAGACAAAATTTTTTTTTTTTAAAAAGCTCTAATTTATGAAGAAACTCTTAGCTGGACAGTGAGTAGTAAAATGTATTGTCATGGATGCTCCTTTTGAAAAAACTAGTGTTGCAAGAACTGAGTGAAAGCCTTTCGAACCACTCACCTCGGACGATGACCTGGACACGTGGAGAGCTAAGACCTTGACCCAGGGTGTTGGTGGGGATACATCTGTAACTGCCGGCATCACTGTCTTCAACATCAGCTACCTGGACGCAAGAGACAGAAAGAGTGAATTGGAAAAAAAAAAAAAAGTGTCCTTTGCATTCATCACAAGTTATTAACTACCAATAATTTCTAAAACTGTTTATATTCAGCGATCATACTATTTCTAAACAATTTTTTTACATTACAAACTTTCATCCCTGCATAAAATCAAATTTTATAGCAATTTAAAATACCAACAAAATATTTAACAACTAGATACAGTTTTATAAATTGTTATTAGAAAATATTAGAATATAATTATATATATATATAAAAAGGGAACCAATTCCTATTACATAATAGAGAAATTTAAAAAAAAACCCATATAGATTAAATGTAGTTAATTTTATTAATTTCAATGATACACAAGCATTAGCTGAAGTTGAAACAGCTCATCAAAATTGAAAGAACCTACCAAAAGGGTGCCATTTTTCAGAAGGTCGTAGCGACCTGAATCTGTTGTCAGCATTGTCATGTCCTTTATCCAGGTGACGCCACTGAGAGGTGGGTTTGAGTCAACTGGGCAGTCTATTTGCTGAAGATATGTTTTGGCCCATGTGATCTGTGATGGCATTTTTAGAACTTCTGGTTTGTCTAAGAGAAGAGGAATGCTTACAAGTTGGCATGCCTGGCTTAATGAGGTGATCTACACAATATACTTCAACACAAATAATACACATAATGTATTTTAACTATTTTTATATTCTAGAAACAAATAGAAGAAAAAAAAGCAGAGGGAAGTTCAAATTCTATTATTATATCATCACAGGATATTGAAATAAATGAACTGACCTAAATAAAATTAAACATATTATTTTGTTTCAACTGTCTGTGTCAGTTAAAAATATAAGGGATAATAATAAGTGAGGGAAACAAATCTTAAATAGCACTGGTTGTAGTGCCAAGGAAATGTTTGTCAAATATTTCAGTAGAGTTATGGCTGTTTTTTTTTTCCTCTGCTGTAACTTACAAAATCACTAGCTACAGCCCGCCAAACAATGGCGGGTGCAATGGGTGACCTTTCCATCTACTCAAGTTATTTGAATAAACATGCATTCAAGAAATGCTCTTCATAAGATTTCTAATAAGTGCTACTGACCCCCCTCCCCCACCTCCTGGTACACCACGGCCCATGAACTGTATTAACATTCCCATGCCCCACCTCCCCCTTTTTTTTTTTTTACAGCAGACTGATAACACCATATTTATTTTAAGACTATTTTTGTAAACCAAAGACATTGTTATGCACCAAACGCACTTCTTGTATTTTTAAGAATCTCATTTAGCTCAGTTATCTGTAATTTTATTGAGTGAAATCAGCGCTGGGATCTGGCAGTGTTAGTGACATTGTTGTATAGAAAAATTATGATTTTGATTCTATTTTGTTAATCATTAAATATGAACATGCCAAGTTTTATGACTGGAGCAGGTTTTAGGTACCGTGAATAACCTCTTTTTCAGATTTTGATGTTTAATTCAACCTATTTTATAAACACACACACACAATTGTTGGCCTGACTGACCATGGTCAACATGGAGGTAGTCACAGAAAGTTTCAATAATAAGGCTTAGAAAAAAAAAATGTAAAGGCTTTTCTTCAATTCAGCTGCCATGGTATTGCAAATGGTTTCCTTGGAAACATATAAAGGAATCCCATCATCATTTCCATGCCTCATATATCCCCCAGTGATTACATGTTTCAGTTTGGGACCACTGTTTTGTGTCTAGATCACACCAGTAACTCCTTGTGATACTAGAGATATATTTTCAAGGCACCAGTATTCCTTCTCCTAAAAAACTCAAGGCACACAAAGAAAAGCCCCTGATCAGTTTGACGGGTGCATGGGAAAAAAAATAATCAAACTTTGCAGTAACATGATCTGACTTCAGGATCTCTATGAGGATCTCTTGGAAGGCTCCATAACTGAGTCCAGTCAATGTGACAGAGGTTCTGGATAATTTGACAGCAGTCCTTGTGAATGAGTCACTACATTTTCTGGCGCAGTGCTGGTTTTTTCCACTATGAAGGTTTCTCATCTCAAACCAATTATCCATTGAATTTAGACTGTGCATGCTGTTGTTTTTTTTTTAAGTTGAATGTTCGGCAAAAGCCCTGATGATGCATTTCTAGAGTCTTGGTTGCAGATTTGCCATGTTTAATGAAAAATTTGATGAGGATGTCACAAAAACAAGGATAACACCAGAACATGTGGAGACAGAGCCATGCAACTCAGCACAATATTCCAAGAGGTTTGGTAAGACAGAGCCATGCAACTCAGCACAATATTCCAAGATGTTTGGTAAGACAGAGCCATGCAACTCAGCACAATATTCCAAGAGGTTTGGTAAGACAGAGCCATGCAACTCAGCACAATATTCCAAGAGGTTTGGTAAGACAGAGCCATGCAACTCAGCACAATATTCCAAGAGGTTTGGTAAGACAGAGCCATGCAACTCAGCACAATATTCCAAGAGGTTTGGTAAGAGTCCTCCTGGCTTTCACAATTGAATAGTTCGAGTGGTACAGTTAGAGGACATAAAGTCTCAAACCTTCTGCTGATCCAACCTTATAGTAGGCTGCAAACCTTCTGCTGATCCAACCTTTTAGTAGGCTGCAAACTTTCTGCTGATCCAACCTTATAGTAGGCTGCAAACCTTCTGCTGATCCAACCTTATAGTAGGCTGCAAACCTTCTGCTGATCCAACCTTATAGTAGGCTGCAAACTTTCTGCTGATCCAACCTTATAATAGGCTGCAAACTTTCTGCTGATCCAACCTTATAATAGGCTGCAAACTTTGTGCTGATCCAACCTTATAATAGGCTGCAAACTTACTGCTGATCCAACCTTATAATAGGCTGCAAACTTTCTGCTGATCCAACCTTATAATAGGCTGCAAACTTTCTGCTGATCCAACCTTATAATAGGCTGCAAACTTTCTGCTGATCCAACCTTATAATAGGCTGCAAACTTTCTGCTGATCCAACCTTATAATAGGCTGCAAACCTTCTGCTGATCCAACCTTATAATAGGCTGCAAACTTTCTGCTGATCCAACCTTATAATAGGCTGCAAACTTTCTGCTGATCCAACCTTATAATAGGCTGCAAACTTTCTGCTGATCCAACCTTATAATAGGCTGCAAACTTTCTGCTGATCCAACCTTATAATAGGCTGCAAACCTTCTGCTGATCCAACCTTATAATAGGCTGCAAACTTTCTGCTGATCCAACCTTATAGTAAGGCTGGGGTACTGCACTAGGAAATACCACTGCAATAATAATAATGATTCAATGTTAGATTAACTTGAAAGAAGCCAGTAAATGGCTGGACTGGTACTCACAGACAACATTGAGGTAAGCTGAAGCCTCATCGTGTCCCAGGGTATTGCTCGGCTTACAAGTGTACCAACCTCTGTCCCCTTTGACAGCAGGCTTGATGAGCAGACTACCATCATCTTGAATTCTGGAGATTTTTTAAAATAAATTTGATCTTAATGAATACTTTAAACTCAGATTTCCTTCAACTAAAAACAAGAAGAAAGGAAATTTAAAAAATGTATTACCTATATTTAAAAGTTGGATTAAATTCATAGCTGTGAAATCTTTCAAGGAGCATTTTAACAGGTTTGAAAATGCCATGGTCATTAGAATAGTAATGTTAACCATTTAAAGCAGTTATTTATGATATATGCCAGAAGATCTGTTTCATTGCACTTACACGACACGTTGAGCTGTATAACTTTCTGTTGTTCGTATGTCTATGTTATCTTTGTACCATGTGTAGAATATTGGGTTCGGGAACCCCTCTGTGGCACAAGGGAGGAGAACCCTCTGACCTTCCAAAACAGTCATATTCCCCGGAACTTGCATTATAACTGGGCCACCTGAAAAGATCAAAGATGATTTCATGAGCTTTTTCTATCAGTGCCAGGAACCATAAGATAAATTTGTATATTTTTTAACTATTGTCTTCTAGATCAGGGGGTTCTTAACCAGGGGTGCCAAAATTTTGAAGGCAAAAAAACACCAGACACACAAACACAGAAAGAAAAAAAAATAATAATAAAACAACTGGGGGTAAAAATTTCTGGAAAGTGAAAAATAATCAAATAAAATATAAAACCAGAGCTGATTGTATTTTTCATTAGCTAAAAGGTTATGACATGAGTAACTGTCACGTCTGCTTAATTTTGAACACATTTCATACAAATATCAGGCAAATTTCATAAAAATATTGATTAATTATCCCTCTCCTCTTTTAGTTACATTTAGGGTATCTTTTAAAATTTTTTTTTTTTTTTTTTTTAAAGATATCCTAAATGTAACTAAAAGAAGAGAATTTTAAATACAGTGCAATTTAATAAGCATTAAAAATCACCGGGCTTTTGTAAGTTTTTCTTTGTTGTTTTTGTTTTTTGAGGAAGTGATATAAAAATTTACATTACTAACTGTTCTTGAGATTCCAACTCAAGCAGAGTGTAAAGAATTTAATGGCTGTAATATTGACGCTTGCATATTCAGCAGGTTTTGAATGTCCAATTCTAAAAAAAATGCTGGAAGTAAGCCATGACCAATACAGAATAGAGCGTTTTGAAATTTACATTCTTCTAAAGCTACTGAAACAGGTGGATGTGTATGAATGTATGCATATATCTAACCGGGTAACCACTTTTTATTGGGTAGGTTGAACGGGGGGGGGGGGGGGGGTTTGTGTGTGGGAGAGAAAGAAAAATGTTTTTAAAATGAGAGGGGGTGATGGGAATTTATTTAATCCAGAGGGGGTGTGACGCTGCAAACAGGTAAGAGCCCATGCATTACATTGCTTAAAATTTCAACTGAAAAATCTGACTGTATTCATATTCGGCATACTTCCCCAACCTATTGTTTATATGTCATATCTAATCACAAAATTTAATAACAGTACAGTGTTATCTGACAATGTTTTGACAGTTTGACAAAGTCAAGGTATTTAGATTCAATATTTGTATGAGTAGGAACACTAACAGGGTTAATCAATTACTGATTTAAAGCAACTTTTTATTATTATTATTTTAGTGTTTTGACTCATAATTAATATCATGCTTACTTGCTCTTTGATTTTTAAACAAAAAATAATGATAATAAAGTTCCAAAATCACTTTACTTCACGTGTAGGCTTATTAAGCTATTATAGCTAATAGTAGGAAATAATATCTACAATGTAAATTAGGCTTAATTAGGCATACGACTTGTCAGAAGAATTTAAAAGGATAGTGCCGCCATTAGCCAGATTTGAGTAATGGATTTTCAAAATTTCTTAGACTGATGCTAACGATAAGTTTTAAGCTATTATTGGGGGATAGAACTCAATTGAAGTCATTAAGTTATAAGTAGACCTGCATTCGATCGAATATTTTTTTTAGAATTATACTTTTTATATGGGGTAGGCTAGATGATCCTTAATATTTAATTACTTATGGCAAAGATGGCAAGTCTTGAATCATATGGCACATGTACACACCCAATGCAGGGTAAATGTCCAGTTTAAGTGCCCAAATTCACAACAAGTAATTAATGATTAATTAAAATTAAGCACTTTTATTAAGCATAAAACAGTAATAAGTACAAAAGTCCATTCATATAATTGGCAGCAAATGTAGCCACAAAACTGCAGAATATGTCATCCTTCTTGAATTTGTTCCAAAAGATAGACTCAAGGATGTATGACTTCTTGTGCCATTAAAAGAATAGGAACTTTTGTACTTTTAGTTAGTTGTATGGGATAATCTTCTTTCGAGGAGGCTATTCGGACCCGGTATCAGAGCTGGTTTGTGAGACGTTTGTAAACTTACTTCTTCAGTTTAATTAAAATAAAACACCACAAAAGATATTCGAATAGCATTTAGACTAATGGGACCAATTATTTTTCATTTGATACCAGATTTTGTCTTACAAACCCAACATTAATATTTTAAATATTTCTTACTAAACCCAACTTCACTTCTGATACTGGGTCCGAACAGCCGCAGCAATCTTCTTTATTCTTTTAGTGTGGTTAGTTAGGCTAGGTGTTGGCCAATGTATAATAATTGTATATTAATATTACAAAATTAATATTAGGGTAAGGCCTAGGCCCTTACTAGTACTAGGTCTAGTATTAACCCTAACTGTGCTAATAACAATGTTATGACATGGGCAGTTTACACTCTTCTTCTCCACTAGTACTTGTCTTCTATGGCATAGGTCAAGTGAGACAAGTGCATGAAAACATCTAGTCTAGTACCGGTTTCTGGTACCATGTTTCTGAGTGAGAGTACATCCTCTGTTGCAAAAGTTGCACAATATTCAAGTCAATACCTATCACACTCTTGATTATGAGATGCCAATTGCCAACTTAACTGGACAATTACGCCAACGGCCCCAACGCCGACCACACTGGCTACGCTTATCATGGCTTTTGGCTTTGCTAATATTAATATTATAAAATTAGAAATTAGTTATAATAAATATTACGATCATTGATAATTGTTTAATTTCAAAGAAAGAGACTTAAACAGACCTGATATTTACTTTAATTGCTGGTGGAAATAGAAGGAGACATTTAAACTTCGTAATTTGATGTAGTGCAAAATAAACACAGCACTTTCAATTTTCCCCACCAGAAGATTAAAATCAAAGTAATACCTCGTACTTCCGGCTAAACAAGCGTACAATAACGATTTCACATTATTGCTGGAGCAGACATGGAATACGATTAGTAGATGACACCAATTAATGACGCCGCATTACATATTAGATATCTTGAAATTTATTCATATTATGTACTATTGAAATTAAACAATACAAAATGTGAGAAGTTGAAATCTAGACTTTCGGGAATAAATTATAGAATAGGATAGGCCTAATAAATGATCCATTTAATTAATTACTTTTTAATGTACCAACATATAGTTAATGTAGCATTTGTTAATTTTTAAAATAATAACCTGGTGATGGTACACTAATTTCTTACAAGTGGATTATGGAACGATTTCATTTCATTGTTGGGCATTCGATAACGCAAATTGAAATTAAACTTTTTCTAAACATTGTTTTAACGGACTCTTGCGGTCATAGTCATAGTCATATCATAATTTTTTAATATTTTTGTTGTTGGTAATGTTTCGTATCTAGTTATCATTTTTATATCTGGAGAAACACAATAACAAAACATATCACATTATCTTGTAAGTCTATTCGTCGTTGTGGTTTAAGTTAAACAGCTGACGTACATTTACGTCAATATCCTTTCTTTACTAAGAGTTTACACAAAAATCAATCACAATACCATCCAGGGAGTTTTGAATAGACAACATCCTCCACCATTACGAAAGAATCCCCTGCTGCGGCCTATCGGGTGATGATGACCAGGGACGAGGGTGAGCGTTGCGCGTGCAAGTATCAACGACGCTACAAAGTGTACATCAAAAACCTATCCCCTGGCAGACTTTTCATAACAACTTCTGCGTGTAAACCTGATCTCCTGGTGCCGACAAGCTAACAGTACAGCCCTTGTTGGCTTTGTGGGGGCACCACCACTCGAACCCCACTCTCCAATAGCTGATAAATGAAAACTATTTAACTCACTGAGTAAGCTGCATTGTTGTTCTTATGTGAGTTAGTTGCAGGATGTGGGGGGAGGGGCAAGTTAGATAGTGGATATAACGTTAGATAAGAGGTGTGCGTGGGGTGCGGGGGGGGGGGGCGCACGGAAAAAAAATAAAAAAAGGTGCAGTGACACAGCTAGGGTAAGTTTCGCACGGAAAACAACTTTATCTCCCCCCCCCCCTCCCCCAACTTTTTTTTTGCACAACAAAACATTGCAAATGGCCAATAATGCAAACCATCAATATGAAGAAAGAAAATCTGCACTGAGCGCCCCCCCCCCATCCTATGCCACCACAGTGTCAATTCCTACACCATTAAGAGCATCAAACATTGATTTGAATTTGACACCTTTTCCAGAGAAAAACACATATAAAGGATGATTAGGGTAAATATAAAATATATCTTCTGCCTGCGCCTAACTCACCATTTCCTCTCCACCCTTTAACATTTTCCCCTTTTAACCGTTAATTCCTAACCCCATGTATTATAAGACAATCAGAGCTGTCATTAAATTACCTTTGGTCGTGGACAGGGGCATCTCTGTAGTCTGCTCCATAGATCTCCTGACTAAAAGCAGGAGAAGAAACACTCCTGCTAGCACGCGGAGTCGCCGCCCCTGACGTGACGCCATCATGCGCCGAGGCGCATCCGTAAACATTGAGTTGAAACCACTTCACTTCACGTGCACCTTAACCTCAAACGTGCCCTTTGACCCGTGAGATAGAAAGCGGAAGCTCTGTCTTGTGGCATGTTGCGTTATTTCCTTCCAACCAGTGAGCTATAAATATATTTTCAACCCAGCAGCGACCGTGCCTTCAAATTCTTGGTGGAAATTCTCAAGGCCATCTTTGTGCTGTCTGGATATTCTCGAAGCAGTGTTGTTGTTTTTTTTTAATTGTTTTTATCTAATGACGGAATTGCAACACGAAGAATAAAGGTTTCTGTTTTATGCTCTTGCTGTTTTAGCGTGTAGTCTTATATTCCAAGTCATTCATTTAAATTTAATGATTGTCTCCGGTTTCTGCTTGATTGTGTAATCAAAAAGCATCTGGTTGAGATGCCAGCACAAAGTAATAATATATTTTATAGAAAAAAACGCAAGTATGGAATTAAAAAGACGTGACTATATGCATTCATGGGCGATGTAATTTTCTAATGTGTTAAACATGATGCACTGGGTTCCAACCACCATGCACAACCGAAAAGGGCCGGCCTTAGGCAACTGCAACCTATGCGGCCGCAGAGGGCCCCGCACTTTCATAGGCCCCGCCCCGAATTTATTTTCTAATACAAAATCTTAATTTTCACTTATTATCCTTAACCTCTACCCAGAATGGGCCCCGCGCAATCCGTTTCGCATAGAGCCCCGCAATTGTTAGGGTCGGCCCTGCAACCGACACTCAAAACAAATGTATAGCGTCGGTGACGAAGATACCGCTTTCAATTACTTTATTAAATGGTGACTGGTGGCAGGCGTTGAAAGGTCGCAGAATCCCTGCACTGAGGCATCAGTTTGACAGTGCAATGATTTTTTTTTTAAAGCCCGATCCTTTATCATGATTAAGACCAGTGATTCTCAAACGTTTCCTCCCCCCCCCACGGCACACTATCCTATCAAGTTAATGCCCTTATCCCAATGTCTCAAAAGTTTTGCTTCACGTCTAGCTAATTAATCCCGCAGCACACTAGAGTGCCGCGATACCATTTGACAATCCAAGTCGCCAGACCTCGGCCGGCGAATATAGCAGTCGCACAAGGGGCTAAATCATTTGTACAAATTAGTAGTAGAATTCTTGTAGAAGAAAAGAATGATCAAATAATCAAATCAAATACAGGAATAGATTAGACGAAATTAAATCCCCGATCTAAATTCCCGTCAGAGAAATACGTTGATTAGCTCTCTACACACAGATATGTCCTTTAATTGGCTATTTGCACACATGTTTCCTTTAATTGCCTATTTACACACCGGTGTGTCCTTTACTTGGCTATTTACACACATATACGGCCTTTAATGTGCTATTTACACACATATGTTTTCTTTAATTGGCTATCTACACATCGATGTGGCCGTTACTTGGCTATTTACACACATATATACCTGTATCCTTTAATTGGCTATCTACACACATATATTATCATATAACTTTGAAAAATGTGCACACGAAAACATAAAGTTTTGTATGATTCAATCGTGTCAATGCAAGCACAGAGCCAACACAGAGCCAACACAGAGCGTATAAATTCTTCAACAGATTACAGAAATATATATATATTTTAAAAAGCAGGGATTAGACTTTCGCGTGTGATGTATTATTGCGCGACTTTTCCTTGTCTTGTTAAGTGTACGGAATGCGCCAACGATCTCATGAACGCGCCAACTGTCTAATGAACGCGCCAACTGTCTAATGAACGCGACAACAATAGCCGTCTCGGAGGAAGTAATCTCTAAACTCGAAACCAGTGCTTACTGGGCAATGCGCTGTGGACGGTGGCAATAATCACGTGGTTTCTACGTACCAGTACTCAACTAATCCGTTACAAAACTAGAGTACCGGGTACTTAACAAAAGTATTAAATATATAGTAAGGGCTTGTGGGGTGGTGGCATGGTTGTGAGGGCATGTGGGGTGGGGGCATGGTTGTGAGGGCATGTGGGGTGGGGGCATGGTTGTGATGGCATGTGGGGTGGGGGCATGGTTGTGAGGGCTTGTGGGGTGAGGGCATATTTGTGAGGGCGTGGTTATGAGGGCTTTTGGGGTGGGGCATGGTTGTGAGGGCATGTGGGGTGGGGGCATGGTTGTGAGGGCTTGTGGGGTGGGGGCATGGTTGTGAGGGCTTGTGGGGTGGGGGCATGGTTGTGAGGGCTTGTGGGGTCTTTGAGAAGAGTTAACCTAGACACTAAAACCCCACAACCCGCTTCAATAAGACAATACAATACGATTATCACGAGAGGAAACTTCTCAATAACACCACCGCACAACAAGAAACTGCGCAGAAGCAGCAACGCCAGTGCGACGTCATTTGTCGGAGTTGGAGTGATTTATTCCGTTGACACGATCGTGTACAGTCAGTATGTGTGTGTGTATGTGTGTGCGGGTAACGTATTTGTTTGCCAACATTGTTATTTAATATGGATATTAGTTACTGTAAAAAAATTAGTTACATCCCGTGAGTGTCTTCAGGGAGTCTTATCGGCATTTTTATAAACTAATGCAAACAAAATACCGTTGACATAAAACAGACAGCCCCCGACTCCGGATTCCGTTGTCGCGGTTGATATAAAATAGGGCTGAACCGGGTACCCGGAAATACCGCGTACTTTACACCAAGAGAATGCCAGGAAAAAAGAATTGCACTCGGCTAAGACCTAAATATAATACCAATGTAGAAGAAACTAGCAGGCAATCCTCGGTATGCCAATCAATAACCGATGTATATGTCACATAATGGGCACATTGTAATTATGCTCTGCGCAGGTCTTCCACATTAAGGCGTGACTACTGACTTGAAAGTCACGAAAACTTCCCTGCCCCACTCTTGTGGTTCAACCGCTTCCCATTCTATACTTTCAAAGTAGATAAAAAAATAAATAACATAAACTGGAAATCTATGGGGACAACCAAAGGTACATTTCATGTCTGATGGGAGGGGTCCTTGCGTAGCTAATCAAAGGGAAATATTCAACACACAGATCTACACATATATTACATATTCAACAAAATGTTCTCTTTTGTTCTCACACCGTCTTCCCCAAAACATACTGAAAGACTGTGTCGCGGCATTTTTGTATTTACAACCCTAAAAGCGAAATTTAAAAAAAAAAAAAAACGTGTGTTAGTCATTAGTTTCATAAAATTGTTATTTCTTCATTTGTCCTGTCTGCTGGGGAAGGCTCTTAGCCGAAAATTTATTTTTTTAATCGTCCTTTCTTTACATTTCAAGCTTCCACATACCATGTTCTTCTTATTTTCTTAGCCTACGTAGTACATGATATACGCAGTTATCAACTGTCAACGAGAAATCAAGAACCCGGGTAACTTAAAATGACCTCTATGAGATTACGAAAATAAACGTGCAGGTCACACTCAGCGATAAATGTTATATGAAAAAATAATGCTATCTCACACACTAATACTAATAACCTTATTAAGTAATGTAATCTTACAGCACAACAGATACATGTTATATGTTAAAACGCATAACATTACGACGCAAATTCTGAAATGGGCCAAGTGCAGTACAATGACAATCCTACAGCTACACAGCAACTTTAAGATACCGTACATCGAAACAGTTCGTTGTCTCTATACATCCGTCCGTAGAGTCAGAATAAAAGCATCTGCCGGGTGTCTGGGTTAATCCAGATTTCTAATGAACTTCACACACCTGCCTCTACACACAGAGCCCTTTTCCAGCCCCCCCCCCCCCAACCGTACACACAGACAACAAAAGAGTGACCGACCCCCTAGTGTGAGCACCCCATTGTGCGCCGTCACTACAAGCGTCTGGCTGTGTCCAGTGAGTCCAGCCTAGAGACCACGAGTCCACGTCCAGGCTGATTGTCTGCTCACGTCTACTTCATGTATTTTCGGGGCCGTTCTGATGAAGGCTTGGCGATACTTGTAATTAACTACCCACCCTATGCTGTCGAAACTGGTAAAAATCAGGGGTCCTCAAAATAGTGCACGCGGGCCAGATGCGACCATCCAGGGGTCCTTAACCGGACCCGTCTTGCCGCCGTACGGGTACCCGGGTAGCAGTGACACACACCGAGCCGGTCATTGGCCTTCTATTTAGCAAAACCAGGTCCATAATGAACTATTTTAAAAGTTTAAGTTGATTCAAATTGTTCAAAATGTTTAACATTGTATCCCCTCACCCGACAGTTTTTTAAACTACAAATAATACATGTGCAGTGTACTTGGGAATTATTTAATTTCTTTGTTCAAACTAGTCCGGCCCCCAGAGTCCTGTGTTAATGAAATTTTGAGGATCCTTGGTCTACAGACACGCGCGGGTGTTGGGTCGGGGGCAGTGTGAAACAAAAAAGATCCACTGTTAAATAAAGGGGCCCCACACGGCTCTGTCTTTGAATGCTTCATTAATTATGGCCAAGGACCGATGGCAGTTGACCTTCAAAGTAATTTACCATAAAGTAACGATGGCTTGAATAATTTTTTTTTTTAAAGAGAGACGGTGGCATAGCTAGGATTAATGCCCCCCAGGGCGGGGCGATAATTTTTGCCCCCCCCCAACCCCTATAAAAAACTCAGCAGTTGACCAAAAATGTAGCCCATCCATTTAACGACAAATGTGCCGCCCAGGTTTGACCGTCCCCTTAGCACCACCCTTTCGAAGTAAAGAGAATATGGAACACAGAAAGAGACATCTCTTAACTGGGTACCAAAAAGAGCAGTGGGCAAAAAAAAGAAAAAAGGTAATAACCTGGTCACTAGCATAGTAAAAATGGCGGGGGTGGGGGGGCACCAACCCTGGTGACGCTACTGCACACACAAGTCCTAATTGAAGCATGACGGGTCTGCCCCCTTGTCATGTACCTACATAATTTCCCCCTTCTAAAAATAGACTCTGTCATTTCCTTTAGGACTGGAGCAGCAGACGCCACATTGCTTGAATTTGCTGACCATTTAATTTTTTTAATGATCACAAAAGCTGTCAAGGTTATAATGTTGTCATATCCGGCCGTTTGCTTTCTGTACCCGAGTCCCACCTCTAAAATTAAATTAACTTATATCTATTTATGGAGAGGCCGGTGGGGTGGGTGGAGGACTCGGTGTAGATTAATTAAATATAAATTTAAAAAAGGGGGGGGGGGGGCGGTCGGCTAGTACTTTATAAAAATCCTGCTTTTATTACCCGGTACCGTAAGCATGCTTGGGATTTCCCGAAAGCTATGGCGGGAATATTCAGTTTAACGACACTATTCGACTGCAGGTGTCCCCGAACAATGGACGAGGGGGTTGAGAGTGCTTTGGACGGTACGGTGTATAGAGAATTTGTGGCATGAAAACCCACACGACATCGGGACTTCATGGATGCGCAGTTATTAAACAACAAAAATATAACAAAGTTCCTTGCACGGAATTCCTTCAGTGACCAAACAATGGAGAGGTGAAAAAAAATATTTACACAAGCTGGTATTCCAATTACCACCGTAATCAAAAAGTAAAGTTATAGCTTTAGCGCCACTTGGGAAATAGGTAAAACGATCCTGGCAGGGGTTCTCGTATATAATGAAACCTAACACCCGCATTTTGAGCTGACGGTGTTTTGTAATACTAGAAATAATCCGCCAAACAATGGCGGCGGCGATGCGTGAACTTGCCATCTATTAGAGTTACTTGACAAAACATGCATTCAAGTAACTCACTTTTAAAGAATCTAGATTTGTGATAAGTGCTGACAATTTCATTTCGCGCGCCTATTGAATTGAACACAGCGTTACAGTCGTAATGCTGAGAACCACTGCTCTAGGGAAAAGAAGGACAGGGGGATTTTGTATATGGAGGTTGTGTACAAAGGTTTGTGACTTTGCATTTGAGGGGGGGGGGGTGGTCTAAATTTTTGTACCGATTTTGGGGGATTTGGAAAAAAAAACGGGGGGGGGGGGGTAGTGGTAAAATATCGGAAAAAATTTGAGAGACGTCATCTATGGATGACCCCATAGCTACATACTGACGATGTCTAGATGTTCACTGGATAATACTGGTTTCGTTTCTTCATTGGTAGATGGCCATTGCTAGGTTATCAGCCATATTCTAACGTTCCAGAAGTTATAGTGGTGACTTCGCCCCATTGACACTCTTTGACTTGCAACTATTTGAACATTGACCTAACAACAGGTGACACCCACTAATGACCGGTACTGGGCTGACCCTTGTGCACATATGCGGGACCCCAGCTCAGGATTAAAGCAGAGAAGGTCAGTATTTGTGTGACGAAATGAGTTTTGGCGGAAACAGGGGGAGGGGAGGCTTTCATTTGCACAAAGTTATAATCTGGTTGGTAAACCGAAGGTGACGAAGGGAGCTAATGAGGTATGTGATCTAATCTATGACGGGAGTAGTTGCCCATGCCACTATTGCGAGTGTAGAAGTAAGATAGCAAGATAGACGGGTCAGAAGTTAAAATAATAGAATGCACCGTTGGTGGGGCGGATGGGTGGAGGGATGAGGAGAGGGTGGCAGAGATGAGGAGAGGGTGCGAGTGACGAAGACAGGGGTGGGGGATGATCTAGGGTGTGAGAATGACGAGGAGAGAGTTTGGAGGGATGAAGAAAGGGGTGGGGTATAATGAAAGGGGTGGGGGATAATGAAAGGGGTGTGGGATGATGAAAGGGGTGTGGGAGGGATGATGAAAGGGGTGGGGGAAGAGAAGAATGTGGAATATCGATTCTACTGTCACAATCCCATCCATTCCACTGTCACAATTCAATCTATTCCATTATCACAGTCCATACATTCCACTGTCACAATCCCATATATTCTGGTGTCACAATCCTATTCCCATATATTCCACTGGCACAATTCCACCTATTCAACTGTCACCATCTAAATATATTCCAGTGTCACAATCCCATTTCCATACATTCCACTGTCACAATCCCATATATTCCACTGACCCCGTGACCCCCCCCCCCCCCATTCTTTAGGGCACCTCATATTTCTATGTCGTTGTCGCAGGAGATAGTACAGAAATTCCCACTGTCTAAAACAATAAAATGAGAATTCTTGCACTGGGACAAAGCAGACTTATCACGTGACGCAAGACGGCGCCATCTCAGTAGACGAGAAATTAATCATTACCGCGGCGTTACATGGGCAAATCACATGGCCAGAAATGATGTTTGTGAAGGGTGGCAACGTCTTCGTTAACTATTTTAAAAAAAAATAAAAAAAATATCACTTATAACATATTTATAGTTTAACTTCTCTCATCCAATAATTCATTTTTCGTTTCTCTTTCCAATTAAATATTTTTTAGCGTTTTATTTGTACATTTAAAAATAATTTTTTAATTTTTTTTTTTTTTGATTGAGTAGTTTCCTTGAACGTCCATCAACACCTGAAACTTCTGTCTGACGCCCTTGACATTGTTTATAACTCTCCTTATGTCACCATGTTCCCTTTCATTTTTTTGGTGGCTATGTGGGCAGAAAATTCCGTGTGTGCAGCATTTTAGAGACTGTGCACATTTTTGTGATAAAGCAAAAATCTAAAGATTAAATCGGCGTGTTAATAGTATTCAAAGTAAATGGAATTGCTTGGAAATTAAAAGTGAATAGTATTGGGAAAAGGTCGCAGTTGAGTTGATTTGACAATTTTTAAAAAAATCAATTATTTCCATACCGGTATCAAAATCGTATGTGCTCACTTAAATTTTTAATGCGCGCCGACTTTTACGAGACGGTGCGCGCGAACATTCATGCGCACGGATTAGAGTGACATTATGTGTCGCTAGTACAAGCACGCACAAACAAGTTTAAAAAAATATTAAAACTACCGGTATTGATTCCGACATCTTGACCAAGTCGATGCAGCAAAGATTTGGGTCATATATTTAAAAATAAAATAAAAAATAAGAGGGTGTTAAAGCTTGTTAACAAAAAGTATGAGGAGCCCTGGACGAGACAGGTCAGGATTTTTTTTTAAACTTCAGCGCAGGAAACTGTCAAACTGTCGCCACTGACACCGGAAACACAGGATTAAGTTTTAAAGCCATGCGCACTCGCCCGGCCTTGTCACAATTCAACATTAAGCAACGTGGCTGGGCTCTGAAGTTAATCTTCGCGGATATGCAAACTAAATCCAAGTTGAGTTAATAATTAATGAAGGAGCGGTGGCTTTTAAAAGACATAGCTAGGCTTAGAGCAGGGCCGGAGCAGGCAAACAATCACCTGCCCTAGTGGTGCCATTGGAACGGTACTTCATGCCCTAGTAGTGCCATCTGGATGGCTGACAGTACAGGCCCTAGTGGTGCCATCTGGATGTCTGACAGTACCGGCCCTAGTGGTGCCATCTGGATGTCTAACAGTACAGGCCCTAGTGGTGCCATCTGGATGGCTGACAGTACCGGCCCTAGTAGTGCCATCTGGATGGCTGACAGTACAGGCCCTAGTGGTGCCATCTGGATGTTTGACAGTACCGGCCCTAGTGGTGCCATCTGGATGTCTGACAGTACAGGCCCTAGTAGTGCCATCTGGATGGCTGACAGTACCGGCCCTAGTGGTGCCATCTGGATGTCTGACAGTACCGGCACTAGTGGTGCCATCTGGATGTCTGACAGTACCGGCCCTAGTGGGGCCATCTGGGTGGCTATCAGTGCCGACCCTAGTGGTGCCATCTTGATGGCTATCAGTACCGGCCCTATTGGTGTAATCTGGATGGCTGACAGTACCGGCCCTAGTGGTGTCATCTAGATGTCTGAGAATACCGGGCCTAGAGGTATCATCTGGATGGCTGACAGTACCGACCCTATTTGTGTCATCTGGAATGCTTACAGCAGACATGCCCTAGGAGTTCCCAAAACAGTATATACCCTAGTTCCATTTGGCCTGTTGGACCGTCAGCTACTATGTTTCTAAATTAATTTTCCTCCTTTTCCTAGAGATTTCAACAACAAAAAGTTGCTTTGTGAATATATAAATACAGATTTAATGAACGTCTAACAGTTCCAGATACTAAGTGTAAAAAGAAAATTACATATGTGAACATAAAACTGTCCTGATATATTTATATCCTGTCGTGGAGCTATGGTGGTCTTAGTGGGGGATTTTTTAATTTAAAAAAAAATTAATCGGTCGCTCTTTCGAGCTAAATAATAACAATTTAATAAAACTACGCCCGTGACGTAATCAGAAGGTATTTTCCCACGAGAAAGCCTCGAGGTGACACACGCACGAGCTCCCATGCAGGCCGTGTATGAACAAATAACTAAATGTAACACCCCAGTCACCTCCCCTTGCCCCATACAATATGTGAATAACAGGGGACACGATCAAAAACCCACTTAGAACTTTTTTTTGTTTGTTATAGCTTGTAATTTATGTACCGACTGCTTTTAAGGAGGTCGGGCTGCGATAAAAAATATCATTAGACTTAAAAGTCGCATACTTTATTATGCATACATAGCAAATATGACTAGGCTATAAGAAAATTCAAGTAAACAAAAAAAAAAAAAGTTTCTGCTTTTAAGGTGCTATAACTATTGTTCAGTTGAACAAAAAGTTCATGCCTCAGAACCTGACAAAATGTTCAAGCCCTCCAGTATTAGTTTGTACATGACCATTCCTCACTGAAAATTCCCAGTGTGGATGAACACAGAAAAAAGTCGTACGGAGTGCGCTCTTTGGAAGCGATAGCGCCAAAGTTATGGAATAGTTCACCTCCATCTTTGAGGAGTACCGTACTGAAAAGGACAGAAAATCATTTAGGAAACGTTTAAAGACTTTTTTGTTTAATAGATTTGATGACACCTGAGCGCAGTGAGCATGCTAAAATAGCATGGATACCAGCGCTATAGAAGTATCCAATCAATCAACGGCTGTACGAGTATACGGTGTGAAGCTGCACATGTGCCCGTAACATCGTAACATCCACACCCTGGGATTAGGAGACGTTTAGCGACAAAACAGCAGCAGTCGACCTGACAGCTCCGACTTAGTCTGACCGAGGAACATTACCCCGGGTGGGAGGTTTCTACCACAATACACTAGCGTAGTGGTTCCCAGCCCATGCCCTTTCAGGGGCTCCGCGGGCACTCATGAGACTCCTGAACTCTATTTAGACTTTTGACTTGTATGGCATTTAGGGTAAGTGTTCCTAAACTTTTTTGTATGCGGAGAGAGAGAGAGAGAGAGAAAGAGAGAGAGAGAGAGAGAGAGAAAGATAGGGAGAGAGAGAAAGAGGGAGAGAGAGAGAGAGAGAGAGAGAGAATACAACCATTCTAAGAGTATCTCCGGTTGTTTGAACTGTGTAGTGCAGGTCACTAGTCTGTATATGTTCGCGCTAATCCACATGTTGCACAAGGGATATGTACTTCCGGGTTATTTGTTCACCTTTATCTGTACAAACGAAAGGGGATCAAATTGAGCACGAGTTTGGCACCAAAGGGGGATCTAATTGAGCCCAGAGTTTGGCACCAAAGGGGGATCTAATTTAGCCAAGAGTTTGTCACGAAATGGGTATATAATTTAGCCCAGAGTTTGGCACCAAAGGGGGATTCATGCTTTGGGGAAGATGTAGGGAGGGGTATGAAGTGATGCTTGGAGATTGCTCGGAGATTGCTGGTCATGAATAATGATAGATTGCCAGATATTGATGATTTGAGATGGTAAAGTATTTATTTGGCGAGTAATTTGCGAAGCAATAATTTCCGGACTCCGGCAAATATTTTCGACACAAACTGTCCTGTATGTCGTCATAGATGTCCTGTATGTCGTCATAGATGTCCTATATGCCTTCATATACCAGGTTCAGAAGCGGAGTTGTATAGCAGACGTAGAAGTTGTACAAGATTCCCAGACTACTAAGTTGTAGTAGTAGAAGAAGTATATATATGTGTGTGTGTGTGTGTGTGTGTGTTGATATGAGCGTAGTATGGGGACCAATGAGTGGGGGTGGGGGCTGGCACGGGAAAGCCATCTGTCGCTCAGGGTTGTTGAGAAAAATCGGCTCACACTGACATCTGTTGTAACAATGAATGTTGGAGGTACTGATACTCCGGTGGAGCGAGGGTGTGGGGTTGGTGGTGGGGGTATTCGAGGTCAAGGAAGAAGTACATCTGTGAACGAGAGGACGGTGGTGATGGGTGCCATCAAGAAGTGAGGAGTGTAGTGGTGGTGGATACTAAGAAGAAAGGGATGGATGCTGGATATAAAATCAGTCACTGAAACTGTATGTGACTTATGGATGCTTGTTGTCTTCGTTACGTTCAAGTAGAACCAGGCGTTGGATAGAATGTATCTCGTTATGGTTATAATTGATTTCACACATTAAGTTGTATGGTGGCTTCTCCTCCATCTCATAGTGCCCCCCCCCACTCTCTTTCCATAGAAGTTGCATTTACCGGTAAGTAAAATGTATAAAGAATGGGTCAAACGCATTTGTATTGATGTGTCATAATAGCGGAATAAATCAACTAACTAAATTTATCAAAAAACGAACTCTGTCCAGCATGGTTATTCACTAGTAATTGTTGCGCACCGAGTATTGTGTTTTATTGTGCGCGTTGTGGCTTGAGTGTTAGTTTAGTTAATGAACGCTTGTGGCCGCAATTAGTCTTGTGACGTACTTTTATGGTAGCTGTGACGTAGTGTCTTTGGTCTGTCTTTGGTATAGCTGCGATTCGTCTGGCAGTTGTGGGAACGTTGTATTATATTCTTCTAATTATCGCGAGCCGCGCTATAGGTAGGTTTGATTCATTGTACAATCTCATTAAGTATGTTTGTCTGCTGCTCGTCTTTTGCACGCGGAGATGACCATGGCAAGCTTTCACTTGAGCTGTTTAAAGTGAGGGACAGTTGCTCAGTTCGACAGCATCACTCCCTCGTCCTTGCCTATTTGATCCAATGGCAGATATGTGCCTGTATTAAAGTTTAAATTGCTATTGGTAACAGGACATGTGTTCAGTTCGGGTAATTGCGACGTAAGAACGTGGGAAAAGAATTTGATGAAAGAACCCAATCATACACAGATCACAACAAACCTTCCGAATCTCTAGACGCGACAAATCTTCCGAATCTCTAGCCGCGACAAACCTTACGAATCTCTAGCCGCGATAAACCTTCCGAATCTCTAGCCGCGACAAACCTTCCGAATCTCTAGTCGCGACAAACCTTCTGAATCTAGTCGTGTGTTTTCGAGTTAAGAACATAACATGCAGAGAAAAATTAGGAGATTGTGATTAATAAGACACTGGATTGGTCCTAAAAGTAATATATGTGTTTGTCTGAATATAACTGTACTGCAAGTTGTGTTTTCAGTCAGGGCGTGAAGCCCCAAGGGCCATTTGTCAGTACGTGGATGTTGGGCTTTAAATTGGGAAATCAGACACACACATACGGTACATGAAATTCAATCCGAACTCCTGGAACAAAATAAATTGCAAACAAATTTTCCATGCAGCCCTATGACAGAACCAAGTTAATTCAAAAGACACACTTCGGTCGTCTTGTTCAGGCCGTCACCCAGTCATGATGTTTGGCAATTCTAAAGCTTCTGAAACAATAACGGTGTTGTTGGTGGTGATACAATCTGCCGGGTTCATTAGTGAGGTTAATTGGGGTCATTTGAAGATCACATTTCGTAACACACCAACCAGGCAGCGCATACCGTGGCTCGGGGCCTTCGAGTAGGCCAATTAAAAAAATGACATCTTTTATCAAGCTGGGAATTCCGATAGCAGAAGTCGATGTGATCTATTTTATCGACAATTGACGTGGAGCCAATGCCAGACAATAAATTGGAAATAATCAACTATTTACCAAACTCGGCCTGGGGAATCTGAAAGGTCAATGTGATCTATATAATCATCTGTATAATCATCTGTTTAATCAACAGGTGACGCGGACCAAAGCCAGGCCCTAAATTTTAAATAATCTTCTTTTACCGCACCTACAAAATGAATAAATTTAAGATTTGATAGCGGGACTATACGGCGGTAGGTATAACCTGTGGTGCAGGCTACCTAAGGGTGTGGGGGTGGTGTTGGGGGCGCGATAATTAGGAGTAAGCAATTTCGTCTATGTTAATTTCCTGATTATAAACTTTATAAAAATGTGTATGAATGGGGATACGCCCGTGTGGTGAAAAGGGGGCGGGGGGCTTTTATGGTCTAGGACAGAAAAAGCCCACTGGGTACCACGCAACGTCTACGAGGCCACTTGTGGGTTTGGGAATAGAAAGGCTATGCTGTACACACGTTCATTAGTCTTCTTTGTATCTACTCAGGGGGAGTCTAACTCATAAGAATTGTCTAAAGCAGCGGTTCTCAACCTCTAGGTCGCGACCCCTTTAGGGGTCGAACGACCATTTCACAGGGGTCACCTCAGACCATTGGAAAACACATGTACTCTACAGTTATGAAGTAGCAATGAAAATAATGTTCTGGTTGAGGGTCGCCCACAACATAAGGAGCTGTATTAAGGGGTCGCAGCATTAGGAAGGTTGAGAACCACTGGTATAAAACTACATTCATTTTTTTAGTCCACAATCTTGAATAGTTTATTAATGGGAACTATTTTTTTAATGATGTAGTCAAGCTATTAATTCTATCGTATTTCTCTTATTTTACTCATTGGTGGTTTGGAACGGGGTGGAGGTCATTCACAGGACGAATGACTCGTATTCAAATGTAAGAGACCTTAGTCCTTACATTTACCCGTGGACTTATCTATATATATTAAACTGACCGGGGCATAGCATAAAAATGACCAGGACATAACATTAAACTCACCGGCACATAACATAAAATTGACTTTGGCATAAAATCAAACCAGATTCAGATTGACCATGCTAAAATGGTACGATCTCGGACAAACTGGGACGTGTGTATGTACACCTAGTAACTGGGATAGGTTTAAGACATAAGACACATAAAATAATAAAACCAATGGTCAGGCATATGACAACCAAAGGCGGCCCGAAATCATTATTATATAATATAGTGATATAGGAGCCAGAATTATCAATAAATTGATCGTGGGCCCTTTAATATAGAAGAATGTCCTAATTGTAATAATATTTATTTCGGCTACGCGGTACCACACCATATTATAAAAAATATGTCAATTTCAAATTTAAAAGCATAATAATTATCATCTGACCACCACTTAAAACGGGGCAGTCCAAAAGTACCGGTACTGACACTTACTGACAATCGGGTTACAGTTACGTCGCAAAAAAAAAAAAAAAACATAATAATTCAATAATTTACTAGGGCTGAAAAAGTTTAAAACTAAACAAAGGCTACAATTGACTGCTTCATAAGAAGTTGTACTTCGTGCGAAGTCGTTGTCGCTAAGTTTAATCCCATCCCAGAACTCCGTGTCGTTGGTGGATATCCAACAGGCTAGCTGTAACGGTAGCACTGTCATTTAGTCAACATTCCCATAGCTTGGAATGGTGAAATCACAGCACAGTTATCACACGGCGAGCGACACATGCCCAACACTGCAGATACAGTCAACAATAATCCAAATGTTTGAACCGCGACACGAAATCTCCACTTGTCCAGTAACACTACACAGTAATAACCGAAACCTAGCGGCCACAAAACCTACGAGTTGTCAGTGGGACAGTTTTATTGACATTTCGAACTGCTGGAGGTACAGGGCTCTCAGTGTTTTCACCTTTCTAACGAAAATACCTCCACTTCCCAAGCCCCCCCCCTACCTCCCCCTCCTCCCCACCTTTCTTACTCCTTCTTCCGCTCCACCCCTCCCTCCTTTACCCACAAAGGCTACGTTAAACGTAAAAATGTACACCTGGTTTCACACCGAACACCCCTCCCCTCCCTCCCCCTCCCTTATCCCCTTCAAAGCTCTCCTCAGTTGGCTTGTCAGCGCCGACGCGAAGTTGACCTCTTTTTTTCAACTGCCCCTAAACATGGAGAGCTTCCATGTTGGTACAATAGCGAAATACGTGTTTCTCAATTTGGACTGACCCACGGCGGGGGGCGGTAGGCTGGGAGTTTCGTGATCAGACCACAACGAAAAGTAACAAAAGGCTGTAAGAATGTGGGTGGATGGCTTCAAGTATTTCTACCCCACCGTTACCACTATTCTCGAGCATTATTGGAAGGAATTTTGTATTTATATTATATTATCTCATTAAAAAATTAATAATACTTTATAATATCAATGTTTATTTTTATAAATAGATTTATAATTAACAGTGTTGCTGTGTCGTCAGCGTTATTAAATATTATTAATCCCACTTTTTATTCTGCTGTCCAATCATTTACATTTTTTCTTACTTTTTTTGCGTAATGGTAGGAAGGAAACTATTTCATTATGAGCATATTACTTAACAAGTGCGGGTGATGTTGTCTAATTTTATATCCATTTAAATTATTTATTATTATTATTGGATATCTGAGCCTATAAATATAATCTACTATAAGGAATTATAGACTGAGAACCACTTCAGTTCAGCTTGACTGAATTAACGTTATTTGGGGCACAAAGGTAAGACCAGGTCATGACAGAATTATTAATTTTAAAAATAATGTTAAGTTAAAGGTGTGGAGTGGTACCAGGGCGACCCTGATTAAAGACAGATAGGTGGAAAGAGGGGCGTGGCTGTAGACTTAGAGCAATACTAGGAGACGTCAGTTGTGGTCAAACCAAAAGTAGCAGCAGCCACATTTCTCTGGTGTACTTGATATCAACTCTCTGACTCTCTCACCTGCTTATGTCTCATGACTCGGATACTACAATGCAGCTGTTTTTTTTTTATTTCATACAGTGATATAGTATACAGTTATACAGATATATTGTTTTTACTGTTGTTTGTTCGCCGAAGAAGGCTTCTTGTCGACACATCCGTTGTTTTAAACTGTCCCCTTTTTCAGCTTTTCCCATCTTGATGGTGTCTTAAAACATCAAAAGGTATCCAAATAAATAAATGATATTGCTTTATGAAAACTAGACTTGTCAACTTGCAAAGGGACAGATTTGGTAGGAAGAAATTCAACTTTCCTTAACATCAAATTTGTTACGTAATAAGTCAACTCACCCTCAAGAACAAGTTTGATGGGCTGGCTGGTCTCCCCGACACTGTTGAGGAACGTACAGGAGTAGATGCCTCCGTCCTCCCTTTGCAAATTGACAATCTTGACCCTGTTGCTCTCCACAGAGATTCTCAGCGTGTTGTTCAAGGTGTACCCGTCTTTTTTCCAGATGACCTTGGGCTCGGGCGAACCTTTGCCATCGCAGAAGAGTTCGGTGTTGTCCCCTTTGCGGAGCTGGAGGTTGGTCTTGGACGTCCGGATAATTTGAGGGGGAGCTGTGAGAAGATAAAAGAGTATTGTTAATTTAAATCATAATAAATTCAGTTATCTGTTTTAAAACTGATACCGAGACCAGCTTAATGGAAGCTCATTATGAAGATTAATTTTTGAATTAATGAGCATGTTACAGAACTAAATATAGATTCGTGTACAACAATTGGTTTGTGAATCGTATTTTCAAAGAGCTTAAAAAAAAGGGGGGGGGACTATTTTCTTTGAGGACTGATCATTTAAATGGGCAATGCGTGCTGACCATCTTTGAGGGTTAGTTAGTAAATGATCTTGTTTTGACAAAATCGATACTTGGAGCACATTCTAGGACGCCATCGTGACTGAGGGGTTAGTTAATTTTGGTGTCATCGTCAATATTGTTCGCATCCTCGACACCAGACACAGTATCGATAATGAGGGCCGCAAAACGTATAAATACTATATATATATTCTAATGTACCTCAAACAACACGATTATCCAATCCAACATAATTAGTATGCCCTATGTCCCTTCCGAGCCCCAAATACAGAAGAACAACTAAAGGCTTTAAAGAGAAGACGAGACAAGGACACGTGTACCTACTGAAGCATTGTTTACACAACTCCCAATCACAACTCTGTGACATGATGTCTGTCTGCATGAGTGGGTGGTCGTGTAGTTAGATCATACAGAAGCTTCGTGTATATACTAGTGTCGATTGCATTTGGCTCACATTTAAATTCTTGCAGGTAGTGAAATTCAGTAGTTTATTTTACTAAATGTAGCACTTCAATTTTATGCATGCGTCGGACCCCGTAAATTTAATAAATTCAAATCATGAGAAACAGTCTGCATCTTGCTCTACTTCTACATAGCTTGACAATAACGTTGCTAAATATCAGTTAATGTTGAACATGTCACGAAGAATGTAGCAATCTGACATTTTAATGCTTAGAAATAGCTTTTGTATTTAATGTAGAGTGTTTCGATTGGCGTATGGAGCGCATTTTCTGACGGGCAAACGTTATTTCAGTAGGTTGTCACAGGGAAGTCGCATATATAAATGACTGTCAACATATGACTGACTGTCAACATGTAACTGTCTGTCAATATATAACTGACTGTAAACATATAACTGTCTGTAAAACGTTGGACTGAAATGAATTTCGGGCGGGTAAACATCAGACTTGTATATGAGAAGAATGTGAGTTGTGACTCAGTGTGTTATGCTCTCCTGCAAGGCAATGCGGAATTCCCGTTTAAGACGCGGAAGAAAGTCACCGTAGAGACGTTCATATCAGCCCATGTAGAAATGTTCACAAAAGCCATGTAAAGGCATGTTCACTTAAGCCAATGTAGAAATATTCACAACACTTTTCGTAGGGAAATTCACATAAGCCCTTGTAGAAAAGTTCAGTTAAGTCCAATGTGGGAATATTCACATGCTGCAGGAAGCAACACAAACGTGACCCAAGGTCTCGCCCCGGCCAGGTTCGTCTGTTGTTTATTTCAGAAGGGTGGGGAGATAACCACCGCCAGACGGCTGCCTCACGGTACACAGGTCTATCATTTCCCCCTACGCCCCCCGTTGTAAACACCCCCCCCCCTCTTAAAAAAATAAAATAATAATAATAACCTGCACCCCGTCTCCAAAAAATCCCACAACGTTTCTCAAGCTGTTTAAGGCTTGAAGCAAACACTAAAAATCTATTGGACCCGCTCCTCCCAAGACGCAACTTATTATTATCTAGCTACCTAGCCACCGGGCAAACCTGCCCCCTCCCAGGTTTAGATCCCCACCCTCACTAACAGGTAGCTTGGGGGAGGGCAGATGGGGGGCACATGAGCGAACCAGAATATACGGGCTCTTTAGCGATCGTCTGTTCTAGGTAGCAGTCAGCTAGCTCGGTGGATCCCAACTTTTTAAGAACGGGGTATCTGTTTAGCTCAGTGGATCCAACATTTCAGGTGGTGGTGGGGGGGGGGGGGGGTAAAGAGTCTAGCTTAGTGGTTCCTAACTTTTCAGGTGGGGTGTGGATAGCTGTCTAGCTGTGGGTTTCAACTTTTAAGGTGGAAATGAGTTGTTTAGGTACCGGTAATGGGATCACATCATCCTAGAATATCAATTTTGTGGAATTCGGGGGGGGGGGGGGTATTCTTGCTCAGTGGATCCCGAAATCCGAGGGATAGGACTTGGTGCTGTCTTGCTCAGTGAACACAAACTTCTTGGTGTGTATAATTATAGTCTATCCATGGATAATTTTCTATCTCAAACCGTACATTAATTTTCGACGAAATGGAAGCGCCATAACCAAAAATAACTGATAATGGTTTTAAGCTTCCCTTTGATAAATTCACTCAAAATAAAGGAGTTAATAATCACTGATTACTCCAATAACCTTGGTTGTTTCCCTTTGAATGTGAACCGTTCCAGAAAATAATTACAAAAATAATATTTCGTTACTTCGCGGGCCGGAAAGAAGGTCCTGGCGGGCCGAATGCGGCCCGAGGTTGGTATGCTGTTCAGGCCTGACTCTCTTCATTACCGCTTTAAGAACTCATGCAACTACACAGACAATCAGATTTATGTAAATCAGTTATTTTGAAAATTAATAGGTTCTTGGTGCGGTTAAGAGTAAATAATACTACTTAAGGGCTTGTATTTTTTTTTAAAAATACATTCGTTATTTCCCTTCAGTGTCCAGAAATAACATTAATCAAGTATGTTTTTTTAAATTAAAAGTAATTCATTTGTCATTTATCTTACTTATAAGTTATTAATTTGATGTTATATATATATATATATGTGTGTATTATAATATTTTTTTGCTGGCAGGTTGAAATTCACAAGGCCTGGGATTATTCTTCTAGGATTATAAGCTGGTTCCCAAAAGCAAATCGCCTCTCTCCACGCCGCTGGATAAACCCAAGGGAACATCACGTGGATGATACCGTTTGGCGCCAGTGGCGTCGCAGGAGGTGCCGGAATGTTTCATTGTGCCAATGTTATCCGCCTACGGGACTCCATCTCCGGGTTTGAAATCAGAGTTTCCTTCTCTTAGATGAGTTGCCGTCCAAGGTTAACGAGTCCCATCCTCCCTGGCCGCTGGTGATGTTGTTGCTTGAGATTTGCTCAGTTTAAACCACTCTGCCACCCAGCACCCAATATATATTACGGTTTCGTCACAAATACGTTATCACAAATAATGATTCTAAAGAAAAGTATGTATTGCTGTAACTCCACATTTAAAAGTCGCGCAAAATAAAAAAAATTCTCAGAAGTTGGCACAAATCGGTATTCTTATAAAATGCGTTGCTTGAATTTTCGGTTTTGTCAAGCAACATTTATTCGATAGACAGTTCACGTATTTCCGCCGCCATGGTTTGGCTGGTTATTTCTGGTTCATTATAAATGTCGTCTGCGTCTAGAGGCTGGTCCGTGATTGAAGGGATACGTGCTTGATTTAGGTCCAGGGTTGGATTTTTTTGGGGGGACCTCGGCTAAACTAGAGTAAAACAAATGTCTGGATAAAGCAACTGCAAATAGTCATTTGTGCTGCATCTTTGCTATATTTAAGAAACTTGCGGACATCACGTGACAGGCTTGGTCGGGCAGCAATGATCGCTTTACTGACCTGTTTACTCCTACGCTTACGCCGTAGTAACTAGTTTTTTTTTAGCCTAAGACTACGCCACTTCGCCGAGCCTAAAAAATCACACACAAAAAAAAAACTACAGTTTCGTGAGTTTATTTCGTTTGTTTGGTTATTATTATTTTTAAAAAAATAAATAATTGGGGTGTTTTAAATAAAAAAGTTTCTGCATATTTTGTGTTAACACCGTAAGCCATCGAATAAGAATAACTGTGATTGGCGTTTGCGGTCTCGATCTCAATAAACTATCCAGTATATTATCATTTAGGTGATTGCGTTGTTGTTACTTGACTGCCAGTGTACTTGCTAAGACCTTTTCTCATCCTTAAGATATAAATCGCAGGACTATATCCTTTATATTTATTTATGTTAACTTACATAAGAAGTTGAAAGAATTTCCTTACACAACTTGTATTTGGTTAAATACCACACCCCCACCCCCCTTTTTTTCCTCCCCGAATTGACCAAGCTCTTTAGAGTTTGAAAGTACGTTTCTGAGAGATGAAAACTACGCTGACACTAACTCAGGGGTAAACGGGTTTGCTTTTATCGAACCTTGCAGCAAAGATAGAAAATCTCATTTATGTCCCTCCCCTCCGCACCACACATTTTTTTGAGATTAGCTTCTTCGACTACAGTAAGATGATAAGTCAAAGGTCGAGATATCGTTTGTTCGATATGTGTAATTATGATGATTTGAGACAGCCAACATATTGGGCAAATTGGAATACGAGATGAAGACAGAAAATAATATATATTTTTTTTAAACCGGTGAAGAGCTGTTGGCCATGTTATGTGGCAAGGTCACCATGACATTACAGGAGTTGATCTGTGATATCTACTTAGAGTTATTGTCCAGGGCAGTGGTTCTCAACCTTCCTAATGCTGCGACCCTTTAAAAGAGTTTCTCATGTTGTGGCGACCTCTATAACAGTGGAGCATATTGGTTTTCCGATGGTCTTAGGCGACCCCTAGGAAAGGGTCATTCGACCCCCAAAGGGGTCGCGACCCACAGGTTGAGAACCGCTGGTCTAGAGAAAGATGAGTATAATTCAATCAAGCCCGAGACGTCTACGAGCAACACCACCTCGTATTCCCACATTCTCAAGACCGGTTTAGGTTCCAGCACTGGAATGAAGTCACGGAAACGTAGTTCCGTAATGCACAGACAGCATAAAAAATAAAAAATAAAACAAAAATAAAACAAAACAACAACTACTGTCGAATGATGTCCCGGTTATCACTGTTTCCATAGAAAATTTTACTATGAAATCCGAATAAGACTTCAGTGACCCCGAGGTGGTACAAAAAAGATACACCTTTTTGTCTGAGTTTTAATTCTAATTTAGCGTCGTAATGAATTAACCGCTTGGACGTAAGCATTCGACACAAGTGTGTAAACAATTAGGCGTATGCCCCATAGGCAGAAGTTAGTGGGTGTTGGGGGGTGGGTGGGGGAGAAAATTGATGATTATTTAGGAGGGGAACATTTAGTCATTGAAATAGGAAATTCAATATGTGTGGACAGCATACGTTTTTAAAAAAAAACAAAAAAAAAACTGTTATTCTTCGACGTTTATTGGTAATCGAGTATTTTTGTAAAATTATTTTTTCATTTCTTTTAAACTAAATATACAAGTTTTATCCTACAACGTTGAATCTTTAGTCCGCGAAGTTTGAATTTGAAATTTCCTGACGGTGAAATGTGGACCTAGTCTTTCTTGGGCTTACTCCGGTATAGGTTTGTAAATATATATATTACATGTATGTGAGGGGTGTGGCGGGGATGGGGCCCGGCAGCTTATACCTATTTGAGTGCTTATGTGGGGTAAAAAACAGCAACTGCAAAAATACTGCATTACACTATTGGCAGTTGCTACACACAATACGTTAAAATAACAATAAAGTCCGGCAACCATCAGCACGTAGAGATTCTGATTTTGACAGGTTTTCACAAAAAATGCCACTTTCACCCGCGTCGCTGGATCCTTTATTTCCGGAGCTTTGTCTCCGGTCCTCACGGTGCACGCTACAGCACTAAGCCGCGGCAGCCGCTGTTCCACAGCTTCTACACCCTGAAGACGAAGTAGGGGCGCCGTAATGATTAACATGGGGCAGTACAAAACTTTTTTTTTTTCATTGTGTGTGTATGTATCTGAGCTTAAGTTAAATATTGAAGAAAAAACACAAAAAGGCAAGCGGCAAGCGTTTTATCTTTAAAACATGGGCTAGAAGTTTTAGAACCACTGATTTAGCAAGATCCCCCTAATAAACATGCTCCTTGTGTCATGTATGTGGGATTGTATTACATCAAACACAGACTAGAAAACTGCCGCTAAAATAGTGTTGGATATAATGTCAATCAGTTGCTCCTCATAAATATCTCTCCTCTTTTTTTTATTTTTTTTTGCACAATAAAGTTAATTACAAAAATTGACCGAAAGCTTAAATATCACTGGCTCATATTTTACTACAGGTATATTCTGTTTAATTTCAAGGGTAATTACATGGAAATATATGTTAAAAATATATATATATCAGTTTTAGGTTTTAGTTGTACAAATTATTTAAAAACAACAGAACATTGTCGTGAAGTCAATAGCAGTAGCGTACGAGAATACAGTTAAGAAATCAGAGTTGTGGTTTGGGGGGGGGGGGTCGGTTGAAAAAAAAAAAGGGGGGGGGGAGCGAGGATTGATTTAATCCTAAGGAGTCTAAGACTAATCAAAATCTCCACCATGCATCTCTCGGTTATTTCATACCCGATTGCTTCCCTTGTTTCAGGATGGGCGAGTTCGGTCCCTTGTTGCCTGGCAACGCGTGTCCACTAAGGCGGCAGTGCGGGTCTCGTCGGGGCCGTTGAAATGAATGGGGGTTAGCGAGGGCTCGGCTAATATTAGCGGCTGTGAGGGCACCGAGACAAGGGGTCAGGGGTCGGGACTAGTTTATGGTGATTCGTGGGTCGGGGAATGGTGAGAATTGACACACACACAAGGAGGGGGATAAAGAGTAGTTAGAGAGGGAGAGATTGGGAGAGAAAGTAAAATATGGAGAGAGAGAGAGAGAGGCAGACGGAGTCAGGGGGTTGAGGAGCAGAAAGATTTGATGACGGCGCAATGGGAGATGTAAGGAGATGAGAGATATACCCCCCTCCACAAATAGAAAGACATAAGTATGGTGAGGTGTGGTGAGATATGGGGTGGTGTGATGAGGTACGGTGAGGTATGGAGAATTAGGGGAGGCATAGTGAAATATGATCAAGTTTAATGAGGTATGATGAAGTAGGTCAGGTATAGTGACGTGTGGTAGGTCAGGGTAAATAAGATGAGTGTTGGTGAAGCATTGTTATGGTGAGGTATAATGAGATACACTGATGTATGGTGAAGTACGTGAGTTATAATGATGTAGGGTTAGGTATTTTAAAGTACGTGATATAAAGTGAGATAAAGCTAGTTATGGTTAGTTATGGTAGAGAAAATGGTGAGATATGAATGGGATAATGTGTGGTAGTGAGATATGGCTGGGATAATGTGTGGTAGTGAGATATGGCTGGGATAATGTGTGGTAGTGAGATATGACTGGGATAATGTGTGGTAGTGAGATATGGCTGGGATAATGTGTGGTAGTGAGATATGGCTGGGATAATGTGTGGTAGTGAGATATGGCTGGGATAATGTGTGGTAGTGAGATATGGCTGTGATAATGTGTGGTAGTGACATATGACTGGGATGCTGTGTGGTAGTGAGATATGGCTGGCATACTATGTGGTAGTGACATATGGCTGGGATAATGTGTGAGGGGGCGAGAATGATCCATAAAATAGCAGATTATCTTTCCGTTTACAGTGTCATCCCCGGATAACGGAGCTAATCCGCTCATTGAAGGAAATAGAACAAGTTAAAGTGGAAGCTAGAAATAGAAAGACAGTATAATAAAAGATAACGTTTCGACTAAAAGCCTCCCTCAGTCAGACAGGACACATGAGCCTTTGGGGATGAAGCGTGATATTATTATTATGAAGAAAAAAAAATAAATTAATTAAATAAAGAAATATAAAAAAAACAACAACTTAAGTGTTCGCAATATTCATGCAACTGACGGAGTTGGGTTTCCAAAAACAAAGATTACAGGAAGTAAGGAGCTCTATTATGTACTATTATTGTGAATTGTCAAAAATAAGATTTTAATTGGGCCAACGTATTTTGGAAATATGTATAATAATATATACATGGGTGGTCAGGCGAGCTCTTAACCAGAAATATCGTTCGTTAATCGAGAACAAAAATTGTTCACAAAACCTGTTCGTTATCCGAGGTTCCACTGTAAAACACTAAAAAACAATGTGATACCGGTATTTTGTGTGCGTGTGTGGGGGGGAGGGGGAGGGCAGGCCTGGAGTGTGCAATAAAATTGTGTTCTATATACATTTTTTAAAAATTGCAAGCCTCCCCCCCCTCCCCCCCCCCTTCCCGCGGTGATTCAAAGGCCCTGGCAATGACACATTTGTCGGTCAGTTAGTCTTCAAAAAATACAAAAAAAGGTAGATACAATACAGCCGCCATTTTTGGCGTGTGACTCAGAAAAGAGGAATCAGACTTGCAGTAATGGAGTTTTACTCTTTAAGAACCCACCCATCCCCCCTCCTCCGAAAAAAAAAGACGGCAACATTAACTTTAAAGATGTCGTATTATCAACATATGTAGCCAAACAAGAGTGGTTTGGGAGGCATATTACAAAGTCAGATTTAAAGGTAACAAAGAATCGGCTGATAGAAATAAGATTGACGCCCCCCCCCCCCCCCCAATCTCCCCTTTACCGAAACCATACTTGTAGGGACACAGTTAAAGTCAGAACGCACATCTTGTCGTAGTAAGCACGTCTTGTCGTAGTAAGCACGTCTTGTCGTAGTAAGCACGTCTTCTCGTAGTAAGCACGCCTTGTCATAGAACGCACATCTTGTCGCAGTAAGCACGTCTTGTCGTAGTAAGCACGTCTTGTAGTAAGCACGCCTTGTCATAGAACGCACATCTTGTCGTAGTAAGCACGTCTTGTCGTAGTAAGCACGTCTAGTCATAGAACGCACATCTTGTCGTAGTAAGCACGTCTTGTCGTAGTAAGCACGTCTTGTCATAGAACGCACATCTTGTCGTAGTAAGCACGTCTTGTCGTAGTGAGCACGTCTTGTCGTAGTTAGCACGCCTTGTCATAGAACGCACATCTTGTCGTAGTAAGCACGTCTTGTCGTAGTAAGCACGTCTTGTCGTAGTAAGCACGTCTTGTCGTAGTAAGCACGTTTGTCTTTGAACGCACGTCTTGTCATAGAACGCACGTCTTGTCGTAGTAAGCACGTCTTGTCATAGTAAGCACCTTTGTCTTTGAACGCACGTCTTGTCGTAGTAAGCACGTTTGTCTTTGAACGCACGTCTTGTCGCAGTAAGCACGTCTTGTCGTAGTAAGCACGTCTTGTATTTGAACGCACGTCTTGTCATAGAACGCACGTCTTGTCATAGAACGCACGTCTTGTCATAATCCATCTTTTATGTTATAACTGATATATCGGCATATATTTTATATTATTTCCTTGGATTTATTTCTTGTGACATTATTTATATTGTGCCGTAGAATGCTCGTCTTGTACAATCTTTCTTTTATCTAATAATTTATCTTAAGTCCTAAGATTTATTTCTTGTGACATTATTTATATTGTGCCGTAGAATGCTCGTCTTGTACAATCTTTCTTTTATCTAATAATTTATCTTAAGTCCTAAGATTTATTTCTTGTGACATTATTTATATTGTGCCGTAGAATGCTCGTCTTGTACAATCTTTCTTTTATCTAATAATTTATCTTAAGTCCTAAGATGTATTATTTATATTGTGTCGTAGAATTTATTTCTTTTCATTTTTATTTCTTGACCCGTTCATGTCCTACTTTAGGCCGCGACATAAATCTCAACCAGCCGCTGTCACACTTACACACACACACACACACACAGACACACACACACACTCATAGACATACACAGTTCCCCACTGATCACAAACAGCGCTCACAAACTACTCAATCAGGCTAATTAAAATATTCACCCGGCCCGCTAATATTTGCCCGCCTCTCCGGCGCTGAAAGCAAAGGGAGGAAAACGACGCAAACAAAGGGAATTAAGCGATATTAATCTTGCAGCGTCAATGAATTTTACGTCGGCCGACTCCGCAACATTGGCGGTACTAAAAATCTCAGTGCGTCGCGCCGGTTTACTGCATCGAGAAACGGGAATTTCCAATGTGCTTTTATCGGGAGGCTGTTTGATGGGGGACTATATTTAATTAATAAACACAGCCATTTTACGTTTGTGTTTTTCAAAATGAAAATACGCCAGAAAGCTACCGTGTTCACCGTTTTCTACGTATAATACACGCAATGCCGTATCATTGCACTCTTATCCATCCCTCCATCCCCGTGGCGCTACAGCCCTTGTAGGGCTTTGGCCTGCCTCACTGCTTCCATCCACTCAGACCTAACAGATGCTTTTCTTATACATGCTTGGATTCCCAGTTGTAGATCTTTTCCCCACATCATTCATCCATCTAAGCCTAGGTCTGCCTTTCAGCGTTTTTCCTCTGAGGTATTGGTGATGCACCCTCTTCCCTCCTCTGTCATTTGGCATTCTCTACAAGTGTCCTGCCCAGCGTAGCCTGCCCTTTTTTTCATTTCTGCTGCTATCGTGGGATCCTGATTAGACTGCACAATTCATTGTTGGTTCATATTCTCCATCCATATTCACCCTTTGTTGGTCCATATATTTTCCTGAGAACTTTCCTCTCCCATGTGTTTAAAAGGTTTTCTGCCGTTTT
Organism: Omphiscola glabra; assembly: GCA_964017045.1. NCBI lineage: Eukaryota > Metazoa > Mollusca > Gastropoda > Lymnaeidae > Omphiscola > Omphiscola glabra. The sequence continues at coordinate 6,953,119 of OZ024807.1, read as the reverse complement.
TTGTAGGGTCAAAGGTTCACTTGCATATGTTACACTCATATAGGCCTAAAAAAAGTCATCCCGCATAGGATGTGAATCGATGGCCTGGTTTCTCCTAACGACAAAATGAATGTGTTGACCGTTTTCTGGATATCTAAACCACATAATTAGAGTTCATACCACGCACCTGCATTCACATTGTCATACATACAACATACTTACAGTCACCACGTCGTTCATACCACGCACATGCATTCACATTGTCATACATACAACATACAGTCTCCACGTCGTTCATACCATGTACCTGCATTAACATTGTCATACATACAACATACTTACAGTCACCAGGTCGTTCATACCACGCACCTGCATTAACATTGTCATACATACAACATACTTACAGTCACCACGTCGTTCATACCACGCACCTGCATTAACATTGTCATACATACAACATACTTACAGTCACCAGGTCGTTCATACCACGCACCTGCATTCACATTATCATACATACAACATACTTACAGTCACCACGTCGTGCATACCACGCACCTGCATTCACATTATCATACATACAACATATTTACAGTCACCACGTCGTGCATACCACGCACCTGCATTAACATTATCATACATACAACATATTTACAGTCACCACGTCGTGCATACCACATACCTCCAAGCCATCCGTAACCGAAAGTATCTCCAAAGCCATCAGTTACCGAAAGTTTTAAAATGATATACATTTTTCAAAATGTTTTCCCCCTCCCGAGTCTGTTAAACAAATGTTTCCCAAATGTATTACCAAATGTTCCCCCGAGTCTGTTACCAAATGTTCCTCCCAGTCTATTATCAAATGTTCCCCCGAGTCTGTTACCAAATGTTCCCCGAGTCTGTTACCAAATGTTCCCCGAGTCTGTTACCAAATGTTCCCCAAAGTATCTTACCAAATGTTACCACAAGTCTGTTACCAATGTTACCCCAAGTCTATTACATAATTTTACCCGGAGTCTGTTACCATATGTTCCCCCGAGTCTGTTACCAAATGTTCCCCAAAGTATGTTACCAAATGTTACCACAAGTCTGTTACCAATGTTACCCCAAGTCTGTTACCATATGTTTCCCCCGAGTCTGTTACCAAATGTTACCCCAAGTTTGTTACCAAATGTTACCCTACTTCTGTTACCAAATTCTACCCCAAGTCTGTTACCAAATTGCCCCCACACCCTTTTTTTTCACGTCATTTGTTACGAAATGTTCCCTCATACCATCTGTTACTTGATGTTCCCTCAAGCCATCTATCACGAAATGTTCCTCTAGCCAGCTGTTACAAAATGTTCCCCAAAGGCCATCAACCAAAATTCCGACTCTATCAAAACATGAACCTCCACTAGTGCCTAGCAATAAATGCGCCCCGTGGTGGCAATACTCTTTTGTCCCCTGATGAGTATTGTTTGACCGCTAACCTTGTTTATTCCTATTACATAAATCCGTTTTTGTCCCCCCCCCCCCCTTTTTTTTGCCAGAAGTAGATGGCCCGCGTGAGGTTGTCAACATGGAGACCAAGGGAAACAATTCTTGCGACAGGGGAAACAACTGCCTCGGGTCAAAATTATGGATCCCATGATGTATTTTGTGTGTATGGACTCCATGTAAGTCAAACATTATTTTGTATTAGAGTTTAACATTGGATTAGAGATTGCCGTGTAATTAGTTATGTCAGAAAGGATAGAGAGAGTGAGAGAGAGAGAGAGAGAAAGGGACAGACAGTGAGAGAGAGAGAAAAAGAGAGCAAGACAGGAAGTGAGAAAAATCGATAGAGAGATGGCGAGAGAGATTGAGAGAGTCATAGAGAGAGAGAGAGAGTGTGTGTGTGTGTGTTTGATTGGGGTAAGGTAAGGATGGATGGAGAAGGGCTTAGGGAAAGTTAGGGTGTGATGGAGTGCACTGCCGGTCACCATGATACCTGACAAAGACGATGCAAATGCGCATACAAAGAAATGAAACAAACTATGTTTTTCAGCTGATCTCGATATGATCAGATTGCCAAGGTAATACTACAACAACAGCAACAACAACACATCTTCTGCGTTCTTTCCATCATGTCAATAGGAGTTATGAACAAGTTCCTAAGCACGGATGTGCATCGCCTACTCTATGTTTGTGCATCGCCTGCACCATGTTTGTGCATCGCCTACTCTATGTTTGTGAATCGCCTGCACCATATTTCACCATTAGCAAACTAAATAAGTGTTAGAGTGTCTGTTTATGTATTTCTTATATATTTTTTTTGTACAATGATACGGCATTATTACAGTCGTTTACCTGACTGTTTACCTGATACCGAATCCTGTTATCAATACTTTAGAGCTCTTCAACGGATCCGATACCTCCTTGAAATCGTAGAAATAACAAGTGAGACTTCGTTGACGGATCAATATTTGGTCACTTTTGACCGGGGCTGTCTGGGATTAAACTTCAAATGGACACAAATTTTATGAAAGGTGTGTGTGTGCGTGTGTGGGTGGGGATGTGCGTGTGTGGGTGTGAGTGCGTGTGTGGATTTGGGCATATTTGTTTAATTTTTATTGTTGTTTTATGTATCAGTTAACCTAACAAAGGTTTAACATGTATATATAATTGTTTTTAAAGTTTGTTTGGAATTTTGAAATAAAACCTTTTGCCAACTAAACTCTTACATCGTAGTGTGCGCCCACCAACCCCCCCCCCCCCCCCCGAGTCTAGGGGGCTCATACAGTAGGGCCGGTTGAGGGAGGGGGAATAATGGAAGTGGTAGCACCTCTGAATTTTTTTTCTGGTAATGGTAAACTATGCTACTTTTGCTTTAATGTGCTACAATTTGCTTCAATGTGTCACAATTTGCTTCAACCTGTTACAATTTGCTTCAATGTGCTACAATTTGCTTCAATGTGCTACAATTTGCTTCAATGTGCTACAATTTGCTTCAATGTGCTACAATTTGCTTCAATGTGCTACAATTTGCTCCAATGTGCTACACTTTGCTTCAATGTGCCACAATTTGCTTCAACGTATTACAATTTGCTTCAACTTATTACAATTTGCTTCAACGTGTTTCAATTTGCTTCAACGTGCTACATTTTTTTAAAATGTGCTACAATCCACCACAAATGAAATGCAGCCGGACGATTTTATCCCGTCACCATTATGATTTAACCGGACACCATTGGTCAATTGTCATAACAACACATGCCGGGTCTGTGAACAAATGCCAGTCGACTACACAACGCCGTGACCCGCCAATTTGTCAGCCAGGTAAAACATACTGTATCCGATAAGTATTTGAGACAGTGAGATGTATCAGAGTGTCGTTTATTTAGAGAATTGCTCGTTCACAATGCAAAAGACGTCACAGAATGTTTGTTGATTGAATCAAATGGCCAGGAGCTTTTTTTTGACGTCCCTTTCCGGGCCTGTTTGTCTTCCATTTTGCAAGCGCGCGACACACAGAAACAGCTTGCCGTGGCCAGATTTATTGGAAATTGATGTATGAGGCCAAAACGTATTATTTTTGTTGGCTTTATTTGATACACGTCAGGACGTATGGGATGTTGGGGTGTGGGGTGCGGGTGTCTTTCGGGGTGGGGGGAAGCTGTTTGAACGCGGGTGGAGGGGGTGGAAATGATAGATTGGTGAGGACAGAATAAAAAAAAGAAAATATTGGGGATCTGAGATTGTTTAATTACAAGCTTGTTTCAACATGTAAATTAATTAGACGAGGAAACGAACATGGAAGATGTGGGATACAATAAAAAAATATATAGTGAGGATATGAATGTGGATGGGGGCAACAAGGAGGCCGTGTGGTTGGTGGGGGCTGGGAGAGAGATAAAAATGTATATATATATACACAAATATATATATATAGACACACACATATATATAAATATATATATATATATATATATACATATATATATATATATATATATATATATATATATATATATATATATATATATATAGAGAGAGAGAGAGAGAGAGAGAGAGAGAGAGAGCAAAAGAGACAGATAAAAGAGTGAGAAGGAGAACGACAGAGAGAGAGAGAGAGAAAGAGATTAAGAGAAATAAAAAAAGAGAGAGAGAGTAAGAGAGAGAGAGAGAAAAGAGAGAGATTTTTTGCAGACATAAAAAATATAAAGAGGGAAAATAGAGATGAATACAAGTGAAGTCAACGATAGGGAATGAGGAAGGAGCACAAGAAAAAAAAAATTAGAGAAGAGAAAAGAATGACAGAATGTAGAAATAAAGCGTTACAAATTGGGGGGTGGGGGGGGGCGCTTATTTGGAGTGATCCACTTGGAAAAAATAAGAGACATGAAAATGATAGAGAACAAAAACATGGGAAGAAAGAAAGAGGCCAGAAACAACAGGAATGAGATACAGGGAGAAATAGATAGAGGTATACATAAAAAACAAATAAATAAAAAAAAAAGACGAAACAATATTTTAATTATGGACAAAGGGAAAATCCATTGACAAAAAAAAATAATATTATTAATAACTTTTCAAATAAACGGAATTTCCCACACGTCATAGAGAAATGTATATAATAATTTTGAGGACAGAAAAAAAGCAAAAAAACCTCTGCACTAAAGATCTCAATTATTGAATGATACATCAGGATGTGATTCAGTTCTGCTCCCCCCTCAAATATTGGTAGGAGGCAAAAATAAAAAGGGGGGGGGTGGTATTTTTGTTGTCCCTAAACTGATTAGAGATGGTTAACCACACGATGTATAGACCGGAAGTACTGGGATCGATGTCATGGGAAATAGGAAGGATTTGGTCGTGGCGCTTGGGGTGGGGTAGAGGGGGAGGAGGAGGAGCGGGGTCACCCGGGCGTCGGTCGGTTAGGGTGGACTGTGGTGACCAATGCTTGTTTATTGACCGGATGTAACGAAGGAGCGGGGCGCCGGGCAATACAGGGCGTCGATTGTGTTCATTTGGGATTTATTGCCTTAAGTTTTGGCAACACATGCTTTGTTTCGGGGGGGGGGGGGGTGGAGTGGAGAAAAGGATAAAGGATGGGGGAAGTGGAATCGACCCCAGGTCTAAGGCTTAAATACTCCAATACTCCAGCAAGCGAGGAAATGGAAAAGAGTAGAAATTGCAATGGAATTAGCAATAGGTAAGATAACCACGGATGGGTTGATTGCATGAGATAATATACATTTAAAGAGAGAAATGTACACATTGAGATTTGGGTATAGAATAGATGTAAGCCAGCGTTTCCTTAGTTTTTTCAAAAATATATATTTTTTTTTGGGGGGGGGGGGGGGAACCCAGCTGGACACGTTTCGAAATTGCACAAGGGACCGGTGCCAACTTTATTTATGATATTTTGACCATGAAAATTCTTGTTGTGCGGACATGCAACCTATGGCTTCTGGACGGGTGCTGTTCCCTCTCTGCATCATTCATACTCCCACTGACTCTTTATCTCACTACTCCCTCTCTCTCTCTCTCTTTCGCCCCCTCTCTCCATTTCTCTTTCTCTTTAAATACACAGCTCTCTCCATCCACCTCTATTTTTCTCTCCATCTATCCTTATCTCTGTCTTTCTCTCCCTCCCTCCTTCCATTTTCCTTTCTCTTTACCCATCTGTCTTCTTCTCTCGCTCCCTCCCTCTCTAACCTCTTTCTCACTCCCTTTCCCCCCCCTGTATATATCTCTCAGCATCATTTCCACTCACACCACTATCTCTTCCTCCCTCACCCAGCCAACACATGTCCGGTAAATCTCTTCTAACTCATGCACGCAGCCATTTCTTTCATTTCCCTCTTCTCTAATCTCTAATTCTCTAATTTATAAAATAGTATCTATCCTTGGTTCGCAAACTTTTGTCTAAAGTGTCATAATATTTTTGTTGAATTATTTTTTGTTTTGTTTTTGTGTTTCGCCCATTCATTTCGTCTATAATCTCTGTCACATTATCTATCCGCCAAAATCACTTTCTCCCCTCCTGTACTTGTAAACCCCACTCCTGTACTTGTAAACCCCCCTCCTGTACTTGTAAAACCCCCTCCTGTACTTGTAAACCCCCCTCCTGTACTTGTAAACCCCACTCCTGTACTTGTAAACCCCCCTCCTGTACTTGTAAAACCCCCTCCTGTACTTGTAAACCCCCCTCCTGTACTTGTAAACCCCACTCCTGTACTTGTAAACCCCCCTCCTGTACTTGTAAACCCCACTCCTGTACTTGTAAACCCCCCTCCTGTACTTGTAAACCCCACTCCTGTACTTGTAAACCCCCCTCCTGTACTTGTAAAACCCCCTCCTGTACTTGTAAAACCCCACTCCTGTACTTGTAAACCCCCCTCCTGTACTTGTAAAACCCCCTCCTGTACTTGTAAAACCCCCTCCTGTACTTGTAAAACCCCACTCCTGTACTTGTAAACCCCACTCCTGTACTTGTAAACCCCCCTCCTGTACTTGTAAAACCCCCTCCTGTACTTGTAAAACCCCACTCCTGTACTTGTAAACCCCCCTCCTGTACTTGTAAAACCCCCTCCTGTACTTGTAAAACCCCCTCCTGTACTTGTAAACACACCCCTCCCTTTCCTAACAAATCTTTTCATTTTATTCACCAGGGATTCTGGATCAAGACTACGTGGTGGTCAACAATCAACACTCTCCCACATTATGACCCCCCGCCCCCCAGATGTTAAGCCCCCCCACCTATAATTCAGCACCCCAAAACCCAAGGGAATCTCGGTGTTTATTATGGAAGACAAAAGATGGATTTATGGAGCTATAAATTACTACACTATTTGCAGGGCTTGAAAAACAATTCTCAGATGATTCATTGAGGGAGCCGAACCTGTTACCAGCCATCTTGTATGTGTCCGGTAAAGCTGTATGTCATAAGTCAACCTGTATGTCATCATTTAACATGTATGTCAACAGTGACCGTATGTTAATTCAGTCAAGTTGAATGTCATCAGTTAACTTGCATGTCATCATTTTTGTCATCAATGAACTTGTGTGTCCTCAGTCAACGTGTATGTCCTCAGTCATCTTGTGTGTCCTCAATCAACGTGTGTGTCCTCGGTCATCTTGTGTGTCCTCAATCAACGTGTATGTCCTCAGTCAACGTGTGTGTCCTCAGTCAACGTGTATGTGCTCAGTCAACTTGCGTGTCCTCAGTCAACTTGTGTGTGTCCTCAATCAACGTGTGTGTCCTCGGTCATCTTGTGTGTCCTCAATCAACGTGTATGTCCTCAGTCAACGTGTGTGTCCTCAGTCAACGTGTATGTGCTCAGTCAACTTGCGTGTCCTCAGTCACCTTGTGTGTCGTCAGTCAACGTGTGAGTTCAGTCAATATGAGTGTCATTGGTTAACTGTTATGTAATCGGTAACCGGTAATTTCTCTTGTTGATACACACCTTTAGTGTCATCAGTAACTTTTAGTATCATCAGTAACCTGTAGGATCCCTAGGAACCATAGCTTTTATCAGCCACATTTAAAAGATGGATACGGTAAGATGAAGGCTAGGTGAATCCAAATACTAAGATATGGATATGGTCAGATGAAGGCTAGGTGAATCCAAATACTAAGAGATGGATATGGTCAGATGAAGACTAGGTGAATCCAAATACCAAGACATGGATATGGTCAGACGAAGCCTGGGTGAAGTTTCATCTAGTTGAGACAACGCTATGGCTGCTCTATTTTTTCTCTCCCTTCATGGGGGTGGGGTGGGGGGAATAGACTGGGGAGGTTTTTTTTCTCCAACATTTATCCATTTTATTCATTTACATCCATTGGATAAGAGTTGGATGTGAGTTGGATGAGAGTTCCATGACTTCTCGTGTAACGATTTTGGCTTCGATAGTGGCACAGGCAGTCCATCAAAAACTGGTTATGCTTTTCTGGTACGGCGGGAACTGGACATTCCGAACAGCGGACATCAGCACGGGGACAGGACAGTAAGCGCACATGACAACAGAACGGACGCCGGGCATATGCACGGACCAGATAGGAAGACAGGAAGCAAACAATGAGAGCTTACGATGACAGCACCAAGAATTCGATCGGGATAGGTATCGGAAAGGAGATGGGGAGCACACACGCCGAGATAGTGTCAGGGGTCGCACGTACAACATGGGGAACACACACACCCAGATAGTGTCAGGGGTCGCACGTACAACATGGGAAGCACCCCCCCCCCCCCACAGATAGTGCCAGGGCCGTGTGAAGGGAGCCCATCTTCATATGCTGGTAAAATCGCCTTTTTATATCCTTTATATTAACTTCGGTTTTGTTCATGGCTGGCATAATCTTCAGACGGCTAATTGACCCACTTCCTGTCAACCAGTTCGATTTATACCATAAGCTTTGTTTTTTAAGGGTTGTTTAATTAGTGCTAAACAAGTGTAGTAAGATAATACAACTGGGGAAGAGAACGCTTATCGACAGGCTTGAAAACTGGGCGCTACCCAAGATTGACACATACGACGTAGGGAGTCATACACAAAATGAAATAAGGGCTAGCGTGGTACAAACGTTGAAATTGCGAACATGGGGCACACATACAAGGTGCGAACATACGACATTGGGCACACATACGACACGGTGCGCACATATGACATGGGTGGCACATACGACACGGGGCGCACATATAACATGGGGGGCACATATGCATTGTCACCGTATATACCGGTAGACACGCCAAGCAGGTATTCGTGTTAACACAACTTCATGTTCGTTCTGTCGACTGCTAAGGCAACATTGACCTTAATTCGATTGCTTTGCTCTCGACCCTATTCCCAATTAATTACTGAATGAGTAGGGTGCAATACAGTGGCGCATGGCCCAGTAGAGTGACGCATAATCCAATATAGCATGGCCCAGTACAGTGACGCATGGTCCAATATACCATAGCCCAATATAATGGTGCATGACCCAATACAATGGCACATGGTCCAATGTAGCATGGCCCAATAAAGTGGCGTATGTCCCAATACAGATTAACATGATCCAATGTAGCATGTCCCAATATAGTGGTGCATGGCCCAATAAAGTTGTGCATGGCCCAATAAAGTGGTGCATGGCCCAATATAGTGGTGCATGGCCCAATACAATGGCACATGATCCTATACAGTGCAACCCATTATTTATTTCGTGCCATGGCATTTTAACGAGTTGTTAACCCTTTGAGGCCCACTACGCATGAATGTTGACTGTTAACGGGAGCAGTGTGTAAAATAGTCCAGTCAGTAACACGCGGTCTGCACTCTGAGAATTTGATCAAGGGATATCAACATTTACCTAATTGTTGTCATTGCTGAGGGCTTATGGCCAGGTCAGTTTTGGAAGACAGCAACGAGGTGTTGTGTGGGAACGAAAGCCAGTGTCGTGTGGGACAGCAGGCCAATGTTGTGTCGGACAGCAGGACAGAGTGTTAGGGAGGGACATCAGCTCAGTATGCGTTTGGCAACAAGTAAGTGTTGCATGGGACATCAAGTCTATGTTGTGTTAGACAAGAATAAAGTGTTGTGTGGGTCGGCAAGTCTTTGTTGTGTTAGACAGGCATAAAGTGTTGTGTGGGTCGGCTGGTAGGTGTCGTACCGTTTTGAACGTCGTTTGAGAACCACTGACCTAATTAGCTAATTCTGTGACCACCCCCCCTCTTTCCACCCCCTTTTTTAGACCTATTTATCTACGTGACCAGTAATGTGATTACCAGGGGGGATAAGCAAAGACTGTCACGTGGGTAGGGGAGGTAATAGAATGTATCCGTGCACGCGAGTTGCAGCACGGGCTTTCACACGTGACGTAACACAATGGAGGGGCAGTAAGCAATGGAACGAATGCTGGAGAGGGAACTGTTCTGTTACAAATGTAAGGCCTTTTGGCAATGACATGAAATTGATGTGGGCTACAGTCTAAACAAGATGTGAGCAGCGCCGGACTGAGATTTGCTGAGGCGCTAAGCTATACCAAGTACATACCCCCTCCCCAACCGTTTTAAATTTACATCACCTGGTAAAATAAATAAAAAATAAAAAATTATTTACCTGGCAGATTTTGAGGCCCTAAATTTTAACGTATTTAGCTAAAAAGGTCAATTCGGCACGTGAGGTTGAGATTCATTTGTGGGTGTGTGTGTGTATGTGTGTGTGTGTGCAGAGGGCCGCATAATAACTAACTAGGAAATTTGAAGATTGGTGCAGCACACAGGTTAAGCCAAGGGGACCAAGAGAGAGTTATATACAGCTCGCACCGAGAACATGCTTAGAAATACGTATTATATATTTCTTATGACGTGTTTATGACGTCTTCGTGACTCGAAAACTCAGTTCGAGTTAAGTTAAAAAATAAACATTTAAAATCTTAATTTTTTTTTCTTCAAATTTCACTATCACTATTATTATTATAATTATTACTAAAGTTTGACAATTATGCATGTTGTATTAAGTTTCGGGTGGACGGGACTCGTTGCCCTTGGATGGCAATTCGCCTAAGAGAAGGAAACTATGAATTCAAACCCGGAGATGGAGTCCCGTAGGCGGATAACGCTGACACAATGAAATATTCCGACAACTCCTGCGACGCCAATGGCGCCAAGCTGTATCATTCACGTGATGTTCCCTTGGGTTATCCAGCGGCGTGGAGAGAGGCGATTTGCCGTTGGGAATCAGCTTTTAATCCAAAAAAGAATAATCCTAGGCCTTGAGGATTTTGTCCTGCGAAGTCCCCACCATCGATACATTGTGACGGACGGAAGCCAGCAAAAATAATAATTTTCAATGGCGTTTCCAGATAGTCACTGACAGTTTGTACATCCTATCAAACCCTTAATCTAGGTCCCATCTAACAAGGAGGTTTTTGGAGACAATAATCATGTCCCCTATTTAATGCTTGTTTAAATAATCGAAAATGATATATCATGTCCCCCCCACCCCCCTTTCTGCCTATCCCGTTCCGCTTCTGTATCAATATTTTTTTTAAGAAAGAAAAAAACAGAACAGCCTCTTCGCTCAGTGCTCTGACGCAGGCGTGTTCGGGTACCTGTTTTATTTATTAAAATACTCATACCCTCACTTTGTAATGTGTTATAAAAACTACTTACCAGCCCAAACACGACATACTTATATTTTAAAATGTTTCTAATGAAATAGATCAAGGGTTCTCAGCACTGAACTCTTGCGGGTCCTGGAAAATGAGACAGAGTCCATGATCGGCATCTTCTTTGTAATTGTATTCATTTAGAACCGCTCTCTTACATTCAGATTAATACTACATTAATCAAAATATTATGTTTCACTAAAGGATATCCAACAATTTAAGATTTTAAAAAAAACTATTAAAAAAACAGATTGTATTTTTACGTTATTAAAATGTTTGACATTTAAAAGACCCATCTTCTTATGTTCTTGTCAGTGGCTGGATGAATAATATATCTTTCAGACACGAACAAGAATTCCTATAACCAACTTGGATACTTTGTTATGTAACGTGAAGCTAAACCTGTTTATTTGTGTTTAATATCGTCATGTTATATCTAAATCTATATATATGTATGTTTTTCTCTGAACATATTCATTGATCTAAACTGTGCTTTATTATGAAACAAAGGGAATGCGAAATAATATTTTTTTTTTTTTAAATTTCCACTTAATATCCTTATATTGTAGTAATGCGATGTTGTTTATCATAAGTGGTGAGATGTCGGTAATTATGAAAGTATGTTGTGAAATGTTTGTTTTGATAGACACGCTCCTGAGATTGTGTAGGGTGGAAGAAACGGATCACGGACCACGGAGAAACGCCTGGATCCGGAGATCCGGGGGGTCCAAGGAAAAGGTCTAGTATTGGTTTAAAGTAGGGCCGCTGTTAGCACAACAAGACTTAATGTATAGCATTATTGGACAACATACCGGATTACCAGACTACGGATTGGAATAATGGACTACCGATTGGACTATACCGGACTAAGAATATGACAACGGGACTACGGATAGCAGCACCGGACCTTATATTGTACAACCAGGCTACATTTGGCACAATCGGACCATGAATGGCAGCTAATAAACCACAGTCATCAAGATCGGACCACTGATTGATAGGACTGCTGTACCACTGATTGATAGGACTGCTGTACCAATGATTGATATGACTGATGTACCACTGATTGATAGGACTGCTGTACCACTGATTCATAGGACTGCTGTACCACTGATTGATAGGACTGCCGTACCACTGATTGATAGGACTGATGTACCACTGATTGAAAGGGCTGCTGTACCACTAATTGATAGGACTGCTGTACCACTGATTGATAGGACTGCTGTACCACTGATTGATATGACTTCTGTACCACTGACATCACTAGTGAACTACATCTATCCCTATCGTAAAATATGTCGCACTACCCGACCACTGACACACCAGTAAGCTACAGCTTTCCCCCATCGGACAACATGTAGCATTTCCGGACCACTGACATACCATACCGGACCACTGACACACCATACCGGACCACTGACACACCATACCGGACCACTGACATACCATACCGGACCACTGACATACCATACCGGACCACTGACATACCATACCGGACCACTGAATACCTTACCGGACCACTGACACACCACTAACGGTCCACTAACATAGCACTACCGATGAGGTTATCCATGGAGGCCCTTCGAGAAGCTGTAGCCGCGATATGAAGTCAATGTATTCACAAGACTCGGAGAGAGTCGCGCGGTGTTTTGTGAAAACACATCGTGAGCTAACGCCTCCACCAATTGCTCTGGCCACAGCGCCCACCCGTAGACAAACTCGATGACACAATGAGGCCAAAAATTGGTGTGAGACACAGAGTTTTTTTTCCTTCTTGTCTTGCTTATCTATTTGTCCATCTCTGAATGTGGCCGGAAGCAGCATGTTTGTACGGCATCACGGCGGTATTGCTTTAGGGGGGTTTCCCGAGCCGGGAAGGTCATGTGGGTATATTGAAGATATACATAGGCGGAGACAAAGGGGGTAGGGGGAAATAGGAACTGAATAGTGAGCGCAGTGGTTTCTAAATTGGTAGATCCGACACCGCGTTGCTTAAAATAAACTTAGGTTGAAGATGTCGACATAGCAGCTAATTAGACGCTAATCTGACAAGTGAGCTAACTCGACACGGATCTGACACATCAGCCAATTCGACACTGATCTGACAAGTCAGCTAACTCGCCACGGATCTGACACATCAGTCAATTCGACAATGATCTGACACATCAGCCAATTCGACACTGATCAGACACATCAGCCAATTCGACACTAAGCTGACACATCAGCCAATGCGACACTAATCTGACAAGTCAGCATACTCTTCACCAATCTGACAAGTCAGCAAACTCGACACTAATTTGACAAGTCAGCAAACTCGACACGGACCTGACACATCAGCCAATTCGACAATGATCTGACACATCAGCCAATTCGACACTAAGCTGACACATCAGCCAATTCGACACTAATCTGACAAATCAGCATACTCTTCACCCATCTGACAAGTCAGCAAACTCGACACTAATCTGACAAATCAGCAAACTCTTCACCAATCTGACAAGTCAGCAAACTCACACTAATCTGACAAGTCAGCAAACTCACACTAATCTGACAAGTACAGCAATAAGAAAAAGACATTAGCTCCGTTTCTAAAAATTAAAATTAAAACAATTCATTGATAACCCCAATGGGATACACGATTTTGCTTTCAATGCTTTACGGTAGACAAGTAGCACAACCGAATGGGTTATTTAGGAAAATAAATTGCTTAAAAGATTTTGTTCCATACGGTAGTCAACAAACTAACCACACCAAAAAAATTTGTATGTCTGCAATATCTTTTCCTCTTTGGTTTTACTTTGTGGTTCCGCCCACTTTCTGTATTCTCTTTATGTTCATCTAATCATTGTTGTCGTGAGCGCCAACTGGCCACACTATTTCTGTTAATTTCTTTCCCTTTTTCAATAGATAGGATATAAATATAATGTATTATGGAGAATTAAATTTAGATTATTTTTATTTGTGGTTTTGTTTGTTTTTTTCCTATTTCGTCTATATTAATTAAAGCTTTCCTCTACCGTTTGATTTAAGCAAATGACACGAGTCTTATTAAACTCCTTAAAGGCTTTATCTCACTCCAAGCCTCTCATAATAAGTTGATCTGACACAAGCAGCAAAGACAAAAACATCATTGTCTATAGAATATATTTGATTCGACCCAAAATTCCGTAGCTAAATGACACGCGATGTTAAGAACCTCTGTTTTGAATGGATTTTAAGGATCAGCTCGATGGCTGAATCCAGTGTAATCTAGTGGTAACAGAACTCCCTCGTCAACAATTAAAACAGAACTTCCGGTCATAACAAGGGCGATCACTTACGTTTTTAACCGGTGTTTATCTCTTGTCGTATTGTCATTCGTCCTGTCTGCCGAGGGAGGCTCTTAGCCGAAACGTTCTGATTTCATTGTCCTGTCTGCCGAGGGAGGCTCTTAGCCGAAACGTTCTGATCTCATTGTCCTGTCTGCCGAGGGAGGCTCTTAGCCGAAACGTTCTTATCTTATTGTCTTGTCTTACGATTCAACCTTGCGCATTACTTGTCTTACTATTTCCTTCACACAGCTTGAACGCAGCCCTTCATTTATCAGCCTTTAAATACGTTATTTAAAAAACACTGCTCTCCGTACTTTCTTCTTTCCGCTCTCACTCTACATACGAACTAACAAACCATAACAACCAACACCGTCGTCAATAATACCACACAAAAAAAAAAGTCACTTATCCAAGTCACATAGCAAAAGCTACACAAAACAATATCCACACCAAATACGTTCACTAACAGATCGGGTATTACAAAAAAAATAACCGAAACACACCCTCAAGGCAGAAATTATTTAACACTGGGGATCTATTCTAAAATAAGGCACATTTGCCTAGTTTACGCATTCTGCGAAACATCGGATCTAAGCTATTTTAGAGTTTTGTAAGATGTTTTACATATTTTAGATTATAAATGACATTTATTTTAAATGTGTGTACAAGGCCGCCATGTTTCAGAACCGCTGTGTTATGAGGGATGACGTGTTTTGATACACGCTTGGCACGCCTTCCACGAGCATGACCTCTTTTCAGTCAAGGCCGTGTTGGGGCGGCTAGAAAAATATCACTTTGTTGACATTTTAGTTTACTATCGTCCGTTTCTGTCGAACATGATAGAATGATCTCGAGAATGCGGGAAGCAGTAAGACTGCGTATTCCATTTCCAGAATGATCATCTGAAACTGGGTATAAAAGGGATAAGAATAAATGACGGGGGATAATATTTCCTTTCCTTTACCACGAGATGTGCTGTGTCATTATTTAATAATTTGTTGTGTGTAGATTTTTTTCTATTTCCTCGTAATACAATTTTGTGCTCATTGTATTTTTATACACAGTACCGGTACCAGCAAATCTGTAAGTTTATAATTTTAATCATATTTCTCTTGCTGTTATTATTTAATTGAAGTTCACAAATTAAAAAAAAGTTACTACTTGTAATTAGCTCTGGCCTTGATTGTCGTTTTATTTGTTATTATTTTTAAACTTTGGTATCGTTCTTTATTATGGACTGTTTCTAGAACGAGCCATAGACTAAAATTAAGAGATTAGATTCTCCATCTATAACGGTCCGTAATAGCTGCATAAAATAATATAGACTGGGATAAAGAGATGCAGCTGCAGAAAGTGTATGTAGGTCAAATAGACTTGAAAGGTGCTAAAATGAAGGATCTTTACTTTGTACCATGTGCAATGAGCTTGGCGTGGTGGGAACATGCATTCTGAGTTTAGAGCAATGAGTTTGGCGTGGTGGGAACATGAACCCCGAGTTTAAAGCAATGATCTAGGAATGATGGGATCATGTATCCGGAGTGAAAAGCAGTTAGCTAGGTGTGGTGGGAACATGTAACCTGATATAAGAGCATTGAGCTTCGCGTAGTGGGAACATGTATTCTGATTCTCTGGATTTCTGGAGACATAGATAAAGCACTTTTCTATTTAAAAGTGACAGAGAACGGAAGTAAGTAAAAAAAAAGTGTGGTAAAAAGGTGAGAGACAGAAATAGAGAGAGAAATAGAGAGAGAAATTGAGAAAGCAAAATGGAGAGAGAGAGGGGAGATTGAAAATAGATCAGACAGTAACAGTAAACAATTGATCATTATTTAGATAAACATGATGATGCAATGAACATAATTAAATTTGAGGAAAGATGTTTCAAGAGATCGAAGACATTTATAAGTATAGACGAATATAATGGACAAAGACGGACAGATGATGGACAATGGTGCGTAGACAGGTGGAAAATATATGAATACTGCTAGTTGATATACACATAATACAAGGACTTGTCACGGAGATATGGTATGCACATACACGGACATATAGTACATCATACACGCACATATTTTATTTATGAACATACGGGCATATATGGTTCGTTCTGGGACATAAGGTCAATTGGCCAGTTCAAGAACACGCGAATGGAAGTGATGAAGCAAGACCAACAAATTAGCATATTATCCTGCGCCTGGACTTGACATACATCTCCATCATAGCATATCATCTTCTGCCTGGACTTGACATCCATCTCAATCATAGCATATCATCTTCTGCCTGGACTTGACATCCATCTCAATCATAGCATAGCATCTTCTGCCGGGACTTGACATCCATCTCAATCATAGCATATCATCTTCTGCCTGGACTTGACATCCATCTCAATCATAGCATATCAGATTCTGCCTGGACTTGACATCCATCTCAATCATAGCATATCAGCTTCTGCCTGGACGTGACATCCATCTCAATCATAGCATATCAGCTTCTGCCTGGACGTGACATCCATCTCAATCATAGGATATCAGCTTCTGCCTGGACGTGACATCCATCTCAATCATAGCATATCAGCTTCTGCCTGGACGTGACATCCGTCTCAATAATAGCATATCAGCTTCTGCCTGGGCTTCACATACATCTTATTTATCGAACTAAAGCTTGGCTGGCTGCGTCACCGCAGAGCGGTTTCCAAGAAATTTCACGACAAAAGCGTCATTTAAAGAAATATAAAAAAACAAAAACAAACAGACAAAAGAAAAGACTTCAAGCCACCACAAAACTTTGCGCACACTTGAGCGAACTCTATATCAAGACGCCCCCCACCCCACCCAACCCAATCTTTCTGTCCATCGACTGCACATCTGCATAGACTTGAACTTCATTTCCCCAGCCGTTATGGGATCAATCATGTGTGATCGAAGTTCAATCACGGATGTTATCAGATGATTCAAACCGAATTTGGATACCGTAAATGTTTCGCCTCTTTCGGCAAGTGCGGACAGAAATCGGCATTTAGAAAGCGTTATACCGCATTGTATTAAAGTAGTATTTTCGCCTTATTCTCTTACATCTCTGGCGCTGCTAATTAAAATAATCATTAACAATTTCAGGTGGTTTATTTGTCGTACAGGAAGTGCAGTCTTGGAAGGGTTACCGGAAATTTGATCGAAAGAAATTTCGTCGACGGAAAATTGATCGACGGAAATTTGATCGAACGGAAAAGTTGGTCGAATCTTTTTTTTCAGTTCACACGTTAAGATTTTCGTCAAATTTCTATTTGAACGCACTGTACTAAATAGTAAAAGAAAATAATGCGCCAAAAAAAGACCATGCTGCACATAGCCACGCACACTTGACAACAGCTACAAAACAATTGGTAATGCTATGGTTAAGAGGCTAATCTTTGCCCCAGACTTCTTACAGCTTTCATTCTTAATCTATTGTTATTCTTGGAAGTCCCTTTTGGTCCTTTAATCTGTAATGGATAATATTTGGGATGGGGGGTGTGTGTGCTTCTAACAGGTTAGGTAAAAGGAAATTAGTAGCACGGGTAAGTAAATTTAAAAAAAAAAAATAATAATAATAAACGTTTCGGCAAAAAGCCTTCTTCGTCGAAAAAAAACAACAACTTAATTAACTTATCTGATGGCGAGGACAGTTACAAAATAATATTTTAATTTTTAAAAAAAATCGTGTTTTCCACTTGCCTGTGCTTCACATTCATTTAATCTGTTTTGATGTACACATTCATTTAATCTGTTTTGATGTACACATTCATTTAATCTGTTTTGATGTACACATTCATTTAATCTGTTATGATGTACACATTCATTTAATCTGTTTTGATGTACACATTCATTTAATCTGTTTTGATGTACACATTCATTTAATCTGTTTTGATGTACACATTCATTTAATCTGTTTTGATGTACACATTCATTTAATCTGTTTTGATGTACACATTCATTTAATCTGTTTTGATGTACACATTCATTTAATCTGTTTTGATGTACACATTCATTTAATCTGTTTTGATGTACACATTCATTCTTCTGGGCAAGCTATCGTAAATTAATCTACAATAATTTCTTAATGAATGCCCTTTGATCTAGTCATTAATCTTCACCGAATAACACCGAACTAGAGATTATTCTGTATTCATCTTCTAATGATAATTAGTGCGCTAAAATTTTTATTTCTTCTTGTAATAATAGACCAATAAACATGTTTATAGAACAAATAAAAAAAAAAATTCTCTCATAACATACCGGCCCTTTGTATAACTTTGGATTCTGAACTTGAAATATTTACAAAATAAAATAATACTAATGATTAAAAACATAGTTTACATCTAAATATACACATGAATACCTAAACAGCAATGATACGTTTTTAAATAAAATTCTCTCTTAAAACTATAAATTTTATAGACAAATATATTAAAAATATTTCTCTTCCAATCACTTTTTCGGTCTCTAGTGAATATCTGACTTGCTGAACATTTTCTCTCCCAGATTTAACAACCGGCTTCTGTAAGCCTTAACCGATGGAGAAATGTAATTTGATTCGCTGAACTCGATTTTTCAAAATGGAGGATTTCTTTTTTTTTAAATTCTGAAGCTGGTATAGAATGAAATAATCCCATTATGTTGAATGTGCCCAAATTCTTGGCTAGCGAGACGCTTCGATGACCCGGGGTCAGCGGGTCACTAACGGGGTCTGAAGCCGTTTTCAATGAGCACGGGCATCATCTTCGGTATTCTGGAAACGTCTTGGTCAATAGAAAGCCAAAAATATTCCGGAAGGGTCAGTCCGAATTAGGTGTCGGTATATTCATGCCGTTGGGGCAAGGAGACTCTTCTTTAGACTCCAGATCAGACAAAGGTTGCTTTTATTTAAAAGAAGTTTTTTGATTACATCCGTGTTCCCTGTCTGGATTATGGGTAGATGAATGCGAGGGAGGAGTCAGTAGACGCGCGTCTGTTGTCAACAGATTGAGGTGACTGGGTGTAGCATGCTATTTTGTCAACGGTCTATCACAGTCCGGGAGTTGGGAAGAACAGAGTTAGAGACTTGGATATGCAGTAAGAAACTAGACCAGTTGGTTTCCCATTGACAGGAGCCGACAATTGGACATGTGCCCACATACACTGATCGTGTGCCCGCATACGCTGACCGTGCGCCCGCATACATTGACCGTGCGTCCACATATGCTGACCGTGTGTCCACATACACTGACCGTGTGTCCACATACAGTGACCTGTCCACATAACAAAAAAAAAGCAACTTTTCTGTTTTGGCCGAAACCGAAACTACGCCGAAAATGATCATATGAAAACTTTCGTCTAGGAAACCGAAATCAAAAATCGGTCGGCCTCTAATCGATATGGTATGACTTATCTAGTATGATGGATATGGTAAGGTATGTATGGTATGATTTATATAATATGATGGATATGGTAAGATAGATATGGTATGATTTATATGGTATGATGGTTACGATATGATGGATATTGACACTAAATGTTATTTTAATGGATGAGAAACTGTGGAGCTGTTGGTTATTGATATGAAGGACACGAGTTTGATGGATATGGATATGACGGTATTAATAAGATGGATATGGATCTGACGGTATTAATAACATGAATATGTTTATGATTGACACGTATATAAGAATGGTAATGAATATGATATATAATGGAAATGGTAATGCATTCTTATGCGTACTCTCTAAATTGTATATTGGTTAATCTGAACTCGGGCACGTTTTCTTGATTGTAGAGCAGGCGACAGTTTAGTATTAAGAATGTGTGAAGTCTTTTTCCATTGGGATTTATCACCTATGAAAGGCCCGCACAACATACGGCCCGTGGGCCAGCATTCACTTCGCGGCCCGCGAAGTAAAGAAATATTCTTTATTATTGAAAGTTTCTTAATAGCTGTCCCCTTTGTCCTATTTTCTTTCGGCCCGCAAAAAAATATTACGGCCCGCCTTACATTTTGAGTTGATCAGGTCTGATCTATGATGTAATACGGAAAATTTAATGTGTCTTGAGAAAATTGTCATTAGAAGGTGTGCAGGCTCAATACATTTTTTTGTTTAAATTTTCGTGTGAGTAGTGTTCCGTGCCACACAAAAGTGGATAGAGATGGTTTTTTTTTTGAGATGGTTTATTTGAGTTGGTTTTTTTGAGATGGTTTTATTGGAGATGGTTTTATTGGAGATGGTTTATATGAGAAGGGAGTTTTCTACGTGGTGAACAGGTCATGAGACGTTAGCTTTCTACGTGGTGAACTGGTCCTAAGACGTTAGTTTTCTACGTGGTGAACTGGTCCTAAGCAGTAAGTTTCTAAGTGGTGAACTGGTTCTAAGGGGTGAGTTTCTACGTGGTGAACTGGTCCTAAGCAGTGAGTTTCTACGTGGTAAACTGGTCCTAAGCAGTGAGTTTTCTACGTGGTAAACTGGTCCTTAGCAGTGAGCTTTCTACGTGGTGAACTGGTCCTAAGCAGTGAGTTTTCTACGTGGTGAACTAGACCTAAGCAGTGAGTTTTCTACGTGGTGAACTGGTCCTAAGCAGTGAGTTTTCTACGTGGTAAACTGGTCCTAAGCAGTGATTTTTCTACGTGGTGAACTGGTCCTAAGAAGCGAGTTTGCTCCAATAAATTATTGAAATATTTATGTTTGATGTGGACATCATTGGTACGGTTTACGACAACCCATTGGGTTAACCTTTCAATGTCACTTTTGAGAAACCATCTTTCGTATTTTGTGCCCTGTATAAAATGTATAAACACGGCCTGACCTCACCGTAGAAGGAAAAAAAAAACCCACTAAAAAATGGCCTGAGCTCCCACAACTTAAAAGTTATGAATCTTTAATGTGCACGCCTTTCTTCAGCTCTCTCGCCGGAACCATCGTCACTACCAACATCGGCGGATCTCAGAGTTAGACAAGATGACATCGCAATACTGATAGTGTTACATACATATTATATTTTTTTCCCTTTTAAATCGTAAACGTCGCGTCATTGCGGTAAGAGAAGATGCGACTTCACAAGACGTAAGAAAATCAAAGTTGAACACAAGGACTGCACAAAAAGTTGAGAACCATTGATTAAAACGTAAAACAAACAAGTCTTGACCTTCTAGTGATTGGTCGAATTTCTAAAACGATTAACATCCATACAGGGGTTCTTAAACCTGGGGTGCCCGGGTCCCCTGTGGATGTGCGAAATGCGGTGTCGTTAGGTTGGGGTGGGGTGGGGGGGGGAAGAAGACTCAATGCGGCATACGTGTTATAAGATGGAGCTGGGGGTTCCGTGAAATTGTTTCGAAATCAAGGAATCGGGTGGAGCTGCCAAAAAAAATAAAAAAATCAATCAATTTGAGAACCCCGACACTACTCAGTTTGAGAAACCAGAAATCATCGATTACGAATTAATTTGATGAAAAGGTAGAAGAGATACATGAACGTCATATTGATATGTGGGGATTTATTTAAGTTTATTAAAAATAGTAATTCCAACACGACTTGTAATGTAATCAAGACAGACTTATCATAAAGTAATAAATATATCTCTCTGCTTTAAATGCCAACAATTTGTACGAAAACAATTTGACCAAAAAAAGGAACAATATATACATATATATATATAATTTCATTTCCGCTGGACCAAACTTTAGTTCGTACAACATTCCTTCATACAACATTTCTATGTACAACATTCCGTCATACACTATTCCATCGTACAACATTCCTTCAGACAACATTCCTTCTACACGAATCTTCGTACGCAATTCCTTGGTACACAATTCCTTGGTACACCATTTCTTCGTACACACTTCCTTGGTACGCAATTCCTTGGTACAAACTTCCTTGGTACAAAATTCCCTGGTACAACCTTCCACCGTATAAATGGGGTTCTTACTAATTCCCCGGCACACTCTGGATTGGTGCTGTGTTTTGATTGAGGTTCAATCACCTTACAATGTTAGAGTAGTGTAGTTGGAATGTTAGAGTAGTGTAGTTGGAATGAACAACTTGATGTTGGGAGAACGAAGAAACAAAAAAAGTCTGATCAAGAGAAGAAAAAAAAAATGACGAAAACAATTGAATAAAAATATAACAAACTAGGGCTTCATCTGGTGCGGTTTTGTTTACACCGGGTCCGGATATTTTGAGAAAATAGTGTCGTAGTGAGGGTACACTGCCTTCGTCAACCGTCTGTTTCAAGAAATAACCCACCGGTAGGATCAGGCAGTTGCCGGATCCCAAAATAGAGATGACGCTGAACGAAAACCCCCGTCGGCAGAGAAGATACTGTCGTTTATTTTATAACAAAGGCTTACGAAAGAAAAGTGGCAGTATAATGAAAAATAGCAATACCTTCCTGGGTCGGGCTACCGAAAAGAGTCACAGGCGCGATACATGCTCAACGTGAAAGGTCATCCCATAACCCAGTTCTGTGGGGTGTGCAGCCCCAGAAAATAGGTTTGAAAAAAGGTGATATTTTATAAAAATAAAAAAATTCTATTTACCAGAGTTCGCTGAAGCTCGATGCGTGACATGTCTTAAAAACATAATAAACTCGGTACTAATAAAATAAACTATCGAAAGCTTCAAGGCTGCTCTGGCATCTGCTAGGAGCCGTTAGGATGGCAGCATCGCTTTCCCAACCGTTGCATATATGCCAGTATATGGATGCAGCAACGTACCCTACCAGAACCAGAACAAGTGGAGTTAGAAAAAAAAAAAGAGGGGGCTCTGCTTCGAAGAGGAAGTTGGACAAGATATATATATATAAGAGATAAAGGCAATGAAGGCAAATAAACTAAAATTGCCCATGTCAATAAATTCAATATAATATTTAACGTTGATACAGCAAATACAAGCGAGTCTATGAAACGTGAGTGCAAATGTCATTTAGAGCAGCAAAATAACCTGTTTATAGATATACTTTTAACAGAGGAACACAATGGTCAAGCGCTGGTAACCAGGCCTGTCATAATCACAGTGAAATTGCTCACATGGCATCGACAAGGAAATGTTTTAATGATTTATCGTGGACGCTATTTCACGTCACGTTACCCAGATGACCATCCGCATGGCTTCGAAAGTCCAGAATGCCAATCTTACCGTCACGAGTAGTGCAAGATTTTAAGAACCAGAGAAATCTCACCTTGAGAGCCTCTGAACAAGAAATATCAAGACAGAAATCCCAAATAAACGATGTCGCCATGGACTCCATCTATGAGCATTCTACGCCATGGACTCCATTTATGAGCATTCTACGTCATGGGCTCCATCTATGAGCATTCTTCGTCATGGGCTCCCTCTATGAGCATTCTACGTCATGGGCTCCATCTATGGGCATTCTACATCATGGGTTCCATCTATGAATATTCTACGCCATGGACTCCATCTATGAGCATTCTACGCCATGTACTCCATCTATGAGCATTCTACGTCATGGGCTACATCTATGAGCATTCTACGCCATGGGCTCCATCTATGAGCATTCTACGCCATGGACTCCATCTATGAGCATTCTATGCCATGGACTCCATCTATGATCATTCTACGCCATGGACTCCATCTATGAGCATTCTACGTCATGGGCTCCATCTATGATCATTCTACGCCATGGGCTCCATCTATGATCATTGTACGCCATGGACTCCATCTATGAGCATTCTACGCAATGGACTCCATCTATGAGCA
This sequence comes from Omphiscola glabra, assembly GCA_964017045.1. Lineage (NCBI taxonomy): Eukaryota > Metazoa > Mollusca > Gastropoda > Lymnaeidae > Omphiscola > Omphiscola glabra. The sequence continues at coordinate 6,928,986 of OZ024807.1, read as the reverse complement.
TTCTACGTCATGGGCTCCATCTATGAGCATTCTACGCCATGGACTCCATCTATGAGCATTCTATGCTATGGACTCCATCTATGAGCATTCTACATTCCTTCCTTTCTCACTCGTTTAAAAGCAATGATAATAAATATCTTTTTCATTTCCTCTTTCACTCTATGGTTTCCTCTCTCATCTTTTCGTTAAGACTTTTCCGTTGTTCTCTCTCTCTTTCTCTTTCAATCTCTCACTAGTTTAATCTATTTGTTCTCTCTCTTGCACCTCACCCCCCCACTATCTTCCTTTTTCTTTTTTTACTTAACCCCCTCAAACTGTCAAATCGAGACTGAGCTAATTCTGTGAGTGGGTTTGCGCCTACGGCTAACAAATCCATTTAATTCCGTCTCACGCACCAGCCTAGCGCTCCTGTCAGCTGGGCCGCACTTATCGCACCCCTCCTTTGGGCGGCGACCAGGTTTTAAATCCATATTGTTTCTGTATCAACCGCGCCCTTTTTTATGTTATCATACCATTATAACAGGTTAACACAACTAAGTATATATCACAAGACATAATTCTCTATGTAGCAATGCCACTTACGCTACCAGATGGCGCCAATTTTACAAAGCAAAATTCCCGATAACCACGCTAAATGAGATTCTTTAAAAATATCGCAAGTGCGTTTGGTGCGTAATATTTCCTTTTGTTTCACGGAATTAGTCTAAATTTAATAAATATAGCATTATAAATATAGGGTATAAAAAGGGCGTTAAATTATAATATTAATGAGGGCAGTTGCGAACCTAGCGTGTGTGTTGGAGAAAAGGGATTGTGGGGGGGGGGGGGGACTTATTAATTGCGATTTTTATAAAGTGGGTTACTTGAATTTATGTTTTGTCAAGTTACTTCAGTAGATGGGAAGTTCACGTATTGCGGTTGCCAGTGTTTGGCCGCTAATAGCAAGTATATATATATATAAATATATATATATATATTTAATCCTTTATCATGTAAATTCAGGCGATAGCCCGTATTATCCTTGATAATAATGCCAATGTTTTGACAATTCATCAGCAAACTTGTCATGTCATTCTATAACAAACAATACGTACCATAATGTTCAATATGCGTCATGTTGAGTTGAGACTCTGGTGCAGTGGTTCTCAACCTTCCTAATGCCGCGACCATTTAATACAGTTCATAATGTTGTGGCGACCCCCAACCACAAGATTTTTTTCGTTGCTACTTTACAACTGTAGATCATATAAGTTTTCAGATGGTCTTAGGCGACCCATGGAAAAGGATCGTGCGACCCCCAGAGGGGTCGCGACGCACAGGTTAAGAACCACTGCTCTAGTAGTACGTGTGTGCATGGTCAAGCTCATTTGTTCTCACGTGACATGATATAAACTGGTTCATGCTTGAAACCACGGAAGGTAAGAGACCAGGGGAAATTGAATTGAGACTGACCTCGATGTTTTAAGCGACGGGCCACAACCGGTGACATCGGCCATATGGCAAGCGCCGGGATTTACAACAAAAAAAAAAACACTGACCGTAACAGCCGCCAGTTCTATGAAGCCAAAGTCAAAACAAGGAAGATGCAGACAGTAAGGAAATAAAATGCCAGTGTTTGAAAACGTGCCAAAAAATATGTGAAAGTGGTTGTGTACTTAAGGAGCAATGTCACACCAGTTCACTGTTACGGTGGGCCCAATGCGATGCCGGTGCGGTTGATAGAGTGACCCAATGCGATGCTGGTACGGTTGATAGAGTGACCAAATGCGATGCCGGTACGGTTGATAGAGTGACCCAATGCGATGCTGGTACGGTTGATAGAGTGACCCAATGCGATGCTGGTACGGTTGATAGAGTGACCAAATGCGATGCCGGTAAGGTTGATAGAGTGACCCAATGCGATGCTGGTACGGTTGATAGAGTGACCAAATGCGATGCCGGTACGGTTGATAGAGTGACCCAATGCGATGCTGGTACGGTTGATAGAGTGACCAAATGCGATGCCGGTACGGTTGATAGAGTGACCCAATACGATGCTGGTACGGTTGATAGAGTGACCCAATGCGATGCTGGTACGGTTGATAGAGTGACCAAATGCGATGCCGGTAAGGTTGATAGAGTGACCCAATGCGATGCTGGTACGGTTGATAAAGTGACCCAATGCGATGCCGGTAAGGTTGATAGAGTGACCCAATGCGATTCTGGTACGGTTGATAGAGTGACCCAATGCGATGCCGGTAAGGTTGATAGAGTGACCCAATGCGATGCTGGTACGGTTGATAGAGTGACCAATGCGATGCTGGTACGGTTGATAGAGTGACCCATTGCGATGCCGGTATTGTTGATAGACTGACCCATTGCGATGCCGGTATTGTTGATAGACTGACCCAATGCGATGCCGGTAAGGTTGATAGAGTGACCCAATGCGATGCCGTTATGGTTGATAGGGTGACCCAATGCGATGCTGGTACGGTTGATAGAGTGACCCAATGCTATGCTCGTACGGTTGATAGATTGACCCAATGCGATGCATGCACGGTTGATAGAATGACCATTTGCGATGCCGGTATGGTTGATATCGTGACCCAATGCGATGCTGGTACGGTTGATATAGTGACCCAATGCGATGCTGGTACGGTTGATAGAGTGACCCATTGCGATGCCGGTATGGTTGATAGAGTGACCCGTTGCGATGCCGGTACGGTTGATAGAGTGACCCATTGTGAAGACGGTACGGTTGATAGAGTGACCCTATGCGATGCCGGTACGGTAACGCTCACGGGGGCGAACTTGCAATGTGCACGAGTCAAACGCACTGGAAACGATTGACCTTTAACCCCGGGTTTAACACGCAATGGCCCCATCCGTCTTGTTAAAGCTACAACTCCGGCCTTAGGGGTCAGAGGTCATATCATCTCATTTGACTTCGATCAATCCAATATTCAATTCCTTCATTCATTTTTTTTTTTAAATTTTCATTTCTTTACTTTAAAATTAGCTAAAAAAACATTTGATTATACTCAAAAATAACTCTATAACAGCGGTTCTCAACTTTTCTCATGGGTCGTTTAAGACCATCTGAAAACACATATAGTCTACAGTTATTTCGTAGCAACGAAAATAATTGTGTGGCTGGGGGGGGGGGGGTCGCCACAACACGAGGAACCGTATTAAAGGGTCGAGGCATTAGGGAGGTTGAGAACCACTGCTCTAGAAGAATATTCCTTACTAACGACAAGACCAATTGCATCAGGAACTCAACGAGAACTATAATCAACAGATCGCAAATAGATCTAAAGCTTCCCTCAGGGGTTCATGTGTGTAAGGGCTGTGACGTCGTGTTCAATAGGCGCGCAGAATAGAATTCCATGAAGTAAGCAGTGATAGGGATTACTTGTAAAGGCTCCCGACTTGAATGCATATTTTGTCCAGCATCGACGCCAACAATGTTTGGAGGGTTGGTTCTAGTTATATAATGAAAGGGGGGTGGGGGGGGGGGGAGGCATGCAATAACGGATAGAGAGATGACACAGGGATAGAGAGAAAACACTAGGAGATGGAGAGATAACACAGAGAGATAGAGAGAAAACACTAGGAGGTGGAGAGATAACACAGAGAGATAGAGAGAAAACACTAGGAGATGGAGAGATAACACAGAGAGATAGAGAGAAAACACTAGGAGATGGAGAGATAACACAGAGTGATAGAGAGAAAACACTAGGATATGGAGAGACAACACACAGAAATAAAGAGATGACACATAAAGATAGATACAATTAAAATATATATTTTTTTTTAAAACCCAAAAAAAGACAAACCCCATTGAAAAGCGTTTAAACGCATTCAAAAAACAGAAAATAATTTAAGATTCCGTAAAATGCATTACGCAACGAAATACTCTGCACTTCTCTGTGATACTACTTCTCAGCTAAGTGCTATTTTAAATAATGTTATAAATTTTATTCGATTTTTTTTCTGTTTGTTCGCTGAAAAGGCTTCCGGCCGACACGTTCGTTTCAGGCTTAACCTTACTTTGTTTGACTGATTTCCTACGAAAGATTGTGCATAAGTGTAGGCTAGCACTCTATGGAGCCAAAGGATAAGAAATGAACGCAGACTAAACTTAAACATGCTGTTTTGAATTAGTTTTAAACAAAAATCTGCTTTGACTTGTAGCATAACTGATTGTACTTGTTTCTTTATCATTTCTATACATCTACAAGAAATAACCCGATTAAAAAATGACGGCGACAGTGCGTGAACTTCCCATCTGCTAAAGTTACTTGACACGCAACATGCAAGCAAGTAATGCACTTTAGAAGAATCCCAAATTAGTTCTTGTTTCTGGGAATTTTATTTTGCTCGCCTAACGAACACAGCGTTACAGCCATACGTACATACATAGATAATTATTATGTGACATATAAATGATATAAAAACAAACATTGGCGTGTCATCGCGTCTCTACATTAAGCCATATGACGGTCATAAAAAGAGTTTTAAAAAGGGGGATAAAATGTATGTATATATATCGTATCCAGAAATTTGTTTGAAAAAAATTCGTCGACGGAAAATTGATCGGCGGAAATTTGATCGAACGAAAATTTGGTCGAATCTTTTTTTCAGTTCACAAGTTTTGTGTGTGTATATATATGTATATATATTAAAATAAATATACTTGTATGTTTCAAATGTTATTTACACGTTTTTATGTTAGGTCGTCACACAAATTTCTGTAAAGACTATCAAAATTAAATCCTATCAAATCTCTTTAAAAATCCTCTAAACCTTTAACGAAGCGCCCCCCCCCCCCAACTCGTAACCCACAAACCCACTGAGTGCCTCCGGCCATGTACTGATCTATCAGTACACTTCTCCCTACACTTCCACTCTCCGATATTCAGCGCTGAAGACACGCATAGGCACTCTCACCGACTGGGAGAATGGGAGAGTACACGTAAATGCCCTTAAGGGGACTGCACTCTCACCGGCGAGCCTTCACCCCCACAATCGTGGCCCTTGTCCAAATGAATTATCCGCCCATGCCTTGGAATATTCCATTCTCGTGCGATTACTATGAGATTTGAGTTGTTCCGTCGCTGCAAATTGCAGGTTAGAGGAAGCAAACTCAAATAAAGTTGTCTAAGTCTAAACAAAATGGCCGAGCCAAACACTGGACGTTTAGAACACTCACAAATTCACATTCTTGTAGGGACCTGGCTTTACGCTCTTTAAGGCCCCAGATAATAAATTAACAAACGGGCCCCGTCTGCTTGGGCTGTGACGCACGACATCTAATCCACATGGGCACGAGTTTAACAGGTGGACAACCGATTCAGGGGCCAGTGTGCAATGCCGGCAGATGGGGTCCCTGTAGCTGTCTATCGCGTTGAAGCTGGACGTTATGAATTTAAACAGCCTTCAAGGCAAACCATGAACTTAAATACACGATATGTCAGTGGAATATGCATCTGTAGGCAAACCATAAACTTAGATACACGATAGGTCAATGGAATATACATCTGTAGGCAACCCATAAACTTAGATACACGATAAGTCAATGGAATATACATCTGTAGGCAACCCATAAACTTAGATACACGATAAGTCAGTGGAATATACATCTGTAGGCAACCCATAAACTTAGATACACGATAAGTCAGTGGAATATACATCTGTAGCCAACCCATAAACTTAGGTACACGATAAGTCAGTGGAATATACATCTGTAGGCAACCCATAAACATAGATACACGATGAGTCAGTGGAATATGCATCTGTAGACGAAGGCGTGCATTTCATGCTAACGAAGCACCGGTGGAAATTTTTAACGTGTTCACACATTTCGGACCGAAATTCCGGAATCCTTCCGTAGTTATTAACATCTACATTGAGTTATTCATTTCGAAATTTGAGTGATAAGTTGGAATTTGATGGAGGGTGCAGGATTGGGACCATATGGGGGGCCCTAGGCACAACATTTAAAAAAAAAAACGGGGGATGGTGAGGGCTTTAAGTTCAAAGTAATATATGAAAGCACTGTGATGCTCTAGGGCTTGTTGAGTTGTTGCCGACCTGTCCCTATATACCAGCCTAGGGGCGGGGAATGGAGATGGTGGTGCATCTCAAAAGTTCGGGGGCAGGGGGGGGGCTAAAAATATGGCAGGCCTCAGCAGGTTCTAGCCGTAGCTACGCCATTGCCTAAATATAAATGTAATCTCGGAGCATGTAATACTTGTCCAATATTTTGTTTTGTTTTGTTGTTTGTTGACGTCCACCTTAAACAAACACGTAGCAAACTTTCTTTTGTGTTGCAGTTTTTTTTTTCTCTTCCGAAAAAATAAATAAAAATGGATATCTTGATTAAAACAAATAGAAACATGTTCACATCTAGCTGACATGTTCACATCTAGCTAAAATGTTCACATCTAGCTGACGTGTTCACATCTAGCTGACATGTTCACATCTGGCTGACATGTTCATATCTAGCTGACATGTTCACATCTAGCTAACATGTTCACATCTAGCTAACATGTTCACATCTAGCTGACATGTTCACATCTAGCTGACATGTTCACATCTAGCTAACATGTTCACATCTAGCTAACATGTTCACATCTAGCTGACATGTTCACATCTAGCTAACATGTTCACATCTCGCTTTGACGCATCGGTTAGCGATTAGAACAAAACTTGGTAATTTTTATCATCGATATTTTACGCTTGTTTTGTTGTTTTTTGTTCAGTAACACGCATTTATACATATACAATCCCTTATATTTGGGGCCCGACTGTGCCATAGAAATATGATAAAGTAGGGTAAGAGTTTCCAAAAAATTCGTCCACTAAACCAAAAGTCGGCCGGACACCGGACGGGGCAAGCAGAGGAAAAGACAGCGCACGGTCAAACTGGTTTGTTCCCTTACCGACACCACTTCGATCTCTTCCAGTCAACGGTGACAAGTGATGCAAAGATCGAAATCTCCGGTATCGTACTCGATCCAAATATCGGCATCGTGTTTGGCTCATCCAATCGGACGAGGCGTGAACGTAATGACCCATGCAAAATTCAGGTTTCGATTACCTGGGACAAGGGAAACAACGAACTCTCCAATATTTTTTTGTTGCTTGTTGACGTCCACATTCATTTGCATAATCTATGAAAAGCGTCAAGGTATCGTGTCAAGGTATCGTGTCAATGTATCGTGTCAAGGTATCGTGTTTCCGCTTCCCTTGGCCGGATGTCTATTCTCTGGTTCGTGTTAATTTTCTTTTTAAAACAAAAATTTAAAAAAATATACTAATTTTTAAAAAGTCCTCTTTTGGTTTTGACAAGAGCATACGGCCAAATTAGGAAATGCAGAGCTACAAAGGAAATAAAAGCTGAACCTTTATCTAGAAATCTGAACACCTCGAGAAACTGTTTTATAAGTACATGCTTTAAGCACAGATACGCGGTGATACAAATGGTGCCAGACCCAAGGAACTGCAAGTAGTTCAGTAGGTTATAAAACAGAATTGCGAGACCCAAGAAACTGCAAGTATTTCAGTAAGTTATAAAACAGAATTGCCAGACCCAAGAAACTGCAAGTATTTCAGTAAGTTATAAAACAGAATTGCCAGACCCAAGAAACTGCAAGTACTTCAGTAGGTTATGAAACAGAATTGCCAGACCCAAGAAACTGCAAGTACTTCAGTAGGTTATGAAACATAATTGCCAGACCCAAGAAACTGCAAGTATTTTAGTAGGTTATGAAACAGAAATGAAGCGGAACACGAAACACCTGGAAATGTGCGGAGGAAATCCTGGCGTCGTCCTGAGTAGGACTCGCGTCTGTCGTTTGTCATCTGGTGCGGTGTAATGAGTACCTTCACCCACACTGGCATGGCTATGGATCGCCGTCGTGGTGTTCTGCAGCAGGGAAGGTGAATGGTGTGTGCAGAGGAGCGTGCAGTCATCGTGTGCAGTCATGTGGTAAAATAGAACCATGCACGTTCATAATTTACTGAACAATCTTGGAGGCATTCACTTTTTTTCTTTAGTCTATCAACGACATAGTCACCCTGTGTATCACATCGATCTGCTTTAAGTGATGCATTATGTACATGTTTCAACGTGATCATTTGTATACACCCATCTCAGGTTGTATATTTGCATCTGACACAACTGTGTTACACACACCCCCAAATCCGCACCCACTCTAGTATCTCCAAAACCCAAAGACAACACTACCATTGCATCACAAACACCCCAAAGTTACAAACCATCATTGTATCACCGATGCTCAAAGTTATAAACCATCATTGTATCACCAAAAAACCCCAACGCTTCTCTTCACCATTGTATCACTAACCCCCACCCCCAACCCAACATTGTCTCAAAGCACCAAACTCAACCATTACAATTATATCACAAGACTAGCATCGTAAATTCACCTTACTGACATTCTATTACTGCCACCCAACTCCTCCCCTTAACATAGTCTTACTAACGCCCAGCGTCATCCCCAACCATCGTATCACTGACACCCAACTCCCCCTCCCCCTAACATAGTCTTACTAACACCCAGCGTCAACCCCTACCATCGTATCACTGACAACCCACGCCATCCACTACCATTACATTTATAGCACCCCAAAGTTACCCAACTCTGTCTGTATCGCTACCACACAATTCAACATCTAGCATAGCATCACCCCAACTCCCATACCTACCTACTACTACTGTATCTTTTCTACCCAACTCCCATACCTACCTACTACTACTGTATCTTTTCTACCCAACTCCCATACCTACCTACTACTACTGTATCTTTTCTACCCAACTCCGCCCCCTTTGTATTGCCAGTTAGCACCACAACTCCCATACCTACCTACTACTACTGTATCTTTTCTACCCAACTCCCATACCTACCTACTACTACTGTATCTTTTCTACCCAACTCCCATACCTACCTACTACTACTGTATCTTTTCTACCCAACTCCCATACCTACCTACTACTACTGTATCTTTTCTACCCAACTCCGCCCCCTTTGTATTGCCAGTTAGCACCACAACTCCCATACCTACCTACTACTACTGTATCTTTTCTACCCAACTCCGCCCCCTTTGTATTGCCAGTTAGCACCACAACTCCCATACCTACCTACTACTACTGTATCTTTTCTACCCAACTCCGCCCCCTTTGTATTGCCAGTTAGCACCACAACTCCCATACCTACGTACTACCACTGTATCTCTTCTACCCAACTCCGCCCCCTTGTATTGCCAGTTAGCGCCCCATCTTCCCTTCCCACCACCGCTCTACATCACCAACCCAATAAATAATTCAAACTAACATGACGCCACACGGAGTTTTACTCACGCACCCCCCTCCTCCATCCCACCCTCGAGTCCATTCTCACACTGTTGGTTCAATTGAGCAGAAGAGAGGGATCGATGACAGACACGAGAAGATCTATACTTCAGTGGTTCTCACATGGACACGGGAAATCTATACTTCAGTGGTTCTCACAGATGCTCTATGATATTTTTTACTACAGTGGCTCTCACACAGAAATGGGGAGGTCTTTATTTCAGTGGCCCTCACACAGATTCGATGAAATTTTATATTTCAGTGGTCCTCACAGTGACACTAGGAGATCGATACTTCAGTGGTTCTCATACAGACCCGAGAAAAAGTAAACGTAAACATTTATCGGGGCCTCGCGCAGACACAATAACATATGTACCTTCTGCTTCATTTTTTTTATCAAAGACACAAGGGAATATTTAACTTCTACTTCAGTGGTTCTTAACTCCGCTAACATTTTTTAAAATAATTCTCCACGAAGGAATGTCCTGACCACATTGACTGTGTCTATCCTTCAACCTATGTGAAACTAATTTAACATTGGAACACAAACAAATAATATGTCATATTCCTAAAGCTAGAGACACGAACACGTGTTCTGTCCTGCAATCGCTGACATGCACCTTTCACATCAATGTCCTAGTCTATTACGAACGTGTTTCCATTCTGACCGCAACACCAACACACGGTCAAAACCAATCCTCTTGCACACACCGACCCTTTCCCCGAGGTATTCGCTTGGGTGGCAACAACAAATTGCAGTACACAAAACAAAACAAAAATCTTCAGCAACAACAATCTTGAGATCATATCTTATTATATGATCATATAAAGACAATGTGCATTGTGGAATGTGAATCGTTCTCAAAGTATAATTAAAACACAACTGCAATATGTTTGACTAATTATGGAACACCACATATCACTGAATCGTTACATTGAGAACCGCCTCGGCACCTCAATTGCAAGGGTAACCAATTCCACCGAGACTAGACTCAAAGAAATGACGAGCGGAAGTGAATGAGAAATAACCGATAAATGGAGACGATTACCTTTGTAGTTGATCAAGTTGTGGAGATAGAGCTTTCTGTTAGAGATTGCGGTAAATGTGGCCCCGGGGTCGGACGTTGCATTCGGTCTTGTTGGGGTTTGAGATTACAGCCGGTCGTCCTTGGTCTAGAGATTACAGCTGGTCGTCCTTGGTCTAGAGATTACAGCCGGTCGTCCTTGGTCTAGAGATTACAGCCGGTCGTCCTTGGTCTAGAGATTACAGCCGGTCGTCCTTGGTCTAGAGATTACAGCCGGTCGTCCTTGGTCTAGAGATTACAGCCGGTCGTCCTTGGTCTAGAGATTACAGCCGGTCGTCCTTGGTCTAGAGATTACAGCCGGATAGTTGGAATTAATACTCGATCGCGACAGGAAGCGGCGTACCGTTTTGGGGAAGGGGAGAAGAACGAACGTGGTGACCGCACCGGGCGTACTCTTTTGGATGTCTAACCGACATTATGTAATAGGTGCGTGGGAGGGAGCGGTTTGCAATTTCGGGGATTTTCACCCCAAAGGTGGCATTTAGTGAAAGGTACGCATCTGTTGACAGTTCAACAATCAGCGCCAATCTTGATTGGGTCAGAGATTACAGTCTTAAGAGAACGCAGTAGGTCTTTATGGGGCTCGAGATTGCAATAACCCCCCCCCCCCCACATCACACGGATCAGAAACCACGGTCAGTCTGGGGTTTAACACTACATTTACTATAGCTTTTACGATTGGTCAATGATTACAACTTATGGCTCTCTACACCGGAACCGGTGCTGCAGCGGGTGATGCGCATTCGAATCCTAATCCGGCGGCAAGTAGAGTCTATTTTGTGCACAAACCGTTTCATTCATTCTAAACCAAAATATGATGTCACGTGATTTCGATGGGACTATATTAGTTTATTCGGAAGCTAAACCGAATGGGGACAAAGTCAAAATTTAATTTTTCAAGAATCTCGGAGTTTTAACGATACATTTTCCTTATGGTTGAATCTTTAATGTACATACTTTATTATAGAAAATGAACATAATTTATGTTGGGTTTTGTTTATTTAATTGTTTCTTTTTTAAATTATCTTTTGTATTACTTCACATTGGTTTTAAATTTAACTAATGAATCAAACTCCAACATTAAGGATATTTAGTTGGGTTTTTTTTCGTTTTTTTCTTATTTTTTTTTTAAAATTTGGAACTTCTGAAATAATCGCTCTTGGGTTATGGTACTTGGGGAAGTAGATGATATAGACCACATCCGGAAATAAATACGAATTTTTGTTCTTTTTTTCCTCGAACACATTTGAAACTAGTACTAGAGGAGTGTTTTTCGAATGGAAGTTTTTTTGGAACTGGAGTTTGTCGAACGGAAATATTGAAGAAAAAAAAATAGAAGCGTTCTTTTTCCCATTTCTTAGACAGCTTTTCAAAAAAAGAATCTCTGTTCAACAAATTTCATTTGGAGGAAGCTACGGTTATATCTGTTCAACAAATTTCATTTGGAAGAAGCTACGGTTATATCTGTTCAACAAATTTCATTTGGAGGAAGCTACGGTTATATCTGTTCAACAAATTTCATTTGGAAGAAGCTACGGTTATATCTGTTCAACAAATTTCATTTGGAGGAAGCTACGGTTATATCTGTTCAACAAATTTCATTTGGAGGAAGCTACGGTTATATCTGTTCAACAAATTTCATTTGGAGGAAGCTACGGTTATATCTGTTCAACAAATTTCATTTGGAAGAAGCTACGGTTATATCTGTTCAACAAATTTCATTTGGGAGAAGCTACGGTTATATCTGTTCAACAAATTTCATTTGGAGGAAGCTACGGTTATATCTGTTCAACAAATTTCATTTGGGAGAAGCTACGGTTATATCTGTTCAACAAATTTCATTTGGAAGAAGCTACGGTTAAATCTGTTCAACAAATTTCATTTGGAAGAAGCTACGGTTATATCTGTTCAACAAATTTCATTTGGAAGAAGCTACGGTTACATCTGTTCAACAAATTTCATTTGGAAGAAGCTACGGTTATAGCAAAAATCATTCCTCCCTACCAACTCTATTTAAACAATGTTGTTTCTTATTGCCGTACAACACGTAGACTGATTATGATTCACAAGGCGTACACACATAGGATTTAACATTAGAACGCATTGCCCCCCCCCCCCCCCGAGTCGAGCAAGTGCTGGGCGGGGTGGCTGAAATTGAGAGGGGGTGGAGCGTCTAATCAAATAAAGCAGACGCTGATTATGCAACAATAACGATGCAGGTGAGCACTTATTCCATGCCTTAAGGTAAATCTTTGATTCTATTGAGCGGTTTTTGTTGTTTTATTTTTTTATTTTATTTTTTATTTTTAGATGTGTAGTTGAGGTTTCAAGCATGGCGGCGGTAGAAATGGCCGACCTGCCGGATGTTGTATCGAAGCGAGGCTGTTTGCTGACAAGACTCTTTTATTTTTACTTCTCGCTTTGTCTCGGAATATTTTTGGCGACATTTGAATTTGTGTGAGCTCTCTTTCAGTTTGTTGGCAAAATAGGAAGAAGTCAACCTAATACTAATACCTACGGTAGAGTCCCGCAAAAAAACAAAAACAACAACAACAACAACCTATAATAGGGCTGCGCAAAATATTATCACGTAAGTAGTAGTGAGGTCGCGATCATGGGGGTTTAGATCATCTGCGGATGAATCTACGAAATTTCGCGAGACGTGCCGTGACCTCAATACAACCGGGGGTCCCATCATATTCTTGACTTAAAGTTGAGAAACTGCAGCTGAAACGTGACTCCTTCTCTTCAGATACATGACTCCTTCTCTCCAGATACATGACTCCTTCTCTCCAGATACATGACGTCCCTTCCGCTTCAACGAGATGTTGTCTATTCGCTCTGTGCGTCAACTGTTGATTTACACTTCCAAGTAAACGCTTACATTGTGTATTCATCTATTTTTGTACACAAGAGAACATATACGTAAAAACAGATTTTTTCTGGCATATCGGTTTCTAAATAATACCGGCTGGCATTAAAAAAAAATATATATATGCCCACTAGAAAAAGATACATGTCTTCACATTCACGAACACTTACAATTTAAAATGTTCAACAGATATAAAAATGTAAATGCATTAAGAGGCTTAGTCTCATGTAACAATAACGCCATACACGTATTATTGTATATTTTGCTTTACATCTGTGACGTCAACGTACTCGGGACAGAAGAGCGGAGCCCGGGGAAACTAAAATAAACCGACTCGGTAGGTCAACCAATAGGCACGAACACAGATCGTTTAACAGCGCATGCCCGGGAAATGAATGAACCAATCAGCGAGGACAAGATGGCGAACGTCGGACAACATTGTGAGGAGTCAAATACGATAATAAGATTCCGTCTTCAAGAAACGAGTGAAAGCGTCTCTGCACGCGGGCGTGTGTCTCTGTATGTGGAAGTATGTCTCTGTATGTGGGTGTATGTCTCTGTATGTGGAAGTATGTCTCTGTATGTGGGAGTTTGATTTTGTATACGAGCGTGTATCTCAGTATGTCGGGGTATACACTCATTTGATATATAGGTCTCATTTGATATATATCATTTAAGGACATTATAATATAAATATAGCGTGCAACACAATATCATTATTCTGAAACATGAATACTTGCCATATCTGAAAGGAGGTATATGAAGTGTTGGGGATAAAGGAGGTATATGAGGTGTTGGGGATAAAGGAGGTATATGAGGTATTGGGGATAAAGGAGGTATATGAGGTGTTGGGGATAAAGGAGGTATATGAGGTGTTGAGGATAAAGGAGGTATATGAGGTGTTGGGGATAAAGGAGGTATATGAGGTGTTGGGGATAAAGGAGGTATATGAGGTGTTGGGGATAAAGGAGGTATACGAGTGCTGTGGAAAACAGATATATATATATTTTGAAGTGTAACTGAGAGGTCTCATTTGATATATATCATTTTTTTTTAAAAACAAATAAAAAATAAAAAAAACGTTTGTAGCTTTCACGTGTGATTTGTTTCTCGAGATGATGCAGGCCAGAGCCCCCGCCCCCAACCCACCCCTTCACTGCTGGAAGACATTGATGATGGTGTACAAATTGTTTAGCAGCATTTTTGTTCGTTTATTTACGAACTCACAAGAAGTGATGTAGGCTTAAGACCATTTTACGAACAAGACCGACTCGTCAAGTTTGAGAGCTTAATATTCACGCTAAACTAATGGTACCTTTAAATTCCTTGTTCCTTATAAAAGTATACGGGGGGGGGGGGGGGTGTTCCTCCCTCGCCTTAAGCAAACGTGTCAAATTTGTGCTGTTAAATTTCGAGTAAGCAGTGAGGGGGGTGGGGGATGGATGATTTGTTACTTCCTTTTTTTTTTAAAAAAGGGGGCTTTTAAGTGTGTGTTGCTTTCATCTTTATTTAATTTTTTTTTTATATAGATTGTCTTGTTTATTACATTAAACACTTTTAGGAGGCTTAAACAATAAATGTGTGTTGCTTCTCTGTAGCTACGCGCGATTCGGGAAAATCCGATTAAGCTCACGTCAACGCACTGATAGACTGCGCCGTAAATCCGGGCATTTAGTCGAGATTTTCTTGTGTGCAATTTAATAGTACATACGGGGGCTGTCAGGAAATCGGTTTTTATAGCGGTTTATCACCCACGAGAGCAGCGGCTGCCTATTACAGCCCTCGCCAATATGTCCAGCCCTCGAGCTTAAGATGCTAAATACTTCCTTAGCATCTTCACTTTCCTGTGCCCGTCTCTCTCTCTCTCTCTCTCCCCTATCTCTTTCTTATCTAGCAATGTAGGCCGGATGTCAGAGTAGGGGGCGGAACTGTGGCTACTGGTTAAATTATAATAACACATTTTAGTTGGCAATGGTCATCGCTGGACACGAGGGCTGTGGTATAGGAAACGGGTCACCTACGGATGTTGTCGCTAGGTATTTGTGCGTACTTCAGTTGTAGTCATACACGCGCATTTTTAAGATAATTCTCAGCCTGCGTGGCCTTGCTGAATATGGCCAATGCAAATTACTTACCTGACATAGCTCTTGCGTGTGAACAAAACCTGAAACAGTTTATTGATCCGAAACGTGAGACGGGGGCGCGCAAGTGGGACACGCCGTCTGCTCCTATGACATTTACAACCATTGACTCGTCTATGCCAGAGACGATGTTCGCGTTGTACAATCAACCACAGAAGCAGCGTCAACGTACGCCCCAAATACAACATTTTCTCGAAAGCCGTACGTCTCACCTAATTATAAGGACACGACGGAGAGCGATTAATCAGAGTCGGCACACAGGCTCGCTACAAAACAAAACACAAGTCTTAATGCAGAACACACAACATGACCAAAACACACAGGCTCGCTACACAGCAAAACCCCAGTCTTAATACAGAACACATAACATGACCAAAACACATACTATGATCAAAACAAAACACCAGTCTTAATACAAAACACATTTTATTTAACCCATCGCAGACGCATTCTCGACAGCTCCGCATTCCTATATGGAATGTATGCAAACTACGATTTTAATGGGTCATTCGACTTTGGAAAAGGGGGCGCCGTCGGCGCAAATCTTAGCGTCGGGGGCATTAATTGCCATTTATTTAATAGTGTGGATGGTAAAATATTAACTGTCTTTGTATCCTTTTTTCGAAGAAGGGGTTGATAATACGACATATTCTTAATGCTTTTAATGTATGTTTTATTTATCGTATATATCGAATGTGGAAAGCGAGTGATTACGCTTCCACTGCAGCGTGTGTGTGTGTGTGTGTGTGAATGTGCGTGCCTGTGCGTGGAATTCTTCCACAGGCTCTGGAGTTTCATAAACCAGGAGAAAACGCACTTTCAAAGCCACCAGATAGAAATGACTGCCTGATCCGGTTTACATTATTTACATCTCCAGCTTTGAAATCTAAGGCTTTTTGGGAAGAGAGCTATCTCATGGGAGCGGTGACTCTTAATACTGAAGAGGACGAGGGATCCTCTACATAAGACGAGGCGGTGCCGTGTGGGCAGCCACACTGGTGGATGTGTGGGCAACCACACTGGTGGATGTGTGGACAACCACGCGGGTGGTGGAGAAATGGACGTGTAGGAGTGCCATTATGATTTAAGTATGGTCCTGTATTGAGGTTTATAACTATAAAAAAAATGTTAGTGTCGTCTTTTATGTAAAAAAAAACAACAAACAACTGAAGATTGCCATGATAAGTTGTTTTATTGTTACAAATACGTGCAGGGTTATTTTAATGCTACATGTACGTCCAAAGTAAGTGTATTGCTACAAATAAGTGGAGAGGTATTATATTACAACAAATACGTTATGTGTTGTTCTGTTGCTACAAATATGTGCAAAGTTATTGTATTGCTACAATTTCAGCAAAGCTATTGTATTGCTACAATTTGTAGTACAAGAGGTGCAAAAGGTATCATATTACTACACATACGTACAGTGTTATTGTATTGCTACAAATATGTGCAAAGTTAATGTATTGCAATACGTATGTTAATATTGCCGGGATCACTTCAGCTCATTCCATCGGACATCAAGTTTAAAAGATTATTGCGGAAATTCCATCCACCATTGCAACGTTACAGCAGACGTTACAATATTACACAACATTGTAATATTACAGCTTAAAAAATAACACCATTGCAAGTTACACAATACAAAATAAAACAATTTACAACATTGCACCCATACAATCCTGAGCCATTACAACGTTACACCCTTTCAATAATACACCATTTTAGCATTACACCATTGCGTCCGGGGTTCCCAAACTTTGTGTCCCGCACCCTTGGGAGCTGCTACATCCTCGCGGGGGCGCCACGAATTAAACTAAATATTTTTTTTTTTTTTTAAATAAAACTTCTCTAATCCCGCAGTGCATTTGTTGGAAATTCACATTGGGCGCCTTGGGACAAAGGTGGGTGCAGCATGGACAATTTTTTTTTAAACCTATGGTTTATGCAGAAAATAAAATTGTTATCTCGATGCTGTTATCATGTCTCTTCTCAACACACATTTAGGATTACGTTTTTGTTATAAAAAAAAAAAAATCACCAAAAGCAACAACACCAACAACAACTCGTGTTGCATTGCACGTAGGGACAGCTATTTCATTAATTATGAATGGGTTGGTGTCAATAAGTAAAGGGAGACGGCTCTTCGCAACACACCCAGGCGCGGAGTGGTACACCCGGAGACATGTTCAGTGACGAGAATACTCCAGACTGGCTGTGAGTGCGTGGCCTTGCAAAGCCACATCCTGTCAAAATTAGGGTTTCTGCGCGCGACGACGAGTCGAGTAACGTGACTCAATTAAGGCGCATGCGCGTCACGACGCATATTTCAATGAGCTGAAGTCTCAATTATTTATTTCGTCTTTATTAAAATTGATTTTGTTCTATATTTGATCTTAGCTTCATAGTTGAATCTTTAATGTTTGAGTACAGTGAGTGGCTGTGTGTGTGTATGTGAAAAAAAAAGTGTGAGGTGAAAAAAGTGTGTGGGGGGGGGGGGGTTGAAAAAAAAACACACGAATAAACAACCCCTAACCGACCAGATATTATTTCAAACCAAATTCATGAATGAGACTAAAGCAGATTCATACTCTCAGTTGCCCTCTGACTCGTGGAATCAGGTTCATACTCTCAGAGTTATCTTCTGACTCATGGAATCAGGTTCATACTCACAGAGTTATCTTCTGACTCGTGGAATCAGGTTCATACTCTCAGTTACCTTCTGACTCGTGGAATCAGATTCAGACTCTCAGTTACCTTTTGACTCGTGTAATCAGGTTCATACTCTCCGCTGCCCTCTGACTCGTGGAATCAGATTCAGACTCTCAGTAACCTTTTGACTCGTGTAATCAGGTTCATACTCTCCGTTACCTTTTGACTCGTGGAATCAGGTTCATACTCTCAGTTACCTTCTGATTCGTGGAATCAGGTTCATACTCTTGAACGTAGCTCTGGTTCAACTAGATTAAACTTTTTAAACCGACATCATTAAATGTTTTAACAAGATACATAATTAACGCATACCCCCAAACGTGTTTCATGTTTTTAATCAACTCTGATATAAACGCATTCACAATTTCATATTTGTTTAGAGTCTAATACTGTCTGTTCATTCATTTAACATTCCTTATTATTTCGGCTGTAACAGAGATCTATTATGATGAATCCGCCATCTTGGTTTAGGAATATTAAAAAAAAAAATCACGAGATGAGCCATATACGCCGAGGCAAAGATGATGAGATTAATGGATAACTTAAGCCATACAGACATCATTTATTGATGGATAAACCGATCTGATGATAAACGGCGCTGTGGTTAAACAGATCCATGGATAATGAGAGAAATAACTTAAATGAAATTAACGTCTGTAATCCTATTACCCTTTTAATTCAAACAAATAATCTATCAATCTATATATAAATAATGTTAATTTTTAAGAAAATCTCTCTGTCTCTCTCTCTCTATATATATATATATTATATATAATGTTAATTAAAAACGGTTCCCTTTACTAAAAAAATATGTTACGATAAATATTATGATCGATAGCGTAATTTATGTCATTACAAGCCGGGGAAAAAAGTGGGGGGGGGGGGGGGAATTGGCGGCCATTTCAATAGCTTAAATCACGTAATGTTATAAGGTAGATGTCCTTTGACCTTTTATCAGACACAGGCAGGGCGGAAGTGTTGTTCTTTTATTTGGGGGGGGGGGGTGGTGGGCAGAAAGAGGGGCGGGTGGGGTTGTAAGCGTGCACTCCCAGAACCTTTCATTTTAATGTGTCATTTTAACCAAAACAAAAAAATGTATAGAAAGCGATGCACATAATTAAAGGATACATTTATTTGCATTTTACTTATAGAATGGGCCAGGCTACCAACAAGGAGGTCAATGACCTGCTATTTTGAACCGATTAAACTCTTTTTGCTTTATTTGATATGTATACTATTCTAACAGAGAATGCTATTTTAGATTTAGACATATTGGACTGTTGTGGTGCGTTTCCTCAAACATACTCAATTGTTTAACATACTCAATTGTTTAACATACTCAATTGTTTAACATACTCAATTGTTTAACTACTCAATTGTTTAACAGACGCAATTGTTTAACAGACTCAATTGTTAAACATACTCAATTGTTTAACAGACTCAATTGTACGAAAACAGATTTTAGCCCTTCGGTATAGATGGTTTAGGAAAGAGTGCCAGAAATCTTCAGTGCTTTCTGAAGAGAGCTGCACGGACCTGTCTGTCTTTGAAGGCGATGCTTACGTACAATCTTAGGGCCTCTCTCAAGGCTTGCCTCTTACTAACTCCGGCTACGTCTTTCACCCTGTGCTTCTTTCCTGACGCCACCACACCCGACCTCCCAAACGCCCGCCCCAACGCCCCCCACGCCTTTCCTGCTCCCTTGCAACCCGACAAAAACCAGGTGATTGGCCGCATGCATGGGTTCCTTTCTGATACTTTCCCGTCTCATTACGAGGGCTGAGATGATTTTTTTTTGGGGGGGGCGGGGGATTGGGGGGGGGGGCGGGCGTCCCGATATTGCGTCCCGACATGACAGGGCGGCGAGGGCATTAAACATGGCATAATGCGGTAACCTTTTACAGGGGAGAGACGACACGAACCGTTTATAACCTGCCCTGGATTTCGAAGGGAGTAGATAACGTGTCACGACTTATGATAGGGTGATGACAAGTAGCAGAGCCACAGAATCGTACTCGGATAGATAAGTAAAAGAGCCACAGAATCGTACTCGCAAAGATGAGTAGCAGAGCCACGGAATCGTACTTGAAAGAATAAGTAAAAGAGTCAAAGAATCGTACTCGGAAAGAAAAGTAACAGAGTCACAGAATCGTTACAAAATGAACGCATACCCCCCAAACGTGTTTCCTGTTTTTAAACAACTTTAATACAAACGCATTCACAATTCCGTATTTGTTTAAGAGTCTAATACTGTCTGTTCATTCATTTAACATTCCTTATTATTTCGGCTGTGTAACAGAGATCTATTATGATGAACCCGCCATCTTGTTTCGGGAATATTAAAAAAAAAATTACGAGATGAGCCACATACGCCGAGGCAAAGATGAGGATATTAATGGGTAACTTTAGCCATAAAGACATCATTTATCGATGGATAAACCGATCCGATGATAAACGGCGCTGTGGTTAAACAGATCCATGGATAATGAGAGAAATAACTTAAATGAAATAAACGTCTGTAATCCTATTACCCTTTTAATTCAAACAAATAATCTTTCAATCTATATATAAATAATGTTAATTTTTAAGAAAATCTCTCTGTGTCTGTCTTTCTCTCTCTATATATATATATATTATATATAATGTTAATTAAAAACGGTTCCCTTTACTAAAAAAATATGTTACGATAAATATTATGATCGATAGCGTAATTTATGTCATTACAAGCCGGGGAAAAAAGTGTGGGGGGGGGGGGGGGAATTGGCGGCCATTTCAATAGCTTAATTCAGCTAATGTTTTAAGCTAGATGTCCTTTGACCTTTTATCAGATAAGTGGGTTTTCTTTTTTTTTTTTTTGGGGGGGGGGGGGGTTGGTGGGCAGAAGGAGGGGCGGGTGGGGGTGTAAGGTTGCACTCCCCAGAACCTTTCATTGTGATGTGTCATTTTAATCAAAACAAAAATGTATAAAAAGTGGTGCACATTCATAAAGGATACATTTATTTATATCTTGCCTATAGAATGAGCCAGGCTAGAAACATGGAGGTCAATGGCCTGCTATTTTGAACCGATTAAATTCTTTTTGCTTAACATATTATTATGAAGGAATCGAAATAGTAAAAAAGAACCCACACACACCAACCACGATACAGAAATAAACATTTAATTACTTAAACATTGTCATTGCGTGACGTACGAGCCTGAAAAAAGCAGAGTGTATCTATAGTTTATTTAAAGAACGAAAACAAAGCAACAAATCTCTAAGACGACACGTGACTCAATGACATCACGTGACGGACAATTAACTATGAAAAAATTAACTTTACAAAATAAAATACTAAAATTAATAAAATAAAGATACACCAGAGAGAAAGAGCGAGTCGTTGAGATAGACAGGCAGACAGACAGAAGGACAGACAGACAGAGAGTCATATAGACAGACTAATCGTCTTCCCGGGGTTCCGGTTGACAAGTCTGTTGTGGCTTGCCGATTTGGAAGCGCTGGCCACCGACCCCTTCGACGTTAACCCGGGAAACATAACCACCATTGCGTGTCCCGCGTGGCAGACAGGGGCATGCATGGTAGCTGCTGGAATAAACGGCTCCTACAGGGCTGCCACCTGTGATACTTCACAGGTGGAAGAAAAGGCAGACACAGGGTAGTGATCATGATTACAAGTTGCCGTTAAGGGATATGAGGCGATAGGCTGTGGTGGAAGTCTCTGGCCGATTATTCTAAATATGCAGCCCTGAGAAAGCTGCTCCTAGGCAACCGTTTCGTCCCAGCTACTTCGCGAATTGGTTGCAAGGTGGAAACCCACTGTAAAATCCCTCTTAGATGGCGTCCGATGCTTCCCCGGTACGGGTGGGGGGAGATTTGGGACGTTAATTTACCGTCCCGGCCCCTAGGAAAGTGGACTGCGGACGCTTTAAACGCAGCGTCTTCGGTCGACCAGATGTCTCCGGACGGGGAGGGTCTCCGTCGGCAAACCCGATCGAGCGGTTGCTGGCGGGGACGTTTCACGCCCGGGGAGGTCTGTGGCGTTCCCCCGCACGGCCCGACGTCGGGGAAACCCGGCACCTGACAGGTGTGGGGGGCGCCAGGGAGGGCATAAGGAGCGCGAGCTCGACGGCCCGCTGACGTCATTTCCTAATGAGACATTTTAGACAGACTAATCGAGAAATAGAGAGACAGAGAGAGAGACAGACAGAGAGAGACATACACAGAGAGAGAGAGTGAGATACTGAGAGAGAAAGATGGGAGAGAGAGAAAGAGAGGCGAGAGAGATAGAGTTAGAGAGAGAGAGAGGGGGTAATTAAATTAAAATATTTTAAAGAAGCTATATTAATTAAGATTCAAGAAAAAGAAAGGAAAAAAAAAAGAAAGAAAAAAAAAACTTGATATGAACATTTGATTGAAGTGATACATAGCAACGCGCCATTTTTCTGGGAGGAGATTGTCTTAACCCACAATTACTGATTACATTTGTGAACTAACATGTCTATCTCATTGTACAGCACAGTAACTCCGTATATCCAGACCTCCATTTCTGCTACCATTACGTTACTCTAGAGTCCCACGCCAACCATTACATTACTATCACAGTCCCATCTGTCAAGGAGAAGTTCGGTCAAGCGTGCAGTATTATCAGCCTCATTGCCTTCTACTTTACCACGAAACTGGACTTTTAATAATCAGAAACCAATAATGTGCGGTTGAGATGGGCGGGGGGGGGGGCTCTCGGAGGAATTGGTTTGTGGAAAGAGGTATGGTCGGAGGAAAATGTGAAAAAGAGGGGATTTTTCCTTAGGAATACATTAGTGAGGGGATGGAAAGACAAATGTGTAGAATGGATCGATTGAAAGAGTTGGAGAGAGAGAGAGAGAAGAGAGAGAGAGAGAGTGAGAGAGTTGAAAAGATAAGTGAACTAGATAGAAGGAAAGAAAAGAAAGAAAGAATACGTGGAGGACTTTGAGAGTTAAAATGAAAATGAATTCTTGAACTATGTTGAGCTAGTTACAGCCACGCCCAACAATGACGGCCGCAATGCGTCAACTTTCCCATCTACTAAAGTTACTTGACAAAACAAGCATCCAAGTAACGCACTTAAAGATTCACAAATTGCGTAGCTCCTTCCCCCCACTCCTCCTACGCCCAAACGCTGTTTAATATTCTAATGTCTTTTACACGACATACTTATTACATCAACTATTTCCATAGAACAAAAAGAAAATATTGCGCACGAAGCGCATTTGCGATAGTTTTAAGAATCTCATTTAGCGCTGTTAACGGGAATTCGACTGTGCGAAATCAGCGCCATCTGACAGCGTTGGTGAAATAGTTACATAGAGAATTGTGCATTTTGATGGTGGGAGTAGATGATGGGCAGAAGAATAAAAAAAGTATCGACCAAAAGATGGAGGTAAGGAGGGAGGTGAACATAGTGGACGAGGGATACAAGTATCAACAATGGAGTTAGGAACACACCAAGGGAAAGAGGTGGACAAAATGACTTTCAACAGAAAAGGGCGGATAGGTTGTTTCACCAACTTGGCGCACCACAAAGATGCCCCCACCCCCCAGCATATACCAGACAACGCCATATCCTCTAACGAGTTACCGATAAGACGCCCTAACAAAAGACAATGCCCTTCCAAGACAACGCCCTCCCAAGACATCGCGCCACTAAGAGAACGCCTTACAAAGATGACGCCCTAGCTGCCAGACCGGTAATTATATAATCCCGATTAAAACAAATATCGATATTTTCGTCAGACAGTGTTAAATCCACCACTTCCGATATCCGAAACATGTATCGTACAAAAAGGTCTAGGAAAAGTGTGTGTGAGTGTAGGGGTGGGGGGTCCATCTCGATCCAATAATACTCCGGGTATCGATAATCTATCATTATGTCACGGGATTCTCGACGCGCCTGTAAGCGTCCTCAGACAGGCTTAAAATGGCTTTCATTTGGCGTCTGCATGATGGCGGCCTCGTGACGTCACGCTCTGGAGGTTTTAATGACGTATTACATGTGCAGTTTAAAAAAAAAAAAAGTATAATTCAGGGGTTCTTAACCAGGGTTACCAGCCCCCCATCTCCCTCCCAGGGTGCGGGAGGCAGTGCGAGAAAACCCAGAAAAATCAGGTTCATTTGAAATCATATTAACATTTTTAAAAAGCATGGGTGGTGGGGAAAATATGTTTTAAAATCGAGATGGGGTGAGAAATATGTTTTCAAAACAAGAGGCATTGGAACGCTGCGAAAATATTAGAAGCCCTGGTGCCCTGGTACAGTTTTCACATATTAATTTATTTTATTATTATTATTTTTATTTTTTTATTTTTTTTAAAAGATATCTTTGTGTATCGATGGTGCGTAGAATGGTGCGTAGAATGCTCCGCGTTTAGGAAATGATTTTCTGAGCAATTTCCATGAACAAAATTTCAAGGTATTAGGGTACATGGAAAAAAAATTAAGGTGGTGTCATGACCGAGGGGGCGGAGGGGAGTAGTGCACGATTTAGCACCACTGTCAAGTTCGTTATTGCTAGTTAAACTATTTTTTTTTTATTTTGAAAACACATTGAACAAAGGAAAGTGTTAGTTTACCATAAACAAGAAGCAAAACAATTTAAGTTTTTAAATATTTGACTTAGCAATATTGGGATCTAGAACTCTTGACTTAGCGCCAGGGAAAGGCGAGAAGAAGCAACAACGACAAGCAGCAACGACAAGCAGCAACGACAAGCAGCAACGACAAGCAGCAACGACAAGCAGCAACGACAAGCAGCAACGACAAGCAGCAACGACAAGCAGCAACGACAAGCAGCAACGACAAGCAGCAACGACAAGCAGCAACGACAAGCAGCAACGACAAGCAGCAACGACAAGCAACAACGACAAGCAACAACCCCATTTCACCAGCAGCAGCATACATTTTCTAAGAAGTGAAAAGTCGCTTTTTAATGAATTAACTTACTACCAGACAAGGTAGGTTTCCTGGTGGGGCAAAAGGAAAATAACGTTGAAATTATCGCAGCCAAAACCATGGGACAGTTTCATTATTTATTCATTATTATTTTCTTTTTCCTTTTTTTTTCAATCTGCTTCTATGTTATGCGTCTATCGCTCCGTCCATAATGTTCCTCAGATGCAGACGAATGTCTTTCGAGGGCAGTATCTGCTCCTTGCACCGGACCCCAAACGGTTTGGTGGGTTCTAAAAATTGCAACAACGAATAGAGCTACCGGCGCATTTACAAAATTCAAACCCATTAAACCCTACAGTCGCGAGCATTCGTTCCTAGCTAGGCAGCGTCTATTCCATTTAGAGCGAATCAAGAACGCTTGCGAACACATTCTTCAATATTTCATGAGGGAAGACATCAAAACACTTGTTCTTTTTTTCTTTCTTTTTAAATTTACACCCAATGTCCGACACTGAAAGAAGAACACAGAACACGTGGTAAAATTTCCTATCCAAATAAAATATGAAATAATAATTTTAAAAAAAATAAATAAATCTCTGTTCAAAAAAATTGTAAGAGTTCTTTCTACATTGATTTGCTCAAAATTTTAAAATAGTACTGTAGTGTTGACCTTGACACCCCTCCCCGTCCCCCCACCCGTACCAACCCTAACCCCGCTAAAACTTACACCGCCCCCCGCCCCCCCCCCCCCCCCACGTCCTTAAACACGTCACCGTAGCTCCTTCTAACATGAGTACAAGCCGCTGAAATTCATTCCCTCCAACACTTTTTTTTGGTCCTCCTACATACGTCCTTAAACACGTCACCGTAGCTCCTTCTAACATGAGTACAAGCCGCTGAAATTCATTCCCTCCAACACTTTTTTTTTGGTCCTCCTACATACGTCCTTAAACACGTCACCGTAGCTCCTTCTAACATGAGTACAAGCCGCTGAAATTCATTCCCTCCAACACTTTTTTTTTGGTCCTCCTACACAAGTACACTACAGAAACCCAAATGTCTTTTTGAACACATTCATTTGTTTTACTACATCAGTGGTTCTCAACCTTCCTAAGGCCGCAACCCTTTAATACAGTTCCTCATGTTGTGGCGACCCCCCAACCACAAAATTATTTTCGTTGTCACTTCATAACTGTAGCGTACATGTGTTTTCCGGTGGTCTATGGCGATCCCTGGGAAAGGATCGTGCGACCCCCAAAGGGGTCGCGACCCACAGGTTGAGAACCGCTGTACTACATAGTATAATGCGTTCAAAAAGAAATTTGACGAACATTTTAACGTGTGAACTGGGGGGGGGGGGGGGAAGATTCGACCAAATTTCCGTTAGATCAAATTTCCGTTTATCAATTTTCCGTCGACGAAATTTCTTTCAAACACGTTTCCGGCAACCTTTCACAATATCTAAGTAACAGCGACACGTGGAAGAGGATAAAAACAAGAACAACAAAAAAACAAAAACAAAAATACGAGTTGTTGGTGCAGAGCAGAACATCGCTTATGAACCATGGATGATTTACGGGTTGAAGCTAGACCACTTCTATATGAGAAGTAAGTCTATTACTTTTAGATTTGGGGCTCACTCAGCCTCCCTCCCACCATTTGTGTACGAGAAGTAAGTCTATTACTTTTAGATTTTGGGCTCATTCAATATCCTTACACTGATGTTATGAAAACTATTGGAAAGACAACAAAAAATAGTTGTTTTTTCTGTGATCTGTCTTTTCGTCTTATTTTCTGACGAAGGCTCTAAGCCGAAACGTTACAATCTTTTGTCATGTCTACAAATTCAAGTTGATCATACATTGTTCTCATATTTCCTTCACACAACTTGAATGCATTCCATCACTTATCTTTACTTTTGTCTGCAGCGGATGAGTTTATTGGTTAATGAAGAAACAATTAAGAACATATATAAAAAGATATATTTGCATCACGGGTTACCCCTCCCCCCCAACCACACACACACTTTCCGAGAGGGCTCCTATTGGGTAATGAATCTTTCCTTTCGGTACTTCCTGTCTGTGAGGCACGAGAGTCACCAGAGGGTCATGTTGTGACAAAGATGTGACAGCCCAAGCCGACGATAGGGAATGAGGTGAATATTTGCCTGAGTTCGATTGCATAGGTCAGGTTTTTTTTACAATAGAGTTTTCGAAACTCAGCGACTTGGTGTGATCTTGAACTGAAGCCATATGGTGGATTGGTGGAGTGGGTGGATTGACGGAGTGGGTGGATTGATGGAGTGGGTGGATTAGTGGAGTGGGTGTGTTAGTGGAGTGGGTGGATTGATGGAGTGGGTGTGTTAGTGGAGTGGGTGGGTTGATGGAGTGGGTGTGTTAGTGTAGTGGGTGGATCGATGGAGTGGGTGTGTTAGTGGAGTGGGTGGGTTGATGGAGTGGGTGTGTTAGTGGAGTGGGTGGATCGATGGAGTGGGTGTGATAGTGGAGTGGGTGAATCGATGGAGTGGGTGTGTTAGTGGAGTGGGTGGATTGATGGAGTGGGTGTGTTAGTGGAGTGGGTGTGTTAGTGGAGTGGGTGGATCGATGGCGTGGGTGTGTTAGTCGAGTGGGTGGATCGATGGAGTGGGTGTGTTGGGGAGTGGGTGTATTAATGGAGTTGGTGTAACAGTGGAGTGGGTGAATAAGTGGAGTTGATGAAGAAGCGCCCTTGCCAGATAGCGAAGGTACCTTAATCGCTGGCCCAATTACGCCTACTTGATTCAGAGTTGATTTTGGCCTAGCATGATCTAAGTTAGCAGAAGAACTGTCAGGGAGAAAAAGATTAAGTCTAATAAAGATGCTATAAATACACGTTTACATATTAAAAAAAAAAAATCATCTACTCACTGTGAACTGTCAGGTATACCCAAGAGAAGTTGGACGGGAGACGCCTTTTGTCCTCCTGGTCGACCGTTGCGAAGTAGACTTCACAGCCGTACCAGCCCTCGTCTTCGGGCTCGATGTGAGATATCTGCAGACATAAGAACCCCATTACATTATCTTATTTTGTTATTCACACTGGAAAAAGAAAGATAAAAATTGCTATACACATGTTGTTGAACAGTAAGTCATGTTGATAGTTTCTGAGATTATAGCAATATTTCTTTTTATGAGAATCACAATGTACACCCCTCTGATCTAAAACATCCTAATCGCTATTGTTGTGGAATTTAAGAAAAAAGAAGAAGAAAAGAACAAAAAAGAAGAAACGAAAGAAAAAAGAAAAAAAAAAAAAAAAAAAAAGAAGGAAATAAAAAGAAAAGACCCAAAAAATGACCAGTATGGCGATATAACCGAAAACATTGTAACATTATATAAACCTCGCCAGAACTAATTCAGCGAACTAGGCCATTACAAGGAGATCGTTAGCATGTTGTTTGGAAAAGTTGACCGTGATGGGGAAATTCCAGGAACCGTCAAAATTTGGAAGCTGAAAGTTCTCGAAGGATATACATTAAAAAAAAAAGTATAAACAATATTTTAAAAAAGAGCCCTGTTGTATTTTAAACATTGCATGATATGGAAAAGGCTGGCGGGTGCAATTCGTGGTCTCGAAAATGTGAAAGTCGGTTTGGTTGCGGGTAGAGCCTGATTAACTCACCTTGAGTGACGCGTCCTTATTGACGATGTCCAGTCTGTCCTTGTACTCCTCGGGTACCTGGGGGTTGGTGTAGCCCTCGAATTTGATGAGCAGTGAGCCACTGTAGCGGAAATACATGAGAAGCGTTTTTTTTTAAAAAAGGGGATGGGGGGTTGTGAATGGAAACGTTGAGTGGATATACAGTGTTGTTGGTCTGGATAATTGGATGAGTGCATGACAGAATGGATGAAAAGTTTTCGGGATGTACGAATTAAAAGTCTCATCCGTAAAAGGCATACATAAGCTATTCTCAACCTATTATAGCACGTGCCAACTCTAATGTTGTTGCTTTTTTATAAGTCTTGGTGCCCTTCCCTGTTAATAAAGAAACGTGTTTTTTTAGTAAAGTTCATATTTTATTTTTTACAAAAAAAAACACATTTATTGTTTCCCCGAAGGCCCCAAATATTTTGTTGCCCCCATGGAACATGGCATATGACCCAAGTTTGAGAAACGCTGTAATCGATGTTTGAAATTGTTTTTTGTAGTCAAGTTATAATGAAATTAATGAGTATTTTTGAGATTGAACGAATCTGTTGCAGACTGCCAGCCGAAATATTATCTCTTATATATAGTTAGCTTCTGGTGTGTCCTGCTTCCTTTTCACAACCGGCCCTGTCCCTACTCAACATGTTTGATATTAAGTGTACTGAGTGGAACGGGGAAAAGGGGGGAGGGGAGTGTCGCGAAGAATCCGTCATTCGTGACAGTTGAACTCTGAGAAGAATGTTGATTTTTTCGAAGGCGACTATTGTATTAATTAATACAGGGCAACTGGCATGGTGTCTGTAGGACTATCTGTTGGACTGTCGGTATGACTGTCTGTATGACTTCCTATATGACTGTCTGTAGGACTGTCTGTATGACTGCCTGTAGGACTGTCTGTTGGATTGTCTGTAGGACTGTCTGTTGGACTGTCTGTAGGACTGTCTATAGGACTGTCTGTAGGACTGTCTGTAGGACTGTCTGTAGGACTATCTGTATGACGATTAGTTAATAAGACGTCATGAATAAGATGTATGGTGTCATGAATAATATGTATGATGTCATGAATAAGATGTATGATGTCATGAATAAGATGTATGATGTCTTGAATAAGATTATGATGTCTTGATTAAGATTATGATGTCATGAATACGATGTGTGATGTCATGAATAAGATGTACGATGTCATGAATGAGATGTATGATGTCTTGAATAAGATGTATGCTGTCATGAATACGATGTATGATGTCATGAATAAGATGTACGATGTCATGAATGAGATGTATGATATCACTTACTTCAGTCCTTGTTTCGTCCACGTTATGACGTATTGCACGTGGGGATACTCTGGTGGATATACTATTTCACACGGTAAAATCTGCTGACCGCCAAGGCTGGCCGACCGTGACGTGGTCGACTGAAGCTTGTTCTTCGCCTGACCGGAAGTCAAGCCTGGAAAGAAAAGGAAAAAAAAAAGGGAAAACCTTTATGGACATTTGTTAATTTGATTTAATGGTTGAATATACATTTATTGATTGCTAAATTACTTGGACATTTTAGTCGTGATATCAATATTATCAATACACATTTATATATATGTGTACATATTGATTTTTAGGTGTTATAACAGAGTTGAGACCAAACTATTTAAGTTGAGACCAGTCTATTTGAGTTAAGACCAATCTATTTGAGTTGGACCAATCTATTCCTTTATATGTTCATCCACCTTACAGGTAGTCAAATCTGTCCAATATTCAGCTGCCAATGGCTCAAACTATTCTTAACCGCTTGATCATAAGACTAAGTTATAACTTGAGGTAGGATGAAGCTTACGTGTTGAAACAACACAGAAGATAAAATGTCTAAACAAAACATAAGCTACTGTCAGCACACGAGACATTCTATATCTGTATGACCGAGAATGGAAAATAATTTTTGAAATGTGTAGGATAAACTACAAAGAAAGGATACAAAGGCGGTAGAAAAGGTAGGGATGGTTAAATATAATAGATAAATTACTAATTTTGTTACAATCCAACGTATATTATGTGCATTTTGATAAGAAACTAAACGACATATATGTATCATAATGTTCACCCGCGGGGACCCCCCCCCCCCCAAAACCAGGGTCACGTCCCCATTGTAACAATGAATTTTCAGCTGATTTTTCAAAATGCATTTTCTTCCTTTTTTTATGCTTGTAAATCTGGCTTCGTCACTGTAACATGAGACTGAGAATTGTGAGGTGGCGAGGTAATATACGAGTTTCAAATTACTCTTCGTTTAAATGAGAGGAGTGAAGAGATTAGAGGTTAGGGAGACATATGAGATATGACGGGACAGGGGGGGGGAGGGGGAGCTTTAGTGGGAGGAAATTAGAGAGAGATGAATATAAAATAAAAATGTCAGTCTCGTAGATATAGACAATGGATGTGACCGATGGATGAGACTGATGGATGAGACTGATAGATGCGACTGATGGATGAGACTGGTGGATGAGACTGGTGGATGAGACTGGTGGATGCGACTGATGGATTAGACTGATGGATGATACTGATGAATGCAATTGATGGATGCGACTCATGGGTGAGACTGACGGATGAGACTGATGGATGCGACTGATGGATGCGACTTATGGATGCGACTGATGGATGCGACTGATGGATGCGACTGATGGATGCGACTGATGAATGCGACTGATGGATGCGACTCATAAATGCGACTGATGGATGCGACTCAAGGATGCGACTGATGGATAAGACTGAAAGCACGGATATACGCCAACGCATACAGACACATACACACACAGCTATTTACAGTTTCACCCACACATTCGATGTAGATATATCGACTAATGACGAGGTTCGGTCGGTGAAGCGGTGCACGCCAAGCTACATAGCCGTATTTTTATTTTCAAATATAATGTTACAAAAACAGATCAAATTTTTAAAAAATATGTAAAAACAACTAGGGCACAAGTTCCTCAAATGTATTTTTCAATTTTTTTTTTGCGTCGCAACCCCGTGCTTTAGAAGCAAGGTGACCTGCGACCCCATTTGATAGAGGCAAGGTGACCTGCGACCCCATTTGATAGAGGCAAAGTGACCTGCGACCCCATTTGATAGAGGCAAGGTGACCTGCGACCCCATTTGATAGAGGCAAAGTGACCTGCGACCTCATTTGATAGAGGCAAAGTGACCTGCGACCCCATTTGATAGAAGCAAAGTGACCTGCGACCCCATTTGATAGAAGCAAAGTGACCGACGACCCCATTTGATAGAAGCAAAGTGACCTGCGACCCCATCTGATAGAAGCAAAGTGACCTGCGACCCCATTTGATAGAAGGAAAGTGAGCTAGAGAGAAAATATATTCTGAAATAATTTTAAAAAAAACATTGGCTGTTTTCCCCATGACTTATGATATGGCTGTGTTCCCAGTGACTTAGGATATCACTGGGTTCCCAATTTTTAAGGCTACGGCTTTGTTCCCCATGCCTTAGGATATGGCTGTGTTCTCCATGAATTAGGCTATGATATATGTTAAAAGCTATGTAATTATGGTACATGACATGGATGTATAGTACATGTCTTGGATGCATGGTACATGATATGAAATTATTGTACAAGACATGGAAATGTGCTGCATGAAATGGAATTACGTTTCATGAATATTTGCTACAGGACATGGACTGTGGTACAGTCAGGCCAGGCCTTAGGCCATTGCAACCTATGCGCCGCAATGGGCCCCGCACTTTCATAGGCCCCGCCCCGAATTTATTTTCTTATTCAAAATCTTAATTTTCACTTATTATCCTTAGTCCTACCCAGAGAGGGCCTCGCGCAATCCGTTTCGCAGAGGGCCCCGCAATTGTTAGGGTCGGCCCTGGGTACAGTGCATGGAATTATAACACAGGACATTTATATGCAGGACAGTTCTGTAGACATGGACACGTTTGGCATGCATATGTATGCCGTTAACACATATTGTCACACAAGCAAAAGTATACATTAAACCAGGCCTGCACAACTCAAAATGTGAGGCGGGCCGTAATACTTTATGAAAAACTTATGATGACCAAAAGAAAATGGGACAGGACCTGTGCGGGCCAGAAGAAAATAGGACAGGACTTGTGCGGACCAGAAGAAAATGGGACAGGACTTGTGTGGGCCAAAAGAAAATGGGACAGGACTTGTGCGGGCCAGAAGAAACTAGAACAGGACTTGTGCGGGCCAGAAGAAAATGGGACAGGACTTGTGTGGGCCAAAAGAAAATGGAACAGGACTTGTGTGGGCCAAAAGAAAATGGGACGGGGGAGAATGCTATTAAGAAAATACTAAGAACAAAGAACTTTTCGTTACTTCGCGGGACACAAAGTGGGCGCTGGCTGGCGCATGTGGCCGTATATTGTGCAGGCATTAAAGCATTAATACAGCTGAAAATTCCCAGACTCCAACGGGATAATATCCATAGTTTACTCCAGACCTCGACTCAGTCTTGGCGGCTTGGTTGAAACAAAACATTTCTCAGACGACGTCTGGCCCCTCACATGAAAAGGCGTTATCAGCCGACCTCCCAGATTCATGAAACCTGAAAACTTCAGTCATTTCCTTAGTGTTATTTTTCGGTTATCATAATTCGTAGTAATTCACATATCGCCCCGTTTCCTGGAGAGGGGGGGGGGTAAGGCTTGTACGTAGGAGGCGGAAACGGCCCCGACCCTGAAATGGGAAATATAACTCTTGGGGCTCTGCGCGACCTGCGTTGCAAGTTACGAGGTGCACTTCCGGTACAATGACGTGTCGGCTCAAGGATTCTGTGACAGTTCAAAAAACGGGAACTGTGTTCCTTGAATATTTTCTAGGACGAACTTGTGTGTGCGTGTGTGTGTGCATGTGTGTGTGTATGTGTGTGCATGTGTGTATGTGTGTGTGTGTGCTCTAGCACGCGCGTGCGTGTATGTGTTCTTCCTGAGATTTCTTAGGTTAACCTCTTGCTATTGAAGCAAAGATTTTCTAGAGACTTTGTTGCAACCATTTAGGACAAACGCTTTAGTTCGTTTTGGTAAGGTCATTGAACTACTACTGCAATCTCTACTGATAAGCAACTGATTAACTTGGGCACTTTGATGTATGTGACACTGATGACAAGTGATGACCACTGATGACATCTGAAGACCAAAGATGACGATTGTTGATAGATCGCAGAAACATGTCTTAAGACCGTGAACTTCCACAAGCAGCAAACACTACATCACTATAACAACAAGCAGCAAACACTACATAACTATAACCACAACCAGCAAACACTACATAACTATAACCACAAGCAGCAAACACTACATCACTATAATATGCATGTTTTTTTTTTTTTAAATGACAACGAATAACTTACAAATTTTAGGATAACTTTTCTCCGACTAACGTTAAAATCAATCTTACTCAACTTTTCCCCTACGCCTTTTCCCCCACTGATCCCCCTCCTCCCCCCCCCCCACCCAACTGTCATGGGCTGTCTGCCAGTCGACTATCAACGGTTAAACACAGCGTCATTGCTGGGCGTATGGCGAAATAAAATGGCGGACTCCATATTCAAGTTTAGTCTGTGCTGTAGGGGGCTCATCTGTTTGGAGCCATTATATAAGGCTAGGGAGCTGAGGATGGGTGGGGAGGGGTGAATTGTATTACATAATACGTACTTTCTATGCGCACAATTTTAAAAATATGTGACATTGTGTCCAAGTGGACTTCTGTATATGTGACATTGTGCCCAAGTGGACTTCTGTATATGTGACATTGTGTCGAAGTGGACTTCTGTATATGTGACATTGTGTCCAAGTGGACTTCTGTATATGTAACATTGTGTCCAAGTGGACTTCTGTATATGTGACATTGTGTTCAAGTGGACTTCTGTATATGTGACATTGTGTCCAAGTGGGTTTCTATATTTGTGACATTTAGTCAAAGTGGACTTCTGTATATGTGACTTTGTGTCGAGGTGGACTTCTATATATTTGGCATTGTCTTCAAGTGAACAACTGTATATTTGACGGTTGTCCGAGTGGACATGTGTAGTGTCTGCAATGTTTGACGAAAAGTTATACGGAATGCTTTCAGTCTGACTGTACATCAAGATTCTGAGCTGTTTGTGCCACGGTATATCACACACAACTCTCAGTATGACTGTACATCAAAATTCTGAGCCGTTTGTGCCACAGTATATCACACAAAAGCGGGTGATTAAGTAGAATGTAAGCTGATCACATTACAGGCGATTTTCAGAGAACAACAACTTTGCTTCAATAATAGAGTGAGTTGGGGAGGTAACTGATACACGACGGCCCCGAGATGCCAAGAGTAAAAAAAAAAAAACAAGGGGGAGAATTTCAAGGGATACCGCGAGAAATGAAAACTGTCATTAGGCGTGAGGTCTCTTATTTGTGAGCTTCGTCTGGCTGGGAAATTTGAGTTAAAGGGTGTGGGAAGATCGGAGGGAGGGAGAGAGACAGAGAGACAGAGAAAAAGAGAAGAAAGAGAGAGAGAAAAGAGATAGACAGAAAGAGAAGAGAGCCAAAGAGAAGATAATTTGTTTAAGAGAGATAAAGAGAGAGAGAGAGAGAGAGAGACATTGAGAGAGACAGAGAGAAAAGAAAGTGTTTTTAGCGAGTAATCGAGAAGAGATAGTCTTTTTTTAAGAATGAAAAAGAAGAAAGAGAGAGATAATAAATAGTTGTTACATAGTCACACACGCACAGATATATATATATATATATATATATATATATATATATATATAGGGAGGGTTTTAAAGGAATATAGAGAGAAAAGAAAGAGACAGACAGACAGGAATGGAGAGGGTTTTTAGAAAAAGAAAGAGAGAAAAGGGAGACAAGAATAGTACAGTCATTGACAATGTTGTTCGTAGACAGAGGCGTCGGAAATTTGTGGAGGGGAGTGAAAGATCAGTTGAGGAGTGGAGGGAAGGGAGTCTAAGAAAACATCCATTATATAAATATTTGGACAATCGACACTTTATCTATGGGGTCAGACGGTGCAAGAAAGAACTATTATCATGTTTTTCATTTGTGGAGAGAAAAAAGCAAGCTAGATTGACTGATGACATACCCACTTTCATATCATTTTTAGTTGTCATGGATTGGATGAAGATACAGTGAATTGAGAGGCAAGAAATTATTCGGATAATAAAATATATTTAATATTTATATATATATATATATAAATATATATTATTGAGTTTGTTTTAATCAGCCTTATTTAGCTTACTGGAATCGAGTTTAGGACCCACCCAAGTAGCAAAGTAGTTAGCAACCACGGGCAAACTACTCTACATGTTCATTTTTTTTTAATGGTCGTACCCCATATAATTCATGACGGAAACCATCGAAATGAAACAGAAACCCAGTTGAAATGTGGAGAACAGAGTTTGCAAATAAAATGTTGTATTGTCAGTTGCCGTGACGTTGTAAGAGAGTGCGGGGGGGGCGCCCTGTTTTTCCCCCCTATATTGAGGGGCAGCATTTTAGGCCAAAAGCATAGTTTTTATACGTCAAAAAAAAAAAAAAAAAAAAAAAAAAAAACTAAAGGTGTCACTAACCCTGGCTACGCCACTGTGTAGTCGGCCCTTACCATTGTTACGCCTTCGTCGCAGACAGAGTCGAGACTGCCCGCGGGAAAAGACCCAAGATGGAAACGCTGCATGTTGCTACATAACGCTGACACAACTCACTAACTTCCGGTGGCGAGCTTCCTCCGCACTGTCCAAGAGTCCAGCCACGGTATGAAGTAACGCAATCACAGTCGTCAACCAAACTGGAATCCCTTGGCAGCAGACGAAATCAAATCATCCGTTTGTTTTTCAGGAGGAGCAGCAGACGTCATCAGCGCGCGCCCGCACGGCCAGGACCGTATGCTCATTTTGTTCTCAACTCAAGGGAAATAATGCGGGACGGAACGTTAGACGGTATAAAAAAAAGAGGCGTGCTATCAACAGAGGCGGCCCTATGATGGATTTGGTGGAAAGTGAAGAGAAATAGCAGGACGCCACTTGTCCGGCGAGAGTAATGTTTGCGGAAATTCGACATTCACTAATAACCATTTAAAATTAAGGAGCATAAAGACTGTAGACCACGTAAATCATGTCTAGGGCATTTCAATGACGACGCTCTGTTGTTGTTAGATAGCGACACACTATTGTTGATGAAATGGCGAGAAACTATTGTTGGTAAATGACGAGACACTCTTGTTGATGAAGGTGGCTAATGACGCCCCGGGTGACACTAACCCTAGCTACGCCACTGGTATATTCAACATTAGACTTTGGGCAGATTGCTTTCGAAAAGAAAAATTAATATTTAATTTTTGAGCGAAATCAGAAACGCTTTTCACTCCTTAATTATTTAAAAATAGTTGCTGGCGCCGTTAGATAATGCATGGGGACATCTTCTGTGAGGAATAAGAACCCGACAGTATTACAATGAATACATATCAAATATGTATATATCGATTTGAGGGGAGTGGGGTGGGTGGGGATGTACCATTGAGTCTTTGCAGAGTTCATCACAAGGGTTCTCATCCCATGCGATTTAAACAACACATTGTTCATGTTTATTTTCGCACTACGTAAAAATGTTCAGTCTGACCTGGGAGAAACCATTCTACGTGCATAAAAGACCTTTCTTAGCTGCCCACAACCATTCTACGTACTTAAAAGATCATTCTTAACTGCTCACATGCATTCTACATGCATAAAACATCATTCTTAACTACCCACAGCCATTCTAAGTACATAGAAGAACATTCTTAACTGACAACAGCCATCCTATTTACATTTTTTCTCAAAGCCACTATTGTCATTGTTTAAACCTATTAAAATCTCTGACGACCACTTGGTGTGCTCTCTACGTTTTCGTTGTTCTAATTTAAATATAAAGATTGTTGATACAGCAGGACCGCTCGACACATAAAGAGATCCATTATTGATCGCTAAGGTTCGATTGCATCGATCAACATTTGAAGCTCTGATTTATTGGGATCGGCTGCCTTGATTTGTAACCACGGTCGGAACCTAGATAACTGCGGTAAGGTTCTACAGTGAGTAAAGGATAATAAACGAAGGACTGCGGTCAAGCTGGGTTGAAGGAAATAGTAGGACACGGTAATGTGGCAGTTTGAAATAGAAAGACAGAACAATACAAGAATAACGTTTTGGGCTAGGCCTTATTCTGCAGACAGGTCAAATGAAGAGACAAGAAGAGCTCGACAAGTAGTTTTACACGTTGAATGGTGTTAAATCAGGGCGCTTTACGACTAGCGGTAAAGCCGCAGCCCCAGGTGGCAGCCGCGGTTTCCATTTTTATATGAAAGAGCAGGGGCGGATTGAAGGGTGGGAGGGGGGGTGAGTGGGTGGTGTAGACGGATGGTCATGTCAGTTAGACATCAAGAAGGTCTGTCATCCAGGATACGGCTTATCTAAAGATTGAAAAGATGGGAGAGTGGGGAGTATAGCGATAAATAACGCGTTGTAGCCAGATACAAGGACATGCTTTAAATGTCAATACAATCACAGACAGCCTCGGCATATTCTGAATGACGCATGTAAATACCCCCACACAGCACAAACCTATTGCCTGACTCAACACCCCAGCTGATACATCTAAATGACACCCCAGCACGTCTTCACATCCCAGTGGACGCACCCAAATACCCCCTCAGTACCCTACTCCAAATATAGTCCTAAGTTAACTTAAGGATATCTCGAATTCATTAAGAAATCCGGGCAGGACTATCGAAGACCAACTCTATAAAAAAAAAAAAAAAGTAAATGAGACACAGTCGGCGCAAATGAAATAGACAGATGAAGATAGAACATGAACATAGACAACCCTCCGGGGTGAAGAGGTGGGTGGAGGGATGGCCGGGACGACAGGACTGGAATAGGACCCACCGGGACAACGAGATTGGCCCGAATAGCTCACTCCGCGATGTGGCCTATATTTCA
The DNA here is from genome assembly GCA_964017045.1 of Omphiscola glabra. Taxonomy (NCBI): domain Eukaryota; kingdom Metazoa; phylum Mollusca; class Gastropoda; family Lymnaeidae; genus Omphiscola; species Omphiscola glabra. The sequence continues at coordinate 6,890,191 of OZ024807.1, read as the reverse complement.
TGGCGGATTTGTTGATTTTAATTAAACACAGAGGAATAGCTCGAGACAAAAACAGCAACAAAAAAGATCAAGGCGAGGGGAAGACGAGGGCTCTCAACGTCAGACAGTGTTGCGTGATAGTTTCTTTCAGTGTTTGCTGGGTTCTTTTTTTGTTGTTTTTTTAATTCAAATGAAAATCAGTTTAGATTTTTTTTAAATGCGTTAGGACCCATTAATGGGATGCTTCCTTTTGGTGAAGACCCAATACTTTAATAAATCCATTGGTGAAAGCATGGTAAAGAAATATATCCAGTAGTGGAAGCAAGTTAACGGAATACATCCACTGGTGGAGATCTAGTAATGGAATACATACACATGTGGATGCAACTTAATGGAACACATCCACTGGCGGAGATCTAGCAGTGGAATACATATCCACATTTGCAAGCCAGTTAATAAGATACACCCACTGGTGGAAAGCAAATATATGAAACATATCGAATGGTGGAGGCCAGTAAGTGGAATACACTAATACCTCGGTAATTTGTGTCCCCATTCTTTTGCGGGTTTTCTGCTAGGAAGCGTTAGTGTGTGGGTCAGTGTGTGGGTCAGTATGTGGGTCAGTGTGTGGGTCAGTGTGTGGGTCAGTGTGTGGGTCAGTGTGTGGGTCACTGTGGGTCAGTGTGTGGGAAGGGCTTGGCAAGGATAATAATTGTTCTTTAAATCATTCACAGTTGCAAACAAGATTTCCTAACTACGTACTATTTTGGAGTAAAAAGGTCTCTGAAGAGCAGGCCATGGTTTTTAGGAATAATGCTTGGCTTTAGCCCAACCCAGCTAAGTTACTAGGATTCTGGATAATTCATGATTTGTTGTTTTTGTTTGTTTGTTTGTTTGATGATTTTTTTTTAATAAGAAGCCTTTATCAAATAATTTAAGAACCGGTGCAGTCAAAGAAAGATTTCATGGCAGACGTCTGCTCGGCTATGCCTTATCTTGCTTTTGTCTTTGAGAGAACTCACGAGTCTATCACTTCCGGTCTGGTCCGGCCGCGGACCACCAGCTGGCTCGCATGATAACGAGATACAAACGTGGTCAGAATCAGGGCAGGGCTTCTAAAAATATCTCACATGGATGTCACAATAGATGATCAGAAAATGCGGCACATCCACCACTAAAGGGTGGTGGTGGGGGTGGTGGAAATAAGCTCCCGTGACTACATACAATTTTCTTTTTTAGCGCATTGAATATCTCGCTACGGAGCCCTGGAAATAATTTGATATGTTATTTAAAATATAAAAGAAAGTACTTGTATGTTTTACCCCCATGCACGTTTGTACCAGAGCCGACGCGAAAAAGAAACACACAAAAACAAGGGACGTTATCCACATGTAACGCGACATCAGGAGAAGCACACGTCTCAAAGGGGTGAGCACTGCATTGAGGCACGGGGTGGAGAGTGGGGGTGGTATGAAGGGCTCTCGCCGACCTCCCTGGCCAACAATGAAAAAGCTCTTGGCGGAAATGCCCTCCTGTGAAGACGAGCTTCTGCTGTGTGACGTGCAAGAGCAGTTTTGAGCGTCCTCCGTCGTTTCCATTCCGCAGGCATCTTTGTCTGTACTTTTTTTTTTTTTTTTTTGAAAGCCGTTGGGTCATTGAGTGTTTGAATATAGTGAATGACGCCTGGGGCGTGACGGGTGTGATTCGAATACCTAGTAGACCAGATTTTTTTTTTTTTTTAAAGTCTGTTAAACTATATTTCAAGAATAAAGAGTAGCTTACATAGCGACAACGATAAGGCACAAGTTTAATAAACCCACTCTCACTAAATTCACTAGTTGATTTCATTACTTCAGTTATAATTGTTGTAAGGCAAATAAGAAATTCTATCGTCAGTATAAAAATCGATTAGGGGATGTTAGTTTATCTGTTGTTGATTTTGTTTTTTGTTATATCGGTTGTTGTTTTTTTGTTTTGTCAGAACGATAATGGAATATATTTATTTGTCTTGTTCTTAAAGAATAATAAAAGACAGAACATATTTTATATATACATGCAAATATGTATACACATGATTTCTATACATATGATTTCTATACATATGATTTCTATACATATGATTTCTATACATATGATTTTTATACATATGATTTCTATACATATGATTTCTATACATATGATTTCTATACATATGATTTCTATACATATGATTTCTATACATATGATTTCTATACATATGAGATCTATACATATGATTTCTATACAGATGATTTCTATACATATGATTTCTATACATATGATTTCTATACATATGATTTCTATACATATGAGTTGGTCGGGTCGAGCATTAAATACAGTTTCCACATCACTCTATGATTGTTACAGCATAAGACTAGTCTACAAGTCAGAGTGCTGTGAACTATGATAGGTGCAGCATAAGACTAGTCTACAAGTCAGAGTGCTGTGAACTATGATAGGTGCAGCATAATACTAGTCTACAAGTCAGAGTGCTGTGAACTATGATAGGTGCAGCATAATACTAGTCTACAAGTCAGAGTGCTGTGAACTATGATAGATGCAGCATAAGACTAGTCTACAAGTCAGAGTGCTGTGAACTATGATAGGTGCAGCATAATACTAGTCTACAAGTCAGAGTGCTGTGAACTATGATAGGTGCAGCATAATACTAGTCAACAAGTCAGAGTGCTGTGAACTATGATAGATGCAGCATAAGACTAGTCTACAAGTCAGAGTGCTGTGAACTATGATAGATGCAGCTTAAGACTAGTCTACAAGTCAGAGTGCTGTGAACTATGATAGATGCAGCTTAAGACTAGTCTACAAGTCAGAGTGCTGTGAACTATGATAGATGCAGCTTAAGACTAGTCTACAAGTCAGAGTGCTGTGAACTATGATAGGTGCAGCATAAGACTAGTCTACAAGTCAGAGTGCTGTGAACTATGATAGGTGCAGCATAAGACTAGTCTACAAGTCAGAGTGCTGTGAACTATGATAGGTGAAGCTTAAGACAAGTCTACAAGTTAGAGTGCTGTGAACTATGATAGATGCAGCTTAAGACTAGTCTACAAGTCAGAGTGCTGTGAACTATGATAGATGCAGCTTAAGACTAGTCTACAAGTCAGAGTGCTGTGAACTATGATAGATGCAGCTTAAGACTAGTCTACAAGTCAGAGTGCTGTGAACTATGATAGGTGCAGCATAAGACTAGTCTTCAAGTCAGAGTGCTGTGAACTATGATAGGTGCAGCATAAGACTAGTCTACAAGTCAGAGTGCTGTGAACTATGATAGGTGCAGCTTAAGACAAGTCTACAAGTTAGAGTGCTGTGAACTATGATAGATGCAGCTTAAGACTAGTCTACAAGTCAGAGTGCTGTGAACTATGATAGATGCAGCTTAAGACTAGTCTACAAGTCAGAGTGCTGTGAACTATGATAGATGCAGCTTAGGCCTAGTCTACAAGTCAGAGTGCTGTGAACTATGATAGATGCAGCTTAATACTAGTCTACAAGTCAGAGTGCTGTGAACTATTATAGGTGCAGCTTAAGACGAGTCTACAAGTCAGAGTGCTGTGAACTATGATAGATGCAGCATAAGACTAGTCTACAAGTCAGAGTGCTGTGAACTATGATATTATTATGTGCAGCTTAAGACTAGTCTACAAGTCAGAGTGCTGTGAACTACGATAGGTGCAGCATAAGACTAGTCTACAAGTCAGAGTGCTGTGAACTATGATAGATGCAGCATAAGACTAGTCTACAAGTCAGAGTGCTGTGAACTATGAAAGATGCAGCATAAGACTAGTCTACAAGTCAGAGTGCTGTGAACTATGATAGATGCAGCTTAAGACTAGTCTACAAGTCAGAGTGCTGTGAACTATGATAGATGCAGCTTAAGACTAGTCTACAAGTCAGAGTGCTGTGAACTATGATAGATGCAGCTTAAGACTAGTCTACAAGTCAGAGTGCTGTGAACTATGATAGATGCAGCTTAAGACTAGTCTACAAGTCAGAGTGCTGTGAACTATGATAGATGCAGCTTAGGCCTAGTCTACAAGTCAGAGTGCTGTGAACTATGATAGATGCAGCTTAAGACTAGTCTACAAGTCAGAGTGCTGTGAACTACGATAGGTGCAGCATAAGACTAGTCTACAAGTCAGAGTGCTGTGAACTATGATAGATGCAGCATAAGACTAGTCTACAAGTCAGAGTGCTGTGAACTATGATAGATGCAGCATAAGACTAGTCTACAAGTAAGAGTGCTGTGAACTATGATAGATGCAGCTTAAGACTAGTCTACAAGTCAGAGTGCTGTGAACTATGATAGATGCAGCTTAAGACTAGTCTACAAGTCAGAGTGCTGTGAACTATGATAATTGCAGCTTAAGACTAGTCTACAAGTCAGAGTGCTGTGAACTATGATAATTGCAGCTTAAGACTAGTCGACAAGTCAGAGTGCTGTGAACTATGATAGATGCAGCTTAGGCCTAGTCTACAAGTCAGAGTGCTGTGAACTATGATAGATGCAGCTTAAGACTATACAAGTCAGAGTGCCTTGAACTATTATAGGTGCAGCTTAAGACTAGTCTACAAGTGAGAGTGCTGTGAACTATGATAGATACAGCTTAGGCCTAGTCTACAAGTCAGAGTGCTGTAAACTATGATAGATGCAGCATAAGACTAGTCTACAAATCAGAGTGCTGTGAACTATGATAGATGCAGCTTAGGCCTAGTCTACAAGTCAGAGTGCTGTGAACTATGATAGATGCAGCTTAAGACTAGTCTACAAGTCAGAGTGCTGTGAACTATTATAGATGCAGCTTAAGACTAGTCTACAAAGAGTGCTGTGAACTATGATAGATGCAGCTTAAGACTAGTCTACAAGTCAGAGTGCTGTGAACTATGATAGATGCAGCTTACGACTAGTCTACAAGTCAGAGTGCTGTGAACTATGATAGATGCAGCTTAAGACTAGTCTACAAGTCAGAGTGATGTGAACTATGATAGATGCAGCTTAGGCCTAGTCTACAAGTCAGAGTGCTGTGAACTATGATAGATGCAGCTTAAGACTAGTCTACAAGTCAGAGTGCTGTGAACTACGATAGGTGCAGCATAAGACTAGTCTACAAGTCAGAGTGCTGTGAACTATGATAGATGCAGCATAAGACTAGTCTACAAGTCAGAGTGCTGTGAACTATGATAGATGCAGCTTAGGCCTAGTCTACAAGTCAGAGTGCTGTGAACTATGATAGATGCAGCTTGAGACTATACAAGTCAGAGTGCCTTGAACTATTATAGGTGCAGCTTAAGACTAGTCTACAAGTCAGAGTGCTGTGAACTATGATAGATACAGCTTAGGCCTAGTCTACAAGTCAGAGTGCTGTAAACTATGATAGATGCAGCATAAGACTAGTCTACAAGTCAGAGTGCTGTGAACTATGATAGATGCAGCTTAGGCCTAGTCTACAAGTCAGAGTGCTGTGAACTATGATAGATGTAGCTTAAGACTAGTCTACAAGTCAGAGTACTGTGAACTATTATAGATGCAGCTTAAGACTAGTCTACAAAGAGTGCTGTGAACTATGATAGATGCAGCTTAAGACTAGTCTACAAGTCAGAGTGCTGTGAACTATGATAGATGCAGCTTACGACTAGTCTACAAGTCAGAGTGCTGTGAACTATGATAGATGCAGCTTAAGACTAGTCTACAAGTCAGAGTGCTGTGGATTATGATAGATGCAGATTAAGACTGCTCTACGTCTCTGAGTGAATTGGACTATGATAACTTCAGCTTTTAAGACCGGTCTACGACTCAAGAGTGATGTGGTTTAGTCGTCGTTATTCTACCGAGGTGCTGCCAGTAGATCAGCTTCGGTACGTAATACTCAAGTGCAGTAGTAGCCCTTCCAGAAGCCAGTTGTTGCACAAGGGGTGATAAGTATCACCCGAACCAGCTCAACAGACGAACTTTTCAACTTCATTATATGTACAGCAATAAATGAAGCGTTCAAGATCTGTTTTGGAAGTATTGCAACAAGGCACGTGGAAGTTTGAAATAGAAAAGAAAGGATAATACAAGGAGACGTTTCGGTTATTTCCTCCCCTTGGCAGTCAGGACAAAGGTAGAAATGGAGAAACAAAAAAAGTCCAATATGTTTTTTTCTCCAGTCCAACATGAATATTTCGCCAGTCCAACATGTTTTTTTCTCCAGTTTAACATGTTTTTTTTCCCAGTCTAAAATGTCTTCTAATCCTGTCCAAAATAATTTCAAAAAGAAAATTAAAAAATCCAATATGCCCGTCTTAAGTGGCCTACGAGCCTATGACTTTATTCTAATGTTCAAGTCCTACGTCCGGTTATTAAATCTCCTGATATTGAGGAACTAAACACATCGTGCGTGCATATGTTGGACAGTAATTAGGGAAAACCCGAACCTTGTGCGGCCGCCATGATTCATGCGTACACGGGGCGTAGTTCCGGTTAGCGTGGGAACTGGGCAGCTAATGGCGCGTGCTTGATGGTCATCGATCTGTTTCAAGGAGTTTTTCCGGAGTGTTCGTTAGAACAATTACTTCAAAAGGTGACGCACGGCGGGCATTGTAAGAAATCCACGTGGCTTCACGAGTGTTGGTTCACGGCGGGTTGGTTTTGTTCCAGCGAAGAACGGCGCCATTTCATTCTTGGTGTCTCAACTCCCCAGTGACTGTTGTCATGAGTGTTGTTTCAAGATGGGTAGCTTTCTTCAAATCAACAACAGCGTCTTGATGTATAAACTCCTGGTGACTCTTTCAATGTGCTAACTATTTTTAAATGTAGAAGTTTTATAAGAAAACTTGTAATCTAATATAACATCAGAAGAAATGAAAACAACCCTTAAAAACAGTTGTTCATATAAATCCTTTATGAAATTTAATATCGAGCAATGGGGATGGGGCGGAAAATTGACAAAACATGCATTCAAGCACTCACTTTATAAGAATCCCAACTAGTGACCCACCCACCCCCAGGCTCACAAACGCATATTTGTTCCACCCCCTTAACTATATTTATATTCGAATGTCCCACACTCTTTTACACCTCAGATTTATGGAAGGGGTGTGGGGGGGGGGGGAGGGACTGCACATTTGATAGAATGTGTTGTCACCGGCAACGATTCTATGTGCCAAGTTTCAGCTCGATATGTTGACGGGAAGTGGGTCTGTCAGCCGTCCAAAGATTTCGTCCTAAACACACAAAAAGCGAAGTTGATGTAAATGATCCAAACCATAAAGTGCGTATTTTGTTAAACTGTGCTACAACCGTGACTTTGGCTACCACCGCATTCTTTACATGTATTGCCCTCGTTCTTTGTCAGTTATATGCATATTCATATTTAAACATTCAAATGTATCAGTTTGGTTTTGATAGTATTCATTTTAATATCTTTAACGGTGCCGATAGTGAGCTGGTGAAACATTTGTAAAGTATAATTGGTAACGATATTTCGTCGAAGTGGGACACGATCAGTTTAGGAGAAAGATGAATCTGCCTAACCGGATTTAAGAAACATATAAAATGAGTGGGGTGCTTTCGGGAAGTTTATACAATTTACACATACTTTGAAAACCGTTTTTTAAAAATTATTTTTATTATTATTATTATTTTTAATATATATATTTTGTATAAGACAGAAACTGCATTTAGGTTTTCAATAAAACGTGTTTGGGGGGGAAAGGGGGGTCGATGTTAGGACACTTTTTTTTTTTTAAGGTGACCAATCTTTTTGTTTTTTCGTTGTATGCAATACACATATATTTGACTTACTGTGAGTTTCATATCTCAAAACAGGTCGTGACATTGAAACTGAAGCATCCTTAACGTCATCATGGATACTTTTTTTAAAAAGCTTTTCCAACGGGGGAAGAGGATATAGGTTGGGGGGGGGGCGGCTAGGAGAACATACAACCATTTATAGATGGTCATTAAGATGGTGGTGGAAATATAGGTGTTGGAAACTCTGGGTTAAGAGTTATGGCTAATGTTCTATGGATATTTAAGATGGATGTGCGGCTTACATGAAAAAGTTTTGGTCTGAAGGGAAGATTTGGGTCATGCGATAGTTGAGTGGTCAATGGGTGAGGTCATGTGATAGCTGAGTGGTCAATGGTGAGGGTTATGTGCTAGCTGAGTGGTCAAGCGGGTGAGGGTTACGTGACAGCTGAATGGTCAATGGGTGAGGGTATTGTGATAGCTGATAGGTCAATGGGTGAGGGTATTGTGATAGCTGATAGGTCAATGGGGTGTGGTTATGTTATATCTAATTGGTCAATGAGGGATGTTTAGTTGATAGCTGAGAGGTCAATGGGTGATGTCATGTGATAGCTGAGTGGTCAATGGGTGAGGGTTAAGTGATAGCTGAGAGGTCAATGGCTGATGTCATGTGATAGCTGAGTAGTCAATGGGTGAGGTAATGTGATAGCTGAAAGGTCAATGGGTGATGGTTATGTGATAGCTGAGTGGTCAATGGGTGAGGTAATGTGATAGCTGAGTGGTGAGGTAAAAGAGGTTAAAGAGTACTAGGCTGGATGTAATTGTGGTGCAGAAGAATAAGGAAATGGTGTCCTTATGGATTGAATAGCGATGTACACCATTATGGAATTCGAATGGTGTACATCGCAAGTAAAGAAATGGTGCGGTTATGGTTTGAATGGTGTAAAATGTACATAGTGAAACAATGCAAAACCAAAGCAATTGCTTACGACAAGAAATATTAACCAATCACGGACTGCAGTACAATAATACTTTGTGAAGTAGAAGTGATGAAGGAAGAGCATAATATGAAATATGACCGTAGTTTGTAATGGACAGGTGCAGTTTGTCTGCAAAATCACGTGTCGGATCTGGATAAACCAAATTTAAATTAGTATTAAATTCACGGGGGACCTCCTTTTTAAGAACATACTTCAGTAATCATTTAGTCAAATATTCAGTGGCGAAACGGGAAAAAAAAAAGAGGGATTATTTTGAGGCTTGTGGTCATCTGCTTGGAGACGCCACCGGCAAAAAAAAAAAAAGAAGAAGAAAAACTTGGTATATTCGACTACATGTCATTTACTCCACAATAATCGTCGACTTAAATTCGAGCTCACGATTCTAGTACAATATTTCGTTCGTGTAATCGTATTATCGGAAAGAGTTCGACTACAGCTAACTGGTAAACAGGAAATCAGGCAGCATTACGTCCCGCTGCCTACATCTTAAAAGTAATGTGATTCTGTCTCATTCGTCCTTGTCCTCCGTCGATGTTGGCATCCAAATCGGATTCGCGGTAGAAACAAAGCCAAGTTCTGATCCAATTAATGTCAATGTACTGTTGTTTTTTTTCCTTAAAATTGTTCAATGAGGATACAAAAAGAAGTATAAGATCTGATGGGATCTATAGCTAAAACTCCTTAAATTAAGTCTTATTTTGTCAACAACTCCAAAAAAAAAAATATATATCTTTAATATATATATATATATATATTTCGGTCACAGTGGGTTTTTCTTGTTGGGGGGGGGGTTTAGGGAAAGTGGGGGAGGGAGGTTTAGGGAAATGGGGGGGGGGGTTGTCGCAGGGGCACGGTATTAATCTATTCACCTATATATTTAACTATATTTGTAGAAACGAAAAATACACTGAAAAGAACTTAAACTAGGGCTTAACCTGGTACAGGTTTTAAACCAGTTCCGGGTATTTTTGAGAAAATTACCGGTAGGTCCAAGTGTTACAACAAAAAGAGTTCTCATGTTCCATAATATATACCCTCCCCTGCCAGCCTTTAAACAATAGTCCTACAGATAGTCCTACACCCTATCTGCCAGCATTTAAACAATCGTCCTACAGATAGTCCTACAGACAGTCCTACAGACAGTCCTACACCCTATCTGCCAGCAATTAAACAATCGTCCTACAGACAGTCCAACAGACTCACAGGCATTCCTAAAGACAGTCCTATATATAATCCTACAGACAGTCCTACACCTTACCTGCCAGCTTGAAACAATTGTCCTACATACAGTCCTATACCATAACTGCCAGCCTTTAAACAAGTGTCCTACAGTCAGTCCTTCTACCTACACGGGCTCTTTATTGATTACCATAATAGTCACCTCCGAAAAAAATTCAATCCATTTACCTTAGTTCAATTGTCACGCATGACGCTTGCTACTTGACACCTCTTTCTTTTTTCACTCAAAACTATTATTATTAAACATGTTGATTTGGGGAGTGCCGGTTGTGAAATTGAAGCAGCCACACCCGAAGACTTATTTATATATATATAAGAGAATAGGACAAAAAAAATTTAATTTGGCTGATAACATATTCTAAACCAGCGGTTCTCAACCTGTGGGTCGCGACCCCTTTGGGGATCGAACGACCCAGGGGTCGCCTAAGGGTGTGAACTGAGTGCATTCGTTTTGCACTCCTTTCTCTTTTGTCTCCATTTCGACGATCGGCAAGAAAATGGAAGAGAAACGAATGTGTTACATTTTTGTATCGTCACTGGCGACACATTGCGCCATTTTGCTCAGTTTGGTTCCACTAGGTGGAGCAATAATGGAGGCTTTGCAATCGCTCTTACTGTTTTGGATGAAAAGGAAACGTCGAACACCAAAACGTTACTGGACACACAGAATTTTTTTTTTACGAAGAGGTGATTTTGGAGAATATCATCATCTTCTGGATGAAGTTTTAAGAGATGAAGAAAATGTGTTTCCTATATTCGCATGCGCCCTGAAACTTTTCAAATCCTTCTTGATCACATTGGACCTCATATTGAGAAAAGTTATCATCAGTTTTGTCGTACAGTGATTGCCGTTTTTGCACTGCGGCGATTAGAGCTTCGTTGATGGACATTTTTTCGGCTGGTCTAATCACTTGCTGAGAGTAAATTGGGAGAAATTTTAGTTGCGAGTTAAAACGTTCGGGTTCGATTCAGCAAATGGGAGCGGCAAAAAAAGGAGAAGAACGTGAGAGGGGTGCACTCCGTTGCCTACATTGAAATATGAGACTCTTCCGGTGATCGGCAACTGAGAGCAAAGGTCAAGCTGGGACCATCACTAAGCAGAGAGGAAAACGAATGCACTCAGTTCACAGGTTAAGACCATCGGAAAACATATACTTTACACGTATGAAGTACTAAAGAAAATAATTTTGTGTTTGGGTGTCGCCACAACATAAGGAACTGTATTAAAGGGTCGCGGCATTAGGAAGGTTGAGAACCACTGTTCTAAACCAAGCAAATGACATATCAGATGAATTATGATGACACAAAGGTCGGGTAGGTTTGAAATAATACCGTGATGTCCAGGAAGGTATCAGTTAATGGTGTGATGGTCAAATTTGTTTATAAATAAAGACATGGTGACAAGGAAGGTTTGAAATGTTGCTGCAGTGGCCAGGTAGATAGGTGACCAACAGAGAGGACGTCGTGGCGTGATGTTGCTGCGGTGGCCAGGTAGATAGGTGACCAGCAGAGAGGAATTCGTGGCGTGATGTTGCTCCGGTGGCCAGGTAGATAGGTGACCAGCAGAGAGGACGTCGTGGCGTGATGTTGCTCCGGTGGCCAGGTAGATAGGTGACCAGCAGAAAGGACGTCGTGGCGTGATGTTGCTGACATTGAGCTGAGGCTAAGCCACAGTCAGGTCGGAAAACGAATCCGCAACGTGGCGTCATCAATTCTATTTATAGCACATCTTTCTGCTCGTGCTGCACAGAAACCGGCTGTCGACGTGATGTCAGTGCTGTCACACCATGAACGTCGTGTGGCGCAACCACAAGTTCATGTTGCACAACAGCATTGACATATCGTTTTCACACAACAACAGCTAAGGCCGAGTGTTAAGTACTTCATTTTAAGCAGCGAATCTCTTATTATAGTGTTACCTTGTTTTAACACGTTAAGAAAGGTTTTGACATAGAAGATATACCCCGAGATTTGAATATTTAAAGACAAAAAAACAACAACCCTGACGACTGTAAGTCAAGAACCACTGTTATAAATGTTTAAAACATTGATCCACTCAACTGAAATAAAACGTTAGTTGAAAGCATCAACACACAATAACATTAGCCCGCGTGTGTCTCCTCTCTTCGGATGTTTAGAACCGTTGATACCTGACGTTTGACCACACACGCGAAAGTCGTCAGCTCTGAGTTCCCTCCCAACGGAAATATCAACGTTTCAGTCGCCCGTGAACCGATTATGATCTTAATCAAATATATCATCACGGCGGCCCATAAGACTTGATGAATTCTGTCACAGACACCGGCACTCGTGACCGTAAGCTGACAGAGTTGATACTGGAACACTGGCATCAGGGAACATTTCACTTCTCTTTTTTTTAAAAAAAAGGGGGGGGGGAACAACAAAAACTCTGTCATCGTCTTTGAGGCGGTGGTATGTGTGTGTGGTCCTTGTGTGTGTGTGTGGTCGTTGTGCGAGTGTGCGATAAGTGTTTTGGAGGTTTGTGTGTGTGTGTGGTGATGGTCTGGGAGGTTTGTGTGTGTGGTGATCTTCCGGGAGTTGTGCGTGTTGTGAATGTTTTCCAGTTGAGCGTGTGTTTGGCTGTCTTGGGTGATTGTCTGTGATGCTGTTGCGCGTCAGGGATCTGTTGTTGTTTTTTGGGGTCCGAAGTGAGTGGATGGGTACTCTGTGAGGTGTCAGTTTTCCCAGATGTTTAGGCGTGCGGGTGTTGTGTGTAGGTTGGTGTGTGTAGTATGATTTTATACGAAGTGATGGAGCCACTATGTACGTGCTACAATTGTGACACCAGCTCAAGAATTTCCCAATCGGTCTCATCCGAGTCTGCAAACTGATAAAAATCGTTATGATGCTTCTAACAAAAAAAAAATTAATTAAATAATAATTTTAAAAAAAAAAAAAATTAAAGTCACCCCCTGCGATGGTGTTAACCGGTGGTGTTCACACCCTGGGAACTCCTGCAGTGACGCCACTCCCCATTACATTAATTATTATCGATTTCGTGAATTTTAAATAGATTTTTACCATTGTTCACTGCAGTGCAATGTCTATATCTTAGTTTCGTTACGCACTTGAGCGTGCATTATTGTATGTGAGATGTATTACGTCACAATCAGTTCCTAACACTTCAGTAACAATTGGTTCCTTAAACTTCTGTCACAATTGGTTCCTAACACTTCTGTCATAATTGGTTCCTAACACTTCTGTCACAATTGGTTTCTAACACTTCTGTCACAACTGGTTCCTAACACTACAGTCACAACTGGTTCCTAACACTTCTGTCACAATTAGTTCCTAACACTTCTGTCACAATTAGTTCCTAACACTTCTGTCACAATTGGTTCCTAACACTTGTGTCACAATTGGTTCCTAACACTTGTGTCACAATTGGTGCCTAACACTTCTGTCACAATTGGTTCCTAAAACTTATGTCACTTCAGACATGCACTACGTCACATAAGTCAGGCACTACGTCACATAGGGTCATGCACTAAGACACATGAGACATGGAATATGGACCATAAGACAGGCACTATGTCAAATGAGACAAGGACTATGTCACAAGAGACAGACGCTATGTATCTGCCACTACTCACATGAGACAGGCATTATGCCATATGAGACAAGCACTCTATCACTTGAGACGGGCACTACGAGAGAAAGGGGGATTAAGAGAGAGAGATGGAGAGAGAGATGGAGAGAGAGATGGAGAGAGAGATGGAGAGAGAGGGGTGGAGAGAAAGGGGTGTTGGAGAGAAAGAGAGAGATTCGACAGAAACCTGAAAGTGAATACCTAAAATATATTAACAAATAAAATATAAGATGAATTCAAGCGATACGTGGGGGAAAAAAAAAAAGGGAAAAAGGAAGGGGGGGGGAGAAAAAACATATTTTAAAAGTTTTAAAAAGAACAAACAAAAATAAACGAAAAATAAGTTCTTTACTTGCAATTAACAGCTATTCTACGTTGAAAAAAAATAGTTACAGCTTAGCTCAGTCCAAAGGATGTTTATCTAATAACAAGAATGGCTGTTATTATTCTCAGTAAGACGCGGTTACTAAAACAGCACACCAAAAAAAGGACCCTAAAATACCAGTACAATTGGCTGCCAATTAGATTGAGGACCACTCGCCTCGGGCCACCGCGGGCAAGCCAAGTGTAAAAACAACGAGACTATTTTCGAGGGCGCTATAACATAACACAGCGGTCACCATAACAAATAGTCGTCTGACGGAGAGCTAACCAGCTGTATTTATGGGCCGGGACAGACACCCAAAGTCTTAAATCATAAAACGGTTCTTCGTCTCACGTAAACATTGCTTAACTAGACCGCTGTCCAGGACGTGGGCTGTCTTCCTTAAGAAGTAACTTAGTTTCAGTTCAATGAACGATGTGTGCTAAGACTTCAGAAGAAAGAGAGGGAGGGATAGGGAGAGTGTGTGTGTGATAGAAAGAGAAAGAGAGAGAGAGAGAGGGGGGGAGACAGTGAGAGATAGAGTGAGTAAAAAGTGAGAGAAAGAGATAGAGAGGGAGAGATATGAAGAGAGGAAGACAGATGGATATATATTGACGGATGGAGAGAGTAGGTAGAGAGAGAAATATAGAGAGACGGAGAGAGAGAAAGAGAGAGAGGGGGAGATAGAGAGTGATAGAAAGAGATAGAAGGAGAGAGAAAGAGATATGGCGAGATATGGAGAGAATACGGTGAGAGAGAGTTAGTATTATCTACACACCGATTGTCCTTATTACAATACACTGATTGTCCATAATACAATACACTGATTGTCTATAATACAATACACTGATTGTCCATAATACAATACACCCATTGTCCATAATACAATACACCCTTTGTCCATATTACAATACACTGATTGTCCGTATTACAATACACTGATTGTCCATATTACAATGCACCGATTGTCCATATTAAAAGTATGAGTTAATATTCAAGTAGTAAATGTTAGCGTAATGGAACTGACACGACATTAAGCTCAGTGCCGCTTCTGTCGATTGTTTGTTAGATACGGAAAGGTAGACTGTGCTCGAACACAAGAGTAGAATGTGCTTAAACACAATGCCGGACTGTGCTCAAACACAAGAATAGGGTGTGCTTAAACACAATGCCAGACTGTGCTCCAACACAAGAATAGGATGTGTTTAACCAGATGCTCACTGGACACTAGCCAATGAGTCCACTGGACACTAGCCAATGAGTCCACTGGACACCAGCCAATGAGTCCACTGGACACTAGCCAATGAGTCCACTGGGCACTAGGCAATGAGTCCATTGGACACTAGCCAATGAGTCCACTGGACACTAGCCAATGAGTCCACTGGACACTAGCCAATGAGTCCACTGGACACTAGCCAATGAGTCCACTGGACACTAGCCAATGTGTCCACTGGACACTAGCCAATGAGTCCACTGGACCCAAACCAACGAGTCGCAAGATTCATCACAATTGTCAAAAAGAGTTATCTTTTTAACACCGATGATCCCCCCTACCCAACTAAACCCTTATCCCTCTCTAAATCCACCTTGCATTCCCACTACCTCCCACAATTCCACATCCCGTATTACCTCCCGCACTCCTTAAAAAAAAACACATCCCTAGTACATCCCACACACTACTCTCCCCCCTCCCTCTAAATCACACCCCCCACATCACTACTACCTCCCTCACCCCATATTCCCACTATCTCCTTACCCTTTTAGATCACCCCCTACATCCCCATCACAACAATCGACACCCACCCCCCTCTTCGAGGCCTAAATCCACCTCGGGTTACAGCTTTGGAAATAAATAGTTTGCAGGATCCAGTACTCGCATCAAATTTCTAAACTGCGTCCATCTATCCAAGAGCCTTACCTCCCCTTTTCATGGTCTTATCTAAAGCTATTATTTTTTATTTTTTTTTTGGCGACTTTTTTTTTTTTTTTTAATTCCCAAAACGCAAACATCGCCATCTTAATCCGAAGAAAACGATTTCCAATGAAGGGCCAAACCTTCGTCCAGTCTTTTCAGTTTCCTTGGAAGTTTTCGTGTTTTTTACTCTCTCTTTTTTTTTTTTTACTCGTTTTTGCTAAGAAAGTTGGGGAGTGGGGCTACTTGAAGAGAGAGAGAGAGAGAGAGAGAGTGATACAGACAGAGACAGAGAGAAAAATAAATATAGAGAGAAAGAGAGATAAAGAGAGAGAGAGGGAGAAAAGAGAGAGAAAGAGAGAGAGAAAGAGAAAGAGAGAGAAATAGGGAGAAATAGAGACAGAGTAAGAAAGAGGGAGAGAGAAAGAGAGAGAGAGAGAGAAAGAAAGGGAGAGAGAAAGAGAGAGAGAGAGAAAGAGAGGGAGAGAGTAGATGGGAATACAAATATGAGAGATACAGAGAAAGAGATAGAGTGAAAGAGAAAGAGAGATAGTATATGGAAATATAAATAAGAAAGGTGAGGAGCTAGCGTTATGGGTGGAAAGCAACTTTGGACGTAAAGAGTGAGAGTTAGCGTGAGACGGAGGGAAGAGAGGAGAAAAAAAGGAGATGGAAGTGAAGAGTCGAAGATAGATAGAGTTAGGGGCTAAGAGAGATTTGGGAGGGAAGAGAGAGAGGGGGAGGAAGGGTGAAAGAAAAGATGTATGGGAAATAGAGAGAAAGACAGTGAGAGTGGAACAACTATGTAGATTCTATGTAATCCCTCATTTGCCTCACATCAGTAGATAAAGCACATGCATTTGACACGAGGAAAAACAACAGGAAGGAAAAACATAGCAAGATATGAAGACGTATTTTGGAGGAATAATGGAAAGATATTAAAGAGGGAGATAGCATGACAAAGAGGTAAAATGTGGGGAATGTGCCAGGGGGTAAAATAGGGGAATATCATGCTAGGGGTAAGAGAGGGGAATATCATGCCAGGGTGTAAAAGAGGAGAATATCATGCTAGGGGTAAAAGAGGGGAATATCATGCTAGGGGGTAAAAGAGGGGAATATCATGCAAGGGGGTAAAAGAGGGGAATATCATGCCAGGGGGTAAAAGAGGGGAATATCATGCTAGGGGGTAAAAGAGGGGAATATCATGCTAGGGGTAAAAGAGGGGAGTATCATGCTAGGGGAAAATGAGGGGAATATCATGCCAGGGCTAAAAGAGGGGCATATCATGCCAGGGGTAAGAGAGGGGCATATCATGCTAGGGTGTAAAAGAGGGACATATGCTGGGGGTAAAAGATGGGAATATCATGCTAGGGGGTAATAGAGGGACATATTATGCTGGGGGTAAAAGATGGGAATATCATGCCAGGGTGTAAAAGAGGGACATATCATGTTGGGAGTAAAAGAGGGGAATATCGTGCTAGGGGGTAAAAGAGGGGAATATCATGCCAGAGGTAAAAGAGGGGAATATCATGTTAGGGGTAAAAGAGGGGAATATCATGCTAGGGTGTAAAAGAGGGGAATATCATGATAGGGGTAAAAGAAGGGAATATCATGCTAGGGGGTAAGAGAGGGGAATATCATGCTAGGGTGTAAAAGAGGGGAATATCTTGCGGGGGTAAAAGAGGGGCATATCATGATATGGGTAAAAGAGGGGAATATCATGCTAGGGTGTAAATGAGGGGCATATCATGCTAGGGGGTAAAAGAGGGGAATATCATGATAGGGGTAAAATAAGTGAATATCATGCTAGTGGGTAAAAGAGGGGAATGTCATGCTACGGGGTAAAAGAGGGGAATATCATGCTAGGGTGTAAAAGAGGGGAATATCATGCTAGGGGTAAAAGAGGGGTATATCATGCTAGGGGTAAAAGATGGGCATACCATGTTAGGGGGTAAAAGAGGGGAATATCATGCTAGGTGGTAATAGAGGGACATATCATGCTGGGGGTAAAAGAGGGGAACATCATGCTAGGGGGAAGTACGACACATTAAAATATAAACGATATAAAATAATGCTACACTACCGTATTGATAGCCAGCCGACCAAAGCACCGGCAATACGTGGACTTCCCATCTACTACAAGATGCTTTCAAGTTAAGTATTTTAATTTTTTTTACGGACCAATGGACTACGATGAGTCACTTCCTTGTTTTGTCACGCGATACGTACCAGCCATTGGTAGGCTTTCTGCTACACATAACAACACATAACAGCTGATCAGCCATTGCCATTATCATTAATTCTAAAGCACAATGTTTGTCTCCATCAGCGCTTCCCCAGTGTTAATTAAAAATTTTACTTTTCAAAATATTCTTGAGTACAGATGTTTCTTTAAATGACATTCATTAAATGTGACAATAATTATAATTCAGTTATGATTAAAGGAAGAAATTTGTTTGAAGAGAAATTTGTGAGCGACTAGTGTGTTGCAGACAGCCTACCGGAAGTCTTACTCGTACTTACGCTTATCACGTGACAAAACAATCGATAAATCGTAGTCCATTAGTGCTGATTGTTGTTGTTGGGTTTGTTTTTTGCGTTTTGTAACACAACGTTACATACATACATTTGCCTACGCATCTATACACTTACTATTTGTAATGGTTTTTAATTAATTTATTTATTTCAAACTTGAATATGACATTTCAAAAAAAAAAAATATATATATTTCATGGATAGATGAAAGTACACAGCATTTCGCAACATTCTTGTTTAAATGTTGGCGCAATAAAGCAATACGATAGTTTTGTTTCATTTATTTCACACACACGGTTGCCTAGTATTCAATAACGGAAAATTTTCGTAAACGATATTTCTAATCAACGCATATTTTTTTATTTTTTTAAACGGACTAATTTCTTTTATTTTTGTTTTAACAGACACGCCTTTATAAACAATTTGATAAGACTAAGGGTCGGTTCACACGGTCAAATTTTCCTTCAAGCATTTGATGCAATTCGTGTATGGAGCCTTGTCACAACTTTCAAATTACTATTTGATAAAATTCCCCAAAAAAGAAACGACGCACAAAATAGTGCATTCGTACAACCGTTTGACGCGAAATTTGATCGTGTGAATCGACCCTAACGCGGTGCAAGTCCACGTCCTTATCAAGTATATAAATGTGTGCTTTAACATCCAATAAGTATCGAAAGTTTGTATCATGATATCATCACCGTGTGCATCGCATGCTCATCATGGTATCGTGTCATAGATATCATGATCATTATGAACGCGTAAACCACCGATTTGGGGGAGGGGGGGGGGGGCTATGGATACAGTTAGTATTCTATATTTCATAGTGCGTAGTAACACAGTGCGTTGTGATCTACAAAGACTGGCCAATCAGATTGCTTGATTTGGTCAGGTGGGAGCATGGGTTTAGGAGTTGGGTAGCCTTGATTATAACAAACTGTGATTGCACATCAAGATTTTGACCAATAAGATTTTGAAGTGAAAGGACACGTTGTGTGTATTATAAGAATTGAATTATTCAAGTGCAGTGAGAGCGAATAAGATTTTGAAGTGAAATGACATGTTGTGTGTATTATAAGAATTGAATGATTCAAGTGCAGTGAGAGCGAATAAGATATTGAATTGAAAGGATATGTTGTGTGTATTATAAGAATTGAATGATTCAAGTGCAGTGAGAGCGAATAAGATTTTGAAGTGAAATGACATGTTGTTTGTATTATAAGAATTGAATTATTCAAGTGAAGTGAGAGCGAACAAGATCATCATGGTATACTTGTCACGATATCCTCGTCAGGATATCGTTGTCATGATATCTTCATGATATCATCACAATTTTGGGTACTTCAATTTTAATTCACCGCAAAAATTATCATTGCTTCTATCCTAATCTATGCACCTATATCCGGTTTAATAAATACAACTGCTTTTATAGACGCCATGAATTTTTTGACAATTTCTGCATTAGTTCACGATAAAGCCGGTAGTATCTTGTTTCTACAACAACACGGTATTATACATGCTGTCAGACGATGTGCTAACAACCATAACATGATTTTATCCTTGAATAACCGACAGGATCGCTGGAGATGCCACCACACTAACTGGTTTTAATGGAAATTTGAAATAATGTATAATGTCTAATGTATATGTTTAATAATTTTTGCGCTGAATTAAAAGTTTTTATTCAAAAGAACATTTGTTTTATTGGAAGTGTGAATAATTATAATTTTTGCGGTGAATTAAAATTGAAGTACCCACTTTTGTATCCTCATCATGGTATCTTTATCATGATACCATCATCATGGTATGTTTCTTATGACTTATCATCATCATACACGTTTAAAGTAAAATAACATCGCATATGCTGATAATTTTAGTGTTGGTTCTCCTCAAAATAGCAGCGTTTATGGTTGTTTGTTTGGTTGTTTGTTTGGTTGTTTACTTGGTTGTTTACTTGGTTGTTTGTTTGGTTGTTTGTTTGGTTGTTTACTTGGTTGTGTGTTTGGTTGTTTGTTTGGTTGTTTGTTTTTAAACGGACATCCTAAAAATCTAACGGTCTCATTGACACGTCACTTAAGGTCTCACTTTTACACTAATTAACGGACGGTTGTCGGCACCCCCTGCTCAAACACATACGATGAACCGCCCCTGCCACGTGTGTAAACACTCGTTCATTCCGCCTTCTCCACCTATTCATGTCTGGCAATACATAGGTAAGGTTAAACATCTCTAACTCAGTCAATACCTTGACATGGGCAATAATGTAACGCGATAACAGCGAAACTGGGATGATATAAATCTAACTATTGTTACTATAACAGGCCCACACTTGTCTCCAATTCACAATTTTTTTGTTCTGCGGGCACATTTCTGGTCCACCCTGTGGGCAAATGAATTCGTTTCTCGTATGTTCATTCCCAGGGCTCTGTTGACACGTGCCGCGAGATTTCAATACAAATAAAAGAGGCAACCACCCCCCCCCCACACACACACACACACTGTGCCAGGGTGGGGGTGTTGGAGGAGAATGCAAGATTACGGGGACGGGTGGGGCAGGGCGAACTCAATGAGATGAGGGTGCATGCTGAGACGGAGTTGCATTTTGAGACGCGGTTGGGAGTGGTGGTGGGGTGGGATGGCTGGGGGCGTAGCTCCCCGGCCTTGTTCAACTGACCGGATTCAATTATAACCTCCATTTTTTTTGAATCACGGCATTGTGGGTAAATTTGTGCCCATATGATTATTGTTTACTTTTTGCTGATACTGTGACACGTGCTGACACGTGCTGAGGGCGTTTTTTCCTGTTTTGTTTTAAATGTGAGATTCAATAAGAAAACAAGATGCCAAACATCGTAAGAAAAGGTTGTATAGTAGATGTTGTAGTCGAATACACGTAAATATGTATACTCTTACGTTCGTGGTACGCATCAACGTGGCTATGATCATGGGCATAAGATATGTGAGAAATGATACATTGGATAGGATACACTGGATATGATACATTGGATTGGATACACTGGATATGATACATTTCATATGATGTATTGATCTGTCGCGGGGCTTGTGGAGGTCAATAATCATTTTCGATTTTGTCTTAAATTCATAAAAATTGATATATAAAAAAAATATATATTTTGTTTTAGAGTCCCAGATTTTTTTTTCTTTGCTAAAGTGCTGCCAAACGATCAGATTGGGCGATCTGTCTTCCTCCATGACACCACATCCGGTTAGTGTTGAAAGTGTTTCTTTGACTTCCATCAACAAGCTGCTGTGGTAAAGACTTTTCTATGATCTTGTCTCTGTTGTCAAGAAATATCTGATGTTAATTGCACTTTTTCTTCCACACGACATCATCTCATCGCGCTCCACTAACCATGCGGGAATTTTGAAAAAAATAAAATGTCTACAAAAAACCATGTCCACTACGGTAATTGCGACTGGAATGAAAGCGGAAAAAACCCCCGCTGTTATTTTTTATTTTATTTTTTAGTATATCGTTTAATCTTGAGGATTTGACAATTTCTAAGTACAAGCGTATTTTAGCACCTTTAATCAGGGATCAAAAGCAGGGATTGCTCTGTAGGCGTATTAATGGTCCAGGGGTTCCAAAATTATTGTTGTCTCTAAAGCTTGCGTTTAATCTTGGGGTTCTAAGTATGAAACCTTTTTAATCACTTTTAATCGGGAATTTAAAAAAAAAAAATAATAATAATTTTTTAAAAATATATATTTTAAAAAAGTGCTATGTATGCGTATGCATGGTTCAGGGGTTCCAAAGTTATTGTTGTCACTAACGCTTTTTCCAGTCATAAATGTTTTAGACAACTATATTATAAGATTTACAAGATAAATAATGGGCTAGTCCACTGCTCTGGCATTAAACAGAAACTCGTCCCTCTCCCACATAGACAGCGACGGGGCCATGACAGGCAGTTCCGGCTCATACCAGCGAGAAGCCAGTATAGGAACTGTTCATTTCTGCCAAAGACAATCGGGGACTGGAACAAGCTTTCAAAAGGAACAGTTGAGGCGACAACACTTGACTCATTTGCGTCTATTTCCTCAGGCCTTCCAACCCCAAGTGCATGATACCCTCACTCAGTTACTCTTGTAACCAGTGAAATATCATCATCAACACCAGGCACAGAAACATTGCAAATCCCATCTTACATTCATAGGAGTTATAATGATCAATAAATTGATTGTGGGTCCTTAAGATATAGAAGAAGAAAATATTGAGCTGATAAGAATAGTTTTTGTTTTTTTAAAAATTATTTTATCGGCCTCTTTTTCCGTTAGGAATAAAAGCTATCTTTGGAGTAGACGTCAGAGCCGGATGAAGTTCTGAGCTCATAATTAGCCACGTGACATAATGTCCGACACATTATAACTGACCAGCATCTCGGGTCACGAGAAATGAAATGGATACGAAGTAAAATCGTTGAAGTTCCACACCCCATAATGTATTGAATCTATGACGTAGTTCACTGGCTTACCAAAACGTTCCCACATTTTCGGATAGTTGTTACAAACGGTCCAGGACCATTGCCGAACACTACCGACCACTGCCGAACACTGCTGACCACTACCGACCACTGTCGACCAATGCCGAACACTTCCGAGCACTACCGATCACTGACGAAAACTACCGGCCACTTCCGAACACTGCCGACCACTGCCGAACAATAATCTAAAGGGATCCTCAAAAGCCTCTTGTGGCTTAACAAAATATGGAAATGGCCGGAAGTTGCTCGTGAAAGAACACGCCGTTGAGCTAAAGGATGTCGAATGTCGTACATGTCAACTGTACATCACTGTAAGTACAAAGCAATGTTTCAGCTGAAGTTTGCAATTTGATCCTATGGTCAAGCTCATATTCGTTTGTCGAGAGACAATATCTTGGAGAAAAAAATTCCACAATTTAACATAATTTGTGTGTGTTTTTCTTTAATATCGAATACATTTATAGATAATTGAATTTTATTTTAAACCTAAAACTAATAATCTAGTCCGGTCACAAAAAATGCCTATTCACACTGCACATATCTTATTTGCATAGAAAGAGACAGGAGAGAGAGAGAGAGAGAGAGAGAGAACGAGAGAGAGAAAGAGAGAGAGTGAGAGAGAGAGTGAGATATAGAAAGAGAGGGGGGAGAAAAACTGGTGCCACTGGTGAGCCGGACCCCGCCCGCGTGCCTTGGTTTGAGGGTCCCACCTAGACTTCCTCTGCCAGATCAGAATGCAATTCAAAGTGGCAACATTATTTTTTAGGTGGAGCTGTAGGGAGGCGCCCTCACTACTGTGCTCTGGACATCCCAGTATCAACTAACAACCAGGTAAAAACCAGGAAATATCCTCGTGACATTCCGGTAATGCCCCAGTAGCATCCAGTAATATCACAGTAAAATATCGGTGTTTATGCCGTCCATTCTTGACAATACGACTTCTTTTGGGAGATAAAAACCGGTTCATATATATATATATATATATATATATATATAACATAAACTAAATACGGAACAGCCCTAGACATTGGGAATGGCCTTAAGAAATATATCTATCAAGCACACCAAACTATTCTCATTCAGTGTGCCGCCACGAGTGTTTTATCATCGCTCGTCGACGTGCAAATAGCTTTGGGATCATTTAGCTCAAGAAGATGGTCTGACCAAATCTAGGTCAGAAAAGGATTCATCCAAATATTCACATTCTCACATATTCCTGTGGTGCACGCCAAGACATATTTTATGAACGTTTCCCTTTTTAAGGAATCGCGTCATATTTTTTTTAGAGGCATGCATTATGACAGCGGTAAGAGTTTTATTGTAATCATGTCCGTTTTCCCTTCGATTTTTCTCCGTCTTCTCGTTAAGCGGACTTGAAGTATTTGCCGAGTGTTTGTGGAGGGCGGTTGAGAAATACGTCTGAGGCGGGGGGAGAGAATCGAGAGGAGATGCAAGTGGGTGAGGAAATAAGCCAGAGGGAGGGCGTGGAGGTGGTTAGTGTAACTGAGAAGGCTGAGAGATGACAAGGGAAGTGGCGGTTGATGGGCGTAGGGTAGATGATGAGAGCGGTGAGGTTGTTTACGATGATGAAGAGGTGAGGGTGTGGTAAGACGATGAGAAGATGACAATGTGGTCACATGATGATAAAGGTGGGGGTGTATGGTATGATGATGAGAGTGGTGTAACGCATGCCCCTGAGTATTCTTTTGTTATGTTTCATAAAATATCAACTGTGATATCTTTTCTTTTTTTTTTTTTTGGTGTGTGGGGCATTTTTGATGTAGAAAAGGTCGACTCCAATTTCACTTCACATTTCATAGATAGGAAAAGCTAGCCTCCCATTTCATTAGTAGGGAAAGCTAGCCCCACATGCCCCCTCCCATTTCATTAGTAGGGAAAGCTAGCCCCACATGCCCCCCTCACATTTCATTAGTAGGGGAAGCTAGCCCCACATTCCCCCATCACATTTCATTAGTAGGGGAAGCTAGCCCCACATGCCCGCCTCACATTTCATTAGTAGGGGAAGCTAGCCCCACATGACCGCTTCCCATTTCATTAGTAGGGGAAGCTAGCCCCACATGCCCGCTTCCCATTTTATTAGTAGGGGAAGCTAGCCCCACTCACATTAAATTAGTAGGGAAAGCTAGCCCCACATGCCCCCCTCACATTTCATTAGTAGGGGAAGCTAGCCCCACATTCCCCCATCACATTTCATTAGTAGGGGAAGCTAGCCCCACATGCCCGCCTCACATTTCATTAGTAGGGGAAGCTAGCCCCACATGCCCGCCTCCCATTTCATTAGTAGGGGAAGCTAGCCCCACATGCCCGCCTCCCATTTCATTAGTAGGGAAAGCTAGCCCCACATGCCCACCTCACATTTCATTGATAGAGGAAGCTAGCCTCACGTGCACCCTCACATCTCACTGATAGGGGAGCTAAGATCACATGCCGTGGGGGAAATGCATTCATTTCTTCAGTGTGAGGACCCGCAAATCGGGCCAAGAAAGATCTAAGATTCGACACTTCACAGACTGGATAGATCGAAGCGTTAAAATTACATACATCCTTGAGGAGGGGGTGATGAGGGTCCTCTGGTGAGTTCTTTAAAAATGGATGAGCGTTCGAAGAGTGCAGAGTAAAGCGGGGAGGGGGGTGGGAGGTTCGGAAAAAGTGTTTCGCGGGGAAGAAAGGTTTCCAATACGACTGTAAAAGAAAGCAAAAGCGTTGATAAAAGAAAACAAAAAACAGAAAAAAAAGGAAGAAAAAAAGAAGAAATAAGAAGAAAAAAAAGAAGAAAAAAAAGAAGAAAAAAAAAGAAGAAAAAAAAAGAAGAAAAAAAGAAGAAAAAAAAGAAGAAAAAAAAAGAAGAAAAAAAAGAAGAAAAAAAGAAGAAAAAAAAAGAAGAAAAAAAAGAAGAAAAAAAAAGAAGAAAAAAAAGAAAAAAAAAAAGAAGAAAAAAACATTTTAAAAAAGGGAAAATAATGTAAAATTGAAGAACTTGTTCCAAAAAGGGATAAGAAAAATATTAAACATTCACATTTATTTTACAAATTTAAAAAAGGCAGCACCTATAGGTACACGGGTACCAGAATTGAGAGGTAGGGATTAAAAAACGATTTAAAATATAATTGTTGGGTTTGTAAGACAAAATGAGGTATCAAATGAAAGATAATTTAATGGACTGTACGTTTGTAAACTCAATTTTTCATTTTAACTAGAATAAACTACTACAAATGACATTCGAATAGCATTAGTCAAAATGGACCCGGACACGCAGCGCCGCCATAAGCACCCGGGTACCATTAAGCTTAATGCTATACTCTCAATTCTGGTACCCGTGTACCTACAGCCACTTCGTTTTAAAAACATATTCTTGTAATATAAAATATCTCATGAAATGATTTTAAATCTTCATAAAAATTGATCGTGTTTTGTTTCGTGTTTGTCCTCAAACTCTATGTGCAACCTTGTAACAATCTTAGTTTCGGGCAGCACGTCTGCTGTTTTATTTTGTTTTCTGTTTTTTTTTTTTTTTTGAGTCACCAAATCACCAGAGTCCACCCTCCTCGGACCAAGTGATTGACAGTCCTCATAACATGACGAGTCACTAGGTCATATCTAGGTCATATCTAGGTCATATCTAGGTCATATCTAGGTCATATCTAGGTCATATCTAGGTCATATCTAGGTCATATCTAGGTCATATCTAGGTCATATCTAGGTCATATCTAGGTCATATCGCCAGTAACTGCAGTGTCTCCTATTTCTGGAATATGTCTGCATTTTTTGATATGGGTACAGGCTAAAGGGCTTTGTGCTTCGCTGCACGTGAACCTGACTCCTTACTAAAACTCAACTCCGTATTGTAAATAACTTCTAAATATAACATATATCCTTAATGTAACTTAATTTCTAAACTTAACACAGACGCTACACATTCATTTCTTTCCTCCATTACGGTTTACTACGGAGTCGCGTGGGTCTTAACAGAATTTCAAAACTTTGACTCAGATAAGGGATTGAAAAGAAAGAAGGAAGCCATTAAAACAAGTCAAGTGAATAATACCCACACAAACAAGGCGTCTTACCGTAAAATGGGTCCCTTACAAGTCCATTAAAACGGGAATTTTAAATTACTATTTAAAAGTTTTTCGGGTTTTTATTTGTTTTTAAGATTGCCACACCTCCTCCCATTAGCCGTCCCTGTCACTTTAGCCCGGCGGAGCAGAAATTAGTCATTAAATGCTGGGGGAAAATGGTATGACATTTGGGAGTCGGAATAGAAGGACTGTCTGATATGGAGGACTGACTGTCTGATATGCAGGACTGACTGTCTGATATGGAGGACTGAATGACTGATATGGAGGACTGACTGATATGCAGGACCGACTGTCTGATATGGAGCACTTACTGACTGATATGCAGGACTGACTGTCTGATATGCAGAACTGACTGTCTGATATGCAGGACTGACTGTCTGATATGGAGGACTTACTGTCTGATATTGAGGACTGACTCAATGTCTGGAAGACACATCTAATTCCATGTCTGGAAGACAAAAGACAATATGGAGGACTGACTGACTGATATGGAGGACTGACTTACTGATATGGAGGACTGACTGACTGATATGGAGGACTGACTGACTGATATGGAGGACTTACTGTCTGATATGGAGGACTGACTGTCTGATATGGAGGACTTACTGTCTGATATGGAGGACTGACTGACTGATATGCAGGACTGACTGTCTGATATGGAGGACTTACTGTCTGATATTGAGGACTAAACTGTCTGATATGCAAGACTGACTGTCTGATATGGAGGACTTACTGTCTGATATTGAGGACTGACTCCATGTCTGGAAGACACAACTAATTCCATGTCTGGAAGACAAAAGACAATTTCATACAAAAAAGACACAACCGATTACATCTCTAGAAGACAATTCCATACAAAAAAGACACAACCGATTACATCTCTAGAAGACAATTCCATACAAAAAAGACACAACCGATGTCATCTCTAGAAGACAATTCCATACAAAAAAGACAACCGATGTCATCTCTAGAAGACAATTCCATACAAAAAAGTCACAACCGATGTCATCTCTAGAAGACAATTCCATACAAAAAGTCACAACCGATTACACCTCTAGAAGACAATTTCATACAAAGAAGACACAACCGATTACATCTCTAGAAGACAATTCCTAACAAAAAAGACAAAACCGATGTCATCTCTAGAAGACAATTCCATACAAAAAGACACAACCGATGTCATCTCTAGAAGACAATTCCATACAAAAAGACACAACCGATTACACCTCTAGAAGACAATTCCTAACAAAAAAGACAAAACCGATGTCATCTCTAGAAGACAATTCCTAACAAAAAAGACAAAAACCGATGTCATCTCTAGAAGACAATTTCATACAAAAAAGTCACAACCTATTACATCTCTAGAAGACAATTTCATACAAAGAAGACACAACCGATTACATCTCTAGAAGACAATTCCTAACAAAAAAGACAAACCGATGTCATCTCTAGAAGACAATTCCATACAAAAAAGACAAAAACCGATGTCATCTCTAGAAGACAATTTCATACAAAAAAGTCACAACCTATTACATCTCTAGAAGACAATTTCATACAAAGAAGACACAACCGATTACATCTCTAGAAGACAATTCCTAACAAAAAAGACAAAACCGATGTCATCTCTAGAAGACAATTCCATACAAAAAAGACAAAAACCGATGTCATCTCTAGAAGACAATTCCATACAAAAAAGACACAACCGATGTCATCTCTAGAAGACAATGTCATCAAAACAATACCGAAACACTTCCAGTTTCAGAACAGCGTTCTCAAAAACAGTGTTCTGCGGACCGACAACGGACCGTCGGGCATAGCTTAACCATTCCGCACAACTAGAATATTTCTGGCCAAAATATATTAAAAAATCTGGCATCGGTCCTTGGTGCTATTTAGAAACTTGTCTACCCGTCCGCCAAAACTTAGACTTTTTGGAACCATGGTCTAGAAGACGAAAACAATTCCATCCCTAAAGGACACAAGGATTCTAAAGAATTTCAAAACCTCAATCCAGTAGCGAACATCTGTAAAACTTCTTTCTAAAATTGTATCTCTATGTCATTAATCTTTAGTGTAGTAATGACCTCTATCTATACAAAACTAACCATCTCGATAGGATTTAGGATAAAGATAACAAGAGAGTACGAGGAACGAACGAGGAGCAGTGAGTTCATGAACGTGAAATATGTCAGACAAGGAATGTTTTGGAGAAGGAAAAAAAAAATCCTTTAGTGGGCCTAGGGCCGTTGTCTACCGGAGACAAAGTGCACATCAGTGTCAGACATGACGGCCAGTACTGGACACGAGTCTAGTGGGAGCAAGACACAAGTGCTACTTGATTCTAAATTCCCAGACATGTGTGTCTTGTCCGGCCGCGCTGGTGGATGTGAACAGAAAGGAAAAGGAACAACACAATGGAGAGAGCTTGGCGGGTGAAATTCACGTATACTTACGTCCGATTCTTCTTTCTGAATTTTATATGTTTTGTATTTAACGATTTATAATTGTATTATCAAATGTAAACTCTTTAAATGAACAGAAGAGCATTCCAGCCAGCCAACATGCGCCTAGGAAAACATAATAAACATGCCAACATAAGCCAAAGAAGACATAACCAGCACGCCCACATAAGCCATAGTCAGCAGGCAAACATAAGCTTTAGCCAGCACCAAAAAATAAGCTATAGCCAGTTAACAAACATAAGCCATAGCCAGCCAGCCAACATAAGCCAAAGAAGACATAGCCAGCCAGCCAAAATAAGCCACAGCCAGCCAATATAAGCCAAAGAAGACATATCTAGTAAGCCAATATAAGCCACAGCCAGCAAGCCAGCATAAGCCATAGCCAGCTAGCCAACATAAGCTGTAGCCAGCCAGACAACATAAGTCAGAAAATACATAGCCAGCCAGCCAACATAAGCCATAGCCAGCCAGCCAACATAAGCCAAAGAAGACATAACCAGAGTCATGATTTGAACATTTGATTTCGATAACTTAAAACATAAAAGAAAATGCGTGAGAGATGAGAATGTGTGAGGGGTGTGTGGGTGAGGGATGTGTGGGTGAGGGAACATTATTTTGCAATGACGTGTGCATGGAGGGCATGTATGAGTAGGGACTTTGGTGAGCAGTGACCAGGACATGTTGGTAAAGGTGTAGATGTGAGCAAGACATGTGGATGGATGAGTTGATGTGAGCAGGACACGTGAATGAAAGTGTGTATGTGAGGACATGTGGATGGATGAGTGGATGTGAGGACATGTGGGTGGAGATGTGGATGTGAGTGTGTGGAAAGGTGTTTCGAAGGACGTTTGTGAAGAGGACGTGTGTGTGGAGGTGTGTGTGTTTGTATATGAGTTTGTGCGAAGGGATAAATGTGTGTGTGAATGCGCTTGTAAACAGTGTGTGTGTATGTGTGTGTGCATGTGTCAAGGGATGTGTGTTAGTTTCTTTTTTTTTTTTGTATGTGATGGGAGGTGTGTGTGTGTGTGTTAAGGCGTGTGTTATCAAGACACTTGTTAGTACGGATGTGTGCGTGTGTGTGTTTGTGTGTGTGTGTGTGTTCAAAGACCCGGAGACAGCGGTTGACAAACCCAACTTATGGCACCGGAAATGAAAGAGGCGAGACGCTGGGACTTGTGTGGAAAGTTTCACTTGGATTTTGTTTGTTGGTAACCGGAATGTAAATGGAAGTTAACGATTCGGACAGTCCAGTCTCTACAACGGCCATCTCGTGTGGGTAAACGGACATGGGGGTGGGTGAGAGGAGGGCTGGAGGCTGGCAGAAGGGTGGATGAAGGAGTAGGAGGGCGAGGACCAGTATGTCTCCAAGGTTAAGTTTAAATATCTTTAATATCTCCCTCCACCCTACAACCCCAAAAAAATCCTTTGCCCCATTTCCCACTTCTTTTGAAGTCTTAATTACAAGTACACTTTAATTATCACATATGTATTATTAATTAAATCGTTTACGGCTCACAAATCAGGAGTATGGCTCACAAGTCAGGAGCATGGCTCATAAATCAGGAGTATGGCTCACAAGTCAGGAGCATGGCTCACAAATCAGGAGTATTGCTCACAATTCAGGAGTAAGGCTCACAATTCAGGAGTATTGCTCACAATTCAGGAGTAAGGCTCACAAGTCAGGAGCATGGCTCACAAATCAGGAGTATGGCTCACAAGTCAGGAGCATGGCTCACAATTCAGGAGTATGGCTCACAATTGAGGAGCATGGCTCACAAGTCAGGAGCATGGCTCACAATTCAGGAGTATGGCTCACAATTCAGGAGCATGGCTCACAATGCAGGAGCATGGCTCACAATTGAGGAGCATGGCTCACAAGTCAGGAGTATGGCTCACAATTCAGGAGTATGGCTCACAATTCAGGAGTATGGCTCACAATGCAGGAGCATGGCTCACAATGCAGGAGCATGGCTCACAAGTCAGGAGCATGGCTCACAATTCAGGAGTATGGCTCACAATTCAGGAGTATGGCTCACAATTCAGGAGTAAGGCTCACAATGCAGGAGCATGGCTTATCGTCATAACAATTAAGTGGTTAGATCTAAAGTCTAGAGTCTCGTTAAAAATCATTTATTGATTGATTCCATTTATGTTCACTGTAAAGTTTCTGGACCAACAAAGGATGAATATGGATGGATAACACGAACCAAACAGGAATGGTACAGTCTATTTCAGGATCCCACGCTAGTGGCAGAAATTATAAAAGGCTGGGCACTTAGAGAGAATGTCAAATGACAATGGAGTGGAGAGGGTGCGAAGCCCCCAGAGGAAAACGGCACAAAGGCAGAAGTAGGCTTAGATGGATAGATGATGAGGAAAAAGATCTCCAACAGCTAGGCATCCGCGCATGAAAAAAGAAAAATAATTAGTTAGGTCTGAGGGGAAGGAAGTGGTGAGATGTAGCGCCACAGGGATAAATGTAAAGTTTCTAGAGAAGCGTTCCCCAAATGGTGGTCCGCGGACCAGCACCAGTCCACAGGCCCGTCCACGCCACAAGAATATTTATGGTCAAATTTAAAAAAAGAAAAAAAAAAAGAAGAGAAGTAATACATATGCCAGCGGTCCCTGGTGTTATTTCGAAACGTGTCCGTGGGTCCTAGGGTTCATGGGTCCGTGGGTCCATGGATCCGTGGGTCCTAGGGTCCATGGGTCCGTGGGTCCTAGGGTCCGTGGGTCCTAGGGTCAATGGGTCCTAGGGTCCATGGGTCCGTGGGTCCTAGGGTCCATGAGTCCGTGGGTCCATGTGTCCATGGGTCCATGTATCCGTGGGTCCTAGGGTCCATTGGTCCGTGGGTCCATGTGTCCGTGGGTCCTAGGGTCCGTGGGTCCATGTGTCCGTGGGTTCTAGGGCCCATGGG
Source organism: Omphiscola glabra (assembly GCA_964017045.1). Taxonomy (NCBI): domain Eukaryota; kingdom Metazoa; phylum Mollusca; class Gastropoda; family Lymnaeidae; genus Omphiscola; species Omphiscola glabra. The sequence continues at coordinate 6,857,798 of OZ024807.1, read as the reverse complement.
TCCGTGGGTCCATGTGTCCGTGGGTCCTAGGGTCCATGGGTCCGTCAAATCTAAAAGTGTGGGAAATGCTGAGGACATGTCTCAGCATAAAACTTGAAAAAAAAAAAAACAACAAAAAAGTAGGGGCCATGTTGAAAAGTTCTCATTCAACAATCATGACAATTGTGGTAGGCAGCGCTAGAACACGTACGCAGTAAGTTGGTCCAGTACAGACAGGGGCCCCATCATATACAGAATAGAAAATTGATAAAATGTATGACTTTTATTTTATTGTATTTATTTTTTTTCTAAATATATATCAAATGATATTCTTATCGCACTTCATAAATCATGTCAGGTGTTTTGTTTCCTAGGACAAATCTGCAACTTAAAGAGCATACACGAAACATAGAATTAGCGGAATGGCGAGGCGGCAAGACGTATCGCAGATAATAACCGTAAGATATTTCCCAAAGGAAGAATTCCCCAGCTGTCTAGTTAAAATTGGACTTTTGTAATACAGTTAAACATCAGCGCACACAATTTACTGCCTCGGTATTATTTGATCACCCCCCCCCCTTTTCCCCGATAGCTTAGCAGACCTGTTTACTCTTACGATTTTGGCGTACAATGTACGATTTTGAGGTGTATACATTATATATACTGTATGTTTATTTTTTAGCATTAAGATAATGTATTAAACGATTTTGTGATGAGATTGTACGATTTTAAGAGTTTGAGGGTGAACAGATCTGGCTTAGCGACCACCACCGACTACCCTGGTAATTGTAAATGTCGTGGACATGAGTTAAAAATACACCCCTCCCCCCCAACCCTGAAAAAAAAAAAAAAAACAAACAAACAACTCTGCTTGTATACTTTTACGCAATTATTTTTTTTTTATCGACAAATTACTTCATTCAATCCAGCTTTAAAATAATAATAATAATAATAATAATTCTTTGTTCAACAAGAATTTATCCGGTCTAGGACAGGGCGACAGTCAGAATACAAAACAAAAAAAAAAAAAAAAAAAAAAAAAACAAAAAAAAAAAAAAAAAAAAAAAAATTAAAAAAAGATATGCCAATGTCAATGTACAGTCCGTAGACTTGACAACGACACTTTAGTTTGGTGGCAATTAGACATTTCTTATTGACTGTCACAGGTCAAGATTTCCGGGTAAGTATATTGTACAAGACCCTCGTGACCTTTGTGGGTATGAATCTAAACCAATCCTCCCTTACCCTCCACTTTTTGCCGACCCAAACACACACACAGTTTTACAGGATTCGTTGAGTCTTTACCCGTGGACACGCCGCTGTACATCGACCTTTCATACAACACCCCAAGCAACAGTTTTTTTTTAAAATCTTACATATATATAAAATAGAAGGATATATAAGGACATGAAGCACCACGAAGCACGATGGCGAAGTCTCTACACATGAATATGTTTCCACTTAATTCGTAAGAAGATGGACCCCCGGCCCGCCATCGATGGACAACTTCCGCTTGTCAAGGTCAAATATTTGTCATCAGCGAGTACAGAGGGGCAAATCCGAAGGGTAAACAAGGGCTAAATTAATAAACGTGTAGTAAGACGCTTGGGCACAAATGATGAATGGGTGTGGGGGCTGGGGTGGGGGGCCACCCTTTTTGCTGGCTGAGAATAAACAAATAAAAAAAATGTATAATGTTGCCAGTGCTTGATGAAACATAGGTGGTTTGGGGGGAGGGGGTAGAGAGAGAGAACGTGTTCAGGAATTCGTACGTATTTTCAGTTGGATTACTTCACTCAAAAAGATTACATTAATTTCCCAGTGTTAATGCAACATAGGATGAAGGGCCGGGTGGAATAGGTAATAAAGGGTGGCAATCCCAGGATGTAGAGCTTTTAAAAGGAATGCAACTTATTTATGCAATTTATATAATCTTTATAATCATGTAAAGAACAAATATAAAATGACATGATGACATCAAATATTCCTTCCATCTGTCCGTAGATTCATACATCCATCAATTTACAAATCCACACATCCATCCGTTCATACATCCGTATAGACATCCATTCATATGCAGATCAAAATTTATATCGATTCAAAAATCCACGCATCCATCCATTCAAACACCCTTACAGATATCCACAAATTCATCCATAAACATGGATTTGAGTGGATGGACGGCATAAGATTATTTTTAAAAAAATGTCAACTTGACGCTAGCCTTACACCAGCTTGGGGCAAGGTGCTTTCCAGTTAGGGGTGGACGGGTCTCACATTGTGGACACTTTAAGCTTTTAACCCGCAACCCCCCCCCCCCCCCCCAACAATTTTTATACAAGAGATTTAATTATTTTCTTTAAATACTTTTTTTTTAAAATGCCACACCGAAATACAACAAATTTAATTCTAGTCTAACATAAAATTAATCAACTCTTGTGTTTAAACTGTTTTTTAGCTGTAAACCACCCCCACGACCGCTACCGCAAATCTATTTGAAAGGGTCCAGAACCCATTATATTTGAACAGCTCATCTACAGTGTGCACTCGGAAGTCGTGTTTCGTCATGAGGACATAGACATCTCACAGCACACGGGATTCAGACGAGACAAAGGGCGAGTACTCGGATGCAGCAATATTCTCCTTCTCCTTGCCATAAGTTTCGAGGAAGCTAGGCGAGCGGTGATTTGATTTACGATTTAACGACTCCACCTTGCCCACGTACGTCATAAGTCTGTCTTGGAACTAGTTTCTTCGTCGAGAAGCAGGACGCATTTGGAGAAGGGCTGATGGGTCAGGGCTTTTACCACATCCCCCCCCCCCCCCCGAATGTTTAGGGAAAAAAGTATACTAGGTATAAGTATCTAGGGCAGCTGAAAATCAAACGTGGTAGACTGACACAAAACACCGTCACGCTACGTGACAAACACAAAACACCCTCACACTACGTGAATGACACAAAACACCCTCACACTATGTGAATGACACAAAACACCCTCACACTATGTGAATGACACCAAAAAAAATATCCCACCCTACCAGATTGACACAAATCACCCCCACACACCAAACATACATAAACTAACTAGAAACTAACCTCTCCCCCTTCCCCCCCCCCCCCCCCCAAAAAAAAAAAACCCTCATCTCCTCACCAGGCAAAAATTCCGAGAAACGAACAGAAGTAACACTGACCCCCGCATGATATGACAACTCCACAAATCACCGTACGAACATGACATTATTTAAACAGTCAAGTAATGGACAGAACAGAGCCATCAACACCCCCCTCGGTTAAAACACGAGAATAGCGCATCACCCCCACCCCACCCCCCTTCCCCCCTCACTTGGATAAAAAAATTTGACAGAACGGGGAATCTGATCGTTGGGCTAAACATAACTGAGGTGGGTGTTTGTGTGTGAGGGAGTGTTTGAGAGTGTGTGTGTGTGCGTGGGGGGGGGGGGTAGTCAGTTAACTCGGGTCAGAAGTGCATACGTTTCATTTTAAAGGAGAATATATGAGGTGCTGTCTTCAAGCCTTGTTAAACAAAGTCCCTGACAAAAAACAAAATAATTTAATTAAAAGAATATTTTTTTAAAAAATATTTTTAAAAAAAAATATAATTATAACAATTGGGCAGTACGATGACATCCTGTTGTCTGTAAAAACGCGCAAACTTGAGTGGTATGGCCACGTGACCAGAAAACAAGGGCTCGCCAAAAAAATCACGCAGGGCACAACTAGAGGAGGAAGAAGAAGAGGAAGACAGAGAAAAAGATGGGAAGATAACATCAAAGAGTGGACGGGACTAAAACTAGGCGATGATATGCGTAGTGCAGAAGACCAAAAGGAATGGAGAATGATAGTTTTCATGTCATCTGTGGCGCCTCAATGGTCCAAGGACTAAGGGACATGATGATGATGATGATGATAATGATGATGATGATATAACAATAACAATGATATGCGAAAAGAAAATTGAAAAAAAAAAATATATAAAGAAAAAATAAAGATCCCTTATATAATTTCAAATAAAATTTCTCAATCATTAACAGCTGACACGTACTTACTGGAAACACTTTATTAAATCTTTTTATATTATCTTGGCTTTTGTTCATGTGTCTCTGGCTGGGTGGCAAGCATCATCCACCGGCTAACTGGCCCACTTCCCTTCAACATATCTTTCTGAAACTTGGCACATAGACTTAATGTCGATGACAATACAACCTTTCAAAATGTCAGCCCTGCCTCCCCCCCCCCCACCTCCAAAAATCAGTTTCTCAAGTCTTTTCAAGCAGACGATGAATGAAATATGATGACACTGAGATCATGAAATAGAATTCAAGATAACCCTCGCTATAAATGAGATTCTTGCCAATAAAATATCGCAGGTGCGTTTGTTGCGTAATATTTTCTTTTGTTTTTCTGAAATAGTTGGTGAATTACATCTGCTGTGGAGAGGGTGAGCGGGACATTAGACTATTGATGTAAACCATTTTTTTTTAAATCCATATAAAGGATTTATACTAAAAACTTTGTTTTTATGCGTTTTTTAAATTTTAAATTGTACTCTGAAGGGCAACAATAACCATTACTGCAGTGCTGTAAACATTTTATTTTTTATGGCTTGAAAATAAATCATTGAGACCTGTGTATGTAGATATGAAAGTATGTATGAATTGATATATGTAGGGCGTGATAGTGGTAGTATACAGACACAGAATGGGAACCACCGTTTTAAGAAGGAACCTATAAGAAAAAGTCCATTTTAAAAAGTGCTTTTTGGTGGTCGGAATTGAGGTTAAGGAGAATGCAGTTTTATCTGAAAGAGATGGGTAAGCGGGTGGGGATGTAGAGGAAAAGAGAGGGGGTGGGTGTTGTAAAGCATTGTCCTTCCATGTCAGCTTTATGTTGTCCCTGGACATTTTGCTGCCCCCCCCTCCTTTTTTTGTTTTCCTCCCGTGGTGTCCAGGGAGATTTCGATGGTCATTTTCTGGATTTTGGCAGTGGTCAGTTTGATAGAGGGATTTGAGGGGATGAAAGGGTGGACCCGTACGGGGAGGTAATCGAAGCTCTAGATTGTGGGGGTTACAAACATGGGCGTGTGATCGAAGGCCTGGGTGTGAGGGGCGGGGGTTGGGGGGCATGGGTTGGTGAGGGTTACAGGGGGAGGTCATCAAAAGCTTCGGATCGAGAAGGATGAAGTGGGAGAGATAGAAAGTGTGAGTGGAGGAGACGGGAAAACACATTGTATGTACAGATACAATGAAAACCACTGAGAGAGAGAGAGCGAAAGTAGAGGAGTGGAGGGAGATAGAGAGAAAAGAGAGGACAGAAAGGGAGACGGGGAGAGCGAATGAGAGGGATACATAGATAAGGATTATGGGGAAAGAGATAATGATTGAGTTAAAACAACGGGGGAGAAATTTATTGGAGGGACATGATCGAGATACACGGAAAGATACACCGTGGTAAGGGCAATAACGAAAAAGAAGAGTGCGTTTTCATACTAGCTCTCATGCGATCTATGCCTCTGTCTTTCTCTGTCTCTCCCTTTCCATCTGTAACAAGGAATATGAATCTTCCTCCCATCTGTCTTCTCGGTCTCATCTGTTTTCCATCGACAATATTAAGACATAATATCACTCTGTCTATTTCCTTGTTTCTATTCTATTCAATAATCTTTTCATCTCTCCATTAGTCTCAATACATCCCCCATTTCCTGTGTCCCCTACCTTCGGGCTGGCCCCATAGTCTCAATACATCGCCCATTTCCTGTGTCCCCTACCTTCTGGCTGGTCCCTTAGTCTCAATACATCCCCCATTTCCTGTGTCCCCTACCTTCTGGCTGGTCCCTCAGTCTCAATACATCCCCAACTTTCTGTGTCTCCTACCTTCTGGCTGGTCCCTTAGTCTCAATACATCCCCAACTTTCTATGTCTCCTACCTTCTGGCTGGTCCCTAAGTCTCAATACATCCCCAATTTTATGTGTCTCCTACCTACTGGCTGGTCCTTTAGTCTCAATACATCCCCAACTTTCTGTGTCTCATACCTTCTGGCTGGTCCCTTAGTCTCAATACATCCCCAACTTTCTGTGTCTCCTAACTTCTGGCTGGTCCCTTAGTCTCAATACATCCCCCATTTCCTGTGTCTCCTACCTTCTGGCTGGTCCCTTAGTCTCAATACATCACCAACTTTCTGTTTCCCGTACATTCTGGCTGGTCCCTTAGTCTCAATACATCTCTCATTTCCTGTGTCCCTTACCTTCTGGCTGGTCCCTTAGTCTCAATACATCACCAACTTTCTGTGTCCCCTAACATCTGGCTTGTCCCTTAGTCTCAATACATCCCCCATTTCCTGTGTCCCCTACCTTCTGGCTGGTCCCTTAGTCTAAATACATCCCCCATTTCATGTGTCCCTTACCTTCTGGCTGGTCCCTTAGTCTCAATACATCCCTCATTTCCTGTATCCCCTACCTTCTGGCTGGTCCTTTAGTCTCAATACATCACCCATTTCCTGTGTCTCCTACCTTATGGCTGGTCCCTTAGTCTCAATACATCCCCCATTTCCTGTGTCCCCTACCTTCTGGCTGGTCCCTTAGTCTCAATACATCCCCCATTTCCTGTGTCCCCTACCTTCTGGCTGGTCCCTTAGTCTCAATACATCCCCCATTTCCTGTGTCCCCTACCTTCTGGCTGATCCCTTAGTCTCAATACATCCCCCATTTCATGTGTCCCTTACCTTCTGGCTGGTCCCTTAGTCTCAATACATCCCTCATTTCCTGTGTCCCCTACCTTCTGGCTGGTCCCTTAGTCTCAATACATCCCCCATTTCCTGTGTCTCCTACCTTCTGGCTGGTCCCTTAGTCTCAATACATCCCTTATTTCCTGTGTCCCCTACCTTCTGGCTGGTCCCTTAGTCTCAATACATCCCCCATTTCCTGTGTCCTCTACCTTCTGGCTGGTCCCTTAGTCTCAATACATCCCCCATTTCATGTGTCCCCTACCTTCTGGCTGGTCCCTTAGTCTCAATACATCACCCATTTCCTGTGTCCCCTACCTTCTGGCTGGTCCCTTAGTCTCAATACATCCCCCATTTCCTGTGTCCCCTACCTTCTGGCTGGTCCCTTAGTCTCAATACATCCCCCATTTCCTGTGTCCCCTACCTTCTGGCTGGTCCCTTAGTCTCAATACATCCCCCATTTCCTGTGTCTCCTACCTTCTGGCTGGTCCCTTAGTCTCAATACATCCCCTATTTCCTGTGTCCCCTACCTTCTGGCTGGTCCCTTAGTCTCAATACATCCCTCATTTCCTGTGTCCCCTACCTTCTGGCTGGTCCCTTAGTCTCAATACATCCCCCATTTCCTGTGTCTCCTACCTTCTGGCTGGTCCCTTAGTCTCAATACATCCCTTATTTCCTGTGTCCCCTACCTTCTGGCTGGTCCCTTAGTCTCAATACATCCCTAATTTCCTGTGTCCCCTACCTTCTGGCTGGTCCCTTAGTCTCAATACATCCCCCATTTCCTGTGTCCCCTACCTTCTGGCTGGTCCCTTAGTCTCAATACATCCCCCATTTCCTGTGTCTCCTACCTTCTGGCTGGTCCCTTAGTCTCAATACATCCCTTATTTCCTGTGTCCCCTACCTTCTGGCTGGTCCCTTAGTCTCAATACATCCCCCATTTCCTGTGTCCCCTACCTTCTGGCTGGTCCCTCAGTCTCAATACATCACCCATTTCCTGTGTCCCCTACCTTCTGGCTGGTCCCTTAGTCTCAATACATCCCCAATTTCCTGTGTCCCCTACCTTCTGGCTGGTCCCTTAGTTTCAATAAATCCCCCATTTCCTGTGTCTCCTACCTTCTGGCTGGTCCCTTAGTCTCAATACATCCCCCATTTCCTGTGTCCCCTACCTTCTGGCTGGTCCCTTAGTCTCAATACATCCCCCATTTCCTGTGTCCCCTACCTTCTGGCTGGTCCCTTAGTCTCAATACATCACCCATTTCCTGTGTCCCCTACCTTCTGGCTGGTCCCTTAGTCTCAATAAATCCCCCATTTCCTGTGTCCCCTACCTTCTGGCTGGTCCCTTAGTCTCAATACATCCCCCATTTCCTGTGTCCCCTACCTTCTGGCTGGTCCCTTAGTCTCAATACATCCCCCATTTCCTGTGTCCCCTACCTTCTGGCTGGTCCCTTAGTCTCAATACATCACCCATTTCCTGTGTCCCCTACCTTCTGGCTGGTCCCTTAGTCTCAATACATCCCCCATTTCCTGTGTCCCCGACCTTCTGGCTGGTCCCTTAGTCTTAATGCATCCCCAACTTTCTGTGTCCCCTACCTTCTGGCTGGTCCCTTAGTCTCAATACATCCCCCATTTCCTGTGTCCCCTACCTTCTGGCTGGTCCCTTAGTCTCAATACATCCCCCATTTCCTGTGTCCCCGACCTTCTGGCTGGTCCCTTAGTCTCAATACATCCCCCATTTCCTGTGTCCCCGACCTTCTGGCTGGTCCCTTAGTCTCAATACATCCCCAATTTCCTGTGTCTCCTACCTTCTGGCTGGTTCTCTCTTTACATGCTAATTATGGGATTTGTCTCTACACCGCCTTTTCTGTATGTGACTATGTGTGATCTATATTACTTGGCCCACCGTTGTTCTTTAAATGGCTCTGTCCTTAAGTGGATCACTAGTCATGTGATTACATGAATAAGAGACCCACTCTCTATGTCAACAACTGCCCTTGTCCCTGCGTAGACACATAAAAATTGACAACAGCTACCCCTGTCGCTGCGTAGACGCACACATCTAGACCAAATCTTCCCCTGTCACTCCCTGTCACTACATGACATCTGTCATCATATTAGTTATGACACAGTTTTTTTTCAATTCTTTTTTTTTTCCTTTGTCACCCATCTCCGTCTGATTCCCTCCCCTATGTCTAAGATACTCCTCAAAATTATCTCTCCCCCCCCCCACTATCTCCTCCCTGCAATTCTCCTCTAACCCCATATCCCATATGAACCACTCGCTCTACTCTACAATCCTCCCCTTACCTCTCTTCCAACCACCCCACTCCACTCTACCACCCTCTAACGTATTTCCCATCAACCTTGCACTCATCCTCTAAACCCTATCCCATATACCCACACCCCTCTCTACAATCCTCTAACCTCTTTCCCACCCACCCCTATCCACTGTTCATTCCTCCTCTTACATCTCCCCCATACACCCCCACTATCCCCTCCCTTCGGTCCTTCTCAAACCTCTCTCTATCGCACGCTCTCCTCATGCCAAACTCCAAAACGTGAACAATTTAAGAAAGTAACCCAGTCGCACACTCCATTAGATCGCAACAGATCGAGTCCCCGTGGCCAGTATCGATCCATCCATTGGAAAGTGAACACATTGATTTCCAAAACAATGTCGCCATCTTGTCTGGTGTGGTCTGCCCGATTCACCCGCTGCCTATGACCACAGTCTCGTTTATCTCCCTTATGTGTCCTTCAGCCTTTGTTGATGTTTTATCAAAGGTCGCATTAAAATGTCTTTTGTGAGAGTTTGTGCGAGATGTGAAGGTGGTGGTCTGAGTTTGTGCGAGATGTGAAGGTGGTGGTCTGAGTTTGTGCGAGATGTGAAGGTGGTGGTCTGAGTTTGTGCGAGATGTGAAGGTGGTGGTCTGAGTTTGTGCGAGATGTGAAGGTGGTGGTCTGAGTTTGTGCGAGATGTGAAGGTGGTGGTCTGAGTTTGTGCGAGATGTAAAGGTGGTGGTCTGAGTTTGTGCGAGATGTGAAGGTGGTGGTCTGAGTTTGTGCGAGATGTGAAGGTGGTGGTCTGAGTTTGTGCGAGATGTGAAGGTGGTGGTCTGAGTTTGTGCGAGATGTAAAGGTGGTGGTCTGAGTTTGTGCGAGATGTGAAGGTGGTGGTCTGAGTTTGTGCGAGATGTAAAGGTTGTGGTCTGAGTTTGTGCGAGATGTAAAGGTTGTGGTCTGAGTTTGTGCGAGATGTAAAGGTTGTGGTCTGAGTTTGTGCGAGATGTAAAGGTTGTGGTCTATCGCGAATGGAATAACAAAGTATATATTTTTTTTTAAATAATAATATTAATAATAATAATAATAAATAAGACATGCAACATATTGATAAGAGCAGTGGTTCTCAAACATTTACACAAAAATGGCTACATCAAATAGCCCTTTTAATACGGTACACGATCCCCCACACACATGTATCTTATATAATAATGGTTCCTTCTAAATATTAAGAAGGGAATGTACCATTGGTCTTTATTAAGCTTAGTAAATGGAGGGTGACATTGGTCAGCCACATTAAGATTAGTGAAAGAAGGGTGCCATTGGTCAGCCATATTAAGATTAGTGAAAGGAGGGTGCCATTGGTCAAAGATTAGTCAAACTTTCAGTGTTAGTTACACATAATGCACCTAGCAATACTTTGATGGTGGCCGTCATAATACGACAAAGCGATAAACATGTAGCCACTATATCCATAATCCATTCCATGGAGCGTATGTATGAACTACTTGTTGAAAAGATGTATGCATCAATTGATGTATTTGGGTCTGGAAAGGTGCACTCACGAAGTAAGGCATGCACTTAACCTTGGCATATAAATATACATATAAGCCAATATTTGGTCCTTACTTGTTTAGTGTATGTTGTAAGTGTGTTTGGAAACCGCTGAGATAAATTAATGAATTGACCATTGACCAATTGGACATTCAGATATGTAATTGTTGTCACAGTTAGACACGAATGGCATCAAATAGGGTCTGATAGTAACATAATTTTATTATTAAAATATATTTTTTTTATTTTTTTTTTAAATTTTTTTTTTAATGAAAGTGGTATTTTATAGTCCAACAAAGTCTAATAAAAACATGCTTTTCGCGGAACAAAATGCTAAATATGAGCTCTGATAATAGCGTATAGTTTTCCTAGAGACTTGATTTGGTCAGTATAATACTATTGGGGTGGGGGGATTTGTGCGGATACCTGGTCGCAGCGAATGGTCGTATAAGAGTGCAAATTGTATTTAGGAAGAGGGGTCCATCAATAATTCGATAAAACTATTTTTAAAACTTGCAAAAGTCGCCTTCTACGGACTTTTCCATTTCAAAGAGTAACATAGCGATATTTGATAATGGCGTAACATAGCGATATTTGATAATGGCGTAACATAATGATACTTGATAATGGCGTAAAATAGCGATATTTGATAATGGTGTAACATAGCGATATTTGATAATGGCGTAACATAGCGATATTTGATAATGGCGTAACATGGCGATATTTGAAAATGGCGTAACATAATGACATCTGATGTTTATAATAGAGAACAGTTAAACAAAACGTGATTTGCAAAATATCCCGCCGTATTTGTTCAACTGAGGTTTTGGCATCCGTCCGTCACAAGGTGACGATGGTGTGTACTTCGCAGGACGAAAATCTACAAGGCATGGGATTTTTCTATAAGCTGGTTCCCAACAGCAAATCGCCTCTCTCCACGCCGCTGGATAACCCAAGGGACCATCATGTGGATGATACAGCTTGGCACCAGTGGCGTCGCAGGAGTTGTCGGAATGCAGACCTGTTTACTCTTACGATTTTGGCCTAAAAAGTACGATTTTGAGATGTAAAATTATATATACTGTATGTTTATGTTTTTTTTACTTTTAAGATAATGTATTGAACAATTTTGTGATGATATTGTACTATTTTAATATGTTCAGGGTAAACAGGTCTGGGAATGCTTCATTGTACCAATGTTATCCGCCTACGGGACTCCATCTCCGGGTTTGAATTCAGAGATTCCATCAACTTGAGATTGGCTCAATTTTAGACCAATCGGCCAGCCAGCAACCAGAACTTAGGTATACGCTCATACACACTCACTTATCATAACTGCCAATGAGCTAATTTACCCCAGGTGTCTATATTGTTTGTATGTGATTTTGACATTTCTGAAAGTATTTCAAGCGCTCGTCGTTTTGCTGAAAATATTTATTCATTAATTTAGGGCGGAATTTACCTTAGTAGAAAGGAGCGCATGTTATAGATTCCGCAAAATATTTTTTTTTTTTTTTTGCCCGTTGATAAATATTTTCCAATAGTAACTTTAATACATTTTCCTTACAAAACCATGTTCTAGAAAACATTATTCTGAGAATTGCCACGACCAATTACATAGAATGTAATATCCAGCAGTGCTTAAGGTTTGATATAGCGGGATAAACTTTAACGTGTATATATTATATAATACCTGCTAATAAAGTGTAACATACATATCTAATGTTGTCTAGAAAGTGTCTGTATAGATAGCTACTGTTTCCCGGAAAGTATATGCAGATATCTAGCATTGTCTAGAAAGTGCCATATAAATAGCTACTGTTTCCCGGAAAGTATCATGTAGATATCTAATGTTGTTTAGAAAGTGCCATATAAATAGCTACTGTTTCCCGGAAAGTATCATGTAGATATCTAATGTTGTTTAGAAAGTGCCATATAAATAGCTACTGTTTCCCGGAAAGTATCATGTAGATATCTAATGTTGTTTAGAATGTGTCATAAAAATATATTACTTCTTTTTTCCTCGAAAAAGGGACGTGTCTAAAAATGTTAGATCAAAATGAAACATTTCTTAAATCCACCTCCACGTCAACTGGGACCACAAAGTTAAAAAAAACAATAAAAATATGTGAGAACCTCTGGAATAACCTATGTTATATTTATCAGGCGAGCAACTAATTTACTAAGTGCTCAGCCGATGCTAGTGAAAGGCACAACGTTTTTGTACCCCGGCGTCCAATGTTTGTCTGTATAGACGTCCTCTCGCCTATTACCATTCAGTCAATACCCGATCGCGGGGCGAGGGCAAGAGAAACAGGCTTTTACCGTGTTACATCACGGCAGTGGAGATGAGGATAAAGCGAATAATAATGGGAGGACGATGGTGGGGCCGGTATAGTACACGGCTGCACGCGTCGTCCAAGGTCACGCTGTGTCTATAATGGACTTTAACTTTAATTACACTAATGAAATTGTTGAACAAGCAGCACACAATGTTAAATTTGAAGAGAAAGAAAAAAAAAAAGGAGGGGGGTGTGGTGTGGTGTCCCTCAGTCGGTCGAGTATCTTGCACCATCAAGCTATTACATGTTGGGTTTCAGTACTGGCCTGGGCTCGATGATTCTCAAGGTATGCCAGTTGTACCCTAAATAAAACCCACGTTTGAAGAAAGTCGTGTCAACGCCAGCAGTGCTTTGACTAATGTTAGTTTTACTTGCAATACCATTAGAATCACATCCTGCCCCCCCCCCTTTTTCGTCATTCATTGGCCCTTCGTCCTTTCCCCCTGTCCTTCCTATGCCCCGTCCTTCAATCTGCCCCCATCATTCCTCTGCCCCGTCCTTCTCTGCCCAAAACATCTCCTTAAAAATGAAATCTCCCCATCTAGATGCTAGTTGTTAGTGGCAGGTCCCTAGTCTGGATTTTTATGTGGCCAAACATCTTGAGACCGACCGATACAGCTTCCGGTTTTTCAGCCCAGCTCATTAAAAAACATTTACAACTCAGAGGCATTGGGCTCATGGGTTCTCTCCCCATCTCTGTCTTTCTTTCTCCCTCAAATCTCTAACTTTTCTTTTTAACTCTTTTTATTTCTTTTTACTCTCTCTATCTCTCTCTCTTTCACTCCAACACTCTCTATCTCTCTCTCTTTCACTCTAACACACTCTCTCTCTCTCTTTCACTCCAACACTCTCTATCTCTCTCTCTTTCACTCCAACACTCTCTATCTCTCTCTCTTTCACTCCAACACTCTCTCTCTCTCTTTCACTCCAACACTCTCTCTCTCTCTTTCACTCTAACACTCTCTATCTCTCTCTCTTTCACTCTAACACTCTCTCTCTCTCTTTCACTCCAACACTCTCTATCTCTCTCTCTTTCACTCCAACACTCTCTATCTCTCTCTTCCCTTGTTATCTCTCATTTTCTATTGTCAAAGATGTCACTTTCTCCCTGTCTCGCTCCCACTCTCTCTCTCCTTCTCCTCCTCTCTCTCGATCTGTCTCTACATATGTCTCTCTCTCCTACCCCTATCACTCATTCCCTTCTCTAAAACTCTTCCAGATGTAGGTGATTAAAATTTTATATATATATTTTAAAAAGAAAATATATATTTTTTTTCTGTGACGCAGTGGGCGGACCAAAAGGATTTAAATTGTTTACATTGATTGATTGCCCTTGTATTTATTCATTTATTTGTTTAAAATTTATTTTGCGTTGGGCTGGACTAACTTAACAAAAGTGAGACGTAACAAAACAAGGTCGGAGTAAAGAGAAAGTGTTAATGATGATTGCGCATGGTCGTTCGTAAGATCTAAAGACAATCTTCACGTTATAAGATTTGATGTCGACATTGGGGCCCATGGATTTTTGTAAGACTGTGGATTGAGCTTTAAGAAAAATAATATATATATATATATATATTGCCTCCTCCTCCCCCCCCCCCCCCGCGGGTTCTGTTTACTCTTGGTCGATATGGAAACAAAAGTCGCAATTTAGAGTTGATAAAATGTAACTTTCAAAATGGGGTAGTCTTGGTTAGAATGACTACTTAACTATGGTGTATGGTAGCACACATTCAATTGATTTGTACTTTTGTCTTGCATTGTAGCGAATCAATGCATAATTCATCGTCTTTCCTAGCAATTGATTTGTACTTTTGTCTTGCATTGTAGCGAATCAATGCATAATTCATCGTCTTTCCTAGCAATTGATTTGTACTTTTGTCTTGCATTGTAGCGAATCAATGCATAATTCATCGTCTTTCCTAGCAATAGATTTTAACACAAAAAAAAAAAAATTTCTTTTCAAATTAAAAAAAAAAAAAAAAATTAATATAAGTGTGGTGATGGAGGCGTTAGAATATATATGTGCCATTAGTTCCCTTACGTTGCGAGTTGTCCTTGTAAATTCAGCAAACAACTCAAATCGTGTTCCAAAAGCTATTCCTATTTAACCCCCCCCCCCCCTTTTTTTTTTTGTCTTTATTTCTTTGCCATAACATTCTATAAATAGAAAACCATTATTATTATTTATTTTATTTTACTTTTAAACCTATAAACGTGTGTCCAGTTTCCACACGTGTGTCCAGTTTCCAAACGTGTGTCCAGTTTCCAAACGTGTGTCCAGTTTCCAAAACATATTCTACGTCACTTCCAGTTTCTAACTTCCGGCCTGAGTTTCCAGGGGAGGCGTCATTAAAATTCATCCCTTAAATTGAACGCTTCTCCCCCTTTTAACCGACAGCCGGATAACTCGATTCCTTGGATTTCCCGATGAGGTCCCTGGAATATTTCTTTCGGAGGTGCAAACATGGCGCTCAATAGAGATGTGGTTTGAGGGGAAGGGGGGGTGGCGGGTGTTAAGTGAAGGAATAGCCTGGAAGCTTAGACGTTTCATAAAGCTATGAAGGAACCGGAGAGGAAAATAAATATACATAATTAGAGAAGCAGTTGTAAACATGAAATTCATGAATGTGTTGGATGACATGGAACAGAGACAAAGAGAGAGACAGAGCGATACCGATGGAGAGAAACATAGAAAGGCAGAGAGATACTTTTGGTTAATGAGGCTTAGAAACAGTTGAAAACATGAAGTATAGAAAAACAGATGACCTCAAACATACAACTATGACTGTGGCCCAATAACCTCAAACATACAAATCTGACTGTGGTTTAATGACTTCAAACATACAGATATTACGGTCCCCTCCATCTTGACTCAATATCATACTCATTCTTCCCCGCTACATTTATTACAGCGCCCACATCCCAGGTCAAGAATATTGATTATGACAGCAAACAATTGTTTATTTTTTTCAATATATATATATATATTTTGTTCCCCCAGTAACCGTTGTACGCAGGCGTCTGATACAGACATAATTGTTAACACAATATAATGGTGACCTAAAAATGGCGATCCGATTGCGCATGTCAGCGAATTACGTAAAAATAGCGTGGAAAATATAAATAAGTTTGTTTTTTTTAAATGCTCAAGACATAATAGAACTTGTAAGCTAAAAAAAATGTATCGGAGTCAGACAAGATGACGAGAATACATTAGAGTCGCATGGGGACAAAATATAATAATGATACATAAATTAATTTTTAAAATATTAATTAAATAATTAATTAGTTCTAATTTTAAATATTAAAAAAAAAAATTAATTAAAAAAAAATAATATAAAAATTTCATTTAAAAATTTCATTAAAAAAAATTCATTTAAAAAATTCTTTAACAAATTTCATTTAAAAAATTACATAAATACATTTTTTTTGTTTTTTTTTAAAGTTAACGATTATAAAAAAAAAATAAAGTATAGAATTAAAGAAAGGTTTGGAAGCAGAGATCTTACAAACGTCAAAAAGGTATACGGACATTATCCAATCACTGATTTATAGGGGTAGTTTGAATGAGTTTCCGAAGAAGAGGTCGAACGGCGTACTGCAATGAAAATGTACCATGGTCGTTGACGTGTTGGTTCTACAGAACAATATTCTACAGAACATACAATATTCTACAGACATACAATATTCTACAGACATACAATATTCTACAGACATACAATATTCTACAGACATACAATATTCTACAGAACATACAATATTCTACAGACATACAATATTCTACTGACATACAATATTCTGATGCTAGCGCGCGACGTCAAGCTGTGACGTTATTTCCGTTTATGTTTTATTTATTTGTTTTTTTTTACTAGCTATAGCCCGCCAAATAATGGCGGCGGCAATGCGTGATCTTTCCATCTACTAAAGTTACTTGATAAAGTATGCATTTAAGTAAAGCACTATATTAGAATCCCAATTAGTGCCCCCCCCCCAACCACCCATTTTCCTTGTATACGCCATCGCACAATATTTTTATGTCCCTGGACTATATTAATATTTGAATATCCTACCCACCATAATTTCATTTAGACTATTTCTGTAAAACTAAAGAAAATGTTACGCACCAAAAGTGATATTTTTTAAGACTCACATTCATTTCAGCTAAAGGGAATTGTATTTTGCGCATAAAATCTCTATCATGTTTGCGCATACATTCAATATTCATCAATTTCGACCCCAGTAGCCAGTGGACCCCTAATTCCAAGCATTTTTTTTTATTTTTATATTGGCGTGCGCTAGGATAGAATCCTAAGTATGACAGGTTTACTCAGGGAACAGACAGGTAATGGCCGCTTTCAAGTGTCACGTGAGGACAGAAGCGTTACCGGATGTGGACAGACATGTGACATGCACAAAGTTCACGAGATGTCGCGCGCGGAATGGTCACTGTGGTCGTGGGTGGCAGGTGATGCAATTACATGACGTGTCCTTTTTGTTTAATTTTTAACCTTAACATTTAAGTGAATACCAAGCTAATAATAGTTAATGCTTATAATAGTTTATTTTTGTACTAGGTAATGAGTGTAATAAATGTTGCTTATAATAGGTAATGATTATAATAGGTCGTGCTTATAATAGGTCATGCTAATAATAGGTAGAGTTCCAGCATACGATAATGTATGTGTAGACTCCACGAGATATCAAAGGTAATGCACCAACTGCTATATTACGAGCGGGTCTCAAGTTACGTTTATTTTTAAGCATCAACGTTAAGGCCATTAATAGTTGGGCAAACGTGTCATCTCCAATGTAAACTCACCGCTTAAACCCTGTGGCAACAGTAACGATGTCCACTGTTTAGCACTCAACCTCTCTTAAATAAAATAATGCACTCAAAAGCACCACAACAACTACCGGGTATTTAACCGACAATGAGGAATCCACGATGTTTCATATACAGTTATCTTACGCCAGATATTCCAAACCCTCACCTTTACACACCCCCCAACACACACACACAAACCACCCGTATGACATCCAACGCAAAAGACAAAGACAAGCAGGGAGAATCTGGTTATCCATATCTCCCTACACAACCACGAGAGGCCCTCGTCATCCTTCCAAGGAGTGTGACAGGTGCCCGTAATGAGAAAGATTTTATTTAAATTATCCGAGAAACAAAAGACGGGCCGACGGAAGCCGGGCCCCGGGGGCCACAGGCTGGTAGACGCAGATAGAGGGTATCGTATGCCGGCCTCTGGTTTCCCGCGTGTCTATGCACGTGCATTTCATCAATTAATCCGTTCTAGAAAATGACGAGAACTTAGATTCATGTTAACCGAGGCGGTCCCGAGTGCAGCAAGATCCGAGGTTTTCTTTTTTTCCCCAGCCGTGTCCAGCCGTTGTTTTCTGGATTCTAAATCAGAATTAGACATTTGACGTCATGCACATTTTGTCAGAGTCGTTGTAGTACAGTGGTTCTCAACCTTTCTAATGCCGCGACCCTTTAATACAGTTCCTCCAGTTGTGGCGACCCCCAACCACACAGCTATTTTCGTTGCTACTTCATAACTGTAGAGTATATGTGTTTTCCCATAGTCTTAGGCGACCCCCGTGAAAGGATCGCTCGACCATTAAAGGGGTTCGCGACCCACAGGTTGAGAACCGCTGGGGTAGTACATCGCAACCAACAAAAATATATATATATATATATTAGCATCTTAGCATCATTTTATTATTTTTTGTTCCTCTTGACATCGACTGGATGCTTCACTCAGCATGGAACTAGCTACCATTACCAGGCACGCCAGGTGGAACGGATATCACAGACCGTGATGGTCTCTGCGGCTCCATAACAGAGTGAAGTGGCAGACTGTGCTACTGAACAGTTCAGCCGGCGTAGCCGTGAACGCATGTGCTCGGATTAACACGTGTCTGAGGTGGGATGAGGGGGGTGGGAAGCCACACAAATTCATCCGGAAGCTGTATTCGTGTAATACTTCATTTACTACTTCATGTATTACTTCATATATTACTTCGTAAATTACTTCATTTACTACGTCATGCATTACTTCATGTATTACTTCATTTACTACTTCATGTATTACTTCATACATTACTTCATGTATTCCTTCATTTACTACTTCGTGTATTACTTCATTACAACTGCATGTATTGCTTCATGAATTACTTCATATATTACTACATGTATTACTTCATTCATTACTTCATTTACTACTTTATGTATTACTCCATGCATTATTTTATGTATTACTTCATGTATTACTTTATGTGTTACTTCATGGAATCCTTCATTTACTGCTTCATGTATTACTTCATGTACCACTTCATGTATTACTTCATTTACTACTTCATGTATTAATGACATGTAACCACCCTCCCTCTGAAGCTGACATGCTACCCTCTCTTAACATGGTATGCTACTCTCTCTGAACATGGTATGCTACCCTCTCTGAAGCTGACATGCTACCCTCTCTTAACATGGTATGCTACTCTCTCTGAACATGGTATGCTACCCTCTCTGAACCTGACATGCTACCCTCTCTTAACATGGTATGCTACCCTCTCTTAACATGGTATGCTACCCTCTCTTAACATGGTATGATATCCTCTCTTAACATGGTATGCTACCCTCTCTTAACATGGTATGCTACCCTCTCTGAACCTGACATGCTACCCTCTTTGAACCTGACATGCTACCCTCTCTGAATCCGACCATTGTTTCCAGTTTACCATTCGTTTTCTGCCCATTGATTTTTTCTCTTCTTTTAATTTCGTTCACCCACACTCCTTTGTTTTGTTGTTTTTTTTGTTTTTTTGTTTTGTTCTATTTCTCTGCTTCTCGTTCATGTAAATCTATTTTCATGCCTGAATGTTATAGCGAGCGTCCCGAGCAAGGTCCGGTAATTGTTGGACAGTTTGGTGTGAGTTGTTTGCCCTTGTCCACAACTTGTGGTTTTTATGTCTGTCTGCGCCTAATGTAAACATACATGGATAGATTCTTGGGGAACGGCTCGAGTTTTGTCTGTCCGTGAGTCTGAATGTTGGCCCACACAGACACGAGGGATTTGTTCTGTCTCTTTGGTTACGTCGAGTTGTCCGCGTCTTGTGTGTCTGGTCTGATATGTCTGGAGCGTTGGATGTGTCTGTTGCGTCTGCCCACGGGGGGGAATTGGGTCTGCTTCTTTAGTTACGATGAACTATCTGTCTTTTTAAAGGGTTTTTTGTGTCAAGTCTGTGTGTTTGCTATCAATGAGTCGGTTTCCTGAAAGTTTTTTTTTTTTCAATAATGATAAGATTCCGAGACTACTTGCATTCTTCGAGTCTTCTTTTCCTCCGTTCTCCATATGACTTCTCTTGCCAGCCTAATCCCCATATAGACTGGTGGGACTTCGATACAAACAAGACCCTGACAATTGTGCGTGTTAAGGACTTCAGTGTATATTGTGATTGCGTGTTGCTTAGCGATTATATGTCTTGCTTTATCTAGTATGCTTAGTATTTTGTGACGTATTTTGTGACGTATTTTGTGGGAAGGGGAAATGACGCATTATTGTGGAGTTGTTGTGATCGAGTCATGGCAGTTGACGGTTTACTTGTGTTAAAGAAGATACTGTATTGTAATAATCAATGGTTTGTGAAGTTAATATAATTAGCTCCTAGACAAAGCGTAGCCATCGAATCCTGGGCCGTATCGGTTCGTCACATTGCGTTTAAAAAAATGTATAAATAACTGAGGTATAAATATATAAATATATAAATTAAAGGGGGAAAAAAAGAACTCGGTTACATATTGAAAAAAAAATGCAATGCTGTTCCAATGGTTGTCCCGCTTAGTTTAGTTTCATGGCAGATATGCCGAACTTTCACGAGGAATTTATGTTACTGGACTTAAATAGTTGGGTCAATAAAAAAGTGGATCATAAACTTGATGGTTTGTAATTATTTGATCCAATTCTCAGAATAAAATATATTCTTAAAACAGATTAATTAAAAAAAAAAAATAATACAAATAAAATAGAGTTGAGAAAAAAACTTGTGAAACTAGTCATGGTCCAATGAAGAATGTTAAATGATCTTCGATGAACCAATGAAGAATGTTCAATGATCTTTGATGTACCAATGAATAATTTCCAATGATCTTCGATGGACCAATGAAGAATGTTAAATGATCTTCGATGAACCAATTAAGAAAGTTTAATGATCTTCGATGAACCAATTAAGAAAGTTTAATGATCTTCGATGAACCAATGAAGAAAGTTCAATGATCTTCGAAATCGAATAACCGCGTGATCGTTTCCTTGACGTCTACTGGGTCTGCACAGCTGCTTAGAAATGAGACACAGGCCGCTGGGCATACACCGTGATTAAATTAATGATTGTTCGATTTACACATTTGTGGCAGGTCCATGGCGACCGCTCTGTCAACGCTCTGTCAACGCCCTGTCAACGCTATGTCAACGCCCTGTCTACGCTATGTGCGCTCCTCGCCGCTACGCATATCGTAAAGACAAATAAAGAGAGTTTGGGGAAAACAGCAATGCTAAACATATTTGGGAAAGTTAGTCGATGTAATTAGAGACTGCTTACTTAAGCCTTTTACCCCGCCAGTTGGCATAGGCCATCTACAAGATTGTTTCCATTTACCTTGATCCGGTGCTTTCCTATCCCATACTGTGTGTAACTTCCTCTTATTCTTTCTCCATGCATCGCATACCTTGTGTGTCTGCCTCTATATCATGTATATATATATATGCCCCATACTGTGCGTGTCTGTGCCTAGCTCGAGTCTCCATGTATCCCATATTTTTCGTGTCTGCCTCCCGGTTGCGTCTCCACGTCTCCGTCAACTTTGTGTGTCTGCGTCTGGTTCGCGTCATCGTGTATTCGTTGGCCTTCCTCTCTTCCTTTTACCTTGTGGATTCCATGCTAAAGACGGTCTGCTGATGTTATCTGAGAGTTTATGTAGAGCGTGACCTTTCCACCTCAGTATTTTCTATAGGATAACTTCAGCGATAGCCTCTTGATGTGTCCTTTCTAGTAAGTCTTTGCTGATGATGATGTGTCGCCATTCGACACTCAAGTTCTTTCTAAGGACGTGTTCGTGAATGTCTGTACTTCAAGTTTCGGATCCTTAAAGCAAGACTGTTTTGTGAGTCTAACTTCGTGTACCACCCTGCTCTGGTACGCCATAGTTTCGTAGAATATTTTGTACACATTGTTCGGTCCAGCCAATCAAAGTAGTGGATGAAACGAGGTAGAGGTGGGATTCCTCTCGATGCGGACTGTTCTACAAAGATGCGTAGTGTTTGAATGTGTTATGTGGATCATCTGTTTCTGTGGAAGCCACCCCGTCGATCTTGTGGGTGCGTGTCGATCTGTTCCTTCATTCTGTTCAGAAGTATCATGTTAAATATATTTCCTGGGACCGGTGTAATGTCTCTGTAATTTGCAGAGTTGCTGAGATCCCCTCTAATTGGAATCTTGATGAGGTATCCTACTTTTCAATCTTTTTGGAACTCTCTCTTCTTCCCACATCTTTTCAAATTGATGGTGCCAAGCAGGGTCGTCACCTTGGGTAGGGCCGGGTGTGATATTCCCCCCCCCCCTCTCCACACGAATTAGAAGGTTTTATTTAAGTTGATATTTGCTGTGGCGCATCCAGTAATAGACAATTCAAAAAACCGGCCAAGTTTTGGTTTTGCCCCCACCCCACCCCTTCGAAAAAAAATTAATTGACACCCCTGGTTCCATCTAGCATATTTAATATTGCATCTCTATGCCTGCTCTTATCATCTCTGTTTTTATCATGCTTCATAGCCAGAGCTGGTTGTTATCATGCTTCATAGCCAGAGCTTGTTGTTATCATGCTTCATAATCCTGTGCTTGTTGTCATCATGCTTCATAGCCAGAGCTTGTTATTATGCTTCATAGCCTGGGCTATATCTTCCTTATTAGAGGCACTGTCTTCTATTTGTAAAAGTTCATTTGATGTTTATATACCAGGATTCATGTTGTTTTTAATTGTAATGAACAATGCACCCGACACTTAGAGACAATGCCAAATGAAAGAGGAGTGAAGAGGGGGCATCACCAGAAACCCAGAGGAAACGGCTCATAGGCAGACCTAGGCTTTCTTGGATGGATGATGTGGATATAAAGAAAAGAAATTCTACAACTGCTGTGAATCCGAGCATGGAAAAGTAAAGCATTAGATAGGTCTGAGTGGAAAGAAGTGGTGAGGCAGGCCAAAGCCCTACATGGGCTGTAGCGCCACAGGGATGGATGGATGGTCTGAGTGGAAGGAAGTGGTGAGGCAGCCCAAAGCCCTACATGGACTGTAGCGCCACAGGGATGGATGGATGGTCTGAGTGGAAGGAAGTGGTGAGGCAGGCCAAAACCCTACATGGGCTGTAGCGCCACAGGGATGGATAGAACAATGCACCGTCTCAAAATTCAGAAAAGGGTAATGTATGCTCCCAGGTAAACGATCCAAGATAATTTTCATAGCTAATGCCCACGGGTAATATCCCCGGGTAATCTTCCCAGATATTTCCCCAAGCAATGTTCCCTGGTAATGTGGTCATTTTATGCCACCTTCTAACGTCCCTTGGTATAGTTCTACAACCATAGCTCGGCCGTTTTTTGACTTTGTCTGAACACATTCATGCCTGAGTTATAACGTGAATCATAAATTGTATCTATAAATCGTTATACCAGATCAGTAGTGATCACTGGTTCGATTAAGTTCTTTACTCACCTCTGTAGAATTAAAACAATTTAAATAATACAAATAGTAAAAACATATTTTCAAAAAAATTTAAACACAAACAAACAAACAACAAAACAAATACCGCTATGTTTTACAAAACTCTTCTCACAAGCGGAACACAATTGTGGCACAACTTCACAGGAGAGACACGAACAAAGGCCGGCTATCGGATGCGCAATTATTGGTCGCAACACAACAACAGGCATTAGGGACACAATTCATCAAACGAACAACCGACACAATAGGTCCACAGTACAGATCGGACGTCGGACAACGACACAGGGGAGCAGTGGGCTAACGATCAACGAGTGACTCACGCATCACTTGGCTTGTAACACAGGTGGGGTACTTACTGGTCCAGTCTGAAACGAGAGGAATAGAGAAACAATGGTCAATAACTGGTTGACAGGTAGCAAAGCTGAGTCGTCGGAAAGAGACCGCTTTCCCGCCCCCCCCCCCCTTTGCACCCAACCATTTCCCCAGTGGGGCCGGTTTTAAATTAAAAGGGCAAATTACAAATATTTTGAAAAATGCATTAAACCAAAACACCCCCCCCCCCCCTTAATTTTCCGCCCATCCATGTAACAACAACATCTAGTGACACTAGTGTGGGGACAGACGAACATCTAGTGACACTAACGTTACGACAGACGAACATCTAGTGACACTAACGTGATGGCAGACGAACATCTAGTGACACTAGCGTGGTGACGGACGAGCATCTAGTGACACTAGCGCGAGTAGTAGACGAGCATCTAGTGACACTAGCGTGGTGACAGACGAGCATCTAGTGACACTAGCGTGGTGACAGACGAGCATCTAGTGACACTAGCGTGGTGACAGACGAGCATCTAGTGACACTAGCGTGGTGACAGACGAGCATCTAGTGACACTAGCGTGGTGACGGACGAGCATCTAGTGACACTAGCGTGGTGACAGACGAGCATCTAGTGACACTAGCGTGGTGACAGACGAGCATCTAGTGACACTAGCGTGGTGACAGACGAGCATCTAGTGACACTAGCGTGGTGACAGACGAGCATCTAGTGACACTAGCGTGGTGACGGACGAGCATCTAGTGACACTAGCGTGGTGACAGACGAGCATCTAGTGACACTAGCGTGGTGACAGACGAGCATCTAGTGACACTAGCGTGGTGACAGAAGAGCATCTAGTGACACTAGCTAGCAGAGTAGTTCCAAACTGGTGTACACAAAAAAATATAATGATGTTTGATGTATGATGTATGGATGTCTCTCGTTATCGATGTCATCAGGAGTATAGCTTTAGTTGATAATATACGGATGGGTGCCGGAGGTTGGAAGGAGGGAGGGAGGTAGAAAGGGAGGAGGAAGAGATGGCTTGTGGGAGAGAGTGAGGGGGAAGGAATTGAAAAAAAAAGTAGGAAACGAAGGGGTGCAGGGGCAGAGTTAGGAAGTAAGGTGGGAGAGATGGAGCGTGGGAGGGAAGGACGAAGGTGGGAGGGAGGAGGGAAGAAAAGGAGGAAGGATTGAGAGATGGAGGGTTGACTGGAGGAGGGAATGAAGGAAAGGAGGATGGAAGGAAGGGGGAGAGAAGGATGGTTGGATGATAGTAATGGAGAGGCAAAGAGATGGGAAAACAGGGAGGGGAGTGATGATTGGGAATGAGAGCGGAATAAAATCGCTGTCTTTTTTAGGGTGCATGAGCCCCTAGGCCAAAAGTCCAGACCAGGTGATGACAAAGCCATTCTCGTTACATAGCGCACATTAAAGGGTCGGTTCACACGATCAAACTTTCCTTCAAGCATTTGATGTAATTCGTGTATGAAGTTAATGAAGCCTTGTCACAACTTTCAATGTACTATTTGTTCAAATTCCCCCAAAAAGAAACCACGCACAAAATAGTGCGTCCGTACAACAATTTGACGCGAAATTTGATCGTGTGAACTGACGCTTACAGTTACCGAATAATACTCTAATCAAAATGAAATTAGGTGCACCTCATTCCCATCGATGCAATTCGTGTATGCGTGTGTTATAGTTTGAGAACCGCGTGCATTTAAAATGAAAAAAAACAAGAAAAAAAAACATAATTATTATTATGCGCATCGTTTTAATTTATTCATCAGGTATAATGGCACGCTGACACCGAATGAGGTTACACCCGGTCAAAATTGCCCCGTAAAGCCGTTTGGTTTGGCTGCTACCCCTGTTTTTGAGGCAGTGAGTGAAGATGGTGTTTAATACAAAAAATGTATTAACAAAATAATAATAAAATATGCCCAGCGACTCCGATAAAAACCGTCAATCTTTTGCGTGTTGCGGGCCTCGGATTGGATTGCGCGCTGTGAGATTAATTGCTGGTCGTATATCACACAGCGGGTACAAATACACGGAGGGATGCACGCCATGAACGAGATTTGAGCTCAGCTTGAAATGTCAGCCGTCGACAGGACATTCAGTTTAACAAGAGTGTCTATCATTACCGTTAACAAAGAATAGTTTTAAAAAGTTATTTCCCTATTCTAAATGTAATTATGCATCGATCTGTCTGATCATGTCAGTAGACATGACCTTCTGTCTGCTTATGACAGTAAATGCGATCTTATGTCTGCTTATGTCAGTATATGTGACCTTATGTCTGCTTATGTAAGTAGTCATGATAGTATGTCTGATTATGTCATAGTCATTACCTTCTGTCTGCTTTTGGCAGTAGGCATGACCTCCTTTCTGCTTATGTCAGTAGACGTGCCATTATGTCTGCTATTGTCATAGTCATTACCTTATGTCTGCTTTTGGCAGTAGAAATGACATTCTTTCTTCTTACGTCAGCAGTCATGACCTTATGTTCACTTATGTCAGTAGACATGCACTTCTGTCCACTTATGTCAGTCGCAACGACTTCGTTTATTTAATCTCTCGTCTCACATTCATTCCCTCGTACACATTTTAATTAATCATTTCACAACCGCAGACATCATCATGTCGTGTGTATTGGTTGATCGAGATACATTCCAATTTTTGATATCACTCTATTGCAAGGCTTGCTCGGATCCCATGATGAAAAACAAAGGTGTATGAGTTTTCGCTGATACCAGACTAACCAGGTGTCATTATGACGGGGGTCGAGTGTGTGTGTGGCCGGGGGGGGGGGGGAGAGGTGGGGGATTGGGGGACCGGAAACGGTTAATCCTATTTCAAAAACACGATTTCCGAATTGTAATGTAACTCATTTCACCGAGTTCCGACCAAGGATTCTAGTGTCGTAACAGAAATACCTGACGGGTTTGTGTGCATGCGTGTTTGTGTAAAAGTGCGCGTGTGTATGTGTGGATCTGTGTAAGTGTATGAGTGTGTGCGACCATGTGTGAATGTGTATGTGTGTGTGCGTATGTGAGTGTGTGTGTGTTTGCGGGGTAGGACAAAAACTAATGTTTGTAGCGTTGAATACGAGAGATGTCCTAATGGATATATATATAGATATATATATATATATATAAACTAACATGGATATAAAAAATGAAATATAATAATTTAAAAAGAAAACACATATTGTACCAAACCGATATGGACATAAAACATAAAACAGGCAGAGATCCACACAACGTAACTGATAAAAATTACAAAAGAAATGTTAAACATTTACAGAAAACAATTAAGCAACAGTGCATGTGATGACGCGAATCTTTGCGCTACAATAATGGCCAGATACGTCCCATTACACACATAATGGCCTCAATATTTTTAAAACCATTTTATGCACAATACAAATCTCTCATTTTTAGAACAATCATTACACAATTAATGTTATAACATTTTCAGAAGTAAGAACAACTTTAACAAAAACAAAAGTGTAATGCACTTGATCTTTTGCAATACCATGCAGCCTACGCCCCTGCATTGATTGTCATACGTTACAATGCCAATCTCCCGAACACCATCCATAACCCGAGCTGCCGTCCGTTCAAATCAAAACTCATACGACAAACAAACTGTTTCCCTAAAGCAGGTTCCTTTCTGTGAAGAAAATCGACTACTGAAACCAAGAAATCACACACCGTGATAACGAAGAAAAAAATAAAACATAAAATAAAAATCAATCGATGAACACTGTGACAAATCAATACAACCAGAACGCATTGATCTGCGTGCGCGCCGAAACCTTCGAGCCGGTGTTCGCTGCAAAGATAAGGATCTATAAGCCTGCACTGCCCCGCATGAAAGCGTGACATTTAAACAGTGGGGGCTCGGCTTGGTTTTCTTCTCATTTGCTTTTTTTTTTCCCCCTCCCTACTGCCATTTTCACATAATAATCCACCACTTGGCAAGGACAATTATTTCTTTCATCGCATTTACTGAACGCTCGCTGTGGTGCGCAATGGTGCGGGGTGTTAACGGATGCGACTATTAAAAGCAATTGAATAATTGATTGAAATAATTTATCCGTCACCTGGAAATCACTTACATATACACGACGATCATTTTTTTTTTTTTTAAAAGGTCAACAAGTGAGGACGAGAGTAACAATCTGACTTTTGTCTTACTCGCGCTGAGTTACTCGAGTCACTGAGGTGGTCATAATCGGTGACGGAAAGATTCATTGGGTCAAAGTGTCGGGCTAACTTGCGTTACTGACATCACTTTCTCAGGGGTACTCTCTAAACCGAACCAATACGAAATGACCGCGTCATGCCTCATTGAGCGTATTCTTTTCTTTTCCTTTTTTTTCCTTCAAAAGATTGTGGGAAAAGACCTGTTTAGGCTTCGGATACCGTTGTTGTGTTTTTTTTTACCCCAGGTTAGGGAAATACGAGTCTTTCGATATGATGTAATATTAATTTGAAAATGCTCATCTCCAAGGGTGGGTCCCGTGTGGGACGAAGCGGTGGGCACAAGAGATGGTTACTCCCTTGACATGTTTAATTTAGTAGACAAGTGTTTTTTTTGTTTTTTTTTCCCAAGCGAACACACATGTTGTTAATTGAAAAATAAACATTTAAAATCAGAGACGCCTCTTGTTTTGATTGGACAGGACGCCGTAACCATTTAAGTATCTAACTGGGTGCCCCACGCCACGCGCCTATTACAAATAAATTACTCAGAAATGTTCCACGAATTAAAAAAACAACAACAACACAATGTGTCCCCCCCCCCCCCCCCCCAAAAAAAAATAAAAAAAATGTTGATTTATTAAAGTGAAAAACAAAAATTAAAGTTTTTGTGAATAAGAGTTCAGCTGCAAGAGAAGGATTATACCTGGATGGCGCAACCTCCAGGGTCATCCCCACTGATAGGATATGAGTCCTATTAGGACACACGTGACAACCCACGACGAGGGGTTCACAGATAAGTCGAGGGCTTTAGTCGAATTGGGTAATGAAAAGTGTAGATTTCCTCCCCATGATAGCAAGATAGCAAGAGTATTTCTTTAGACAAAAGAATCCCACGTTCGATCAAGTATTTTTAATATCATTTAAAACATTTAGCGACTATTGACCCCATCATATGTCGCATTGGAGATGGCGTCGGTGGGCCGTCGAGCGCAAGCTCTTAATGCCCCCCCCCCCGGCGCTCCCCCATCATATACACAGTTTGATTAATATTAACCGCATTATAGAGAGCATTCGATTTGTATTAACCAAATCACATACACCGTTCGATTACTATTTATCACATTATAAAACCTTCAATTAACATTGACGGCAACATATACAAGTTCTGCGGTGATTATTGACCACGCAACACTCGATCACTATTGGCTAAACACTCTCAAGTCCCCGTGTCCAGCTTTGATCAAAGCGTTTCGAATAAAGCCGACTGGAGCACCTCTGCCTGGACCGCAGAGGTGGCACCTTGTTGTTACGGACGGAAGCCCTTCGTTACGCTGGTCGTTATGGGATTGTTCAAGCGGGTAGCCCGAACTCGGGAGCAGTATCAGAGCCGCAGAGCACGCTCTTGATCCAGCAGACGTGGATTCTGAGTGTGACCGGACGAAAGATTAAAGCAGTGAGCTATAAGGTTGGCCTGCATAGGAATAGTGGAGTTCAGTTCTCCGGCTTTACAATGGCTGAGAGTTGAGAGAACGTTTGGAATCATTCGCTTAGAATTTAGATGTGTTGATTGCTTGAATGATAAGAAGGCGTATAAACATCTCTTTCAACAACGGCAGCGGTCTTTGGGCGTAAATATGACATCACATTAATCTTATGGTGACTAGAGGTCTTGTGAAGTCAAGGTGTCTTGTGATGTCCAAATGTCGTGTGGTGTCTAGATATCGTGTAGGGTCTAGAGATCTTTTGATGCCAAGATGTTTTTTGATGACCAGATGTCTTGTGATGTCCAGGATGTGTTGTGGCGACTAGAGGTCTTGTGATGTCAAGAGAGTCTTGTGATGTACAGATGCCATGTAGTGTCTAGAGGTCTTGTGATTTCAAGGTGTCTTGTGATGTCAAGATGTCTTTGATAACCTGATGTCGTGTGATGTCCAGGATGTGTTGTGGTGACTAGAGGTCTTGTGATGTCAAGAGGTCTTGTGGTGACAAGATGTATTGTGATGTTCAGATGCATTGTGATGTCCATATGGCATGATGTACATAGTTCTTGTGTTGTACAGATGTATTATGATGTCCTGATGTCTTGTGATGTCCAAATGTCGTATGGTGACTAGAGGTCTTGTGATGCACATATCTCCCTTGAGGAAAAGACTTCTACCTATGACCAGTCCACTTTCTGAAGGACCTCATCTATAGAACCAGCAATCCTCGTTTGATTAAACCACCTTTTGATTAGCCGGCTAAAACTATTGATAATAGCTTGAAAGACGTTCTGGAGCCCCAAAAAAGCAATTTGTATCATTGCGCTGCTCCGAAGCCTTTAGCTACGGATCACGATAACCACATGCGTTTTTTTTCCCCCAGGTTTTTTTCGTGGGGCGAACGTGTGTGTGTGTGGGGGGGGGGAGGGTGATGGTGGTCAGGATTAGTGCTGATAATTAAGTCGATTTCATCCATCTCAGCTGTTGTTTTTGTCCTAGCCACTCCGTCTGACATGCGCACACGGCATGGCTAATGCTACATGACAGCCGGGCAAAGTGATATTTGCTTTTTATTTTCATATCACCAACCCACGAGTGTGTGATCATGTCTTGTTTCATTTCACCTCTGACCTCACTCTGTCAAAACTTGTTAACAGTAAATTGGTGAGAAAAAGCGACAATGAAAGAAGGATATATATATATATAATTTTTAAAAGTGAAAGAAAAGACAACAACAAAAAACGGGTGTGGGGAGGGGGAGGGGGCGAAAGTAATTAGTTAAAATTAAAAAAACAACAACAAACAAACAGGAAGAGAGAAGGAAATAATGCACAATTTCAAAGAGTAAAAAATTCAATAAACCAATGTGTTATCCGTAATTAGAGACATTTACGCGTTTCGGCTTGATAGACGTTGCGGAATGACTGACTATCTGCGGGTTTTGGGCACGATTAAAATCAACTTTGATGGCAAGAACACAACCTACTTTAATCACAAGACTAAAACCTACTTCGATCAAAATCTACTCTTAACCACTTATGGAAAGTGTACACCAGGAAATGGCACAAGCGAGCCGTCATTAAGCTCTTAATGTCATCTCCAAAGACCCCCCCCCCCCACCAGACTCAAGTTTTAGGGCCGCGAAGCAAGACGTTGGAGATTTGCCAATGTCAGGACAGCCCCCACCAGCACGCATTTGATCGAATACCAACGGAGGCCACCCCAGCCCAAGGGCATCCGGTCGGCCGGTGACTTTCCCAGGAGTCGGGATGGTATGTCTACGTCCAACGTTCTTACATGTCCATCCCGGGGAAGCGTCAGACGGAGCAGCTGGGGCGAAACGGTCGCCTAGAAACAGCTTCATCTTTTGCCGTGTAAACAGAATCATCGGCATGAGGTAGCCACTAACCACCCCACTCGTCATATCCATGAGGTAGCCACTAACCACCCCAATCGTCATATCCATGAGGTAGCCACTAACCACCCCAATCGTCATATCCATGAGGTAGCCACTGAAATATTACATTCACTGAAAAGGACCCCAAGTGTGTAAACAGAATCATCGACATGAGGTTGCCACTAACCACCCCAAGTGTGTAAACAGAATCATCGGCATGAGGTTGCCACTAACCACCCCAAGCCTCTTATCCATTAACGGTAACATTTAATCATGATCCCTACTCTGTTTCTGCCCATTAATTCCAGCTGCAGATTCTCCACAGCTTGTAGCCCTGTAGATGCTACCATTTTTCGACAGATACCATGCATGTCCTTTGTCTGCCCACAAAGGCGCACGCAACGATCGTTTTCTCCCTTGGGTAGCGCCAGATTGGGGGGGGGTATCTTACTCAACTCTTATCTCCAGCACTCGCAAGTCTGATGCGTTGATGAGAAGGACTTGGATACCGTAAGCAAAACTTCACACGCTTTGTGATTGTTCCCCACAGTACTAATGGACGCAAGGCAAAAGTGTGGGGGGGGGGGGGGGCAGCAGGACGGTGTCGAGGACGAGTTATGCTAATTATTTCTCCCAATCCTATCCCGTTGATTAATTATTTAACAACCAGGAACTGCTATCATGCAAAAGGGTGCGCACCCCGGTGAATTATTTAGGTGCGTTTCGCGCGCGCGTGAGGTTCGCGCACCAAATTGTGGCCGCGTCTTGCACCTCGGTTGTCTTACGGCTGATTAGAAAACCCGAACGCGTGAGAATTGAAATAAACGCGGACAACGAGGAGGAGATGAGGGTAAAAAAATGTTTTTAAAAGCGCGTGTCTCACTGTGATGGAAAGAAATAAAATATATGTATCCTATTTTTAAATATGGTAATAATAACAGAACAGTGAGGATAATATTTTATGTGTGTGTAATTGTATCTATGTCAGAAGTGTGTGGGTTTTTCTGTCCCAATCCTTTCTCTTCACCGCTTTTTATATACAAAATGTTACTATCACTCTATCAGATTAGGGTATGGATAATCTTGCAATCAATTATAAAAAAAATTGATCGTGGGCCCTTAATATATAGAAGAAAAAGAAGAAGAATTAGTTAATACAGGGAAGTTAAACTTATAAAGTGGGGGGGGGGGAGGGTAGTTATGGGAGAGGGGAGGTGGAGAGGCATAGACGCTATTCCAGTTGTGGTTTTATATATATATATTTTTTTAAATTTATGCTTATTTAATTTTTTTATTGTTTGAAATAATCTAAAATTGTGTAATCTAAAATATAATTATTATTATTTTTTTTTAATAGTTTTGAAATTCTTTGAATGATTTCCGAGAACTCAGCCCCACGCCTATCGTCATAGTTTTAACTGACATGAAACATCACCATTCTTTAGACACCACATAAAGGAACCTTAACCCTTCCTAGACATTAAGACCGTATTAAAATAGCCACCCCCCCCCCCCCTTTAAATCAACCTTCCCCAATGTACGTCACTGAATAATGATGTTCTCCCCAAAGATCGTTTTACTCACTTAGTTGCACAAAACAGGTTCCATCGAAGAACCTACACTTAAATAATTGATCTCATGCGCCAACTTCACGAGCAGGAAACATGGATTGATTCCGACCGATCGATTTGTTTTTTTTTTTTTGTTGGTTTTTTTTTTTTTTTTTTTTTTACAAAACACGACAACAGCTTGACTGTGATTCAAGGATCGTTCGAGGACATATCGAGTCTTGGGACTAGAAAGTGAAGCACACTTTAAGCACTGGGTGGAGTGGCTTTACTTTTACCACTGCATAACATTGAAATGACGGGGTTAAAAACAATACATCAGGAGCCCCCCCCCCCACCCCATGACCTAGTAACCATATGACCGTTGTTTTGGTATCCATGGATAGGGAGGGGGGGACTCGTGATGTCAATGAAGTTGGGCGATAGGTAAATTTTGCATCCAGCCCAAAGAAACAACTGAAATGTTGGTCATGCGATTTTACGTGCGAATCACTTCTGGTCCATAACAGGCAAAAAACCAAAAACCAACATATTTTTTTCAGGATGGTCAATGATTTTACCAGAATCATACGCAGTCCATGAATTAGACTAACAGTGGTGGGCCAATTATAAGCACATACATAAAATAAAAAAATAAATAATATATACGTATATATTTTAAACCAGCTGAAATAAAAAAAAAAAAAAATCCTTGAATGTTCTCAAACTTTCATAACTGGCATCAATTGAGTAAATGTCTTTAGAACATGAAAATAAGACACATCACACCGATCCTGTTGAAGCGCCCACACCCCCCCCCCTTTTCCAATGATCCAAAGCGGGGTTTCATAACACCCTGCCCTTATCCAGTCACACCCGTGAAATGATTTCTGTGAAGTTTAAAAATAGAACATCCACTTAAAAAACAAAAATAATAAGAAAAATCTATCCAATCCATGTTTATATTCTTAGGAATCTTTTTGATATGTGGATAGGAAAATAAAGAGTGAAATCAACACCCCCCATCAGCTAATGGTGGATATTTTCACACCGGGACAAAATCAACACACAACACTTTGCAGTGTTTCCCCACTCTTGTTTTCCCAAAAAGATCCCCCCCCCCCCCCACTGGCAGCATTAACGGCCCGGTTAAACAGGAACCGGTATGAGTTCACACAGCTCCTGCAATTATCACACCCCCGTGTTGTCTTTTTTCACGTGGTTTTTTTTATTATTATTATTTTTTGTGTGTGTGCTAAGGTGAATCGTGAACATTTTAAATTTGTGTGATTTTATTTATTTTTTTGACCCAGGAAGGGGAGTATGGCAAAAAAAAGGGAAAGAAAATGTGTTTTTGGAACTTGAATTTTCGAACCCCCCCCCCCCCCCCCCCCCCCCCGCCCCAACCCAAAAAAAAAACAATAAATAAACCTTTACATTAATAGGTGTTGAGATCAAAAATAAATTTGTGAAAATATTTGATAATAATCGACGTGGTTTCCAGGCGTTCGTCTGAATCCAGCGTTCACTGGATTGTATCCCAATGAATATGACGTACTTATGTAACATCCGGGACCGCCAAAAGTGAAGTCCTATACCGTAGTCAATTGAAAACATGACACATTTGGGGAACAGAGGATTGTGTCGTAGACATCGTCCTGAAGGGCGTCAATGTGTATGAAATAATAATTATTTCCCTTTAGAGGTCTGATAAATCGATCAATCACAAGCAGGTCTTTGATTTTGTTGTGTGTTTGTTTGTTTGTTTGTTTTTAAAAGCTAGATTAAGGAGCTAAGAGGGACGACTCATTGGAACACAAGGTTAACTTCAGTGCAGAAAATCGCGTCATGTGTCAGGAAAACCTGATATTGTGTTATCCGCTGTCAAGTACAGCCAAATATATCACATCAACTTGAAAAGCATTGAAAATGAATGCATTTGGAGTGGAGGGATAATGGATGGATGGATCTTGGATAACATGCTCATTAATGAAATATATATATATATATATATTTTTAAACATCACAACTCCATGTTTCAGGTTTAATCTAAACAATGAAACATGTTATACAACCGCCGTTGTGTAGGTGTGCATGTTATGTACAACCACCGGTGTGTAGGTGTGCATGTTATGGCCTTAATGCTGCGTTCAACAGCGCGCAAAATAAAATTACCAGAAGTTCGCAATTTTGTAAAACGCGTTACTTGATCGCATAATTCGTCACGTAAATTTAGAACAGTGGTTATCAACCTGTGGATCGCGACACCTTTGAGGGTCGCTCGACCCTTTTCCAGGGGTCGCCTAAGACCATCTGAAAACACATATTCTACAATTATGAAGTAGCCACGAAAATAACTTTGTGGCTCGTGGTTTGGCCGGGGGGGGGGGGGGTAGCCACAAAATGAGGAAGTGTATTAAAGGGTCGCGGCATTAGGAAGGTTGAGAACCACTGCTTTAGAAAATGAGGAGTCCACGCAGTGCCGCCGCTATTGTATGGAGGGGTATGTCTAGTACGCTAATAATACGGATCATTCAAATTTAGATATAGCACTTTTGTTTTTCATTTCAACGCGAAGACATTTGATACCGGGCTGATGTCAATTAATCCTGGAGCTGGTGACCTAACAACGAAGGAAGCCATCGGCTTTAAGAGCAGACCGTCTTGCCGTGCGCATTGAGTTGCAACATAGAGATAAGACCGCCGCTTTCAGGTTGCCGCCATCTGCTATCATGGGCTACCAGACGGTAGGCAAGAGTCCCCCCCCCCTCAACCCCGCTATCTTTTCTTTTTCTGTTTATAGTCGATACCTTTCAATGTGGACAATCTTGTAAGTGATTGTCGGTTTCATTCACAAGCAAACTGTATGGAGTACTTGTAATATGAGCTTTACCTGAATTCGAATATTGATGTTAGTAAAACAACATGGTTTCCATGCCAACAGCCTAAATTAATTCAAGCCTTGAATCTGACAGGAAGCTTCCAAGTGGACTTTGGTCAATAAAAGCCATTTAAAAATAATAATAATAAAAGGCTCGACTCTAGAATTATATATTTTATGACCGCATGGTTGCTCCTAATGGTGTATAGCAGTTGCTCCTAATGATGTATATCAGTTGCTCCTAATGATGTATACCAATTGCTCCTAATGATGCATATCAATTGGTCCTAGTGATGTATATCAGTTGCTCCTAATGATGTATAGCAGTTGATCATAATGATGTATATCAGTTGCTCCTAATGATGTACATCACTTGCTCCTAATGAGGTATAACAGTTGCTCCTAATGTTAGCAGTGTCTTCTAATGATGCGTAACAGTGGCTCTTAATATTGTATATCAGTTGCTTATGATGTATAGATATGGCTTCTTATGCTGTATAGCAGTTGCTCCTAATAGTGCATATCAGTTGCTCCTAATGTTGTATAGCAGTTGGTCATAAAGATGTATGGATATGGCTTCTTATGTTGTATAGCAGTTGCTCCTAATGTTGTATAGCAGTTGGTCATACAGATGTATGGATATGGCTTCTTATGATGTATAGCAGTTGCTCCTAATGTTGTATAGCAGTTGGTCATAAAGATGTATGGATATGGCTTCTTATGCTGTATAGCAGTTGCTCCTAATGTTGTATAACAGTTGGTCATAAAGATGTATATATATGGCTTCTTATGCTGTATAGCAGTTGCTCCTAATGTTGTATAACAGTTGGTCATAAAGATGTATAGATATGGCTTATTATGATGTATAGCAGTTGCTCCTAATGTTGTATAACAGTTGGTCATAAAGATGTATAGATATATAGCTTCTTATGCTGTATAGCAGTTGCTCCTAATGTTGTATAACAGTTGGTCATAAAGATGTATAGATATGGCTTCTTATGATGTATAGCAGTTGCTCCTAATGTTGTATAACAGTTGGTCATAAAGATGTATAGATATATAGCTTCTTATGCTGTATAGCAGTTGCTCCTAATGTTGTATAACAGTTGGTCATAAAGATGTATAGATATGGCTTCTTATGATGTATAGCAGTTGCTCCTAATGTTGTATAACAGTTGGTCATAAAGATGTATAGATATATAGCTTCTTATGCTGTATAGCAGTTGCTCCTAATGTTGTATAACAGTTGGTCATAAAGATGTATGGATATGGCTTCTAATGCTGTATAGCAGTTGCTCCTAAAATTATATTGCAGTTGACCTTGTTGTTGCTGGGTTTTTTTTCGATTCTCGGCTTCCTTGCTGAATCCAGGTTTTCCCATGGTGCCTTAATACGTAAAATTCTAACAGTAACACAGAGACTAGTTTTCTTTATATTACGTGACTAGGAAAATTAAACGAAACGCGTTTTTAAAGATTAAAAAACACAATTTTAAAACAATTTTTTTTAAGGAGATCGCAGCAAAGAGATAGTGGTTTGAACACGTTATGACAGATGAGATCCCAGCAAAGAGATAGTGGTTTGAACACGTTATGAAAGATGAGATCCCAGCAAAGAGATAGTGGTTTGAACACGTTATGAAAGATGAGATCCCAGCAAAGAGATAGTGGTTTGAACACGTTATGACAGATGAGATCCCAGCAAAGAGATAGTGGTTTGAACACGTTATGAAAGATGAGATCCCGCAGCAAAGAGATAGTGGTTTGAACACGTTATGAAAGATGAGATCCCAGCAAAGAGATAGTGGTTTGAACACGTTATTACAGATGAGATCCCAGCAAAGAGATAGTGGTTTGAACACGTTATGAAAGATGAGATCCCAGCAAAGAGATAGTGGTTTGAACACGTTATGAAAGATGAGATCCCAGCAAAGAGATAGTGGTTTGAACACGGTATGAAAGATGAGATCCCAGCAAAGAGATAGTGGTTTGAACACGTTATGAAAGATGAGATCCCAGCAAAGAGATAGTGGTTTGAACACGTTATGACAGATGAGATCCCAGCAAAGAGATAGTGGTTTGAACACGTTATGAAAGATGAGATCGCAGCAAAGAGATAGTGGTTTGAACACGTTATGACAGATGAGATCCCAGCAAAGAGATAGTGGTTTGAACACGTTATGAAAGATGATATCCCAGCAAAGAGATAGTGGTTTGAACACGTTATGACAGATGAGATCCCAGCAAAGAGATAGTGGTTTTAACACGTTATGAAAGATGAGATCCCAGCAAAGAGATAGTGGTTTGAACACGTTATGACAGATGAGATCCCAGAAAAGAGATAGTGGTTTGACCACGTTTTGAAAGATGTCGCGCCCATCACAGTGATTTGGAAATGGAAACACAATTACATGTCCAGCGATTTATTTGTCAGTTATGAGGTCAAATCTGGACTAATCATGAATAAATGAAACGTCCCGAGTCGACAGTAACGGCTTACACCAGTGGTTCTAAGCACGTGCAATTCTCATGGGATCCGCTCCAGGGAATAACATCATTAACTTGTGGGTCACAGGGCAGGCCTAAAGGCATCCCCCCACCCTTAACCATTTATAGAAATTGTATTTAAAAAGAGGATCCACTGGCCTCAACACTGCTTGTTTGTACAGTGAAATGGTAATTAATTAAATGCTTTTCCTGTATCCTTATTATTTACCACGTGCTCCTTTTATTTAGAAGTCAGCCTAACATTAGGAGTTTTTAGGTAAGCATCACAATAACTGGTGGAAAATATTTCAATTCAATGAGATTGTCTTTAAGTTGTCTTCTTTATTGAACATCATTGACTTGATTGACAATACTACTATTATTATATACTATAGACATAGCCCGCCAAGCATTAGCGGCAGCAATGCGTGAACTTCCCATCTACTTAAAGTTACTTGACAAAACATGAACTCAAATAATGCACATTTAAGAATTCAAATTTTTGCTATACCCCTACCCCCCCCCCCCCTGATACGTCACTGCACACTTTTTTTATTTCACGCCCATGAACTATATTAAATATTCTGATGTCCCAACCACTTTTAAACCGAATATTTTTACACCATACTTCAATTTAGACGATTTCATTTTCCGAAAAGAAAATATTACGCGCCAAACGCAGTTGCGTTATTTTAACAAAAAAATATTCATTTAAGGTAGTTATCGGGAATTATATTTTGCGCGCTATTGAACTCATTATTGAACCACACTTTCTTTCAAACATTTAGAATTATCTGTACATACTCTAAATACCGAATGCGCTGATTATGAAGCAGTCCACGAGTCACATCAGAAGCTTAATATTACAGAGATAAAAAAAAAATTTAAAAAAAATATATATATATAATATATATATTAAAAATGTTAAAAGATTTCATTTAAATGGCTACAACATTTTTTTATTATTATTATAATATTTGTTTAACCCTAAATTCATACTCGTACAAGCACAAAACAAAACAATTAATTTAGGGCTTTTAAAATTTAAAATGTTTGACGTTCCGAGTCATTAAAATGGTAATGAGAAATAAATGTTTCAATTTCTATACAAAAACACAGAAAAATAAAACAAACTAATAACATCCATCAGACGTTTAGATTAGAAAATCTAAACGCTTTCTTTTTTTTTTTTTTTTTTTTGACATTGCGAAACACAAACAAAAAAATATTTTAAGCAGATAGATTTGTGTTTGTATCTTTTAAACTCTATTAAAATGTTGCCGCCATGATCTTTAGAAATTAGAATCTTGATCAGCGTTGCTTTGCATTAGAAATGCATATTGTTTTTTAAATTTATTTTAAATTCATTTATCCATCAAAGATATAAGCCGGTTTTTTTTTTTTAAAATTGAAATATATATTTTTAAGACACACAGCGGCGGATCAAGAGAGCAGTATGGGGGATGTCTGGGGAAAGGGCAAATTGTGACATTCTGGGAGTTAGATTATTTAAAAAAAATGTAACAATAAAAACTTTTATTTAATATTAATAATGTAATTACTGAATAATAAGGGGGGAAAAATATACCCTCCCTCTTTCATCCGCCATATTGTTTACTTTTTTTGCAGCGTTTTGCGAGTCTATTTTTACCCAGAACTGATTTTTTTTAAATCTAGAAACAATATTAATAGAATCATGGTTTGCAAAAAAAAAGAAAATTATTTCCAAATTATGTTTTTTTACTCATTCAGAAGCACCCTTTTCAAATTTAGTGTGTCACAATTTTGAAGTGTACAGATATAACCCTCTGAAATATATAATTGATATCTTGTTGTAACATTTCTTCTATAATACCAATAGCGTTTTTAATTTATTTTTTTCTTTTTATGTTGTCGTTTCCTCAACACACAAAAATATCACCATAAATAAATATCCCGCCCCCCTCCCCCAGACCCCCAAACCCCCCCCCCCCCCCCAACTCATCTTCTTCCATTGTAAAGATGCCCACGCCATATCTCAACGGAAACCTCAAAACGTCACAACAGTGCCGCCTCCCCCCCGGAACCAAGTCTGTGTCAGCGATTCCGGCCGTCGACGGATTTGCGAATTCAATTATGGACCATCCGGACTACTGACCTGGGGAAAGTAGCCGGGCACATTGAATTTCCGAGTGAAACGACTGCAAGTCGATTACTCGCGTCCCGGCTCGATACCTCTTTGCCCTCGTGTCGGAGCCGGGGCGAAGAGCTCTGCTGCCTCTGTAACTGTATCTATGAAAATGGTCTGGTTTCATTTTGCTGGACAGGGGTTGAATACAAATTGCTGTTTAAATGTTAATGACCGCCCAGCAGGGGTGTAATGTTCTCACTATTTTTGTATTTTGGGGGGGGGGGGGGGTTGGGTGGGTGGGGAAGGTAAATCAATTGAAGTTACAGTAGAGTGTATTTTTGTTACACCCGGAAGTAAGGCTGGCTGGTGGTGTGTTGAAGTTACAGAGTTCAGCGTTGGAGCCTAAAGAACATGAATAAAACACTTCACGAATACATGTTTTCGGAGATGGAGATGGGGTTATTCATATGTAGTACAATAACTGCGTCCCATCATTCTGCTTATTTTTTTTAACATGAAATGAGGAGACGGGCTCATAGCAGTCATTGCACCTTGTGTCATGTTACGTATAGCAGTCATTGCACCTTGTGTCATGTTACGTATAGCAGTCATTGCACCTTGTGTCATGTTACATTAGTATTTGTTGTAAACGTGTGCATTTAATGTTATATTTTATTGACCAGAGACTGGCGTCATTAATTTTGTTGGGCAAACAACTAGTTTAAAAATCCTCACATGGAATCC
This sequence comes from Omphiscola glabra, assembly GCA_964017045.1. Taxonomy (NCBI): domain Eukaryota; kingdom Metazoa; phylum Mollusca; class Gastropoda; family Lymnaeidae; genus Omphiscola; species Omphiscola glabra. Next base: position 6,816,431 of record OZ024807.1, on the reverse strand, counting down.
ACGGGGAAAATGGAAATAGAGGAATGCCAAAGAATACACGGAGACGCGAGCTAAAGGCAGACACGCAAAATATGGGATACACCTGAAAGCAACTGGAAAGGAAAGCACAGGCCCGTGAAGAATGGAAATTACCTGTGGACCGTCTATGACCCAAACTGGGTGAAAAGGCATACGAAGAAGAAGAAGTAGAAGAAGTGACAGCTAGTTTGATTAGATATATAATTACTGCATCGGTTTGAATTGACAGACATCTTCTACTCCAAATTGCACGGCTAAAAAAAACTAAACGAAAAACCCAGACATCTTAACATTTGTTTTCATGGCAGAACATCACCACATCAGTTGTTTTTTTTTTGTTTTTTTGTGGAAGGTTAGGGGAGGGCAGAGAGCTGCTACACCATTCTGCCTGGGCAGACAACTTGTTCACCATTGTTGTCCGAAGTCCACTGCCGGGCGCCGGAGCCAAGAGCTGTTCAACTTCGGAAGAGATGGTCACCACGAGATCCTCAGCCGTGATCGAGTGGTCAAGTCTATTTCATAAAAAAAGGTCAGGTGGCTGATTATAAAACCGTGACCGACGTGGATTTTTTTTAGACCGGGAATTTCCATAAATTGACTTTATAATGTATTACCGACGCAACGTGGGGCTATCCACACTCAATTACATCACAACACTTCAGAGCAATCTCATTGGTCAAGACACACAATTAATAGCGTCGGATTGGTTTGAAAAAATAAAATGTCGTTTATGCCTATCACGTCATCACGGAGTCTTCAGGAATGGTCAAGACTGACTCATATCGTCTGAAGGTGATCTCAAAATTGCTTCATTTTGCCGCAATTTCATTGGTCCGCGTGGTCTTAATGAATGTAAATGATTGGTCAAAGTGTCATCTATGACGAGGAGTGGGGCGAGGATTCAAACGAAAGAAGGGAACTGAACGTAAAATACATTCTAATGAAACATATTTCCCTGAGTGTTTTGGTGAACGATTCACTATTCTGTATGTGTCATGTGTAAAGGGAAATCATCAGTGATCTGCCAATCAGATATACACATACTAAGATTACCAATCAGATACACACATACTAAGATTACCAATCAGATACACACATACTAAGATTACCAATCAGATATACACATACTAAGATTACCAATCAGATATACACATACTAAGATTACTAATCAGATACACACATACTAAGATTACCAATCAGATATACACATACTAAGATTACCAATCAGATACACACATACTAAGATTACCAATCAGATATACACATACTAAGATTACCAATCAGATGTACACATACTAAGATTACCAATCAGATGTACACATAATAAGATTAACAATCAGATATACACATACTAAGATTAACAATCAGATATACACATACTAAGATTAACAATCAGATATACACATACTAAGATTAACAATCAGATATACACATACTAAGATTACCAATCAGATATACACATTCTAAGATTAACACTCAGAGTTACACATACTAAGATTACCAATCAGATACACACATACTAAGATTAACAATCAGATATACACATACTAAGATTAACAATCATATATACACATACTAAGATTACCAATCAGATGCACACATAATATGATTACCAATCAGATATACAAATACTAAGATTACCAATCAGATGCACACATACTAAGATTACCAATCAGATACACACATAATAAGATTACCAATCAGATATTCAAACGGCATGAAAACAATTCAAATGTATCAAGGACATGACCTCAAAGATGCCACGAAAACGTCATTGTCAGCCGTCTGCCTAAACACGATCACGTGGGACCGAAGCAAACAGAAAGGAATTGAACCTCTCGGGCGGTCCTCGGTACGTGCAACACAAGGCCAACAGAACAGCTCCGAAGATCACGAGCGACAGTCTAGAGAATCCCGGGTCACTATAGCACCTGGTGATGTCTCACCTGTCCTTTGCACTTATTGCACAAGAGCATCTCGTTCCAGAATAGGTATCATCTCCCAGCTGCGCAACCACAGAAAGAATCAGCTGCCACCCCCCCCCCCCCCCACCAATCGAATGATTAGAGCAGTTCTCGTCCAGCCGACGGACAAATCTCAAAAATCACGTAAACAGAATCGAAAAGGTATTGAATTTAAAAAGTGTTATTTATGCTTTTAATATGACACCAGAAATAGCCCGCCAAACATTGGCGGCAGCAATGCGTGAACTTCCCATCTACTAGATATAGCCCGCAAAAGATTGGTGGCAGCAATGCGTGAACTTCCCATCTACTAGATATAGCCCGCCAAACATTGGCGGCAGCAATGCGTGAACTTCCATCTACTAGATATAGCCCGCCAAAAATTGGCGGCTGCAATGCGTGAACTTCCCATCTACTAAATTTACTTGACAAAATTTGAACTCAAGTAACGCACATTTAAGAATACCAATTTTTGCTACACCCCTTCCCCCCATGATACGTCACTGCACACTTTTTTATTTCACGCCCATGAACTATATTAAATATTCTGATGTCCCAACCACTTTTGAACCGAATATTTTTTACACCATACTTCAATTCAAGCGATTTCATTTTCCGAAAAGAAAATATTACGCACCAAACGCAATTGCTTTATATACAAAAAAATTATTTAGCGCAGTTATGGGGAATTACATCTTGCGCGCTAGTGAACTCATTAGTAAACCATACTTTCTTTCAAACATACATACTTATTTGTAATACACTCTCAATACCAATTAGTATTGGGAAGCAGTAAATTAAGAAGCAGTCCACGAGTTACACCAAATGCGTTATAAATACACGAGATACGAAATAGAAGGGGAAATCCAGATGAATATTAATATTAAAAACAAAAAAGAAACTTTAGTTTTCAGTGCGCATTTAGGGGTATTTCCGAAAACTTAAAAAAATCTAAAATCAATAACACTTACAGCGCAATTTTAGAACGATCTCTCACCCGGTAAAACACTGTCGTAACCATGTCTGGACCCTTCCCCCCAACCTATCCCACCCCTTAACTAGATTTCGTCATGACGTCCATCTCACATTTTATCATTTTTAATTTTTTTTAATTTCGTCACTTGCCCGGAGCTGGAGTCGTAGACTTGTTTTCTAATCAAAAGCTAATAATCCATTTAGAGGACACCAATGGAAAACATTACCAAATCTGGTTCCACCAACCCTCTTTTTTTTCCCCCATAAGGCAGGGTCTTTTGTTGTTTGTGATCCTTAAGATTAAATGAATCTCATCATTTAATAACGGTCCGGTATTCTTTTATCTGGGTCACTCTGCGTCTCATGGGTCACGCGCTCGAGTCCCGAACTGGAAAACAGATTGAATAATGTATGCCGACGTGTCGAAACAAAAGCCAGTCAGCCTTGTTTAGTAACGGTTTTATCGTCTCACAATCGCCTGGAGATAAAATACGGAGGATAAGATAGAGAGTATGTGATGGGAAAACACTGGGCAAGAGGGGTGGGAATAGAAGGCGGAAGTAGCTCCACTAAAGAGGAGATAATTGTTAAAGGGTCGTGATGATATGTAAAGTTAATTTAGTCACGCATTTAAAAAAAAACAATAATCATTATGTTATTATGGTAAGTCTTTAAAAACAATAATCACTAAATTGTTATGGTAAGTCTTATTCAGCTTTTAAAGGGGGAGGGACCCGGAATCTAGACGGGGAGGGACCCGGAATCTAGACGGGGAGGGACCAGGAAACTAAAACGTTCGCCTGCTGTGGTCAGGTGTGTTGGCACGGACTGGTCCAGTGCCGATGCGCGCTTGACCACTTTAAGCATGACAGCGATGTTGTACAGCGTGTCTTAATTCAGGTAGGTCATAGTCGACTTTTCAGCTACAAGAACCTAGATATTGATGTTGTCGTATTAGAAAACGACATGAAAAGTATCAATATATCCCTAACGACATATGTAAATTACCAATCTCTCACAAACGACATATGAAAAGTACCAATCTCTCACAAACGATATATGAAAAGTACCAATGTCTCACAAACGACATGTGAAAAGTGCCAATCTCTCTCTCTCACAAAACCCAGCTGCCGACAGAACGGGTGACCGGTCACCAGTTTGTCATTGGTCAATGGAACGGCCATACGGTCACACGCATTTTCCGTGAACGGCTGCTTGGTCATCATGTGTCGCTAAGTAACCATCTGTTCCCGAGGTATTGGTTTCTACACTAAACTAATTCACCTCTTCAGTCTCTACAACTTTATTTTTTACTTTGCACGCAATAAGTGATTAAATTACTCAAAACATTAGTCTATTAAATCAGTCAAGAAGCAACTCCATTAATGTAGACAAAGTCGTCTCAATCTCCTTCGAAACCCGAGATCTCTGAAAATGTCGATTTAAGCTCGTGAATCTTGACAACGCTCAATTGTTTTTGGACACTGCGCCTCAATATTTAATTTGGCTCCTCTTTACGACCACGCCGTCTTGAGACACGATAGATAATATGTGGATGGAGATGTATAGTATCCATATATTAAATGGCAATGAAAGCGAGATTCCTGTTTTAAGTAGCGCTTACAAGGATGCCTCATTTTCGAGGCCAGTGCGACAACGGTGCGGCTGGTGTGTGTTTAGATCCGCGAGATCGTATTTCATTATAAATCAAAGACTACAGCTGTAACGCCATGAAGTTTAATAGTGCTTTGCCAGCAGATTAAAACACACCCAGAAATCAGAAATCGTGTGGCGGATTAATATAGATAATGAATTATAAAAGGCGCGACTACTTCGCCAGCCATATTGGCAAGCATGTAAAATTAGGGTGGGATCTTAAATTGTTCAAATAAGGGGAAAGGGTGGGGGTCGTATGAATCTATGGATTGAGGAAACTTGTATAAGTTGGAGTGCTGGGTGGCCGAGTGGTCTAAAATGAATCAATACAAAGCTAATGGACTCGAGCTCAAAAACATCACCAACATCCCGGAATGGATGGACAACTCCTCTAAGAGCTGGTAAACTCTGAAATAACAACCCGGAGACGGAGTCCCGTAGGCTGTATGACATAGATACGACAGGCAAGGACGAGTGAGTGAGGCTGACGAATTGAGCAACTCTCCCACAATTTAAACAATTCAACGCAAGTCAAGGCAACTACACAAGTTGAAATTCGCCTTGGTCGTCTTCAAATATAATTTTGAGTGACATGGTAATACTCTTTATTTATTGGATGAGCAGTGATTGTTTATATTTCCAATACAAATATACACATTTAAAGTTATTGCAGTAATGCATTGATGTGTGTAAAATCATTGGCCTGACATCTTGAGTGACCATGTCGGGGTGTATCTGAAAACAATAAATATATAACTGGGAAAAGAAGAAATGTTACATGACTATCGGAATGACTATTTTTTCCTAAAACAATAAAAGTATTGAAATTTTGCCCTCGGTTTCTGTGGGTGGCTTCTATAATATACTATGAAAAGAAACATATAGTGTAAGAGCTAATTTCAAAGAAATAGTAGTATAGCCAGATGTACAGATCTATTCCAAGAAGCTCCGCCAATAAGCCCAGCTCATTTCTGATAACACCAGCACCTCCAACCAAGTGCGCATGAACTCTGCACCTCCAACAAAGTGAGCGTGAACTATGCACCTCCAATTAAGTGCGCATAAACTCTGCACCTCCAACAAAGTGAGCATGAACTCTGCACCTCCAATTAAGTGCGCATGAACTCTGCACCTCCAACCAAGTGAGCATGAACTATGCACCTCCAACCAAGTGCGCATGTCTCAATCAAGTTGAAATTAGTGCAGCACTTCAAGAACGATGACGATACAGTAGTCGGGATACAAGACATACACACATGTTGGAGTCGGGATACAGGACATACACATGTTGTAGTCGGTATGCAAGACATACACATATGATATGAGTCGGGATACAAGACATACACATATGATAGGAGTCGGGATACAAGACATACACATATGATAGAAGTCGGAATACAAGACAAATAAATGTGAAGCAAGCACGTAACATTGAAACTCAGATATTGTTTAACAATATGGTCCCTCTGAATTGGGAGTAGAAGCAGACATCGAGACATTGATGAGGGCGAATAAAAAAAAAGAAGAAAAAAAGGTGAGAAAAAAAAAGAAGAAAATCGTGCATCGTATACGTGATATAAGCCAGACAGCATGATTGTTGACCGCTAGTTGATACGTTCTTAATGACACAATTAAAAAACAGTTTAATTTTTTTTTCCTTCTAAAAAGCTATTTATGGAATTCAATTCATTGTGGAAATGTTAAATGTTCTTAGTGAAGAAAGTATACATGATCCGGAGACGCTATTGTCTCGTATATATTTCAACATATCTGTTGTTTATTGTTTTTAAATTTAAACCAAAGCGTGGCGTAGGCGAGAGGCTTATCTGACATACTGTTTTTGAATCTAGCTTAGTTTGAACATGAAAAAAAAAAAGTTCTAATTAATCATACCATTTTTTAAAAATGTAAGCATCGGTGAACGACAAATTGTTTTTTTTTAATTTCTCAACTAAATACAATTGAACTCATCGCCTTCCTTGTCCCTTTCCTTGTCCCACCCTTCTTTTCCCAATTGTCCCCCTTCATTGCCCCCTGTGTGTCCCCTCCTGGTCCCCCTCATTGCCCCGTTCCTTGTTCCCTTCCTTGTCCCACCCTTCTTTTCCCCCTCTTTGTACCGTCCTTGCCCCCCCCCCTCTTTGTCCCCATCCTTTCCCCTTCCTTGCCCCCCTCCTTCAACCCGGAACAGGACCCCAGCCACCAGTGTATGTGATTGTGCTGTGATATTGTTTTTATCTACTTCATGAATCCATCCGTGAATTTATCGTGAATCTTGTCAGGTAACATGAAAGAACATTACAAGCAACCCTTAATCCAAATTTTAGACACTTAATTTTTTGTCTTTTTTTCTCCTTATTATTATTATTTATTAATTTTTTTTTTTAACTTCTAACCACTATTTGTGTGTCTGTGTATTTTGTTATGATTATTTTCTGTGTTTTTTTTTTCTCCATATAAATGCTTCCACCCATTTTCGACCACTGTTGTTTTATTTAAACTCAACGTAAGACTATAATGTCTAACAGTCATGCCGTTTGGCCACTGACAATGCGCCCATAACTAAAGCATTGTTATTATTTATTAATTTTCATCTCAGAACCGCTGGACGTGCGGGCTTTTCAAGTGAAAGTGAGATAGGGAGAAGCTAAAGCCCCCGAACTCGTGAAATCTTTAAAGCTCTCGCCGTGTGCTACCCTATGTACAGCAGATGTAAGATGAGACGACCTAGCATGCCAAGGGATGTGCACGACAATGGTACGTGGCTGAGATCAGGATACAACGTTTGTAGGGAACACTCGAGACCGTAGTAATGTTATCAAGAAATTATGTTTTAAAGTGTATCTGGATATGGGTAAACGCAAGATTAGTGGGCATGTATAAACACAATATTAATGGATAGGGATAAACACAAGATTAATGGTTAGGTGTAAACTTACGATTAATGGATATCGATAAACACAAGAGTAATGGATGTGGATAAACACAATATTAATGGATAGTGATGCACACAAGATTAATGGATAAACACGCGATTAATGGATAGTGGTGCACACAAGATAAATTGATAGGGATAAACATATGATTGATGGATAGGGATTAACACAAGACTTATGACACGTTTAAATACTTGATGATCACGTGACGGTTTTATAGGCCCTACGGCTAGCAGAAAATAACTTTGAAAAGTAGAATATCGGTTGGTGTGTCTAAAGTGTGTCTTTGTCTTATATCTGCTTATTTGTCTTGTATCCCCTTTTTTGTGTTGTTTTGTGTGCTTTTTCTACTTTTGCGTTGTGTCTACTTTTGTGCTGTGTCTACTTTTGTGTTTCTCTTTGTCT